>CM036617.1:72462972-73662972 GCA_020746105.1 Trogon surrucura
TCAGGTCTCAGTTTGTTCTGGGTTGTCTTCCTCCCTGTTTCACATGGCTTTAGTTTTCTCTATGGATTAAACTGAAATGAAAGGAAAAACCCAAAAATAAACAGTTGATTTACTTACTGAAGCAGAGGCTTTGTCTGTCTCAACGTATTTTTAAATAAGAGGGCTGGGGTAGGGGAAAGTGTCTGCAGAAGAGGAGGGTGAAGGAAGGAGTGGAGAGGGGATTTACAGCACCAAGGTACCACTCCCTGTTATGCTTCAACCCACGCTTTAAATTCTTTCAATGGAACAAAGTCAAGCTTTTTTTTTTTTCTTTTCTTTTTTCCCCCTCCCTTAGGTGAATCATGTTTGGAAAAATTTACTTGTAGTAAAGAAAAAGATAGAATTTAAGGCCTAATATTTCAGGAGCTGCAGTTGGTGAGCTAATAGCCGTGGCCTGTTTATACATAGCTCTAAATTACTGCAGACTTCTTCATTAAAAAAGGAGGAGAAAAAAATAATCCCCATAGTCAGGTCTGTGTAACCATCACTCAGTAACGAAAGCTTCATTTATTTAAACTTTTTCTCTCCACATGAATGTGGATGGGTGACTGGAAGGAAGCCAAGTCCGAACTGGATGTAGCCGGTGCTGTTATTCCCAGCTGAGTCTGTAAGTGGCTTGAGACTGTTCTGCGTTTTGTGATGCCACCATCATTAAATCTTCTGTTACTGACTGCTTTGGAAGTACTCAATGAGCAACTGCATTACTTGTGGGTGCAGGTGCAAATCCCTGAGGTGATGTTGGTAATGCTACTGGGAAGGGAAACGAGGAATGTAAAGCTAATCTCCATTGCTCAATGTGTGTTCATCAGATGAAAGATCTAGTTATCTCCTGGGCACTGAAATCTGTAACTCTTTGAGGCTGGAAGGTCATACAGCAACTGTAGAAAATGCGTGGTTAAACAATAATTGTAGAAAACCAAACAAACAGCAAACCAGCTGATTTAAATTAGTGCCCTTTCCTAGCCCAGAGTAGTTGCTTTTGGCCTTATTGTTAAACAAGCAAGTATTGATAATGATTCTTTTTTGTGTGTTTCAAAGTTGGTCTTTCATTGATCTCTTCTCATAGGCAGTGAAGATTGCTGTGCATGGTGCCTTAATTCCGTATCCCTCGCTCTAGGTTGAGGCTCGCAAGAAAAGTGAACCTTGCGCTGGATGTCTTGGCTTTCGGGGTCTTGTGATTCGCTCTTACTGCTTTCTCTTAAGGGATCTTGAAGCCAGAGCGCAGAATGAATTCTTTCGGGCCTTCTTCAGATTGCCCAGGAAGGAGAAGCTGCACGAAGTTGTAGACTGTTCTCTCTGGACGCCGTTTAGTCGCTGTCACACAGCGGGAAGGATGTATACTTCAGACAGTTATATCTGTTTTGCCAGCAAAGAAAATGGCTGCTGCAATGTTATCATCCCGCTTAGAGAGGTAGACTTGTTTGTTTGTTTAATTTGGGGTCCTTATCTCCCTTTTTTTCTGCCATAAGCATCCACTGTCACTTGACATTTGATGAAAAAGAGTCGGATGCTTGCGTGTATCGTGCCTATGGGACTGTTGTAAAGCTTGTTCTGGGACTCACTAGGGCACGAGTTCCTAAAAATATGGGTGATTCAACATTATCCTCAAAGTGAGATGTGGACAGGTAATGCAGCAGGACAGAGCTCTGCAAAAGCAGAGTCAGCTCGGTCCAAAACTTGGACAGGGCTCCCCACCCAGCTCCATAAACACATACGTCCAGCTTGGTGGAGATTTCAACTTGGATCCATTCTCACAGTACAAAGACATCCTTGCCCGGGATCAACACTTAGAAGTGTTGAAGCTCTCCCTCCATAGAAAAACTCTGGAAAGCATGTGGGCACTTCGTGCAGCTGTAGAAGGGCAGACAGAGAAGAAGGGGATGTTCTGGATGCAGTGACGAGCTGCTAAATTTCTGTGAAATCACAGACATACTGAAATGGAGGGAGAGTGCATGGGAAGATGGTGGGAGTAGAAGAGAAGAAAGCTGTCAGCAAACACCTGCCTGATTTGCTGTGGATACAAGGCTGTTATGATCTCTTAATTAAAGCTTTCCTTTCATCCTGACTAATAACAGAGTAATATCCAAATCATACCCTCACTGTAGCAACTTACTTTCCACTGTTATAGAAATAGAAAACAGTAACAGAACAGTGTTACTTAATCAGAAACAACAAAACAACTGTTTTTCACATCTTCCAGAGTGTGAAAATAAATTTCCTCCTCCGTCCCACAAAATTTCATCAAGTTGATCCTTTTCTAAATCTTGTTTTAATCATACTCCCCTTTCTTATGTTTCTCCTCTGTCCACTTTGCAGAAGTGGGCCGCAAAGTAATGAAAGAAATCCTGTTTAAAGCATACGTGCATGTTGAATGCTGTGTTTGTACATCTTGGTACATGTAGAATATTCAAAGATGTTTCTGTGGATGTGGGGCATAATGTATTTTCTCTAATGTTTCTGGAAAAGGTCATCAGCATAGAGAAGATGGAGGACACAAGCCTTCTCCCTAATCCCATCATTGTTAGCGTAAGGAGCAAGACGGCCTTTCAGTTCATTGAGCTGAGGGATCGGGATACTTTGGTGGAGAACCTGCTCCAGAGGCTAAAAGAAGTGAACTCCAGCAACCCAGTGCACTGTAACAACTTGCAAGATAAGAACCAGGTACTGAACTTCTGGGGTTTGTTTTTTGGGTTATGAATTCAACTTGTTTATCCATTGGTCCTGCCTTCCTCAGGAGGTTGATCTTGGCCCAGTGCTTTCTTGATGCCTTCTGTAAAGACCTGCCTGATGGGATGGAGCGCACCAGCAGCATGGCTGTGATTGACACATGGTGGGGAGCAGTGAATATGGTGGGGCTGCCCTTCATGGAGACCTCAGTGATCTGGAGGAGCGGGCTGATAGAGACCTCATGAAGTTCAACAAAAGCAAATGCAAAGCCTGGCAGAGTAACCCCATGCAACAGGAGGGACTCAGGGCTGGCTGGAGAGCAACCATATGGAAAAAGCGGGGTGGTCATGGTAGACAATGGGTTGAGCTCATGAGTGTGCTCTTACAGTGAAGAGGGCCAATAGCGTATGGGGTTGTACTGTAGCAGGATTGTAACCAGCAGGTCAAGGGATATTACTGTTCCCTTTTATTCAGCACTTCTGAAGCTGTCAGGAGAGCTGTGTCCCGTTTTGTCTCTACCCCACCACACAAGAAAAGTGTTGACAAATTCAAGTAAGTATAGAGCAGGGCTACAAGATGGTCAGGGGCTAAAGTACATGCTCTATGAGGAGAGGCTGAGGAAACAGGGCTTGTTCAGCCTGTCTTCCACCAGCTAATGGGAAGTTACAGAGAAGATGGAGCCAGACTCTTGGATGTGCCAACTGAAAGACGAACAACAGCAGTCCCAAGATCATCATGGAATCACAGAATGCGTTGGATTGGAAGGGACCTTTAGAGATCATCTAGTCCTACCCCTCTACAGTGAGCAGGGACATCTTTAACCAGGTCAGGTTGCTCAGAGCCCCATCAAGCCTGACCTTGAATGTCTTCAGGGATGGAGCCTCCACCACCTCTCTGGGCAAGCTGTGCCAGTGTTTCACTGTCCTCATAGTGAAGAATTTCTTCCTAATGTCTAATCTAAATCTAGCCTCTTTTAGTTTAAAATCATTTCCTCTTGTCCTGTCACAAGAGGCTTTGCTGAAAAGACTGGTTCCATCTTTCTTATAAGTTCTCTTTAAATATTGAAAGGCTGTAATAAGGTCTCCCTGGAGCCTGGTCCTCTCCAGGCTGAACAGCCTCAACTCTCTCAGCCTGTTCTTGGAGAAGAGGTGCTTCATCTCTCTGATCATTTTTGTGGCCTCCCTGGACGCGCTCCAACAAGTCCACATCCTTCTTGTGTTGAGGGCTCCAGAGCTGGATGCAGTACTCCAGGTGAGATCTCACCAGAGCAGAGCAGAGGAGCAGAATCAGCTCCTGCGACCTGCTGGCCACACTCCTTTTGATGCAGCCCAGGATGCGATTTGCCTTCTGGGCTATGAGCGTGCATCATTGGCTCATGTCCATTTTTTCATCCACCAGTACGCGCAGGTCCTTTTCTGCAGGGCTGCTCTTTGTCACATCATCCCCCAGCCTGTATTGAGAATGCAAATTGTCCCGACCCAGCTGTAGGACCTTGCACTTGGCCTTGTTGAACCTCATGAGGTTCACATGGGCCCACTTCTCCAGCTTGTCCAGGTCCCTCTGGAGGACATCCCATCCCCTCTGGCCTGTTGACCTCACCACTCAGCTTGGTGTCATCTGCACACTTGCTGAGGGTGCACTCACTTCCACTGTGTGTCCTTCATGAATATATTAAACAAAAGGGTTTGATGCAGAAGACAAAGGCTCATCCTGCTCTGTCTTGAAGACATTTGAAGACGTAGTTCTCAGCCTTTTCTCAGTTGTTACTGCTTTGATTCTGCATTGCAGAACAGTCCTGCCTTTGGACCCACAAGCGTGCTCACAGACGGTGAGCCCGTGCATCTGGGAACAGAGGCTTCACAAGGCAAGGAGAGACTGGAATGTGGAAAGGAGAGCAATTATTTGCTCAATGCAGAAGCACTAAGGTCGGACTTTCATCAGTCAGAAATGGCAGGCCTTGATTTTGGAAAGGTAAGTAACATTTGGGGGAAATCAGAGGAGTTTTGTTTTTTGTTTTGTTTTCTTTCTTTAAAAAGCTGGGGTGGCATTCAAACAGATAGTAATATTTAGTAAAATGAACTCTATTGGCTAGAGAAATTAAATACCGGATAAGAGTTTTTCTGTTTGGAGTTTTTTCTTCTCCCTCCTCTCAATTTCTTTCTACTGAATATTTATAATCTTTCTCCCTGTGTGGTGAATTACATATGCAAAATGGGCAAAGTTGTAGTGCTCAGAGCAGACTTTCTGTTTCCATTGGTAATGGAAATGCCTTGCAGAATTTCTAATATGTTAAAAGTTTCTCTTTACCTGTTCTCACATGCACAGGATTTGTTCTTTTTTAAATACATCTTCTTATTCCCAGTCTAGGGAGCAAATCAAAGAGAGCCTGTGGAATGACCATTTTGTAGAATATGGCAGAACCGTGTGTATGTTTCGCACCGAGAAGATCAGAAAACTTGTTGCTATGGGAATCCCTGAATCCTTAAGAGGCAGACTCTGGCTGCTCTTCTCAGGTGGGCACGCTTAGAAATGTTGGCTGTAGGCATCATCCGATTCTGAACATGGCAAAACATACAGGCAAGAAACCTCCCAAGGGCAATTAAATGTCATTTCCATGGAGCTTATGTTGCTGCTTACAAAGAAAGATGATCTGAGTGAGCTAATAAGTGCGAGGAAGTATCTGTAAAAATTTTATCTCAGGATAACATGACATGATGTGCAGAAGAATTGAAATAACATCTTCATCTGTGTAATTTAAAATTAACGTCATACTTTCATAAAATAATGTTCCTCTTCAAGCAACAATTAGATTGCGGCATAAATACTGATTTAGCCTTAGACAAATCAAATTATTGCAAAATAATGACATCTTAAAAGTCAGCAGTCCTGCTCCTGCTTCTTGTTGAATGTTGGCAGGGGTAACAGAAACTGGAGATGGAAAAAACAGCTCATTTCATCCACGGATCTGGCAGAGCCAGAATGTGCCTACAGTATGATCTCAAGATTAGTCCTCAATCCAGTATGTGACATCTTCAAACATTTGTTAAAAAGTATCCTTTCAATGTGGAGTTTTTCCTCCTTGGAAGACGTGAACAGCACTGAGTACATTTCTCCCAGTGATACTTCCTGCTCAACGTCAATATTAAGGTTTGAGTGACCTTGCATTGTATAAACTTTGCTGATAGCTGTTTTGTTGTCAAGACAGATATTCTGCTAGGACTTCGTTTCTTTTAGGTCTGGAGATGTCACTAAATTCACGGACTTTGGGAAAAAACCATCTCGCTTCCATCCTTTCGAGTGGTGGTACCCACGACCCTGAGCCTAGCATCGTCCTAACCTGCTCGCGTCTCCCTCTTGCTCTTCCCTTCTCGCTGCCTCCAGATGCCGTGACGGATCTCGCCGCGCATCCCGGTTACTACGTACATTTGGTGGAGGCATCCATGGGCAAGTGCTGTATGGCGACGGAGGAGATTGAACGCGACCTCCACCGCTCGCTGCCCGAGCACCCCGCCTTCCAGAGCGAGACGGGGATAGCCGCCCTGAGAAGGGTGCTCACGGCATACGCGCACAGGAACCCCAAAATAGGATACTGCCAGGTGAAAAACTCTTGGCTGCTTTTTCCCCCCTCTTTCCACTCTCGAGAGTATTTTTAGCAGTGGTTTTGATAAATTAGGTCCTTCTGATTTTGAAAAATACGTAATTTCTAATATTAAATGGTTTAATATCAGACCTGGATACACGAAGCGGGAGAAAGCAGTCCCAAAGTATCTGGCACTCTCTGTTACCTGCTTTGTATCTGGGCATGTCCAGTACTGTGCTTTTCTCCATTGTTTCCTATTGCTTTTATGAAAGGCAGCATGCATGAGCTTGAAAAACTTGTTATGCCTTGGGGTTGCAACTAGGTATTTGCTGTCTATTTGTTTCTTTTTTTAGTTGTTTGCATCATGTTAGCCTACTTTGCTTTCTTTAAAAATAGCCACAGTCTAGCTTTTGTCAGTAGGATTTGCTGTCACTAACAAAGCCCATTTTCTTCTTTGCCCTTGTAAGTCTATGAATATTTTGACCTCCGTGCTGCTGTTGTATGCCAAAGAGGAAGAAGCCTTTTGGCTGCTGGTCGCTGTGTGCGAGCGAATGCTGCCAGATTACTTCAACCACCGAGTGATAGGTGAGCTCCTGTCTCTCTTCTTGCTAACTGGGAAGGGGCGGCTGAGTGACACTGGTGTGAATAAAATGTTCAAGGTCTTCTAAGGTCCAGGCCCTGCAGGTGGTCCGTCAACTTGTGTGGTGTGCAGGGACAGCAGCGGTGGCTGCTCAGGTGCCAGCTAGAGTTGGTTTCAGTTCAAAGAATTTGAATTGCAAGAACCATACATACATGCTCAACTTTACAGTTTGTCTTTTTTTTTTTTCCTGTCAGTCAGAAGTTAGTGGCAGTTTGCCTGTTAGGTGAAAATAGAAGAGCTTGCGTGTTTTCCCCGACCTGTGTAAGATGAACCTCAGGAAGATCTGTTAGGGGACCTACTTCTGATCTGACGTGTCTGCATTGCCTGGCTGTTGGAGTAATACAGGCTTGCATCTAAACTGTCTCTTTGTAATGAGGGCTGATAAAAAACCCTTTGACTGTGAGATGCTGCATTAAGAAATAAGCCCAGTGCCCCTGCAGTGCGTGCCTTGTACTGCATGTGCTGTCTCCTTTGCAACGCAACTGTTTTTAAGACTGTTGTGCAATCGTCTGCCTAATGCACAGAAAGAAAGGGGCCGAGCAGCTGGACACAGTGATGGCAGGTTTGCATGCTAGAGAGAGTATTTGTTCTTTGCAGTCACTTCATCCTCTTACAGAAGTGTTTGATAGCTTTTCCCTCTTTAGTGCTAAACTTACTCTTTAGCTACAGTGCCTGCTGTTACACCATCACCATAGCAAAGAGGAAGGATCAGGGTCACTCGTGAGGAGGTAGGGATAGGAGGGAATCCCTGGCAATAGTGGTTCTGGGAGCTGGAAGTGGTATGGGCGCTCTTGTGCCACCTGGGAAGCGGGAGGAGACATCTGAGATTTCCAGTCTTTTGCTTGGAAGATGGAATTGCCATACCTCCCTCCTGATGCTGTGCCGTGGTGCAGTTATTGTCTTGTCACTGAACTGGCAAGGAAGGTAAGTTAAAGCAGAGGTATTCCAAAGTTAGCCTGGATGCTTAGGATGTTTTGTGGTGCTTTGAATGCCATTGGTATTTTCAAGCAGTGGATTGGGTACTGTAACTGTCCCGCTTGGTAGAATTTTGGTTCCTGTCTCCAAACATGACTTTAAACTGCTAATCCTGGTGACTTAGTTCCATGTTTGTCTCTTTCCTTGCTTAAAAAAGAAAGACAGCTTTACCTCTCCTTATGCATTTCTAGACATTGTCAATCAGCCTTGAGTTACTGATAACTTTGGTGCTTGCGGGGTTATTGCCCATAAGCAGCATTCTCTGCACCTGAACAAACTTGAGTTGTTCTGCTTGGCCAGCCGTCTCACTGTCCTGAGTTATACTTAATTTTGGGTTTGTGTCTCTCCTGTCACTCGCCGTGGCTACAACCTACGTTGCGTGCTGATAGCCTTGCTTGTCCTGTCTCTTGGTTTTCCTGTCCTCCCTACACAAAGGAAAGAGTACCATGACTCTAAAAGAGGTACTGCTGTGGGTTACCACAGTGCTGGAGCCAGGGCCTTCAGCTCAGAAGCTGCCGTGCTTCCCCGTGTCGAACGGCAGCAGTGTAGTTTTGCAGCGTGGTTGCCTCACTGAACAGTTTCTTCTGCAACTTTGTTTTACCCTAGTCCTTAGCATGCCCACATCAGTGCTACTGATCTTCTTCACCCTGTCCCTCCTCTTGGTTCCTGTTGCTTGAGTTCGTGTTCTTGGCTTTGCATTCCAGTTGACCTTTTTTTGACTTGCAAATGGCTCTTGTCTAAACTTTGTACTGTTTCTTCCTGCATAACGCTTCCAAGACCCAACTTTTCCTCTGCGTCCACACTGCCAACACCATTGTCCAAATTTTGATCTCTCTGTAACTTCAGTATCTCTGACCTTGGTACCTGTCACTGCACTTTTCCTCTTCAGTGTCAGCCAATAATCTCTGTAGTCAAAACAGCTACTGAATTAATGACCTTGGGTATTTCAGGCCCTCTTAGCTCTCTTTTTCCTTGAGCTTTCTCCTTATGGCATTCAGAGTATTTTTAAAATTTATTTATTTTGAATTTGGGCTTTCAAAACTTAGGCAATTCAGTCCCACTCAACCTTTTTAGTTTTATGACGTGACCATCTGCCTCTCCTTCAGCCTTGCCAACTATGACCGCTCTCTCTTTCCACAAGCTTTTGCATTATTTCACTGCTTGCAAATGGGGAAAGCCTGTCACCCATTATCTCCTCCTTTGGGAACTCTCTCCATCCTTCTCCTTTCTGCCATGCAGAGGAGAAATCATAAGCAGGTAGCTGCAAGATAGAAACAAGTTGTACTTGGGTCAAGAGTGGTGACAAGGATCATACAATCTTGTTCTCATGTTACCATGACTTTTCTATCCTCTCCATAAACCAGCAGGCTCTCCTACTCCACTTTATCTGTTAAGACTGTCATCATCTTGCTGCTATAATTCTTGCAACGGTGAAAACCTCTCTTCGTTTCTCTCATGTGCCTTTTCAGTCTTGGAGGTGTCATTTAGTTTGCATCTTGGGCCATGATTTTTTTAAATGGATACCCTAATATTTTCCCAACTCGTTTTGATTTCATGCTATAAAGCATTAGAGGCTCAGTTGCTCAGATATCCTGGTTTCTGGGAGCCTAATGAAAAGATGGACATAAAAATCACTTCGAGTATGCCTGCTTGCCTTCCATCAACAGTGTTAACACTTCATTATAATATGATCTCCTGCGAAAGCTCTGGGCAGCATCGTGTACTTATTTTAAACCTCTGCTTTTGCCAGTCCCTCCTGTGCTACATCTCAATCTAGAATAATCTTTTAACATGTGTCTGCCTGTCTTTGGTTTCCCTCAAATACCCATTAAACCAGTTCTGGTTTTTTTTCTGTTTTGTGTTAACTATGGCTATTAAATTACATGTGTTAAGCTTGTTAAAAAAAAAAAAAAAGAAAAACCACAAAATATCTTCCCTCTGTTGAGTAACCTCAGTCTGTTTTCTCCTCTGCTTTCTTTACCCTTCTTATTTATGATCATCTGACGCAAGAAGACGATCTCTTCAAGGCAAAGCACCGTGCTTTTCTCAAAAGCTCTTTGCATGTCCCTGGGCCCTTATTTTTGATTTGTGTTCCTGTTATGTTTGTTTAGCCACCAGCAGAAGCTTTTTTTGTGATTTGATGTGAAAAGTTCTAAGACAGAGAAATGTCATAGCTGGGTTATTTTTTAATGATTTGGATGCAAAGCCCAAAGATGTTGTCTCTGCCACAAATTGCTCAGGTTCTGGACAACAGGAGTTTCGAGTGCTAAGGGTATATATGTCTCAGGAATTTCATAGCAATTAAAGTTGTCTCCTAATACTAGCAGAATATGAACTGGGAGAAAGAAGTGAAATAACTTAAAAAGAAAGAAAAAATAATTGAAAGCTAACTGCATTTTGTATTCAGGAACATTTTTTTAACTTCTGTCGTATTTGATTAAAGCCCCTGATGTGGTAGATCTAGTTTGTAGACACAGGCCACTTCAGCAGTATGAAACTGCATTGATTCCAGAACAGGAGCTGACAAAGAAGTACTGAGCTAGTAGCTAAAACAGAGCCCAAATCTGCTTTTTTTTTTGGAAAAAATGGTTGAGACAGTTAGGAAAGCTTGTATCTGGGCATTACAGAAACCTTTTGTTCGTGAAATGTAGATATATGTGCATGCAAGTATATGTTTATTTCTGCGCGTTTATTTGTTTGTAAATATTTTTCTTCCTGCTTAGTGTGTAGCCATATCTGGATTTGCATTTTATACTTTCTCACTTAGAAAGAAAGCTCTACTACCCGCTTGCTTGAGTGCATATGCTGGTGAGGAATGCGTGCTGTCTTATTTTCGTTGCATAGATCCCAAGTCGAACAGTAAAATGTTTTAAGATTGCTTTCGTTAGCGCTTAATTACTATGTGCTCTTTTAGCCAAAACCAACAGCTGCTGCTATTACTCCTTCATTGCGCTCCAAAGGCCCTTAGCAGAATCAACACCGTCTTTTTGCAGAAAGTTGTACAGTGAGGATTACGGACAGGAGGGTTGGGGCTGAGATCACAGCAGGAGGATAATGGGATTTTTCATTGTAGATGCATACATATCTTGTGAGTTTAAATTTTAAAATAGTCTTGCAGTTGATAGACGTTAGCTTTAAACAGTACTTTTTCCTGTGTCAGTCCTGACTAATACTGTTTCTTTATAACTTGCAGGTGCTCAGGTAGACCAGTCGGTGTTCGAAGAGCTTATAAAAGAGCAACTTCCAGAACTGGCTGAACATATGAAGGATCTGACAACCTTAGCTTCCATTTCTCTTTCGTGGTTCCTTACCCTTTTCCTTAGCATCATGCCCCTGGAAAGTGCTGTGAATGTTGTGGACTGCTTCTTCTATGACGGGATCAAAGCTATTTTCCAGCTGGGCTTGGCCATACTGGAAGCCAACGCTGTGGATCTGTGTAACAGCAAGGATGATGGGCAGGCCCTGATGATCCTGAGCAGGTATGGCCCTGCAGGAGCTCTCCTCCCATCGCGGACTGTTCCGCCGTAAAACAAAGGCATTTGGGTGCCTTTGGAATACCGGCAGTGCTCTGTAGGCACCAGTGGGACCTTCTGTGTTACCTTGCTACTGCTACTTTCTCAGTGTCTGCCTTAAACAATGGGCTTCATACATCGGACAAGTAGAATCATAGAATCACAGGATGTTTGGGGCTGGAAGGGACCTCTGGAGATCATCTAGTCCAACCCCCCTGCCAGAGCAGGATCCCCTAGGACAGGCCACACAGGAACACATCCAGGCGGGTTTTGAAAGCCTCCAGAGAAGGAGACTCCACAACCTCCCTGGGCAGCCTGTTCCAGTGCTCTGTCACCCTCACAGTAAAGAAGTTTCTCCTCATGTTGAGGAGGAACTTCCTATGTTCTAAGTTAAACTCATTATTTCTTGTTCTATTACTGGGCACCGCTGAGAGGAGATTGTCTCCTTCCTCTTGACACCCACCCCTCAGATATTTATATATGTTAATAAGGTCCCCTCTTAGCTGTCTCCTTTCAAGGCTAAATGTAGACGTCCTGTGAAATTTCCTGGCAGCGCGGAGACATGCATCGACTGCGTCAATGTGCAATATTTACTGATGCTCTTTCGTGCCTTCCCCAGAGTGACGGGCTTCCTGCTCCAGACTTCAAGGAGACAGAAGTTTTCTTCCTTGGGCAGCGTTTAGTCGTTTCGCTCGTTTGCTGTTGCTTGGATGAGTAATCGTGAAGGCATTTTTGAAAAGCCTAAGCAGCCCGAAATCCATTTTATATCTAAGTCTGAGCCACAAGACTTGTTTGCTTATTTTTATTGAGAAGAGCACAGTGCAGAGTAATGTGTTACTTGTGTTCACAGAATCACAGAATGTTAGGGATTGGAAGGGACGTCGAAAGATCATCAAGTCCAATCCCCCTGCCAGAGCAGGAACGCCTAGATAATGCTACATAGGAACGTGTCCAGGCGGGTTTTGAATGTCTCCGGAGGAGACTCCACAACCTCCCTGGGCAGCCTGTTCCAGTGCTCCGTGTTTCTTCCCTTCAGGTTTTTAGAGCATGTCAAAAACGAGGAAAGCCCTCTGCCACCTATTGGCAATCACCATGCCTTCTTCAGTGATGACCAGGAAGCCTCTCCGGTGACTGAAATAGCCAACCTGATTCACGACTCCTACGAGGTAAAAATATTGCTCCATGTCTATGTATCAATTCAGTTCCAATTTTAAAAAAGGAAAAGGTTAAATTCAACATAGATGTTTTGAAAGTTAATGCACACCTTTACAGATTCCATGACTAAGAGCTCAAATGCACAGGGCTAGATGTAGTATAAATACCTACACTGACTGATCAGTTAGAGACTGGGTGTGTTTTTGTTTCAAGGACTCAAAATACTTTAGAAGTTCTATTTCCAGTAAATGAGAAATACAAGTTTCATAAAATACTATAAAAGTAATAAACTTCTGTTCCTCCCTTGTAGAAATTTGGAGATCATTCTGTGGCACAGATAGAGCACATGCGCTACAAACACCGAATCCGTGTCCTGCAGAGCCACGAGGACACAACCAAACAAAACGTGGTGAGTAGGATATTGTTTTGACTGAGGTAGCTTAACATCTCTTCTTTGGAGGCTGATGGCTTTAATTTTTTAGAAAGCACCACCAGACCTGGGAAAAAAGGAAGAACCATTACTGGCTCTGGAAGAAGCTCTTTCCTGGGATGCTGATGGGTTTTTTTTTTTTTTTTGTGGCCGCTTACATTATTTTCTTCGATGTTAAGAGCAACTGCAGGACAGTCCAGCCCAGCGCCTTGTCTCTGACCGTGGCTCTAGGCAGGTACCCAGGGAGGAGTGTAAGAAGAGGGCGAGCGATGCTTCCCTGGCCTCTCGTGACCTGTGGCTTAGGGACTTCCCGTCTTTGTTTCTGCTAGCCCTTGAGGGATTTCTCTTTTCACAGATCTGTTCTGGTGAACCTAAAGAAGAGGGGAAAATGGCAGATTTTTCAGTGCTGTACCGCATAAATACAAACCCTGCAGGGCTCGTGGACCTGCATGTGACAGTAGTGTGACTAATACTGTTTTCCTTTCTTTTTAAGCTCCGAGTTGTCATCCCAGATGTTTCGATTCTTCCAGAAGATTTAGAGGACTTGTATGACTTATTCAAGGTTGGTCTCCCTGAAAAGAATGGGATGCACCTACTTGAGGCTTCTGGGCTTAACTACCAGCTGTCACTTCACAGTGCTGTCCTTGGACCTCTTGTCCTCTGCCTGGGCAGCAGTGTTCGGGTGGGATCTTGTCATATTGTCCTTTCTGTGGTTGCCCGGCTGTTAAAGGCGAATAGTAACATCCTGATCCTTCAAAGAATTACTTCAGAGTTTCTCTTCTAACTTGCTGCTTGGAAACGGTCCATGAGGAATTAGGTTCTGGTAACTTTCACATGCAAAATAAATTAAATAATATGTAGCTCCACTCACTGGGAGGGGACTCCTGCAGTACTTTTAAGTCCTGCTCTCTTAACACTCTTTAAAGGCAGACTCTATTACCAATTTTCTAAATAGTTTTAGTTTTATTAGCTAAAAGGTGTTCCTTCTTCAGCTCCTGCCAGGGTGACATTTGAAAAAATTACTATAAAAATTATTTGCAAGGAGACAAGGACATGCAAGCTTATACAGCTATACTCGTTTTAGAGGTCCAAGCATGTAATTATTGCCCTTAGTGGACCATTTCTTTTGTGTATTGTTCATAGCCATAAATACTAGGTACCAAGAATGTGACTGTGGTATGTTCTTAGTGTTATGCAGCTTTGTGGCTAAGAGCAGCTGTATCCTCCCTCCATTAGTAGTTGTAAGGTGATGTTAATGGCCCTTGTTCTTTGGTGCTTCCCTCCCGTTCCTTGACGCTTTTTTTTATTGAGCTTTGGTTGGTTTGCACTCCTCCCCTTTCCTCAGTTCATTTATTGGTGGTGGTTCCTTTTTTGTTGGCTCCCTTGCTCCCCTGGAACAGCTCGTTTTGTTAGGACTCTCTGTTTTGCATCAACCTGTCCCTAAGGGAAGACTAATAGGAACCATATGCAAGTGGAGAGGTCCGAGGGAGAATAAATGAGCGAGGCAAGTCTGTATAATGCTGACCCTGAGTTTTTTTTGACCCTCTATACCTTTGGTGGGTTAGAGACATCCTGGGCCAGAAGTGGCTGATTGAGTTTCAGTAGCCTGCAGTGAATTTCTTCCAAGAAGCTGCCCACTCTACCTTCAGATTTATTAATTATCCACTGGAAATCGTGAGAGTGCTTAGCTGCTCTACTGGAAGGTTCGTACTTCTTCTTTTTCTCACAGGGATGGTCTTGGTGTCATTATATAACACCTCGCACAAAGAGAGCTTCCAGCATACTTTGATGTGAATGCCTTTTTCTCTGCTGGTTGTGCTCCCTCTCATACTGCACCCAGCAATCCCCCAAACCCCTCACCTCTCCTTGTTCTGATTTCTCCTAGAGGGAGCATTTAATAAGGTGCTACTGGGAAACAACAAGCTCGGTGGTCGAGCGACACGACCCCAGCAGACCGTACGCTGAGCAGTACCGCATCGACGCCCAGCAGTTCGCTAACCTCTACAGGCTGGTCTCGCCCTGGACCTGCGGGGAGCACACCGACGTCCTCGCCCAGAGGACATTCCGGCTCCTGGATGAGAACATGGACCGGCTGATCGAATTCAAGGGGCTGGCCAGCTGCTTAGGTATCGACTCCCCTGGAGGGGTGGAAAGAGCTGGGATTGCAGGGGGGTGGTGGCACACGGGTGAGACGCTGTTTTGCTAATTGGCCCGGGGAGCAGGGGGTCCCGCAGAAAAGGACACAGGCACCAGCAGAAGGTTCAGCTTATTTTACCATCTATTTCAAAGTATTACAAGAATAAGGCAATGCACACTTATTATACTCTATTTTTAAGCAGCAAGGAGAACAAGCAGGGTAACGCACCTAATCATTACTGTATAGGGTTAGCGATAGTTATTAAGAAAGATCCATCACCAATCGCCCAAATGTCATCCAGATCTGCAGTGGCTGGGGAGCCCCTGCTGCAGCGAGGATTCTGGAGAACCATCTCGGCACTTGGAAGTCCTATGCAGCGCATCCACTAGTAGGTGGGGTCTCCAAAGTCGCTGCAAGAGGGTCCAGCTTTTACACTATTAAATAAACAACCTTACGTAACTTCAAATGCGGGAACATCTGGTGTTGTCCACTCTGTTGGATTCCTCCCACAGCCTGGCCAGGGCCAAAGGAAGAATAGAAGGCAGTCTCCCTATCTATTTGGGTCCTCAATCACATATTTCTCACCCAAGCCAGGACTCTGGTCTCACGGTCTTGTAACATGCTTCTAACAAAGCAAGAGGCAGCCAGTTTCCCAGCCTTGCACTTGGCCTTTAGATAAAGAAAGATTGTTCTTCTAGTTCCCACTGAACATTTAGTGTTACAGCAATAGTAATTTTGTTCAAAGTGTTTTATGAATTAAAATTATACTTGAGTCTGCCACGGAGTGCTTGGAAATCTTCTCTACCAGATTGTCGTTCTCTAGATCTTTGAGATCTCAAAATACCTCTTTGTAACTGCTTCTTGAAGACTTAGACAAGTGCTGGTTGGCTTATATGTTCATAATAAGCAAGAAAAAAAAATCTGGCCAGCAGGGACTGAGAGCTGTGCTAGGGTTGGTCTTGAAGCCACCAGCTGTTCTCGTGGGATAAGGCTGCCCATCCCAAAAATCTGGCTGGAGAAACAAGTGTCACATCTCAACTGTTGTCTGACTCCAAGTGGAAAAAAAACCTGAATCGATGTCCAAAGCTTCAGTAAAAATGACTAAATCCATATTCTTGCCGTGTAAAGCTCTTTAGATTTTTTTTTATGTGAATGGGGAGTTGGACTAGATGATCTTTGAGGTCCCTTCCAACCTCTAACATTCTGTGATTCTGTGATTCTGTGATTCTGTGAAGGTACCCTGTATTATATGGTTATTTGATTTTGATTCTTAAAGTGATACAACTTGGACTTTTTTTTTTTTTTTAAAAAAAGGCCTCACAGTATTTCAGTGCATTTGAAAAGTTTAGAATCTCATTTCTACTGGTAACTGAAAATATGAATTATGTTACATGTGAAGTAGTTCTCTCTTTTGGGCTCACACTATAGAACAGCAGTAAGGGCTCAAGGGGAGGAATATTAAGAATATGATGGCCTCAAGTGGCATTTTCAGTGAACGCTAGACTCTCTGATATCCTCCTTTTTATTTAAAAATGGTGCTGAAGCTCCATAGGGTTAGGTAGTCCCAGTCTGTTTCAGAAAAACAAAGACCAAACCAGATGGCTGTCACCTGCCATTCCTCACTGACAGGCACAACTTAAAATATTTCAGTGTAATATACTGGCCATATGTTTTCATGTATTGTCCATGCAAACAATTATCTTTTGTGCAGAGAGAGATGCCTGATTTATTTTAAACTGTGGAAGTAAACGCTCTGGTCCACTTCCTTAGTGTTAATTTATTTTTTTTTCCCCTTGCAGATGTTATGTATAATGGAGAAATGAATGAAAAGATAAAGTTACTATATAAGCTGCATATCCCACCAGGTAAGAAGTTGGAAAGGGAATGAGTACCCCAGTTTCTCCCCCAAATCTCTTGCTTTTGGGAAAAGGCTGCTTAATGAAAAACCTTATCTTGGTTCCTTCAGCTGGGAGCCTATAGGATGTGCATTTGTAAGTATGCGCACTGCATTTTAAAAATTAGTCCAGGCAAAATTTACAGATATACAGTGTCAAGGTTCACATCTGCTGCATTCGGGGATCTTTTGCAGCTGATCATGTGGTTACTTCCAGACAAAATGTGAACCGAAATAACTTTTTTTTGGATGGTTCATATTGTGTATACAGTAGAAATATCCTTATCACATCTTGATCTAGTTCTCATTAGGTGACAAAATTCTGTGGTAGTTTCCTTGTGCAGTTTTTCATTAAATGTGCCATTCTTGGCAAACTTCTGACTCTCTCGCTGCAGCACCAGTCTTACTTACATTAACATAATTTTGCTATATGATTTAATGAAGTAGTTTAAAAATGTTTGCCCCATTATTTTGCTTTCTTCAAATATGTAAATTTTAAAGCATAACCATTGAGCAGCATTCGAAGCATTAACTGTTTTTTGATAGCTCTCACAGAAAATGAACGAGACAGCCAGTCACCATTAAAGAATCCTTTGCTGTCAACTTCAAGACCACTAGTCATTGGAAAATCAAATGGTACGTCCAAAGTGGTTCTCTGCTGCACGTGCCTATGAGATAATGAACTTTTCATTTGTTAACCCTACTCTACTATCTCTGTTCTCTGGGATTTATTTTGAAATGTCAGTTTGCTCCAGTGACTTCGAGAACTAATTCTCCTTTTTGTGTCTGCTACGAAAAAGGGGATGCAGTAGATTACCAAAAGCAGTTGAAGCAGATGCTGAAGGATCTAGCCAAAGAAAAGGATACTAAAACTGAAAAAGAACTGCCAAAAATGAGCCAGGTATGTACACTAGAGGCTATAGTCCATTTTTAAAGAAATGGAAGGTACTCAAAAATGACTGAATACAGTTTAGCACTTCTGGGAAAGTGTAGATTCAGCCCGAACCTCAGATTCAGTCCTTTAGATGTGGAGGATTGGACTCCTCTGATCCAGGGAGCAGGTGTTTAAAAACTCTCAGCTACCTTTGCAGCTCCCTTCTCTCAGACTAGCTGGTGAACAGAAAGAATTTCAGACTTGCCCTCACCTGCAGCCTAACAGGCTGGAAAATTCGGGCTGGAAAAAGCCCTCCTCCTAATCCCAAAGGATTCCTGAGAATGTGAATGCATGTTGCTGTTCTGTCTTCCCTGAGCTCTCCACCAAAGCAGGAACAAAGCAGGACCATCGCCACCTGGGACTTGCACTGTCTTAGCCAAATGCAGGCTGTAACTGCACAAAGGCAAGTGGCCATGCTCTGGCAGAGGGGGTCGGACTAGATTATCTTTTGAGGTCCCTTCCAGCCCCTAACATTCTGTGATTCTGTGAAGGCTCTTGTCATTTTACCATCTCCACTCTAATGCCAGTAGAGCTTTGTGTATGTTGTTGGCATAAGGAAACCTACTGGAGGGAAAAGGGTCCTGTGTTGGTAAAACAAATGCATGGACACGCAAAGAAACATGGGGCTATGCCCAGAAGCCCTTCTGTGCTGGTGGTGCTAAATAAAGTTTTAAATAGGTGGCACATACCTAACCTATCAGCTCAGAAGGGCCACGTAATCTCTCAAAGGCATCACCTCACCGAATGCTTTGCCATCCCTTCCACCCTGCGTTAGCTCTCCTATGTCTGTATCAAACCCAAGGGTTCACAGATTTTGTGAACAGGATATGGAAACATCCTCTCCAGCCTGATCATCAGCTGTGATGGGTGAGCAAGGGAAGGAAGGAGAGAAAGGGGCTGGGCAGGCAAGATGTCTCAAGTTTATTGGTAGGAGATGGAGAAAGATGGGAAGGGAAAATTGCTTGCAGGCTTGTGCGTGCTACTGTGGTTGTAGCTCATTCTGGTTCCTCACCACTAATGGTTGTATCCCTGTATCTCATTTGCCCTTTGGTCATCTGGGAGGTGCCGATCTCCTGCATCAGGGTGGCAGAATGGCTTTCTGCTCTGTTCCCTTCTTGATTTGCAGCACCAAGGTTACCTAGCATCAGTGGGGGCTGAAATCCCTTCGCTAGCATTTTTTTGTTTTTTAGAAGTGGGCAAAAGTTAACAAGCATATAAGCGTACACAGCATTCTGCCTTCCTTTGTGGTACTGTGCCCTTGCCTAACTCTCCGTTACCCATAAAGTGGCAGTTTGGTCATTTGATTTTGTTTTTTTTTCGTGCTTTCCAGAGGGAGTTCATTCAGTTCTGCAAAACCCTGTACAGCATGTTTCACGAAGATCCAGAGGAGAATGATCTGTATCAAGCCATTGCCACTGTGACCACGCTGTTACTTCAGATTGGGGAAGTAGGACAGAGAAGCATCAGCCTGGGGAGTGGCTCAGATGAGTTCACAGAGGACTTGCAGCCTGAGGCCTCTGCTTCAGACCAGGAAGCTGTTTTTACCGACACTGTGAAGACCCCTCACAAAGACTCTGAACCTTCACCTGTGACTGAAGGGGACTGGACTGTCTCTTTTGAACATATTTTAGCTTCCCTCTTGACTGAACAGTCGTTAGTTAACTTCTTTGAAAAACCCTTAGAACTGAAGCCCAAACTCGAGAACGCAAAGCTAAATCAATACAGTCTCAAAACAAATGGAATGAGCTGCCAGTCTCGGGGTGAACACACAAAAATCAACGCGCAGTAGTAGCAAACTCGTCAAAAATCAAATGCACTGAAACGATGCCAAAGCACATACTGTAAAAGGCTTTCAGTTAGCAGCGGACTTGTGATAAACCTTTTGTTGGTCTGTGGCTTCCAGTTTAAGAGCTTTAAAAGCTAAAGGGCGTGTAGGTTTGTTTTGTGCCGTTGATTGATTAATTATGTTCTTGTTTTGAATGTAAAAGGAAACATCTGTCTACAGCGTGAAGACACTGAAGCCCTCTTCCGCACTGGGAGAGCAGAGGCTGGCTCTAGTTCATTTCGTATTTTGGGGTTTTTTTTAAACAGGGGAAGACACTTCTCAGCTACTGTCTGCAGTCTGTTTGGGTTGCCTTTTTTGCACTAATACTGAAAGCTGTTTCAATGCTGGTAATTGAAACTATTTTAATATATTTGACCGTATTCCAATTTGTATGTCTTGCTGAAATGTTAAGTGTCCATGGACTGTGCTTCCGATGTTGGTCTGTGAGAACATGCACTTTTCAATAAACCCTTTTTGTACTAGACTTGCAGTGTCAGCATTTATTCATTTATGGAAGGTAAGTGCCTTCACTCCCTACTTCGTTAAACAAATTCCCTGAGCTAGCATGCTCACAATTAATTCACTGGCCAGAACCCCATGTTTCAGTGTAGTGCACAGACCTGCTTGGGAGAAGCCAAAGGATGTTCCCCAGGAGACCAAATATGGGGCGTTTACTTTATCTGCAAGAGTTTACATATACGAAGTAGTATCTAAGAAAAAAAACAAACCACCACGCCCCACACTGTTGTTTGTTCTTATGTCGTTTGTTTTTTAAACAAGCTTGGCCTTAAAATGCCTGTGTAGTGGCTATTTATACCCACAGGATTGCAACAAAACCACCAGGACTTTGCCACCCACATAGGAACATTTGCACCTCCTCCTTAGAAGGCTACAGTATCTTTAATTAAAAACCTTACACCAGTATGTATAAGCCTAACAAAAGCAAGACACTTATAGGATGCTTTCACCTGTTCAACTCAGTGCTTCATGGATGAGAGCTTGAAGAGACTGGACAATAAAAACTTTTTATCAATTTATTGTAATGAAAATCAATTTAATTTTCATCCACATTGACTGTCTGTAGACCTGCAAAACAAAAAACTGTATCATCACCTATTACTAGGACAAGTTTTCACATGAAAGCACATCTACAGTTTCAAAGCTAGTTTGCTGATCTGCTTCTGGAAGAGCAAACTATATAGGCAAGTATTTCAGTAAATGTTGAAACAGAAGCTCACATTATATCAGTTCTGCAATTAGGAGACTTCTCAGCTGATGAGCAGAAAAGGCCCAACCTGCTTGAGGCTTCTGGCATCAGCCGATGTACTTTGTATGGGAAACGAAACCTTAAAACTACCCTAACAACTCTGGCCAGTGTCTTTCATTCTCTTAAAACTTACATTTCACTTAATTCTGTACCTTTTAACACTGACTGGAGGCAAGCTAGCAGCCCTGTTCTCTGCAGCAGAGCTAGTTTAAGCTAGAGGTTTCACCCCTTCAGCATGCTTTTCACCTGAACTGTGCATTACAGGAAGAGCTGTCCCACTTTGCTACCTCCTCAGAAAAACATGGCATGGAGGAAGAGAGGCGGCACACAACCTCACCTTTGAATGTTGTGACTGGTACGTAGGTAACCAGCGTGTACAGCTTGTTTGGTGAATCTTCATCCTCGTTGCGCTTTCTGGACAAGCGCACACGGATCCGGTAAGGAACATTCCTAAAATGAAGGCAACAGATTAACATTCAGTAAAGTATGTATTGTAACCTCCTAATTCATAGAAAAGTTCTTTGCACCATGGTTATTAATCCCCCTCAAATTCTTAAGATTCACCTATCTGCGCAAAGACATGATGAGTTAATTCAGTTTCTATCTCAGCATCATAACAGTGAAATTCTGGACCTTGGAGACTGTACTGTTTGCCTTAGAGGAGCGTTTTGGTTTAGATTTTTAGTTTTGTTAGCATGAGCAGGTAAGATTTAACTGAGCCTTGAATAAGATGAATCCATAATCTAGTGGGAGCATGAAGTCAGGAGAGCATCATCAGTCTACTACTGATCCAGGAAGTATACTATGAAGTATAGTGTGAATGTAAGTATTAAGCAGCTGTTACTAACAAGCATTTCTTACTGGAACGGAAAATGGTGAGAAAAACCCCAACAATCTTGTGAAAGCCTGAGGCCCCTTGCCAAGAGTCAGAGTACTGTCCAAGCTGTATGCCAGAAGTCACGTGGTTATTCTAGTGAGCATTACACCTGAAATAAGATCTTATTCATGGGCGTACAACTCATCAATGCTGCTTCTTCACTAACTAAATCACTTACATGATTCTGTATTTAATAGGCAAATCACAGCGTTCTCCCCTAATACCATCCAAGCTATGCTGCTGAGGAAAGGCACAAATTATTTGTCCACGCCATTTTTCATGTGATCTCCCACCTCAAATGAATGCAGAATTTTGGAAAACTCCTGCTCAGAGTACTCTGCTCCACAGAATATGTGAAGCAACTTCTTCCTTGCTATATGTTCGCAAGAGCACACTTGCAGTATCAGACAGACAGAGGAATTAAGACACAGACTTGCTTCCATTTACTCTCTTCTTGAAACAAATCAAAAGCCTATTTCCACTACTTTATCTAGATTACTGACTTCCACGCTAGCTGACATGGTGATTTTAGTCTCCCCTGATACCTTCAGAGGAAAGTATTTACTTTGTGCACATTATCTATACTAACTAGTGAAAAACCGCAACTAAAACTCATGATGGAAAAACACGTGCCGACTCCTCGCTCCACAGACCACACTTACACCAGCTAATATCAGCAAGTCTTGGTTAGCAGCCTCACTACTATGCTCTGGTTATGTCACCTGGCTACTTCTTCACTGCATGTGAACTGGAACAGTTCACCAAGAAGGACAGAGAACCCCTGCAGAAAAGATCCAGTAACTCAGCCTCATCTTCCCATTCTGTTTTTCAAGGAAGGGTTTGCCTACACACACAACTCCAGGTAAAGGACCATAAACACGTCACAGGAATCTAATTCCTAGAAAACACAGTTTAAAACAGTTCATGTGTACTCAGTGCATCACTCACAGTATTAATCTCTACCAGCTAACTTTTTTTAAGAGGTCCCACAGGAGTCCTTTTGGACCACCTTCACACACTCAAATGCCAAATCAGCTTTTGCCTCTGTAGCAGTGATTTAAAACAAGTTGTAATTTTTTGGTCCCCAAAAGACTCACCATTTGTGCTTTCAAGAAAAGATTAATGGCCCTACTTAAAACACACCTCATTACTTCCCTGTGTAGCATCTATCAATTCAGCGTGCCTCAAAACCTAATCCTGTTCAGACACATTACAAAAAATCCAGGTACCCAGCCTGGAACCGTAGATATCCCTAAAAAGCCATGTTTCTAAGAACTGTCTGCTGCAATAGGGATCAAGGTACTACAGTATCACAGTACCTTAATCCTTCCTCTCCCCCCACTCCCATACCCACATTCTTCACTGGCTTCACTTTATTCTTACTAGAGGTAGTAGAAAGTTCTTTCAGTCCCAGAGTTTACCCAAGCTTTGCTACAAATAGGCTGAGGGAACTGTCTAGAACATAGAGGTGACAGAAAGATTAGCTTGGCATGCGCACTGTAAGAAAGGAAGCATCTACAAAGAAAACACAAATACTGCAAGAAGCATACAGATTTTTCTACCCCTCCAAGTCCATACCTCTACATATACAGTTACAATGTTCTCCTCACCCAATAAGGAAAGCTGCAGAAACCTACCTTATTCCTTTAGCCCAGACTGCTTTGTTCAACCTGGTGTCAATGCGAACATCAGGAGTACCCATTTCCTTCATGGCGAATTTACGGATTTCCTTGAGAGCACGCGGTGCTCGCTTCTTGAAGCCCCTAGGACAAACACAAGAGCGATTTCTTTCACTTAGGAAACTCTCAGCACTGGATGCTTGTTGCAGTATTCCATCACTGACGTTCTCTAAACGTACAATCAAAAAAATCCGTGTTCAGCCACAGTTCAATAGCTGCATCACAGTATGACTGGACCTTTAGTAGGGAGCTGCTAAGCTGAATGTCTATGCCTAATAAAAACCACACATACTTACGTAGAACAATTTCAGTAAAATTTTGCAACTGCAAGATCTCTCGGATCTTAAGTCCCACTCATACATATCAACATTAAAACTTATCAGGATATTACTTAAGAGATCGGAGCTTCACAGATACTCTGAATAAAAGGCTCATGAGAAAAGCAGTGCAACAACACTAAAACAAACTTGACAAAACTGCACCAATGCCACCAGAACTGCCTTTTTTTTAAAAAAAAAGTACATCTTTTCTCAGGTCGAGTATGGACAGATTTTGCGTTACTGGAAATTTACACTAAAAGTTACAGCTGTGAGTGTTTTGCCACATATTATGCCAACACTGTCATGTGCAACTCATGTCAGTAGCGTCAGAGGTCCCATAGTGGGTTATATCTAGTATTATTTGCACATTGCTGTTGATACTTAGTGCTAGAAATCAAGAGTGGGCAAGTGACTACAAGTTGGAGAAGCCTCAAACAAAAAAGTTTTTCACCCCCAGTACTTCATGCCCCAAAAGAACAGAATATAACCCAAAAAGAGAAGTGGATAGTGGGATCATCAGCATTAAAAATGGACTGAATTGCCATAAACAATCAACAGGCAAGGCCAGAACATCATACTGCATTTAAAGGTACTGCTGCTGCCTCCCATCCTCACCCATGGCTTTTGTCTCATTTCTCTAAATTAATTTAATTTCACCAATTGCTTTGATTTAGATACAATTTTCTGCAGCCACGCACACACACACACGCAGAATCAAAGGCAGACATGGTTTCTCACTAAGTTCTCTCGAGCACTTTACTACTACACATTTGTATGAAGCTCAACATTTTGTCAGGTAAAATCTTATTCTGATGTACACACAGAAAATATTGTTTAACTCAAATCATACCCCAACTTACACCTCATACAACTTAGTGATAAGTACAGAGCCAATCACTCAATTACAATATCATTTAATTTCTCAAACTTACTACAGTGGGCTAAACTTTAAACTTCACTTGGGACAGAATGACAACCTGTGCACAGAGATCTAACTTCAAATTAAGCCCAGGAACGCTCATGAAAAACACAAAACATGCTTGTTCCCAAAATCCATATGCTAAAGTGTAGGTCTGCACTAGTACACAGCTGCTTCCTCTGGACACAACTGTAGTAGCACAAGAGACTAAAACATCAGCCAGTAACATCAGTGCTGGTAAGGACCGTCCTCTGACGTTTAAAACCTGCAGAAGCCACTTCCAAAAGACAAGTGTACACAAGGTCAATTCCACTGATAAAAAGCAGAACTTACACGCCATGGATCCGCTTGTGAATGTTGATGGTGTATTCCCTTGTTACCACCTCATTGATGGCAGAGCGTCCTTTCTTCTTCTCGCCGCCTTTCTTTGCGGGAGCCATCTGTGCAACGCTGAAAAGCACCAGTGCACTCGTCAAATGCAGACCCAACTTCCCTCGCACCCTTCTCCTCTGTCACCTTCCCCTCCGTCATCCCCAGCTCCTGACAATCCACACAATGCCCACATTCAGGAATTTAAGCTTAAACCATCCCCGGGGGTCGCACCAGTTGTGGATATTCTACAACTTTTCAGCATCACAAATGCTTCATTCTCATCTCTCTGACAGGAAAGATGAGAGCAACTGAGACTCCTCAAGCACTTCCCACTTAGATCGGGCTCCTGGCCAGACCCAAGCATCCCCAAAACCTCCACACCGAGCTTTGGCGAGTCCAAAGCCCTTCCTTCTTCAAGGCCACCCGGGAGGGCAGCTCGGTCCGTCCCGGGAAGGCGGCGACGGCGCCAAAGAGGTTCCTTCCAGAGACTGACGGCGGCCTGGGGCTCCCGCCCTCCTCGCCAAGGCCCAGCACGGGCCACAACTCTCCTCAAGCGTCCCGCAGGCCTCCCCGGGCCTGCGCCCTGCTCGGCTCAGCGCAAGCCTCGGGGGGGGGGGGGGGGGCAGGGTGATGGGCCCCATCCCCGGCGAACGCGGGCCCGCCGAGAGGCATGAGGCGGTACCTCCCGCACCGGGGAGCCCCCCGCGTCGTCACAGGTCAAAGACTCCCCGCCGCCGTGAGCTCTGCGAGGCGGATGGAAGCGGATTTGGCAAGACAACCCTCCCGCGGCCTCCACTCACCCTGCCGGGCACAGGCCGGAAAGGAGCACGCAAAGGACGTCGGGAGCGAGGAACTCTTCCGGGATGAGGGCAGCGACCGACTACGCCGGCGCCAGCCGGAGGCGCGCACCGGGGGCGGGACGGGCGGCGCGCATGCGAGCGATGACGCGGCCGCGGAGCGGCTCGTGTTTGCCGTGGGTGTTGGCCGTGGGTGCGGTGTGTCCGCGTGCGGGTGTGCGCGGGGGCAGTTTGTGAGGGAGTGCAGTGACAGAGCAAGGGGTAACGGCTTTAAGCTGACAGAGGGAGGTTTGGACTGGACATTAGGAAGAAGTTCTTCACTGTGAGGGTGGTGAGACACGGGCACAGGTTACCCAGAGAAGCTGTGGCTGCCCCCTCCCTGGTAGTGTTCAAGACCAGGCTGGATGGGGCTTGGAGCAACCTGGGCTGGTGGGAGAGAGGTGTCCCTGCCCATGGCAGGGGGTTGGAACTAGATGGTCCCTTCCAACCCAAGCCGTAGAGTTCCAGCATGAGGCAGCGGGTCTGCAGTAGCCACCCTGTCTGGCCACCTGCCTAGAAAAAATGTCCCAAGCTGGGTGATTATGTGGGAACAAGCCGGATCTCGGCTGTAATCGGCTAGAACAACAGCTCAGTGCTGTGAGGAGGGCTGGCATCACGCGTGTGCAGCAGGGAACAAGTGCAATAAATGAAAAACTAAGTACTGATGGAAATCTGTTCTTGCAAGTGCTCTGTATCTTTCCAGACAATATAATAAACCAATCTACTAGAAGGCAACCCCACCTTATTTACAGCTTCTCCCTGTTAAAAATGTACGGTAGTGCTGGCTTTAGAAAGCTAAGTATTTGCTTCAAGGCAGAGCCTGATTTAGACATACTATGGCAGTCAGGAGAGATTTGGGTGTATTATAACTATCTCTGGGAGGAAAACAAATTCTTAAAGGAATTTTCCTGTGACCTCCATCATCGTAGTTGACATCCCTCAGGTGCTGCTTCCACAGGTTATTTCCTCTGAGGTGCTCATATTCCTTCATTACCTCTTTCCTGCATGAACTTTTTGGCCTAAAGATTTCTCTTCCTCTTTATCAGAATAAGCCCGTACAGGAACGAGTGGAATTATGAAATTGCCCTCTAACTCAGCCACTGGCCTTCGCTTAGGTTTGTCTGTAGTTAATGAATAGAGAAAAGTTTCTTCAGACAATAAGCGAAAGCATGTTACGGTTTAGTTTTTTAATCTGATGGGGTCACTCTTGCTTCACTGAATGCAAGAATTTAAATAAACGAGCAGGCTAACTCTGACTGGTACCTAAAGTTAGCAGTAAAAACACTTTATTAGAGACCAGATCTATCTCTAAATGCTTTTTAGAGACCAGATACTCGATTCCCTCTTCTCCCTTCGATAAAGTAAAACAAAGGGATTGCAGAGACTGAAATACATGTGCACCAGTGAGCGCTACCAGCTGGTCTTGCTGTGGAAGCAGGAAGATCATTTTGCCAGTGAGTTTTCAGAACTTGGGTCAAACGAACTTTTTCCATTTCTCGGAAAGTTTACTTTTACTGTTTCCAGCTCCCAGCCCGATTACCTCCATTGTTCCTCTATGGCACAGAAACCAGAGCTGAACATGTGGGCCCCGGGTGAACTGGTACTGAGGGGCATGAAGGGCAGCATGGTGGCCTCTCTCTGGAAGCTAAACGCTTGCCGGGGCAGCTGCGAGCTGCCCTGAGGGTGACCACCCCCTTTCCATCTTGCCGCGGTGGATGGAAACATTACTATGCTTGGTTATCCACCTCGTTCTGTGTTGGAGGTTGCTGCTTCTACAGTAGAGTCAGCAGAGGGAAAGCAGATTTGTACCTTGGCTGCTCCATCTTGTAGTCGATTTGAATCTAATGTGAAAAAGAGTCTGCACAAGGATGATGAAGTGAAAACTACGGAAGCAATTCCAGCAGAGATGTATCAAGAAGCTCAGGACAGTGATGACTCAAAACACTGAAGCTGGACATGGGTCAAAGCCTTGGCATGAGCTGGGTCAAACCATTCTTGAAACCATCTGTTTTGTCCTAATCTAAAACTGGTTGGAAGTACAGAGCTGCCTGAGGTCTTTAAAGTTGAGCTTTAAAATGAACTGTCTTGGCTAGCAGCTAATACAACTTTCTGAGCTATTGTTGTCATTGTCTACACCACAACAGAGCTCCCATAGGAAAATACTTGGGTTTGCTAAGTGGGTGCCAAACACTGCACAAAGCTAATATTAGAAATCTAAAGTGAATGACATACTTGAACAGTCACAGGAAGATGTGTGCAAGTCCTGCAATAAAGCCTTTTGGCTATTTTATTTTATTCTACAAATAAAGACAACTGTCCATCATTAAATGAAAAAAAAAATAGTTTGAGTTGTATATAGCATGAAACAGTAGTTCCCTTCACAAAAACATTTCTAATTTATTAGTTTATTACAAAATATCCACTCACAAAAAAGCACAAGCACAGTCTTTATACTTGTGAAATGAGTTGATATTTCATATACAAAATAATTTCCACATAATTCCATATAATTTTATTTTATATAGAAATAGGTCATTATTACAACAGCTGTACAATACACTACTTTTCATTTAATAATTACATAAAATCTTTCTTAGAAACATATCAACAGAAAACATACAAAAAAAGCGAAAAGTGCATTTCTTTTTTTTTCCCCCCAAAGGAAAATTCAATCCTAAATGTTATAATGAAAGAGATATGTAATAGTCTGCAGCATCCCAAGTCAGTGGGCCAAAACACAGTGCATATTTCTCAGAGACTTGCAGTGGGTGGGTTTAGGTTGAAGAAGGATCCGTGTTGTACTATCGGAGAGTTGCACGATTGTGCTTACAACTTGAGTTCTCATCTGCAACCACAATTCATACAGAAGACAGTCCAGTGTGGGTTGTGGGGTTATTTTTGTTTGTGGGTTTTTTTTTATTTTTCGTATCGAAGAACAGTTAGGGTGAGCTGCATAATACTTTTCAGATTCTAAATCAAGGGTTATGAGCTGTAGACCGTTTTCACCAATGACTCCATTGGATGTGCTAATTTGGCCACAAGGAAACAAACTTCTCTTTACAGAAAGTGCCTAGGTTTTGTCCTCTGTGCAGTTGTGCAAAATAATAACAATAATCATAATAAAAATAATCTCTTGTTCTCTCCTCAATAGACCTTTGACGCAGTGCTTTTCATACGCAAAAGAAGAACTGAAACAGTGAAGGCCAAGTACCTCACGAGTCCGTCGAGAGTCTTTTGGAATCGCCAGATAGCTTTTGGAGTGACACGCCGGGATTGGACGCCTCCTCCCGTGCACCCGTTGACAACGGAGGCCGCGCAGGAGAGCGTTCCTCTTTGTTTTGCTCTGTCGGTACGTCCCGCGCTTACAAGACAGTCCAAACTGATCCCGGCGTGCCGTCAAAGTGCCGTCTGTGGCAGCCTGCGCTCTGTGGCGTACTTCTGTCATAGAGCTTTGAAAGAAATGCTTGTGCAAAAGCCGAAACAGCAAGTACAAAGTCATTCTCCTCTGCCTCGTGTGCCCATTGGTTAAAGCTAATCGTGCATTGATTGTGCTGGTGGGACTCTTATCGCAGTGGCTGTGGTAAATTTGATGGTTCTGATAAGCTATTGCTTCTTCTTGATGTTAGTTGTTGCTGCTGCTGCTGCTGCTGCTGCTGCTGTGTCTGATGATAGCCCATGTTTCCTTGCTGTGGCGAGTAAGATGGCAGGAGCAAAGAATCGGGTTGCTCATTGTGCAAAGAACTTGGTGTTTGCACCTACAGATAAAATAAAATTCATCGTGGTGTTCGATTCTTTCACACGTTAAAGCTCTTCTTCCTGAATGTACAGGGCGCTTAAAAATACTACTGGTTTGCTGGCTTTTACTTCTGGGGCTGTTTGGCATGGGGTTAGCTTACCTAATGCCAGAAGGAGTGGACAGAAATTGCAACAAAGAACATTACAAATAGGCATAGGGAAAGGTTTTCTAACAGGAATGTACTGCCTAGGTTTTGCAGGTTATCCTCAAAAGCCTGTTTAGGAACAGGGAGGGTGAGCATGTCAGAAATCACATGGATGATAGAAATAAAGCAGGAAAGAAGCAGGGAATGCCAGTGTACCTCACACTATCCTTTCTAGCCTTTTTCTTTTTGTGTACGTTTACAGGAGGGTGTGACTTTGCAGCAGTGAAGTCGATGTGAATTTTGCAGTTGCTTTTATTTGGAATGGTATCTGTCATAGAGTTTTTTTCATTAATTCTCAGCTATGATAAGGATTTTATTTCAACAACGAATTTAATCATTTGAGGTTGATGATACTCTTTCAGTGATGCCAGTGGATATGTGATCAGATTTTATAGACTCAGTTCAGCTACTTCTGAGTTAATACAGAGACACCTCATTTCCCCCCTTCCCCTTTACTTTAATATGTGTTGAATTAGGTCAAAAAATAAGTATTTTTACATCTTCAAATCACCTGGTTCTTCCAGGCAATGTGCTCCAGTTTATCTTCTTTGCCTTGTGGAGTTGACAAAATATGTTAATTTACTGAAGGGATCCAGATATCTGATCCAGATCTCATTTTATGTCGATGCTGGTAATTAAAAATCATCTTTTGACTTGTAAACTAAGCAAATTTTCTACTGAATAAAGAGTACAAAATAAATCCTAAGGCAGCAATTTTCTCCATCTAGAAATACACTTTAAATATATCCAGGATAATCTGATTATGTCTCCAACGTACAGAATTAGTAATTTCCTTTTAAATATTCTGGCTGTTCTCACTGCTCCCTTGCTGTACTGGAAGGGTGCACAGCACCGTATCAGTGTCTTGCACATTTCAGTATCCCTAAAATGGCCATTTCTGCCATGACCAGGGCTGCTGCTGAAACCTGGCGCCCCATTCTCGCAGATTTATTACTCTGCGCGTGCATTTTATACATTGTCCTCTTTGTCCTACCCTACCTGCAGGTAGCGCTGTTGCTGATGCTGTTGGTGCTGGAGTTGCATAGGTGGCAGAGAGGATGGCTGGGAAGGAGGCGTGGTGGCAAACCCTTGGTTTAACACTGCTTGTCCCATCAGTACGATCGGAGAGCTGCTGCTGGAAGTCTGCACTTCCAAACTTTGAAACATTTGTTGGGTTTGAGAATACCTGCGGAAGAAAGCAGCAAAACAATCAAGAACAAACTGCTGGAAGCAAAGGTCTACTCTTAGGATAAGGATGGAAGTCCCTAGTCTTCATAAATAGCTCCTAATAGAGGATTTCTCTGCACAGGACCTGCTAATAGGGACAACGGTGCCATTTGTAGCACCCTTGCTCTGTGAGTGAGCTCTACTTGGAGGGCAGAATACATCTCACCTCAAAATCCAGACCACATTTTAGATTCGTTAAAGATTCTCGTTTACGCATGTCTTCTTGTCAGCCACAGTGTTCACATCCCCAGCTCACTACACCAGATGGCCTTTGACTCTGTATTACTATGCTGAGCTCTGCCTGTGCTCCCCTGTGACTGCCTCTGGGGTGGTAATCTCCTGCAGAAGGATGGTCAGGGTTCATTACTTCTTAAGCTGCTCATACACATATTGCCAGGTGTGGTCAGCAGTTCCCGTCGGTGTGAGCCACACCGTAGGAACAGAAGAAGCCTCTCGAAGTCCTCTGGAGCAAGGGATGGGACAGAAACAAAACACTCAGCTCCTCTTGCCAGTCTGCTTTTGCACAGCAAAACTGAAATAATGTGTTGTTTTGTGGAAGGCTGTGGGCAAAACCACAGTGGAGCTATTGCCAATGCAGCCTCATTCTGTTTATCCTGTAATGGGTGATGAGATCATAGTGTGGCGTGTGTTCGCTCAACAGCTGTTCAACATTAGGAGTTGGTCAGAAATGCTGTGCTTTGGGTACTTGTACTGGGATGTGAGCTCCTAAAAAAGGGTCCCCTGAGTCAGGAAGCCTCCACAAACTGGGAGGTGTGTTTTTGCAGATCAGGCCTCTTTTATTTAGGTGTTTAAAAGCAGATCAAAAATGCTGACAAATTTAACTCAAGATAATCTTAAACAGCAACTGTGATGCTTAAAAGAAGTACTGAATATCTACATTCTTGATGTAACATACAGAATTACTTTTAAAGTAATGATTTGCAAACAGTTGCCTATTATTTTAGCAGTTTCCAGTTAAGTACAGTGACAAAAACCGCTAAGAAAAACCAAAAAGGCATATTCCGAACTGCTGTTTTCTGCTTCCTTCATCCGAGTTTTGAAGGGACAAATAGCTGAGGTGGTTTGTTCAGCAGTTTTTCCGAGAGCACTCAGGCGCAAGGGGCGTGTTGGTTCTTTCAGTTCTGCTGGTGCAGACGAGGCACAGCTCCCCTGGCATCACACCAGCATCTCACTGCCCAGCGAGCAGGGGCTTTCTTGGCACCGATCGTTTTAACCAGGCCAGTGCTGACTTCCTGTCTCATATTTATCTTGGTGGGTCAGAAGTTCCAGCACTGAAGCAAGCACCATGTGAGGGAGAAGAATTCCCCCAGCCTTGGCTTGTTAAAACACCAAGGGCACGTTGTGTTTTTTTTTCTCTGTCATCCTTCTTGATGTGACCAGGCAGGGTAAGGCTGACCCTGACGCTGGATGGAAGGCTCGGCACAGTAACATGTTGCTGCTATTTATAACTACTTTGTCGCCTTACTGAAGGCTATTTCCCCTCAAAAAAAAAGAGAAAAAAAAAGGCATCTTTGATGTTTTATCTTTGACAAGGCACATACTTAGCCTGAGATCCCGCCACGCTGAGGTCTGAAGGGTGTCTTGCGTTACAGGACCCGGGCATCATGGGCTGAATAGGCTGGCTGAGCAGCAGCCTGGGGGAAAAGAAGAAACCCCAAAGTGACATTGCTGTAACAGAAGGACCACGGAAATCCCACATTTTGAGAGCAGAAACGGGGCGCCACTTCAGAATATCAGGCCCTGATCGTTTTGGTTCAGGTGCCTGGGGTCGGATGCCAAGATGGATCCTCCACCGCCCACCCGGGCGAAGGAGAAGGGCAGGCATCCCACCACCCCGCGGCCGTGGGGCGCAGCGCCGGGACTAGGGCTCAGGCCAGGCGGGTGAGCAGGCCGGGCCCTGCATCCCGCCCTCCCCTCACCTCTCCCCGGGCCGCGCCGTACCTGAGCTGCTGGTCGTGGCTGCAGGCGGGGGCGGCGGGGCCGGGGGTGCCGCCCCGCGGGAGGCCGGCAGAGGGCGCCGCGGTGCCGCCGGCGGAGGGGGCGGCGGCGAAGGGCGGGGGCGCGGCGCGGCCCGGCGGGAGTTCCGCGCTCCTCGTCGCCTTCGGAGCCTGGAGGGAGAAATCTTATGAAATTCAGCAAGGACAAGTGTAGAATTTTGCATCTGGGAAAGAACAACCCCATGTGCCAGTACAGGTTGGGGACTGACCTGCTGGAGAGCAGCGCAGGGGAAAGGGACCTGGGGGTTCTAGTGGACAGCAGGATGACCATGAGCCAGCAATGTGCCCTCGTGGCCAAGAAGGCCAATGGCATCCTGGGGTGTATTAGAAGGGGAGTAGCAAGTAGGTCAAGAGAGGTCCTCCTGCCCCTCTACTCTGCCCTGGTGAGGCCACATCTGGAATATTGTGTCCAGTTCTCGGCCCCTCAGCTCAAGAGAGACAGGGAACTGCTGGAGAGAGTCCAGCGCAGAGCCACAAAGATGCTGAAGGGCGTGGAACATCTCCCTTGTGAGGAAAGGCTGAAGGAGCTGGGTCTCTTTAACTTGGAGAAGAAGAGGCTGTTTATAAATATGTCAAGGGGGAGTGTCAGGAGGACGGTGCCAGGCTCTTTTCAGTGATGTCCAGTGACAGGACAAGGGGCAACGGGTGCAAGCTGGAACACAGGAAGTTCCACAAAAATATTAGAAGAAACTTTCACTGTGAGGGTGACAGAGCACTGGAACAGGCTGCCCAGGGAGGTTGTGGAGTCTCCTTCTCTAGAGACATTCAAAACCCGCCTGGACACGTTCCTGTGTGACCTACTGTAGGTGATCCTGCTCTGGCAGGGGGGCTGGACTAGACGATCTTTTGAGGTCCCTTCCAACCCTTAACATTCTGTGATTCTGTGAGAGAGGCGGGGGTGGGGTGTGAAGGGAGGTACAACAGGTGGGGTGGAAGAGTCAACACTGGAAATGGTGAGAAACTAGCAATAAGGAAAAAAAAAAATTCCAGTGCTAGCTGTCAGAGCTCTCTGAGGGTTATCAGTTATCTTTCAGAGATAACTGAGGGTGAACGAGGATCTGTTACAAACACAGCCTGGGGGTGTCACACAAATCTCGGTGTGTCCCAGCTGTGTGCCACCACAGGAGGCAGGCTCTGCTGTGTTGGTAGCATCCTGCTGGAGTCTGGGAGCAAGCAAGGAATAAAGCTTATTTCAAGAGGTTGTGCTGCCAACGCCACTGTTACTAGTTTCCAGTGTGGTAGGTCAGGTTTCTTTCAGGACAGTCATCCACACCTTTTGCACATTCCCCCTGCTCAGCTTTCAAGCTGACACAACTTCTCAAGTAACTCTGCTGGCTAAGGTCTTAAAAAAGGGATTTAAGGTGAAGTAAATGCTGTAGGGAAACCCTTTATGTAGGCTGCCCTTATATGGGAGAATAGAGAAGGAAAGGCAAAGGCACGCTTAGAGGACTGATATGATTTCGCTTGCCTGCTTAGTAACAGCTCAGTGTTTTCTTTCCATATAAATGCTTCTCTATTCAAAGAAATGATTACCTGGCTCGATATCACGCTTGCTTCTCTCAGTGCTTGCTGGTTCGTAGTTTGCGAAGATGCAATTTGCCCTTGAAGTTGAGGACTGGGGACAAGCTGCTGCTGAGAAATGGCCCCTGACCTCTGCTGTAGCTGTTGAGGCTCTGGCTGCTGAGTATTGCTAAAGCTCAGGGACACCGTAGGCTGCTGCAGGAACATCTGGAAGAGAAGAGGAGAGGGTTTATTTACATAGTCCAACTGTCTTGGATAACAAGGGTGACAGAATTAAATCCAAAGGTATATTCTAAAATCATAGAAACATAGAATCACATAATGGTCTGGGTTGGATGGGCCTTAAAGATCATTTAGTTCCAACCCCCTGCCATTGGCAGGGACACCTCTCTCCCAGCAGACCAGGTTGCTCCAAGCCCCATCCAGCCTGGCCTTGGACACTTCCAGGGAGGCAGCTTCCACAGCTTCTCTGGGCAACCTGGTCCAGTGTGTTCCCACCCTCACAGCAAAGAATTTCTTCTTAATATCTACTATAAAGCTACTCTCTTTCAGTTTGAAACTGTTACCCCTTGACCTATCACTGCACTCCCTGAGAAAGAGTCCTGCCTCATCTTTCTTCTAGACCCCCTTCAAGTACTGGAAGGCTGCTATAAGGTCTCCCCTTCTCCAGGCTGAATAACCCCAACTCACTCAGTCTGTCCTCAAAGGGGAGGTGCTGCAACACCTTCATCATCTTCATGGCCCTTGTGAGAAGTTACTGCGTTTCTGGATTCACTGTGCATTTACTGTTAGTTGGAAATCACCTGTCTTTCCTACACTAACAGCTCTACTGGCTCTAGTTTCTTGATTTCTAGTTCTGCAAGTGCACTCTACTCGTGAATGTGTCCCGAAGCTACAAGTCCTCTCTCCGTGGGGCAGGCACAGCCCTCGGAAGAGCAGATCCCTGTATATTCACTGTGTTCTGAGGCATCCTGTCCAGAAAGAAGAGAGAAACTCCATGTCTCTTCAGTCCTTTCATTTCTCTTGTCAACAGAATTAGCCTGCCTTTCAGACAGGGCTGCTTTTGAATTTGTCTCTGGAAATTCAACACCTTACATGCAGTCAGGCTGTCGAATGCTTTTAATGAGGCCACAGTCAGGCCAGAGCTCTCCGTGTTGAATGACCATGTCCTTATCATTGAGATGTGTAAACAGACAGTCATTGTCATTTATCTGATTTCCCATCAGGTAACTGTCACCTGGGGCTCTTCCAAACCGTGCCATACATTTAACTTGTGCAAAAGTGCTAGCAGTGCCTCTGTTAGTGTTTTTGTAAATGATATGCTCTCCATTATTGCCTTGCAAGATGAAGCTTTCATCTTTAAAAGTTGTAGGGCTTGGGAGTTTTTGCTTTTCTAAGGGCTATTTCTTTTATTATATTATACAGAGGAAAAAGGCAACTTTTAAAACTATGGATTATTAATGCTAGAAGCTATCTTTGTAATATTTCAAATCTACCCTTTTGCCAAGGGCTGTACGGAGATACACATCCCATGTAGTCGAAGGCATTTTTGGATCTGATCCTGATTTTGCACCACCGCTGCAAGTGTGGCACTCCATTAAAGTGGAGCTACTTAGGGTTTAAATGAAATCAGACTCACAATTATGCTCTTCATTATTCATCTATCAGTCTCATGCCTAGCAGTACGTCTGACGTATGCCCAGTAATTAGTACACCTTTCAGCAGCTTATTCCTATATTAACAAATCCCTAAACTATCATGTCCCATCTAATTTTTCTTGGAAAAAAAAAACCATGCCTTTCTCCAAAGGACCAGCACAATGGATTGCTTTTCTTTGTGTAAGTATGAGTTGATCCATTGTGTTTGTAGCTATTTATCTAGCTTTTAAAACACAGTTTGTATTTAAATATGATAAATTTTTAATGAATTTCTGTGTGACAAGATTTTACTCAGAAAAAAAGGTACAGTCAAATCTTACATTAGTCAGCTGGGAGAGGGGGGGCAATTAGTGAGGATGTTAATGGACCTAAAGCGACAGCTTGTTTCAGGTGCTATAGGCTAGCCACGTCTCAAAGATGTCTGGTAGAAATAAATGGGTCAAGTAACAGAGTTGGGGCTTCTCGCAGCAGGTCTGAAACTAGCTCTGAGTGTTTTCTTTTAAAAACACTGCTCACTGAGTCTGGAGCCATTACGTATCAGAAAGACAGATGGTCTCACAATTTCTGCCAAGTAAATAGGTCTTATTGTGAATAAATCAAAGACAGGAATTATGAAAATTCTTTTTTTTGTTGTTTATTTTCTGTATATAGAAGCTAAGCCTCGGGCATGTTTGGTAAATGAACTCAATTAGCTCTAGCAACGAAACTGGTCACCACTGATACAAAATTTGATATAAAACATTTGATATAAAATTCAGAGCAGGTAAAGCAAGTGATATGTTTCAAAAATGCGATGGCAAGTGTGAGTCCACTGGCACTGGCCAGACCACTGCAAAATAAGACTTTTAGGAAGACCATCTTAAGTGTTCTCCCTGTATGTGACACAGTGCTGGAGAAATACTAAGTTCACCCAGTGCAAAGCCAACATCTATCAACATGAATGTCAGGCAGGGTGTGAACTTGCAGTGAATGACGTGCTCTGCAGGGGACCTGCCTGTGTGCATGCCTTACTTCCGAATGAAGGCCAAGGAGCTTATCCTTGAAAGAAAGCTGAGTAACCTACTTTGCAATCACCGGAGTGTGCCACTGGGTAGGAAAGTGCATGGTTAATGGTTGGCAGATAACACGCTCTAAATTTACAACCAAGTTTATCCCAATAAACCAATATTGTTTGTTCACGTGTGCATGCCCCGAGAGGGCTCTGAGTGTTTTGTAGCTAGGGACCCTCTGTCGCCTTATAATGGCCAAAGCTCATTATTACCATCTGAACATAAATGTCCTGGAAAAAAAACAAGCTTAGGGCAGGAATAATGATGATGCCGTTTAACCCAAGTCCCTGCAAAACTGGAAGACTCGAGATGCCTCACCAGCACAAGAGTTAACTTGAGAGAGGATCAAAATGTGGAGTTTCTATCTGCTAGTTAAGCCTAAAAGTAAGAACGTGCTTCATTTGTACAAATCTTAACAGTGTTTTTTCATAAGGTGCCTCCTTTCACAGAATCATAGAATCATAGAATGGCCTGGGCTGGAAGGGACCTTAGAGATCATTTTAATCCAACCTCCCTGTTTTGTGATAGTCTTGCCTGCATTCCTCTGAAACACTGAAATACATCAGCTTTAAATAACAACAGAAACCCCCTAATAAAGAAAGAAATCTTTCCTAGTCTGAGCAAATCCAAGTAGATAAATTAGCAGCCCCCTAAGAGCATTGCTGCTAATGGCATGCCTCATGGCTGATTTTGCAGACTGCAAGGTCAGCGAAGCATCTTACAAATATTTTTTAATTGGCCAGCTTGTTAACATACGCAGCAAAGCAGCAAGAGAGGGGAGGGACCCTCTGACACTGCTGCCCCCTCATTCCAAGAGAGACGTTCCCTGCAGCTAATGGATGGATCACACTGGTAAGACATCGTGAGGAAAACGGCTCTTTGACTCTACCTGTCCTTTGGATAATCAGGGGATTGTAGCCTTCGGGCTTATCATTACAGGCATTAAGACTCTTTCTTTATGTAAAATATGGGAAGATGAGAAACATGGCACTGGGGAGCTGAGATTCACTGACTTTGAAGGGAGCCCGGTTTGCAAATGATGGGTGGCTGTGGATGGTCTCATTTGTAGTTCTTGCAGGCTGATCAGGCTCAGCCCTTCTGCCTTTCTCTCCGTCTGCAATTCATTAGCTACACTGTTCAAATCTGGAGCAGACACAGCATCCTTCAGACTTCTGAGGTTACCCTTGCTGCTCCTGTCCTTCATACTTTCGTTTGTCAGGAAAAGCAATAACAGGGATTTAATGGAGTTTTGAACACTTTTGTTCAGGGCCCACAACCCTCCTGCTAGTTTCGTCTTTCATTGCACAAGGCTCTTGGAAATAGTTTCTAACGCAGACTGCCGTGCTCAACATCTGTCCGGCTGGGAAAGCGCTTCTTGGTGGACTGCTGTACTGCAGTTTTGAAGATCTCTGAAGGAAATGGAAATGGGGCTTAATTCTCCACAGAGCTACCTGTACACTTCTGTGTGGAAGGGAGTGAACCTGTGGGGAAGATATGCTAATAAATCGGCTAATGAGAGAACACTGGAGAACACTTCCCCCTTTTCAGACAGCCTACGGCACTCCCCCATGCTTACATACAGCTCTTCTACGCAGAATATTAAAAAGGCCAGAAATGTGCTTGATAGTAATGCTTGTCTGTTTGCTGCTATGCTTTGTAGCTCTGATAATAGACACAGATCAATGTCTGCAGATATCCAGCTCCCTGAATGATGAAATCTGTGTGGCAAAGAACGTGGCTGGATTTCTGATTTAACAGTTTACTCCTCACTGCTTGTGAGTCATGAAAGTGCAGCATGCAAAAGTGTGAAGCTTTCTTTTAACTTGCCCCATGCCAAGTAAGACAAAGCTAATTCCTGGTCTCACTCTACTACTGCAACAGCAGAGTAGTTTCTTTTTGTGTGAGATTTTTTTTTTTTTCAACCTACGGAAAGTGGGAGAGGGAAAAAGCTCTGGCCATGAGTCATGTGGGACCATCCACATCTCATTGCCTTGTTTGGTTGCTCTAAGACAGAAAGGCACTCAAACTACAGAGGACGACCCTCCCCACCCAGCAGTGCCCCCTCAGGCAGATAAATTTCTGAGTTGCTCTCCAGTCCCTCAGCCTCTTTAGTTCTGCATCTGCAGCAAGCTGGGAAATGAACAGTACTGACACCAGAGAACTTGTACTGGTCTGAAAATACTTGATCCAACTGAGTACATTCTTCATGGGGGAGAGGATTGCCCAAGTTGTATAGCTTAGAGCTACAGAGTGGTATGGGGTGGGCAGTACAGATCTATCCACCATTTACCCACTGGGTCTCCTTTTCTCTCTGCTTGAGCTCCCTAAGAGCGGATCTGCAAATCTGTCCCACAGTCCTTGGGTTATTAAATGCACCCTAGCACATATGGGAGACAGCTATGTAAAAATAAAATCCATTTCCTGCATGTAAGACTGTGCTCTCATCTTCTATTTTTGCTTGAATTATGAAAAAAAAAAAAGCAAAAGGGATGAGTGTATGTAACTATTGAAGACTACCAGGAGAGAGTAATGGTTTTCAACCAATTAAAAAGAGAGGAAGCGAGAATATCACATCTCTTGATATTCGTAATAACAATAATAGCTTTCAGACGTATGCCACGATTCTGAGCTGAAGGTCAGTTAATTGCAGAGACTGTCCTTCCCCATTAATCAAAGACAGTGCAGAACCGGTAGAAGAAATGCACTGACATTAAACCTGGTCTACCTATATGCCTATATGGCCCCAGGAACAGAGTCCTGGTTTTGGGACCCACTGTTGCTGTGCAGTCTTACAGCAATGCACAGGCAGCAACTTAGGTGGCAAAGTTTCTAATTTGGCATCACTTAATTGCTTAAACATACAATCTCAATTTGTTTAATATGTGAAACTGCATTTCACAGATGCTGCTGATGGGTGAGAGTCTGCTTCTGTGGAAATTGGGAGCAAAATTCCCGCTGACTCCAGCAAGTCTCAGTTTTTCATCCTGTGCTTAAAAATATTCTTTGAGACATTCGTTTCTATGACAGAGCTTGTCTTCTAAAAAAAATCTTGTTAGCACAATACTCACAGTGGGTCCTCAATGAAACGTTTCTGGCAAGGGTCATTTAACCTGGCTTTTATATTTAAATTATGAAGAACATAGCGGTAATCACCCTGCATTTAGAAAACTTCTGTCAAACTGGATGATTTGTCAATTTGTCATTAAATGAAACTTGTGATGTACTGAACTGCACTTGCTATTATTGCTGAGCTTTGGTAGACATAAGGCGTAGTACAATGCAGCTACTGTACTTGGTGAATTAAAAGCAGATACCGTACTCAGTGAATTCTAGCTCTGTGTAGGAGGTATCAAAGAAGAGCAGGCTCAGTCAGCTTCACCCTAAAGGCTTGAGCTGGTCCAGTGAAGAACAAATTCAGACACCCTCCAGGTGTGAACAAATGAATATCAGCAGAGGTTTGGGGGGGTTTAAACATGACAAGGAAATTAGTTCCTTGTGCTCTGTATCCGGGCTGGGGTAGGGTCAGGAAAAGAGGGAGCGAATGAAAGGGAGGAGCACTGCCTGAAGGAGGGCTCTTGGCTAGGGAAGAGCTGGACAGGCAGGATACTGAGCACGAGTGATGCCAACATGAAGCCGGCAGTGACTGGATGGAAGCTAATGAGCTGGAGAGACAGTTATTGGCAAGTCTGAACTTGAACATTTTTCTAATACAGCTGCTCAGTCTAAAGACTCAGTAGATAAAATATTAAAAGCTACTCCAAATGACCCAAATTCTTCTCCTCTTCCTAGGGTTGAGATATTTCTTCCTGCTCTTCTTCCAGAGAGCTCTTGAATCTTTCTTGACATAGATTACTCAAGAGGCTTTCAGAGGCAACATCCTCATTCGGATGAACGTCCAGATTTCCTAGACCCTGGAGCTAATTTTAATTTGCCAACCCTCTCAAGAGCCACATGATAGATGATGCTTCGCTCTGCCCCTCCTGGTGGTAACGCACCTGTACGCTGGAGTCCTGGACCAGGCAGAGTTGCTCCTGTATCTTCTGGAGCTCCTCCTGCTGCCACCGGATGTTGGCCTGCAGGATGCGGGTCCGCTGCTCTAGCTGGTCCTTGATGGTCTGGAACATGCTGAACTGTGCTGAGAACTGAAAAGAAAAAGGAAAAATCAGTCATTATAATACAAACAGGCCTCGGTAGAACACTATTCTGTAAGAAGATGCTGGTTTCTTGATTGTAAAGCACAGCCAATGGAATAAAAATCGTGTGTGTAACATACTAACAACTAGGCAGAGATAAACCTTGTCTATTTTCAATTTTATGCACATATATTAAATTGCCTCAGTTAGAGCAATCTGGTTACAACTGACCCTGTTCTCTTAGGGAATTATCGGAAGGGCTGTTTTTTGAGAGCACGCTACTTTAAAATATCAAGGCCATCTTAATTGAATGGCAAATGAGCGCATTATTTTTATTAGCCTGTAGTTTGCAACCCCTAGCATGTCATACCTGTATACTCTGGGTGTGTTTTACTAACACTTTCCTTTTCCTACACAGCAACAGCAGTGCTGCAATGGTTTCTGCTGCTGCTGACTTACTATAACATCATACAACAGCTGGCCATAATAAAATTTTCTAGATTTCTACAGCTGAGTAGTAGTCAAGCTACAAGGAATAATCATTAAGTTATTTTTATATGTGATATAAAATGAATGGCTCAGCTCAGTGGGAGGAAGGCTACTCTAAATAATAATATAAAATGGAAATCAGTAATCCAAGTCAAAAAGAAAGTGCGACATCCAGTAGCAGCAATACTTAGCACAAAGTGGAAGAATCATGTAGGGGACTAGGACAGCAATAAATTCTTAGTTTTGTTTGGTGGTCTTAGGCATGGTTCGAAGTCCACCAGAGTTAATTATTACTTTAATAGGCTTTGGAATAGTCACTCTGCATGAGCTCATATTCCGAAAGTGAAAAATAGTGTGGAAAAAGCCCCAACAAACACTTCAGAAGATCTGTAACCTTTTCTGTAACCAAGGTATCCAAGACTTCTCTGAAAATGTGTGGTTCTGTGAGTATCCGGGCAGAAGAAAAATAATATTTTTTTCTGTGACTTGAAAATGGTACCCTGTTGCTGTGATCGTTCCAGTGCCTCTGTGCTAGTGAATGAACAGATGCGTGCACCTGAAGCCTTCATCCTCCATGGAGGTGCACTTGCTTACACCATTTCTGGCTTTTTAATAGGAAAAAAAAAATTACGACAAGAAGGGAATTAAAGAGAGCTCCAGTGCTAGCAATACCGCACAGTTAAATGAAATTTCTGGCTACTTAGAAACGTCTAAATGTGCCAGGTCAGATTTCTATCAGCTTTGACTTAGACCAGATAAGTATGTGGAATACCTCCACGTTCCCTCCAGCAAAGCTGAAATCTCCATGTAAATGGCCTTTAGGTGAGAACTTCAGAGGATTTACTTCTGTTTACCAGGTGGAGGGCGTCTTTCCCACACAATCTGGGAGGTCACTGGTTGAAGAGTGGTGGCGAGGTGGGAGTTTTGTGTCCAACCCTGCTTAGAGGGCAGGAGGGCTGCTGAGGTGGCCGGTGCAGTTACTGCTGGCAGAAGCCCTCAGAGTCCACGTTGATGGCAAAAGCCTCTGCGAATGCTCACGGCTTGCACCAGCTGCCCCAGGAGATAATGTGAGCACTTGGCCTCCGGCACCGCGATCCACAGCGCTGCCATCTGCAACCCAGCGCTCCCCCAGAGCAAAGAAACAGCGTCAAAGCTCTGGAAGGGAAGTTTGTATTACTTCTAATTGGTGTTAAAGTGAGGGCTGTGTTACTTCTTAATTGGCATTAAAAGGGGAGTAGTCAGAACAGGGTGTCTCTTTCTCTAGCGTGTGTCTAAAGCGTTAACTTGAGGGATGGATGAGCAGAAAACTGATGTTTGGGACGCCAAGGGGCATCCAGTGCTGCTTCTTGTAGCCAGACTCCGTGTTTCTGAAGGGTACCCTGATTTTAGGAGTACCCTGATTTTATGACTTGCTTAGATGAGATGCAGCTGAGTCCTGCTCTAACCTGGGTCTGTAGAAGGGTTTATTTTTTTTAAAGCCAAATCTTGCAACCTAATTCTCTCTGTATGAACTCTGTTAGTGAGGACTACTCAAGTCTTTTTAAAAAAGGTTTTTATCAGAGAGAAATTAAAAACAATTTTAGCCAAAAGCTTCATTTTAACTGCCTGGCTTGCTGACGGCAGACTTTTCATTAACATGCGAACTCCTTGAAGACACTTTGGGAAAGGAACACAATTTTTTTTCAATTTAAAAACGTAAGGAGTAACAGATAATTTTATGATCTTTTTATACTTCAATAAGAAGCAAAAACCATTTCCAGGCCTTAGTTTTGACTTTGAACCTGCTTTGCAAAGTTGCACACAAAAATACATTGCTGTTGATTTTAAATTATCATGTCTTAATTTTTTTCAGCATCTTCATATATTTAGCTTATTCTTCTAGTATTGTCTTTTCGTTCTCTTCTTCATGTGCTTTTTGTGTCAATACACTTAACAACAACAATTAGCTGGTCTACTAGAGTGAGACCCATTACTGAAGAAAACAAGGAACTTTCTCTTTTGCTTTTTTCCCTTAACCACTATAACCCCTAAATTTGTTGATAACTCTAGCCATGACCCCTGTGATTACAGAGCTTCTATTGTTTTTATACAATGAGACACTAACAGCAATTGACCTGCACCAGAGAGTATTTATCTCAAGATAATTAACCGCTCTCCTAATTAGGGGAGAAATCTGTAATTGTATAATAAATTAAAAGAGCTTAACTCAAAATGTTCCTCAGAAAACACTGCACAGCATTAACTCTGCCATTGGCATCAGATGAAGTTACTCTTCGTCTCACTTAGGTTTTTACAAGCGTCCACAGGGTCCTCAGAAAAGTACATGTTATACACAGAAAAATGACAGCTTTCCAGATACAGTCAAACATGGAAGACTAAAGACTGTGAGGTATCTATAACTGCACCAGTCTAATCAAGGTCTGTTAATGCAGACAGAAAAAAAAACAGAGCAGTAATTTTAGTCTGGTTTCTTAAAAATAATAATAAAAAAAAAGGTGATGCTTTTGGGATCATGACAGCTGGCATTCGGGTGGGGATGGGCACCATGCACCGATGTTGATGGTCCAGATAGGCTGCAGAGCCCAGGGAGAGGAACTGGCCTCCTCCCCACCAGCATGGACATCTGAAAGATGCCAGCTGGGCCATGCCCAAGTAGGGGCATTTCTCTCTGCTGGGTGCCACCCCAGGGTGCCAAACATACTCCCTCTCTCTGGATTTTGGAGGGCTGCAGCCCAGGGAGGGCAACTATAGCTCCTGTGTCTGTCAGGATGGACCCCCATTTCACGTGTGATGAGCAGAAAGCTGGACATCTCAAAGACACTCTGCTTCTACAAGCTTCATGACAATGAGGAGCTGGGTAAAGAAAAGAGACTCTATTTATTTTTTAGCAAGGTTTCTTTTAAACCTTTCTTTTCTGCCTACCTTCCAACTTTCAATCCTTCTGCCCAACGCTAGACACATGCAAGAGAGTTGTGAGAGTCTCAAAACCACCAAGCTGCTGTCACTTCATGAAAGCTTTAACTGAGCAAAGGAGAGAGGGATCCACTTGTCCCTTCCTCCTGCGGGAAAGGCTGGGTCTATGCGCCAGACGTGCAAGGCGCAGCCCCTGGGAAACAGGGTTTCATTAGTTTTGCTGCTCACCGAACAACTTGTTCGTTCTTTCTTGTCTTCTGAGTAACACCTGCGCAATCCCAAACGGATTATTAGTGCTAATTATTATTCAGTCATCAGCATCCGCTGTGTTGTAGGGGATTTTAATTTATTACAATGAGGAAGGCAAACAAACAAATATTCTAATAGGGAGCACTCGGTTTAAAGTAAACCATTTGCATTCAGGCGACGTCTAGTCCTGGGCTGTCTGTTCACTCAGACGAGCAAGGCAGAAGCTGAAGCTGCATTTCGGGAGAGGCGAAACCATCGCAAGCCTTTTGCTTGAAATGAAAACTAATCAAAGTTCAAGCAGATGGTGCCTGAGGCGGGAGCTAGCTGCTCGTTGCAGATGTGGTCGCGGCCGCTTAAAATGTCCTTCCCCCCCCTGCTGCCGCCCCGTAGCCGAATGCTAGCTGCAAGGGCACCCGTCAGAGTGCTGGGGCCCTGGGTGGCCAGGCTCGGCTCACCGCCTTTCAGCTCCTGCCATCAGTCACCTTCAGCTGAGGGCGAGCGACAGAAAGGCAGAGGGGAGCCACCTGCGTACCTCCTCCTCGTGGGCTGGCAGCGGGACGCCCGGCCACGCTATTTCTAACAGCGATGAGCTTGTGTTCTGCTGCTAAACTGCCGTAAAACAGTCAACCAGGAAACCGACAAAATGTTCTTGGTGGGAAGCATGCGTGCCTGGGCTCCATCGCTCATTTGCTTAGAGTCACAGGCACCTTGTCTTTTAAATAATGGGTTATCTTGCTGTAGGCTGGCATGTTTACTATTTTAACATGGGAGATAAGCAATTGAAGAAAGCGATAGTTTATGAAAATCGCCCAAGTCTGCAGAGAATTGCTGCCTTTCCCAGGAGTATCACTATGGGGTGGGAACCTCAGCAACCTGAGCTGCAATGTCCTGGTGCTGTTTCCTTGCTCCACATCAAGGGAAGCTTCATCTTGAGCTTCACCAGGAGCATTGCTATGACTTTGCTGCCAGTTGAGAAGAAGGCTGTCTGTCGAGACAGTCTCGAGTTAAGCCTCTTTCTTTCACTGAGATTTAGCCAGCCCAAAGAGGCTTAAGCAGTGGCCGTGTGACTGGACGGCTCTCCAATTTGGCAGAGAAGAAATGGAGCTGGTGTGCCAGTAAGAGCACGCTACTGGGCAGGGGCAAGGCACCAAGGCTCTCAGTAAACAACGCAAAGAGCTTTGGTGGAGAAGAAAGGGAGGCAGAAAAAAGTCAAACAAAACATGCACGGGTTTATAATAAATAAACCAAATTATGTTTGGAAGTGCAGTAATGAATAACGCTGAGAAATATCTGTGAAAGAAAATGAATGCTCAGAGCAGATAATTGATATGCTGATTCTCCACTGCATGCTGGTGTGGCGTTGTGAAAAGAATATTAAACATAGAAGACAAATGAGAATTTGTTCATTTAAAGCAGGGATTCTCAGGACTTTGTATGTTTTAGATGATACAGGAGGGAACTCGGGGATCTTGTGATGGAGTGTAGGCTACCAGTAGTAGAAGCAGCAGAGGTCCACTTCTAAAATCAGTGGATGATGGGGTGTACAATCACAGCATGACTACAGGGGAGAAACAACGTGATGGAAACATGGTACTCAGATTGTTTCTTCCAAATCCACTGCAAATGAAACACTGAGGTATCTTTTCGGGCCGTCACCCACTTTTGAGATAGGGGTTGATAAGATTTCACGGGGGGCATTTGTCTCTAGCAGGATCCTCACCACTACTGGCACACTCACAAAATGTGTTTTGTTGAACTCATGTCCCTTACTGCTGGTTCGTTCTGCATCAGCACAGATTAAGAGGTGTTTTTAGGAGGACTGGGTCTTTGTTAGTTTTTAGTTTTGATTTTAATTCTCAGTGTGACCTTGGTTTTGATAGGACCTGATTCTGTAGAAGCAAAGTTGAAAACACTTTTTCCATCTATTTTTTACCTGTGAAATAGATGTGTGTGTGTGCACTTGAACCTACATGTACCTGGGCCTCTGCTCTAAATGCCTGTATGCAGTTACATGTTTAAACACTCAAGTGTTCTGATTAGTTTCCCATGCTATTTTAAGTGTTTGAGAGCTGGTAAATTTGGAGATACTAGTTTCTAAGGAGAGAACCTGAAAGCTCCAGGAGACCTGGACCCCATTAATTAAATTATTTACTAGATTAAAGGAGAAAATATCAGGAGATAGGCAAGTAACCTGTTCCACTTTGAAACCCCCAGCTAACCTGTGCCAGAGGTGCAGGCTGACTTTGCAGAGTTGCTTGAGGCAGCAGCTGCTGTGGGAGAAGCTCACATGGAGGCTGAGAAGGCAAAGACACCTAGGTTAAAAACAGAACAAAAATTCATTATAAGTTTGGCCCCTTTAAAATTTAGGTTTCCTCAAATGCCATGGCTTTTGTTTAAGTTGGTTTTACTTGCTGAGCTGCATATGTGGCACATGCTTTATACTGCCTGCCTATTTTGAGGACTCTTTGTAAAGTTACCTGAAGAGTAGTAGGCTGACTGAGTCTGTGCACGGATAAATCCTGCTGTGAGCTTGGTGTTCTTGGCAAGGGAGTGTTAGACTCTGCAATCAGCTTTGTTGGTGTAGCTGCAAGAAAAGGTATCGGTGAATTCTCACACGCTGGAAATCATCCCCGTTTGAAGTGGGAATTACAATGAGACCTAGCTAGAAATGATTACATCCTGGCTAAATTCCAGCGGGAGTCAAGGCTGTTCTTGTTGACTTCAATGGCAGTAAAATTAAACTGATAAGGAGGGCCTGGGCAAAGATAAAAGTAAATGAGACAGATCATGATTCTCTGCTCCAATGAATGAAGCAAAAGGATCCAAGAGTTGTTCTAAACCAGCTGGAACTCCCTTCAGATGGGCCGAACAACTGTAAATTTAGGTTAGCTCATTGGCTTTTCTTCCAGACCAGGGAGCAGAAAGAGCGTATAAGATGTGCCCAAGTCAAGGCTGGAGCATCCTGAATCTTGGCCAGAAAAGAATCACCCACAGGCTGTTTTTGCTCATGTAAGTCTAGTCATATTGCTCATACTGATGCCCTCAAAGCTGGAGACAGAAGTCCTCATTTTCATAACAGATTGAAACAGCAGGTCTCACAGCTAGTCCCGCTACGCATTTTCCAGTGTATAGGTGGTTGCACTAGAACCCTCCCTCTTGTGTGTTACCATTTCAGGTTAAGCACTTGCATCATCAGTAACAAACACGTATCATCGGTGGTACCTCATAAATCCCTGTTAAATCAGTAGCTGTGGTATATAGGTACATGTTCCATAACTTCACTAAATTAAAAATAATGCAGTAACTCCAGGAACACCACTCACATGCAGGGTCTGACTTGGGTGTATGGGAAGATTTTGGTGAGCTTCTGGACGATACTGAGGGTGTCCGACTAGCACTGAGGATTGAGGCACCAATATCAAGTGCATTAAAGTGCTGTTCAGGATCCAAGCTGGTGCCACTATCCTAAAACAAACAAACAAAAGGCAATAGCGTTGCATCTGTCAGGGTAAAAACATCTTGAAATGCATCTAGTAATAGCTGCACACCCAATTCTTTGGGTGGCCTAAAATGACTTGAGCAGGCCCAGCCAGGCCACCAGAAGACCTGGGCAGAGGTGTCAATGCCCTTTCCAAAGAGCATCTAACTGAAGCATTTTACAAGAGCTACTGCTGAGCTGGAAATAAATACCAAGCTATTGCCACAGTAATTCTGTGCCTTCAGATGATTTTCTGAATCTTTCTTTTCTGTGACAGCAACTGTAACCTCTGTGAGAGATTCAGCTTGCACCGGGGAGGAGCTTTTCTTTCTTCTCTCGGCAGATCACCGAGATGTAGCCAAGAAGGCTGATTGCCAGAACATGTCCAAATGAATTTTTAGACCGTAGTACCTTGCCAAGGAAAGGTGGAGATATCTCATGTTGCCCCTGACCACATTCCACTAATTTGTGCCTGTTACTGATTTCCAGATTTATCCTTTCATGAGCTTATCCAATTTACTTTAAAATTATTCGAGTGTGCAATGACTTCTGAAGTCGAGGGAATCCACCCAGAAAGATCATGCTGGAGCCTTCAGTGATGATAACATAGGAATAAGTTGTGACTACTGCACATATTAATGAAAAAAACTTTTCTCTTTGTACCTTTAGTGCTGAGGACACAACCTCTGAGGACACTTCTACCAAGCCCATCTCCTGTCTCCTCTCCACCCGAACATCTGCATAACTGAACATAAAATATAATCGTATGTATCAACATGGTATTGTTATATCTCATAAACTGTTCTTTAAGCAAATGGAGCAAATTATTGTAACATTTTGCAGGTTAAATGAACAGCTGAAAAATCACTTAAGTCAGATGCTACTGAATAACATTTGAGAGAATAATTTTAAGTTTTTGCTCTTTTCCTGTCTTTCTGAAGTTAAGAGGTATATTAAAGAAGTTTATATAAAGGTCAAGTTCACAGCCTACAACCACTTTATAGAGTGACTGGAAAGCTTCCACGTATTTCTTTAAAAAACAAGGCAAGCATTATAACTTAACTATTTATGAGAATAGTTAAGGGATCCATCTATTCCCTATTTTTGCACAAAATGAAAAAATGTGACAGTAAATTTGCCCCTAAACTCCTGGTTGACAAGTCAAGCTTAGGATAAAATAAGGTTTAGTCTGATCATTTTTTCTATAATGAACATATATCCTTCAGAGAGTTCAGTCCTTTTTTTTTTTGTTACATAAAAAGATATAATTTTTTCCAAGAGAAAATTTTGGCAGTCATGAGGATACCCTTATCTTACTGTCCTTTATGCCCCTGCCAGTAGATAGGATTTTCCATACCTTACCACCATGTGTGTGCACACAATAAACTCTGGCTTGGAGTTCCACTGGTGGTAGGTGATATAGTAATGGGTCTGGAGCCAGATCCACTGCTGTCCTTTGGTCAGAAACCGATAGCAGCACGACTTCCCCTTGCCAAACTGCATCACTGCCAGCAGAAAACACACACGGCTTGTAGTACAACTTACGATGAGAAAATGACACGAAATGTGAAAAGCGTGACAAAAAGTATCATAGAATCATAGAATCGTAGAATCAATTGGGTTGGAAAAGACCTCAGAGATCATCAAGTCCAACCCTTGGTCCAACTCCAGTCTGTTTCCGTGGCCTCAGTCATTCCCAAGGGAGACAGGAGTCTAAGCACCTTTTGAGTGAGTGGTCCTGTCAGTCGTATGATGGAGCAAATATCATAAAGATCAGTAGGTGTCTTTTTCTGACACTTTGGATGGTACATGCTGACCCAGCACAATTAACTTTGGACACCGGTGCATTAATGTCTGCTACAACTCGAACATAGATCTTACACTGGTTTATGTGCTGGTCACATTACTGCTTAATTAGGCATCTGGGATTAATTTCAAGGAGTGATCATCTTAAGTTCTGTAGCAGAAAAGTACAGGATGAAAATGCCTCAAAAGATGAGTATTGTGTGCAGATGGATTCAGAAGGAAGTGAGGATTCAGAATGTAGCGAGTGTAGGTGATAACATTGTGCAAAGACAAAAATCATCTGAAACTGAAAGAAAATTCCCAGACTGACAAGAAATCAAAGTGCAGTAAAGTGGAGTGTATTAAAGGTTTTAAAAGTTCACTGACAAAATTAATCTCTGCTTTTCCCCCAGTGATTTCAAGGGCTCCCAAACACGTACATATTTAGCCTTTCTATAACTTAATGCCAACATAAAAAACTAATGTCGATAGGATATTTCCAGGCCACCAGGATGTGGTAAACTGAGATGTTCCAGCCCATTCTGTAAGCAAATATTTGAAAACCATTGCCTTGTTTTCTTTAAGTGGTGAGTTTTTCAATTAATCTTAATAGACTATACTTAAATAATCACAGGTAGTCCGAAATACACAGTGAACATTAGGGTAAATAATCCGCAAGAATTTTACAAAATAGGATCTCCTCTGAGATCACTTAAACTACTCGTGCATATTTTTTACTAATAGAACAGGGGTCTAATCTGGCATGTTTTATCTATTCAGTGAGTCTTGTTGACTAGTTTTAAGTATATGGCAGATAGAAATGTATTTTTCAGAGCTTGAAAAGTCTGGCTCAGATGCCGATCACCTGCGGTGCCCCTCGTCTGCTACAGCTGTGCTAAGACATGCGGACATGAGACAAGGGTCAAACCACCCCTCCCAAGTTTAAAACAATTTTAACTGAAACTACATTTCACTAAAAAAAGGTGTCTCTGTGACTCCACAGGGACCCGGGCTGTGCGATACTCACAGTGTTCATGGCACCTTGCGAGCAGTTCTAGGTCATCTATATGGTAATAGTCGTAGCCAGAAGTACCCAGCACTTCGAAAGGCAAATATCCTATAATCGGCGGCGCTCTGTGGTTAGGCACAATAGAAGTGAGTTTGTAAACCACAAAGCAAGCAGTTCTGTGTGTCAGGATCCGCTCTCTCTCATTGCTGGACAGCTGTCCACCCCAGGGGACCGGATCCTGACTTTCCCCCACCTTGTGCCCATGACAAAGCTGTGGCAGCCCCACCTTTGCAGGGAAAATGGGGTTGTGGAAAGCAACTCAGCTTCTCAGGGACCTTCGCATGGGAACCTGCTGTGAAGGAATGGTTCCCTGGCTGTTCCTTGGTCAGGGGCTCTGCTGCAGTTCCCACAGTCCCTGGACAGGGTAGAATGTTTGGTGATAGGAAACCGTTGTCTGCTGGGACTAGGAGGGTAGGAGAGGACATCATCTGTGCTGCTTCCCTCTGAGTGCTTGCAGAGCTCGACTGTGATGTGCTGAGGCACTTGCTTTGTACCTTTGCCAGCACCTTTGCCTCAGGCCAGCACAGGCTTTCCCTCCGTAACTTGGTGGGAATTGCACACACGCAATCAATGTCTGGAATTTGGAAAGAGTGGATTTGGAAAGAATAATTACCACAGTTTTATGATAATTAGATCATTTTGTCTTGTGACAGGCTCCGGTCCATTGATAATGTTAAAGGAAACAAGAACAAGCTAATCACAAATTTGGCCCGAGAAACTGTTTTGTTTTAAGAGACTGATAAAAATAAATGAGGGTAAAATAGTAAATATTTTTTTTTTTTTTAATAGGAATTTCAGCGGTTGCCCTCCTGTTCACACAATTTAGATGTGAAACACTATTTGAGAGAATTGCACCTATGAAAATAGCAGTAGACAAGCACTGAACACAACCAGGAGTGCTTTTCTTGTCACCAACCTGTGATCCAGGAATAAAAATTTCCACTCCAGACTGTGTCTTGATGTGAATTCCTCTAGAGGTTCTTCCACGATGCACATCTCCTGTATGGTGAAGAAAACTGACTTACTGAGAGTTACAGCTTCGCCCCTCTGCTTCATCTAGCTTTTGCTAGCAATAAATACATGGTGCATAAGAGGAGAAAACAGGGTTTACACATTTTCCAGCCGTTCCGGAGAGTAATCTATTGTATTTATCGGTGCCAAGACTTTTGCAGGAGCTGGGGAGAAGAACTTGTGAGGCACACGGACTTAGGAGCTGAGACTGTTCCTCAGGGTGCCAAAGGTTTTATGGTTTTGCAGCAGCACCTGGGGTGTGATGGCTGTGCCGCTCACGGCCCCGAGGAGCAATGTCCCTTCCTAGCATCCAGCCTGTTCTTGGGCCCACCTGCGTTTGCCACATCTTTTCTCTCTCTCTTTGTGTTGCTAAAGGTAGCTATCGCTCTTGCCCAGCCCTTTTCGCCATCTGCCCCGGAAGCCCTCTTTAAGAAAGGGGGACTCTCTCCTTCCCACTCCATCGCTGTGGAGGAGTAAATGCCTTTTCAGGCAGGCAGCCTGTATGGAGTCTCTCAGGTAGGTGAAAGGCGTTGGTTTTGCCTTAAACTTCAATCCTGCTGTGAAGAAGCTGGCCCTTAAGACTCACATGATAATTAATATGAATGATAATTAATAAGTGAATTATGGGAGGCTGGGCACAGGGCTGTCTGTGAGCAGGACATCCTTGCCCCAGAGGAATGAGGATCAGGAGGTCAGCAGTGATCAGTTGTTGGGTGGGAGTGGGAAAGGGAGGAAGGATAGCACCAGACTGGGGCTGGCTGCATGCCCCACAGCCAGCTCCGAGTTCACTTGCAGCTCCACTCTGCCAACCTCTCCTCTCCCACTGGTGGTTTGCAGGGGCAACTCCAGCTCTGTGAGCTGCTTAGAGTCAGCCTGGAGACCCATGACCTGGGACTTGCCAGCATCAGTGCTCAGGATTTGGTGACGTACAGGGTTATTGTGTCCCCCACATCTCTCCTGCAGGAGGGTCTCCATCATTACCAATGAGGACAGCCTGCCCACTGGCCCCCAACACTGCTGTCACCCTCCTCCATGGTGCCACATCCCTCTGTGCCATGGGCTCACTGACACCCTCCCATCATCTTCACTGTCACTTCTTTCTCTGATGTCCCTTTTGAGGAGAAAAGTCTTTCAAACCACTGATATTTTGAACCCTCTTGGGAACAGAAGATAAGCTGAGGCACACTGCCATCAAGCATTTCTTTGATACATATCAATGCTCACAAATTTGATTAAGGTTGCTGTCTGCACAGAGGCAAAAGCCTTCATGCTTACCTTAAACTCCTCTCTCCAGTTTACGTCAAAACCCTTGCTGATGCCAAGAATATACCCTAAAATTCAAGGTCCAACACGCGAACATTGCTGTGCATGACCAAAATGCTGATGATACCTTCCTTAGCCAGCCAGATAAGTATTTTTGTCTTCATTTTAGAGGAGAAAATCAAGAATGGGGGTTAAGCGAGTCACACAAGTGAACTGAAGAGATCGGTGTCAAGGATTTCATGGCAACTAACACATTCTCCAGGTTGTTCAGCACCAGCTTCCTCCCTAGCACTGGGCAGCTCATTGCCACGTGCAGCCCATTTCATTTCCCTGTTTTGAGACGTTAGCTGCTTAAGACAAGGGAATTTGCTTTCAGCATTCTCGGAGACCTTAACTCCAGCCCCTAGTGCTAATATGATTACTGTGGTTAAGATTCATGGGAAGTGTCCTCACTTACTCGGAAAGGACACTACTTGCCTGCTGGGACTGTGAATCAATTGAGAGTGCCGTGCAAGTCCCAGAGCAGTAATGCAGCCGGGTCAAGGGAGCCGTGATTTCATATCAGCTAGGTCTCATTAAGATTAAAATCCTCTTGACCTCTAAGGATGAAACACCTGATGCAGTAGCTCACATTTTTTAATTAGGGAACTACGGTGCCAGACACAAGGTTGGGTGGTCTGTCCTTGTTTCCACAAGCAGCTATCTTACCACCAGGATTTACGAGGAGGGAAACTAGCAGCAGTCACCCAAGGGCACTGAGGGGCACAAATGAGAGTGTTGGTGGCCATCTGTACACTGTCCCATCACAGGAACAGAAAGCAGCAAAGAAGAACCCAATTTCAAAGTGACTTTGCAATTCCTAACGACAAGCAGGATTCCATTTCCTGTGCAAGGGGGGCAGAAGTGACACTACTTCTGCAGATCCTGGCTCGCACTGATAATCCTCTTCACTGGATTTTTGTGCATGAAATGTGATATCTGTAATCCATTCAATTAGCAAAACTAAGAACTTTGCGTGTCACCCCACCTTTTCAGTATTTTGAGGCGTTCTGAAATGAATGGGACCCAGGGCATGCACTTACCTTTAAAAACTGAGGCGTTGCCAAACGAACGGTTGCAACGAAACAGATCTGCTTTCCCGGGGATGTTCTGTAAGCCCTTGGGACAGCCTCGTCAAAGCCGTTGCAAGTGGAGTTAGGCACTAGGTAGGAAAAAAACATGGGAGGCGGAGTCATATCTCATTTGAGATTTGCTCTCCCTGAATATTTTGCACACTTGAAGCGTACTAATACTAATTTTATTCAGAGAAGTGCTCTAAAAGCTTTCAAAGCTGATATGCATATATTTAAATCCAAGTCAGTCATGTTAGGCAGCAAGACATCAGAGCTTAACTTCAAGTATGAATCTTACAGGTTAATCCTGATAAAAATAAGGCCAAACCTTATTACAGAGCATAAACCAGCTTTCTGGAAAGAAACCCCACGCATCCAATTGCTCTTTTTCACCACTTGCAAGAAAAAAAAAACGTGCTGCAGCATGCCTAGCGCCCTAACTTCCATGAGGCAGTGAAAAAAAGTGTTGGCAAGGGAGGTAGCTGAAGTGAGTTCGTCAAGTCATCAGTGGCAAAACACCGAGGCCCACAGCCAGGGAGGCTTCATCAAGCTTGCAGGAGGCTGCCTGTGATTCTCGGCTGCTGAAGTGTGCCTTCCCCTTCTGCATGTATGGGGAACCGTCTCCAGCATGCTCAAGTTGCCTTTGTTTTAAAGAAGAGCAAAGAAGACTTTGTGTGTGGCACTGGCTTGCAGAGCTGGTGAGCCTGCAGTCTCACCAGGCCTGCTGTCTCCTGAAACACTGTGGCTGCAGATTTTGTGTGCGTTTCTTTATCTGTGTCTGTCATGATTGTGTTACTCTTAGGGGGCTGGTTAGCTCACTCGGTTAGAGCGTGGTGCTGGTAACACCAAGGTCACGGGTTCGATCCCCGTTTGGTCCACACGTGTTGCCTGATCTAGTTGAGAGGCGTCCCTGCCCGTGACAAGGAGATTGGATTAAATGATCTCTAAGGTCCCTTCCAGCCTAGGCCATTATATGATTCTATGATTCTTGTGCTGCTTTGAGAGGACACCACCACCTCCTGCCATGGAGATGTGCTGCCAAAAGAATGTGTTGCCTTCATCTAGCCCGGAGTCATGTGTTAGAATGACATAATGCAAATTCTTCATCCAAATTTGAGCTGTTTAGAGGTGGTAATCCCGCTCCCACAGCAGTGAAAGAAAACTGTGTGCTAAGCTGCAGTAGGAACTGGGCTGGCCCCATGGGCTCTTGCCCTGCCCAGAAAACTATCTCCCATGGAGGCAGAGAAGGTCCCATGCAGCAGCCAGAGTTCAGCAATATGATTTAATCTAATGTTAATAGGGATTAATGCTAATATGAAATTATCTTTTCCTGCTATTAGGCTCATTTATCAAACTTTATGGCGTGTCCTACAGTTTTGTCTCTTCTGTATAGGGCAAAACAAGGATAAGCATGTCCATTCCTGTGAAAATGAAGAGTTTTGTGTTGGCAGGAGGTAAGTAGCAATGCACTAGACTTTCGTTCGCTAGCGTAAATTGTAGAGATGGAAGAAGTCTCAACATACCACATGTGCTTTTGGAACTCAGTTCAACCTATTAAAAGCCTTAGAATAATGACACATAGCTGATTACAAAGATAACAAGGTATGAGAGAAAAATAAATACTCTGAGGAGAATTCACACCTGTGATTAACTGGTTTAGGCCACTGTGTGCACAACATATATTGTGCCAAAAAGAGGAAGAAAGATTCCTCATCTGAGAAGGCAGCACAGATGTGAACATCCACAGAGATTACAGCCCTCTCTTGCAGTTGAGTCTGGAGGGCATGGCTGACTGGTTGTTGAGATAAAAAATGTGGGCAAAATTCTCCTCCTTTCACCAGCAAAGCACACTTGCTCTGGGGACTTCCTAGGAATATGTATTCCTGTTCTGCTCCTGGGGTTATGTGCATATATGAGGGCTTCTATGGGATTATTAATACAAGAGGTGGAAAAAAAAGAAGAAAGAGTTAGGAGCCACAGGAAACAGAAGAAGCCTGAGTAAAGAGTTATTGGTTCTTCTCTGATATGATTATTTTGTGCAGGTCTGTTGATTTCTGTGCTCAGTCCTGTTTAAAAATTAATGGGATTGCTATAAACCCACATTAAGGGCATTGTAAAAAGTTCCTTCCAAGCTTACTATGTAATATGTTGTCACATTTGAAGTCAATGGGGCCGTTTCTCTCTGTAATAGCCAAGTTTGGTAGCAAATGCTTGCAGGCTGGGCTCTAAGATATAAAAATACAATAAGCACATTCAGCCTCTGAAGTGCAGGTATAATAAATTAACCTAGTTAGTGAACCTGTAGGCTTGCAAATGACACCAGTTGCAGAAGAAAGTGGAGGTAAGTGGAGACTGAGCTACACCAAAGAGAGCGGATGGCTTTTTTTACATCAGCTATTTGATGTAAACAGCCACGAGCCTGAGATGTATTCCCAGAAGAGAGCAGAACATGTTGCTGAATATGGCTTTTACAAAACAGAATTATATTTCTGAGAGGTAAAAGCAATACTAAGAGGGTAATAATTCTCATACAGGACAGCTATGTACTAAATTTGGGATTTCATCACAACATTTGGGAATGTTGGACTGAAGTGGCGGTGAATGAACAAGCCTGCAGAGATGGGACACAGCCGGCCTGGCTGAAAGTCATCCTCTCTTTGAACAGCTACTGTGCCACCTCCATGCTCAGCTGCCTTTGACAAAGTCCAGAGCATTAAAAGCCTCAATTATGCAGGCAGGTAGCCACCTCCTTGAAATGTACATCTCCATTTGAAAATAATAACTGCCATAACAGAGAGAAAAAAATCCCACATTTGATTCTGAATTGCTCTGCTGCCTGACTTTTTTTTTCACAGTATCACAGTATGCTAGGGATTGGAAGGGACCTCAAAAGATCATCTAGTCCAATCCCCTTGCCAGAGCAGGAACACCCAGATGATGTTACACAGGAAGGCGTCCAGGCAGGTTTTGAATGTCTCCAGAGAAGGAGACTCCACAACCTCCCTGGGCAGCCTGTGCCAGTGCCCTGCCACCCTCACTGAAAAGAAGTTTCTTCTCAAATTTAAGTGGAACCTCTTGTGTTCCAGCTTGATTCCATTACCCCTTGTCCTATCATTGTTTGCCACTGAGAAGAGCCTGGCTCCATCCTCGTGACACTCACCCTTGATATATTTGTAAACATTAACGAGGTCACCCCTCAGTCTCCTCTTCTCCAAACTAAAGAGCCCCAGCTCCCTCAGTCTTTCCTCATAAGGGAGATGCTCCACTCCCTTAATCTTCCCTCCACAGCCTCATGTGTTTTGCTCTGCTCTTGCAGCTAGTCACTGGATTGAAACTTTTTTTGTTGATAAACTTTGAAGTGTAGGTAAAAAAAAAAAATCATTACATGAATTAAAAAAATAAATCCCGGTATAATCTTTTAAGCAGGTCTTCTGAAAAATCATACTTCATAATTCACCAAGTCTCTTAAAGAAACACACAACATCTTGAAGTAGCAAAGTTCAGTAGTGAACTTTCTGAGAGCACCTCAGAAAAACAGTGGAATGGAAAATATAGGATGAAGTCTGAGGCTATGATGATATTAACATTTACAAAAGTCAAATACAGGAGTGCTTTTGTCAGAAGAGGCCTGATGAAAATGTTAAGCTGGCTATAAACAGGTGGGCTGGGTAAATGAGGGTGTGTGTGTTTTACAGTTAAATGATCTAGGCAAAATATCTTGAGTAGGGAACTAGAATGTTGTGTGACAAAGCTAAATTCGTAATTGGAAAGGTTAAACAGTTGTCTCATTTATATCAGTTAGCTGATGCCCCTTAGCATGAATTTTAATTCTGCTGCTCCTAGAGCTACCACAAAATTGGTTTTTAGGAGTATTAAATTACTTGCAAATATCATATAAAAAGACAGAAAGAAACTGATTTGCTGTATACAGGGGTTTTGTTGCTGTTTGGGTTTTTTTTTGGTTTGTTTGTTTGCTTGTCTGTTTTTAAAAGACCAGAATACTAAGGACAAGAAGTTAAAAATATGTAATATATATAGGGAACAAAGCCCTTAACTACCATAGATCAAAAAAAGTTTTATCCTCAGGGATATAAATCATGTCCATGAAATGAATGAAAACACATTTTAAAAAGTCCAGATGCCACATTATTCAGTTAATAATAGCACAGCACTCAGTTACTTGGCCATCCGATTTTAACTTAGGATATTTAAAAAATATTCTTCCTATAACAGCAAGCCTCCCATTTATGCCATTTGAAAGAGGAAATTCCTCCTTCCTATTTTGTCAGTGGATGCTAATTTTTAAAGAACCAGTCTTGGTGAACTGCCAAGCAAACTGAACAGTGATTTCAAAAAATACAACCTAAATGGACCAGAATAAAATAAGACTGTTTCATATAAATAAATTCAGGCCACAGAAAAACAGAATATTCATCAATTAATATATATAACGAAGAAATTTAAAGTGCTAGTGGCAAGCCGGACTGCTCAGTAGCTTCAGATGAGGAACCGTGTCCATATATTACTTGTCTACTTTGATTTACTCTCTCTTCTTTGCTCCTCCTCTTTCTCCTCTCAATAACCTGTGTGCTGTTCTTTAGGACAGGAATGGTGACTTTTTTCTTAAATGCCCATAAGTGCTGCAGATTGCTAGCTGCTGCCTCAATGATATTGTTAATAGCAAATAATACTACGCAGCTGTTGGTGCTGACCAAAATATTCATTTCAGTTTGAGTTACTCGTTATCGAAAGTTTCTGCATGGAAACATCCGAGGCTCAAGATCAATGTACCTTCTGTATAAATCTATTTATTATAAAAAGAAATTCAGATTAAATTACTTGTTCTAGGAGTGTAAAGGTGTTTTTTTTTTTCTCCTCAGCATAATAATTTTTTGATGGTTTTTCTTATCTCTGAGAGATATATCAGCTAACAGTAGGGTACCTGCTATTATTAGCATCCAGTAACCAGATGCTTCCTGAGTTTCCATGTAACTGGGAACAAAAATGCACAGTTTCAAATTCCACTATGATATTTAATTATATTACTTGATCAGGAACTGTTATCGTGTAACAGTTATCTCATCCTTCAAGAAGAAAACTTGAGGCATTTAGGATGAAAGGAGGGATCTGCCACTTTAAAGATGCTGGTGGTCCTTTTTATACTGGTGAACACTTTGAAAGGCAGGACTCTGGCTTTGTCCATTTCAGGAGTTTTTAAGCAAGTATGTCACCTCAGAAATAGGCTACCGCAGCCAACATTCGGTTATATAATTATGAGAGATCTTTTTCTGTTTACAAATGTACGAACAATTTTCACAGGAAGGTTAAATCCAGCCCACCTTATCTTTTCTTATCAGAGCGAGCTATTAAGCTGCTTTGTAAAATAATTAATTCTCACTTAATTTGACATTTTATACTGGGAGGTAAGCATTTCCTTAGATTTTTTGGAGGGTTATCTTTATCACTGCCACCCCCTCTCCTCAGCCCTCAGGCAGAACTGGATGGGAGTCACTGCGTTAGTCACTGGTAATGCTGACACGACTCTGCCCCTGATCAGGTACTACTGGTCAGCAGGTAGAGTGATGCCACTTGGCTCCTCAGATGCTCACGTGTATTCATTTCTCTCATTAAAATCTGGACCACAGGACCAGAACCTGAAATATTAAAAAAAAAAAAAAGGAAATCTGAGTTCCTATTTGCAAATAATAGTAATAAAAATACCTCCAAACCCCCTTGCTCTGAGAGCAAGCAGGCATTTCTCACAGAGGCCAAGAGGGAACTCCACTTTCCTCTTCTAAGTGGCCCATGGGCCACCTCCCCTCCTCACAAGGGAGTACTGAGTCTTCACATCAGGTTACAGTCCTGCTTTTCTCATTGAAGCTTAATTAATGATGATTATATAATCCTCCCAAATGGAAAATCAAATCTCTTGTATTTGATTTAGCAGAGCCAGTGACTCATGCAGTCACTGCGCACAGCTTGCATTGCTGTTTCGCTGGCCGGCCACTCTCGCTTGGGCACAGCTAATTCGAGGCAGGGTCGCTCATGTGCACGTGACTCATGTCACATCCCTGGTGTAGACACAGCTGCAGAAATGTCCTTGCAGCAGGGGTTGCACACCATCCTTGGGACCAGCCCCAGTGTGGACCCTCCTGCTAACCCTAGCACTGGGCTGTGCAGCTCCTTTAGCCTCCAGCTATAGCTGAGCCCAGGAGCTCTAGGGACGGTGATGTTCTGAAAGACTGAACACATGCCGTGAGCTATGTCAGCTTTCCTGGGCTATTTCTGGGGGCTGCACATGCATCTTCTTACCCCTTTTCAGATGGAGGAAGATGCTGGTCACTGCTGCTCTGGGAGAGTAGCATGAGTTTGAAGTAGGTTGTGTGTGATCTGGCTCCCTGACGGCAATCCTGGTGACAAGTTACTTTGGTAGTTATTGAGCATTTGTTCTGCTTTTGTAGGAAAAAGAAAAAATCTCTTTGGCATCTCAGTGTTACAGTGCAATGGCCTGGAGCTCCCACTAAAGTTAGGGAGAGCAGCTAAGCCCCTAACTGGCTTTCTAAGCCTCAGTCCTTCAAACTAATCCATTCAAACCCATCCCTATATGATGTTCTCAGCCATAAGGCACAGTGTGATTAACGGAGAAGCTATGAGGGAGGAGGGATAGGGGCAAGGTCACCGGGACCCCAGCACGCATGACCCCCTTCCCCCAAGCACCACCATTATATGAGCAATGAGCAAGGTTAAGCGAAAAGAAATGGTGAAACATTCTGCCACAACCCTACATTAATGAGAACGGAATAGTTAAGATTCTTGATAAGATCCTGTTGGGATACAGCCTGCCCAGCGATAAAAGAGCCTCCCTGGCCACAGGGGCTCCGGCATCCCTGCGGCAGGAATGCGCAGGCAGGGCAGACTCAGAGTGCGCTCAGCGAAACCATTGGAAACAAAGGTAGAACTTGGCATCGGGTGGCTAAAAAGGAATGGCAGAGATTTGTATTTAGAGAGGAACATCCTGTATCAGTCTCCCATGTGTAAAAACATGCTCACACTTCCACTGCTGTGAAAAGCTACAGGGAAAAGCATTCTTGAATACATTCATAAGGAACATCTTCTGCTAATTAAGCTTAATTTGCAATTTCTGTCTTTCTCCCCCAGCTAACTCTTTTCTTATCTTTAGCTTAGCCTCCTTCCTCCACAAACACCTCCAAAAAGCAGGATTTGGGGCCAGCTGATCCTACGCATGTAGGATGATTGTTGCCCTTTGAGTGATACGTCTCCCCCCGGCCCCCCTTCCAGCCACTCTTTCTCACCCACTTGGCCTCACACCAGGAGGGGGTTTGGCTAGAGAACAGGTATTTATTGAATGGGAAGAAGAAGAGAGCAATTCCTGGCAGGTCTGGCAGGTGACAGCCCTGAGGTACATGGGCTGGGGGCGGACAGTGTCTGATGATGGGGCATCCTGGGGCATGGGGGTGGCCAAGCAGAGGTCGGAACCCAGTCCACCGCTGCACCCATCAGACACTCAAAGGTGCTGCAAGCCCCCTTGCCAAAGCACAGCTGTTTGGCCCCAGCCCCAGGGCTGGAAAGCTGCCCAAAAGGCTGCGGCATTCATACGGTGCTCGCTTGAGCTTATGTCCCACATGCCTTGCTCAGGGTGCAGCTGGCTGATGCAAGAAGCCCAGCAGAGCCAACGACAGACGCTTCGGAGGTTTGCACCCTCCTCCGGCTGCTCGCTCTGTCCTTGGCCCAAGGTTATGAGCTCCCAAGCAAACAGAGTTGGCTGCTGCTACATCACTGAGTCTGGTGTGTTTGCTTCCACCTTTGCTGGAAGGTGGTTTTGTGGTGGCATTAGGAACCAGGCTGGTGGGGCATCAGGGGGGACCAGCCTTGGCCAAGGGGGAGCAATGCTGGAGATGCCCTGGAGAAGCACGTGTTTTCGACCAAACTTTGCAATGGAACAGGAAAACTACAGCCAGGATGGGGAAGCTGCCATTCTGCAATGGGGAGAGGGGTAGGGGGCCAGGAAGCACTATCTCACAGAGCAGGGGGCTCATGCTGCCCCCTCTCTATCAGCTGGAGGGTCAGGCTGCAACAGAGATTGGAAGAAAGTGAAAGAGACAAAATGAAGTGGAAGATTTAGAAAAAGGTGGCACAAAGGAAAAAAAAAAATTGAAGCAGAAAGCACATGTCTTATTTGAAAGCTATAAGCTGTGCTCTTTGGAAAGTGATTTGGTGTCCTCTGAAATCAATATGTTCCAATTTAGTTTATATGCATTAAGCTAGGGAAGATATCTGTAATGCAAGTTTTATCTTTCCTCAGAGAAATAGCCACTGGTACAAATGCTGGGATGTGAAATCCTAACAGGGGAGAGGGCAATATTAAGGTCACGCCAAAATAAAAGGCTGAAAATCCTTGAAAATGGATCAGAAATTCCCCCGGTAGAAATGTATCCTTATGAGTCAGCACCTGAAATCCAGTTTCTGCTCTAGAAAACAGAACAGCTTGGTGTGCGCGTCTGTCAGGCAGCCGCATCTCGCTTCATTCAAACTAGAAAGCATACAGGCAGTCACATTTTTTATACAAATAAAGCCTCAAATCAGATGGCACCAAACAAGAAATACATATCTCCATCCTGCATGTAGGTTTCTATTCTAGTCATGTGGAGCACGAGCGGAAAGTTAAATGGGGACAGGGACATTTTTTTTCGCAGTGTGGTGTGCGGTTTTTGGAAAGCACGGTGGGGAATTTTTTTGCTGAGGATGACCTATTTGGAACAATACCAGCAACTTTGGAAATGCCACTCTGGAGTTCAATCAGGCAAGTAACTAAAGCAAACTTGGGCAGGCAGGAGAAGGGAAAGTAATAAAAGAGTATTTCATTTCTGACACTAATGGCCACGCAGCAATCTGTTTGTTAGGGAATGGGCGAGGTGGAAATCTGCTCTTCATCCCTTGAATGATGGTTTCCCTAGACTGACTGCGGGGCGTTAGCGACTGTGCTGACTGTATTTCTTCCCCTTTTGTTTTTGGAGAGTATCGGGTTCTGCAGTGCTGGAGAGGAATGTAAAAGGGCAGCTGGATAGGGAGGCGGGTGGAAATGCCCTCAGCCACTCGGATGCCAGCGGCAGGGGACCCCTCGCCGCACTGAGGGGCAGTGCGTGCAGGCGCTCACTTATGCGGCGCTGCCGCCTCTCGCCAAAATTTTGTAGAGGAAGGTGGGAGGGCACATTAGGCAGGTTATCAGTTCTGGCACAGAATCTATGTTTAATGTAAGCCAGTAGATAAGGAAGCAAGCTTGTTATTTAGGTAGTAGGTGCAGTCTTAACACACAGGATTAGCGAGCACAAACACACCCTCCTCTAAACTTGTCATTATTTGCAAACTTACCCAGAGTCCAGGAGCACTGCTAACAAGTGAAGGGCAGTAACAAAAGCAACTAACACAATTTCACTCTTCATAGGTATTCATCCCGCTATTGCAGAACAGCTGTGAGGTCCGTGTGAAGTAAAATTTACCCCGTCACATTAAAAATAGTCCTTTCAGTTAAAAGCCTGTCTCGTTCAATGGAGCAATACTTACATTTTATTTTACACAGCTAAAGTAACATTTATACAACAATTAAAGCTTACCATTGCTGTAAGACCGAAAATTTCCTACAAATTTTATGTATTCATATGTTGGAAATTCCTTTGGGTTCAAACTTCCTCTCAGAAGATGACAATAAAACTCTAGTTCATTGTCAGCTGGATTGTTAAAAGAAGAAGAAGAAGAAATAAATATGCTATTTAAGCTGAACACAACCAACGGTGCCTTCCAACCCCAATCTTGCAACTGGCAGCATGAGGGCAGCTTGTTACCACTCAGAGTCCTATACACTTATGTGATATACATTGCAGGATCAGAGCCTCGGCAAGGAAGCCCCTCACAAGAGTGCAGGTTGTCCAGGTGTGCCTGCAGCGCAGGGACAGCCTCCGAGACTAATTCCCCTTTCTCTTACACCACCTTCACCACAGGAGCTACGCTGCCATAGCATCAGTGTAGCGAAGGACAGAATTGGATCTTTCATTTACGGATTTGGTTGGGTTTTTTTTTTCTATTTAGGCTTGTCATGACTCCCAGCTGTTCTACATCTTGTGTTGGAAAACTCTGCCTAATTGCCTCAAAATATCTATTAAATTAACCTCGGCATATTAGCTATCAGCTGTAGGTTTTGTATATACAGTAGATTAAGCAGCTGTCCATCCTACGTTATTGTGTGTTTTCTGGTTTCCTACATCCTACCTGCTAGAGTTAGTAAGGATGAAGCAAGTAAAAGCACTTTTATGACAAACAAAATTCAATTTGAAAAAGAATTACCATGATTTTACAGATACTTTTCAACTATAATGTAAACCAAAGGTATGCAACATTAGCATATCTCTGAGCAGCATTTTCCTTGAGCAGGCTGAAATATCAATTAAGATGTGATTTGTCTCAGGCGAACTCTCAGTTTCCATCAGCTAACCTATTTTCCTTAGCTGTCTCAAAAGATACGATATTTAATAATTAACATAACTGCAAGTAGTCTTAGCCTAGTAAAATAAAGGCAAAGAGTTTCATTTAAAAATAGAACCAGGGGGTCATTCCAGGTGGCAAGATCTTTTTAAAAGGCTACAAACCTACGTTTTGTATTGCACATCACATAAAAAACTCTTTCTGAGAGAAATTTTTTTTCCTACCCATGCTTTTCATTTACCGGGGAAGATAAAACAAAACTTACTTTTTAGGTAATCCGATGAGGCAGAATCTGTCATAAGCATACAAGAAGATAACATCTTATAAATTTCTGAATGTTCTTGTTCTGGGAGGAAGTTTAACAAATTTTGATCCAAGACATCACACTGCAAAGAAAAAGAACCTTTGAGAAAAACCGAAATATCACGACAAGCAACGCTTGCAAAGATGGGCAGCGATGTGGATACGAAGCCTGTGGCAGTCGACAGTTTTCCCACTAATTTCCAGGGACTCCTGACAAAGCCTGAAATGGGGGAGACTTCTGAGCAAACTGAGCGGCCAGTTCTCCATGGGATGGTTTTTGGCTTAATTCTTGGATCTCAGTGATAATCCTCTAATGTTTCTCAGAGACCATCAGATGCAATCAGGTATGCCCATGCAATTAAGTGACAAGACCTGTGAGTGAGCTGGAAAATGAGTGCCTGGGCTCCCCATACTGCTCACCAGCTCCACGCACAGGGCTGCTGTGGATCATTTGAGCTTGCTCTCTCTCCCCAGCCAACCCGGATTAGTGGGACCAATGGGGCTGAGAGTCACCCTGGACCACTGGACTTGAGAGCTGGGTCAGTCCCAGATCTAGTCCCTCCCTGGGGAGACCTTCTCAGCTCCTGGGAAGTGCCTTTGGGGTGGCAGCTGTTGCTCCCCACTTCCTGAATCCTGGCACGTGAGAGCAGGGAGCAGGGGATTCCCCGGTCTGGACATTAATTTGCAGCAGTAGTTAGTCCCCAGGGAGGGGGACTTCGCGATGCCACAGGCACAAGCCCTCTGGCCAGCTGTGGGCTGAATGCCTGGGTGTCTCCAGCCCCACAATCAGCTGGCATAAACATGAAATCCATCTGAAGTCAAGGCGCTGAGATTTGGGAATGGAAAGAAGAGATGGATTTATGGAAAAGGCCACGACTGGCCCAGGATGCCGAAAACAAAGAATCTGTCATAGGGTTGCCAAGAGGAAGGTCTCACTGTGTTCATCATGGTGACCAACCTAAGGCTAGAAAAGCATACCTGAAAGGAAGACCTGAGATAAAGTGACCCTCTAATGGCAGGAACTTAAATCCATCGCGCTCGACACTACCTTGGGCTGAGCTGGCACACTGACACAGCTCCATGTGTGCTGTCAGGGCAGCTGCTATCAGACTGTATAGTTCTGTTGAAAATGTGTTAGCCCTGTATGAGACCAGCAAGTTATTAATTTTCATAATTTATTTATATATTTAGGTAAGATTGCACTTTGGTTTCCCTCTGCTTTCCACCCATGCCTGCTGTTATGTGTGGAATTCCTGTTTAGAGTAGTGAAGTGCATCGAGTATACTTTGAAAATCAGAGTGTTGCTCTTTATACACTTATCTTGATGTGATAATATATCACTTTAGATTATGCAGTTGTGTTTATTACATGTGCTCACTACTTGAATATTCCTTTTGTGAAGAATACTTGAAAATGATTTTTGTGACTTGAGTGTTTACATTATTAATATGCATCCTACTGATACAGTATGTGATTAAGTTATATATATGTCTAAAAACATATACATACATTATATTTATACAGTGTATATCTATAATATATACACACATGGTATTTATACTTATATTTCTATTTATACAAAATATAATACATTTTTCATGTAATTTCGGGCATATAAAAAAAAGCACCTGAAGGGAAACTGCAGTGGGGAGTCCTGTTCAAGGTTTACAGTACAATCTCAGAAAAGCAATTTTTCTTTCTCATTTCTTTTCTACCTATAAATGGTAGATAATGATATTTATCCACCAGTTTCACGTAATTTCATGGAGGTTAATTAATCTTCCATCTACTCAGCAGTAACTGCAGGAGGACTAGATGCGAGCTGTCGCCACTCCTCAAACTCACAATCGCTTCTTCAGTGATCTGAGGATGTACCACCTTTTGTCCCCGACTCAAAACCTATCATCAGTTCTGCAGCGTCGTTTCTGTTTGAGGCAATAGCTCTAGAGCCCTGCAACTGCACCTGTGGTTGGAGTTGCAAGAGATTTTTCTTCCACACATCCTTTAGGGCAACCTCCTGCCCTGAGCAGCAGCTATTCGTTGTAAATTCTGGCATTTAAAAGTTTTGCCACCATCGTGTACCATATCCAGAATTTAATGTTTGGTTTGCCTCTTTGCTGTTAGAAAATGCCAACTTTTAAAAAATGAGTTAGAAAAACATGATGAGGTATCTACTTTTTACTGTGTTTCACAACTCTTGCCTCCCGCAGAGGTTAGGCACACCTGTAAAGCAGTGCACAGAACAGAATTTCTGGATCTTGTACATGTCAAGGCTCCAACAATATTCTTGAATCAACATGTCAGTCAAGAATATATCCACAGGTAAAATAGACAGAAGGAAGCAAATACTCCATGGTCTCACTGGAACTATAGGAAATGCCAGGCAAATTCTTCAGACCTAATTCTGCACCAAACCTAAAGAGTAGACATCTGGTGCCATGGCAAAAAGGTGACTGGAGAGATGGACAAAATGTGATCACCAGAGACAAAAATGTATTGATTTACGGGGACTGGTTTGCAGCTTTGTCTAATTATTCTAATCATCCTGCAGCACCCCGCTGGCAGACGCAGCCACAAAGCATTGCAGCTGCCTGAGCTTCACTGGGGAGCCCCTGGGAAAAAGGACCTCTCACCAGGAGATGCTCAGCCCTGCCAGGGACTTCCTGCCTTTGCACAGCCACCTCGCCACCAACCCTCAAGGAGGCCTGCGTGAGCAGGCACTGGGCATGGACCCCTCAGCTAGAGGACTAAAGCTGGGTGAGATAGACACCACTATGCTAGTCCATGAGCAGGTACAGCACCTTCTGCCTGTGGACTGGCAATGTCCGTGAGAAACTGCCCTGCTGGAGAGCAGTGTAGGAGAAAGGGACCTGGGGGTCCTGGTGGACAGCAGGATGACCATGAGCCAGCAATGTGCCCTCGTGGCCAAGAAGGCCAGTGGCATCCTGGGGTGTATTAGAAGGGGAGTGGCTAGTAGGTCGAGAGATGTCCTCCTGCCCATCTGCTCTGCCCTGATGAGGCCACATCTGGAATATTGTGTCCAGTTCTGGGCCCCTCAGCTCAAGAGAGACAGGGAACTGCTGGAGAGAGTCCAGCGCAGAGCCACAAAGAAGGGAGTGGAACATCTCCCTTATGAGGAAAGGCTGAACGAGCTCGGTCTCTTTAGCCTGGAGAAGAGGAGGCTGAGGGGTGACCTCATTAATGTTTATAAATATGTCAAGGGGGAGTGTCAGGAAGACAGAGCCAGGCTCTTTTCAGCAATGTCCAATGACAGGACAAGGGGCAATGGGTAGAAGCTGGAACATAGGAGGTTCAACAGAAACATTAGGAAAAACTTTTTCTCAGTGAGGATGACAGAGCACTGGAACAGGCTGCCCAGGGAGGTTGTGGAGTCTCCTTCTCTGGAGACATTGAAAACCCACCTGGACATGTTCCTGTGTGACCTACTGTAGGTGATCCTGCTCTGGCAGGGGGTTGGACTAGATGATCTTTTGAGGCCCCTTCCAACCCCTGACATTCTGTGATTCTGTGAATGCTGCACCTCCTCCTGCGGGTTGGAAATAGTCACTCTGCTGTCTGTGTTTAGTTGTTTCGCTCAGTGAAGCAGGCAAGAAGGGACAGGGAGGACCCTCCTCCAGAGACTGCATAGTCTTGGGGTCATAGCGTACCATCTGGCTGACAAATGCTACGAGTTGTGATCGGGTTTCCAGGAGTTCATTTCACTTCAACTTCAGTCAATCTTACCACGTGAGCTAAACCTCTCTTCACATCAACCGACCCTAGGAGCAACCTACAGATCTTGTAATAACAAACTATTTAGAATTACAACAGAGGAAGTTTGTGTTTGAAAATGCTCTATGGAACTTAGGGAAGCTGTATTAAAGAGAATTGGATATATTTGTTCTCAGCACCAGAGTCTTTCATGATTTTAAATGAAAGAAAATACATCAGATTTCTTGATAGGGGCCCTCAGAGAGCCCTGTTCTGCATTCTGCCCAGTTTTGCTTCCCCTTCAGTGCTCAAAGCAGAAGATTTGCAGAGCATTTTTTTTTTCTCTGCAGTCACAGAGGAGAAAGAATTGGTATTTTGTCTCTCAAACAGTGACTGAATTTAGCTTACAAATAGATCCTGGAGGTAAACAAAATAAGCCTCATAGATTTTCCAGACAGCCTTCTGATCAGCTTTAAAACTTAAAAAGACATATGGGAAGGGCTGCATGGGACTAAAATGCCCAGTGTGCACCTAGTGCGTACTCAGCTGGGTCCCTGCCCGTGGCGATTTGCCGACCTCGGGCAGGCAGAAGCCTTTATTGCTCTCTCCATTGCAGTCTCTGGGATGCACGCAGGCAATCCGCACGTGTGGGCTGGTGGGGCAGTTGTTAACCATTATCACTCTATCACCTCTGAGAAGGTGTGTGGGAACTCCTGCACCAGCTCCGGCAGGTTGGTCCCTGGCTTGGGCTGCTATGTGCTGCTTCTGTGTGAATAAAAAAATAATGCCCATCTTTGTCCTCCCTTCGGGCTGGATACGGCACAGTACTGTCACACAAGGCCTGAATTTGGGAAGGCTCTCATGGTCCAGCTTGGGAATTATGAACCTGAATCCATCTGTGTTCAGCCAGAACTTAAGGTTTCAGGTGTAGGGAATCATAGAATCATAGAATGGTTAAAGTTGGAAGGTTGGAAAGGACCTTGCAGATCATCTAGTTCCAACTCCCCTGCTGTGGGCAGGGACACCTCTCTCCCACCAGACTAGGTTTCTCAAAGCCCCATCCAGCCTGGCCTTGAACACTTCCAGGGATTAGGCATCTACAACTTCTATGAGCAGCCTGTTCCAGTCCTTCACCACTCTCATGGTGAAGAATTTCTTCCTTATATCTAATCTAAATCTACCCTCTTGCAGTTTCCGGCCATTGCCCCTTGTCCTGTCACTACAGGCTCCCATAAAAAGTCCTTCTCCAGCTGAAATGTGCCTTCATGAAGAGAAATACTTTCCAGCAAAAACTTTACCTCTCCGGCAGCAGATCTGCTATCTCCACTAAGAATCAGTATTTGGAAGGGATAGCAATGAAACCCCTAAACCATAAAAGACAAGAAAATTCCATGGAAATCAGCAGGTGTATGAAGACTCAATAGCCTGCGTGCAGGACAGGGTGCTCTCCGCCTTTGAAGTGAAGGCAAATGACAGAAAATAGTGAACTACTGGTTTTCTCAACTATTGAGGATTAAAGAAAACTGAAATAGATAAATTCAGTACAATCTGTTGTTGCATAGCAATATTCTTGCATTTACCAGGAGCTGCCACCTTTCATCAAGTTCCTTTCGTCTCAGAAGAAAATAATTTTTTTCATATTACAGCAAGGTAGTGTGTGTGAAATACATTTGTTTGGGTAGAAAATATAACACGTATTTGGTGAAAAGGTAAATGAGAAAAAAAGAATTGTAATTTTCCTAAGAACATGTTGGGGGTGGTGGTACAATAATGATTTGGCAGCGATTTTTCTCTCCTGGGCATGTATTTATTTGAGACCAAGCTACTAAAAATGAGTGCAAGGATTAATCCTTAGGTATTGTGCCATTTCTCCTAGCGCAGCCTTAGCAACAGGAGCAGGGCTCAGAGCATTCCCTCTCCCTTGCTCCTCCAGCCCAAACCAGCGCACACAGGAGTGTCTCTCACAGAAAGACCCAGCAGCCCACAGATAAAACAAGCCCTGTGTGCCGGAGCCCAGCACCGAGCATGGGCTCTACCAGCACCTTCCAGGAGCTCTCCTCAGGAATGTGCAGTTGAGCTGCAGGGACAGCTCGGCAGCAGCCCCCAGCTAACTCTGCATTCAGTGGGGCTTTTTTTGTCCTTTACCTCCCCAGCAGCAGAATAAGGCCCTTAACAAGCTCCTCGCTGTGCTGCCAGAGGCACTGGTGCTATTCTCTGCTAGCTTAGAAATCAGAAATGGAAAAGATCAGCCAGGTCACCCTGTCCCTCCCCTGGCCAGAGTATTCCTGCAGAGCTTTTTCCATTCAAGCCGAAGTGCCTCATAGCAACAAAAACCTGACGGATATGAATCAGACGGAGAGAGAAGAGAGCTGATCAACAGCAGCGGCCAGCATAATGCAGAGACTAAACCCCTCACTGCATTTTTGGGGAAACACCACCCACTGCTGTTTCACATCTGTTTCTAAAAACACAGGGCCCGATCCTACGATGAAGGAAAAGCCGATGCCAGAGTTACTCACCGGTAAATGCCCTAGAAGAGGTGTGATGCTGTCAGACACATAGATGATGCTTCCACCTGTGGTTACTGCTATAATGAAGCCATCTAATGCCTAAAGAAGACAGACAAGTGGAGAGTGCTTTAATAAGAACGAGTGGTGTAAACAGGGCGTCTCATTGCGCGTTGATCAAAACAGTTTGACTTCAGCACCATATTGTTATCGAGTTGTAGGAACGTTATCTCAAGTTGCAGAACAGTAATTCTCTGATTTTACAGTCTGATTCAAGTTTTACAACACTCTTTGTAGTCTAGTAAAACCTACTATTGAAGCAACAAAGGGCTCACAGGAACATTTCATGTCTCAGTTTTTAAATTAATCACACATTTTAATAATGCAAAATGACTAAGACTGGATCCCTTGGAAGTTATTAAAATGAACATTTGAGCTCTGTGTAAATATCAAAGGACAATGAAAGGATGCGGGCCTATCTCAAAATGGTACTTCGCTGCAAACCCCATAAATCTCACTTTGTGTTAATGTAACGTTGGATATTACTGGGCTTTCATGTAAGTAAAAGCAATGCAAATGACCAAATAATCCTTGGTCTGAGTTTTAATTGAGTGATTTATTTTAAAGGTCATGGTATTAGATCACTCATTCCAAGAGAAATTCACTCTTCTGCAGTGTTTATTCCTCACTTTGGTCCCTCCTTGTGGTAAGCTCCTTCACTCCCAGGACTGAAGGGGAATGTCAGCCTTATTCCCATCCTCTGCACAAGAGCAATTTCACCTTCAAAATGAGTTTCTTCTTTAGTCTGACCTGCAAAGTTTTGAGCTAAATGTTGTTCAGACAAGGTAGATTTCCAGATCTAAAGCAACCTACTCTGACCAGAACCCCCCAAAAATTTAAGACTTGATAGCAGTCTGCTCAGAGACTCTACTAAACCCTTCCTGTTGTAATTAAAGAGCCACTGGTGAAGCTCCCAGCGCCTTCAAGCTGAGCAGGTCTGGGTCCTGCCTGTCAGTTCGCTGGTGATCTGGACTCTGTGTTGCCGGCAGTGTTTGAGCAGCACAGGCACTGCAAGCACAACTGAGCTGGAGGAGAGTTCTGCTGTGCTCCAGAGGCAGTACCTGTTTGGGAGACAGGTGTGCTGCAAACAGCCTGATTAGGGTGCCATGGGGTTACAAAACCTTCCTGCAAACCCAGGCATGCCTCTGAGCCAGACTGGCAGTCGATCCTGCGTGCCGCAGCGTATCCTTCCCGCCCCCCCGCTGACTTCAATAAAGGAAAGAATTCTGAGAAGACTGGGAAATGCTAATTGTTTTGGTTTTATTTTGAAAAAAGAAACGAAAAAGAAAACACAAAGCCTCAAATAAAGACAGAAACATATGTTCCTTTTTTTTTCCAGAGAATGCTGAGCACCCACAACTATTTAAGTCAATGGGAATCTGCTGGTGCTACAATCCTTTGAAAAGCAGGTCAATAACTTATACCCCAGTAGAAGAGCGTGTGTTTAGCATCTCTGAAAACCCTCCAGCTGCTATAGTTAGTTTGATTTTGTAAATCTAAGTGCAGAGAATATGTTTTCCTTTAGCGTGGTACATTCAAGCTGTTTTCTAAAATAGCATGATAGATGTTAACCCATAGAAGAGAGCAGTGGTTTTACAAGGCAGCTGGATTGTGCATGTTACTATGGTGAAGGTTGTTGGTTTTTTAAAAATCAAGTCTTTATTTCATATCCAATGCAAATTATACAAAGTGACTCACAACTCACAACATGGTTTTGTGGTAAAATCATGTTAATATATGCATACATAATTCTGGTTTTATTTACTCAAAACTAGTCCTTCCGTCATTAAAAGGGCATATCCCTCTCCAAAGGTTTCACTACTGCAACAGGCCTAGATGGACAAACAGAGCCTTATGCCTACTCTTGTGTAATTTGATGACAGCCTTTTCAATGGGGTAAGAAAAGGCCATTTTCAGGAAAGCTGATGTATTACCGCAGTCAATTAGGCTCTGATTCTTTTGAATCAGTGCTTGAAAACACCCTTCCCATCTTTTATTAACAGGATGGGAAAAACTTCAGGCAGTCTTGTCCAAATGTTAATAAAATAAGATTAGCAGAAAGACAAAAAAGCAGAGAATGATAAACAGCTGGCTCAATAGGATATCCCAACACCTAATTCTGTCTTGAAGGGCATGGAAAATCACAGTAGCAAGAAGGTGATTCATAAGGTGGGAAACTAAAAGCAATTGCTTTAATCTAAAATTGTCTGGCATACAAGTAGAATCAGCAAGAGCCCAGCCAGTCAAGCCAGCTGGCAATTTATTGCTATCTGAGGGAAATATTTCTGTGCAGGCTGAAGGAGTTATGTATGTTAAGTTCCTGCGAGCTGAGATGGGAATGGGCGGTTGTCACCGCAATGGGAGCAAAGCACCTCGTAACGCTGCACCAGGTGACCCTCATTATAACAAACTGCAATGGCCGAGGGACTGCGAGCCCCTGGGGGCCAGCAGCACACCCGGGCTTTGTGTCACCCCCTGGTGGGTCAAGCAGCTCCCCAACATCCCTCCCTGCCCACTGCCAAAGCCTGGATCATGCCCTACGTTCACAGCATTTGTGGGAAGTGCCTTCTCAAACGACGCTGTGGGGCCATGCAACCTCCACGTGTTTAGTATGGGAGAAGATCCTCACTGAAGCAGGTTCTAGCTGTAACTGAGAGAGAAAACTGCATTTTAGCAGCTTATTTGCATTTCACCTCAAAACTGCGTAAACACCGTTGAGTCACCTCCCTTCAAATCCCAGCTAGTGTTAAAAGCACCTGTGGTATAACTTAAAGGTAATCTAAAAACGGTCATTGTAATATAACCCTGCTCCCTGTTAGAATAAAAAGGGTTTGATAAGGGCCTTGAAAATCATTGGAGTGGAAGCATTAACTGTATCAAACCAAGAGGAGCTGTCAGGTTTTATCTGCCTGTACAGCACCTGGCACTAGAGGGATGCAACACTGTTGGTTTTTAGGTGCTAGTCTTGCATGAATATTAGGTAAAACAATGCCTTCCAAGAACAGGAGAAAAACTGCCGCCTGCCCTTTTCCTCACCTCTATTTTTAAAAACAAAATGTAACCTGCGATTTGAATCTCTCCCCTGGATTGCATTTCCTGGGAGTTCCTGTGCAGTTCTGCAGGCTGCGGCAGAGCATCGAATGAAAAGCAACATGTGGGGAATCTTAATCCCTTGTCCCAGTGACAGCTCTGCTTGATGATCAGATATGGTAGTACCTGAAAACTCTTTTGGAACTGCAGATGATATTTTATTCTAGATACATGGGCATATATCTAGATACAGGGGCATGACTTCTAGACAAAATTAGGAAAGGTACATATGCATGTTCACCTCCAACATCAGCTGGGTGAATTCTTCGTTGCTGAGAAATGAAGGCTTCCAGTCCTGCTGAATTTCAGAAATCTCCGTCTGTGCTGAGACTTCTAGACAAATAAAGCATTTCAATTTTTTAAATTCAAAGAAGCTTGTATCTTGCAAGACTACACATGAGTTGCTATGAAAAGATAGAGAACACCTTTATATTCAAAAATTGCAGTTTTCAAGTATGGGTTTTGCATACAGAGACAGTACCGACTATCTAAACTGGGCCCAATCCTGAAATGTTGTCCTCATTTTTTTTACTTAGCTAGGCTTGAACTGACTTTGGAGGGAGCCTGTATTCACATAGCCATTGGTCTCAAGCAGCATTACTTGGGTATTGATCAAAAGATAAAATCATTTTGCGTGAAATTAAAAACAAGGCAAGGATTAGCATGTGTCAAATTGTTATTTACAATTTATACCTTCAAAATTAGGATGCCAGAGAGCTAGGGTTCAGCCTACAGCTTCTGTGCCAAACAGGGAGAAGCAAGAAAACTCCTTCAGAGGAGCCCCAAAGGGCCATGACCCCAAACAGGAGAGGTACTGCTTTGTTCCCCAAAATTGGAGTGAAACATGAGTATTAGCATTGGAATGGGTTGCCGAGGGAGGTGGTGGATTCACCATCCCTGGACATGTTTAAAAAACAGTTGGATATGGCACTTCAGGAGATGGTTTAGTGTTACGGTGGTGTAGGGCTGTAGGTTGGACTTGATGATCTTAAGGTTCTTTCCAACCTTGATGTTTCTATGATTCTATGATTCGCAGCAGCCTCACGCTGGTGCTGCTGCCCTGGTTTCTCCCACGCCTATTGCCAGCCCTGTGGTGCAGGGCAGTCCAGGAGGGGGAATGGAGCATCAGCATTTCATCCCAGGTCATGTCCAGAGGAGAGGATTTGTCTGTGCTGTTGGCCCAGGGAGGGTTTGCCCCACAATTGGCCAGTCCTGGCCTCACAGCAGCCCGAAGACGTTTGCTCGCCATGGGCTTTCCGTGGAGGGATGCAGGCACACCAGGGTAACAAGTCACAGCTTCGCAGTGAAACCGTGGGCTGTATCAGGGGTAGCTGGATGCACCGTGGTAAGCTGCTTCCCTTCGAAAACCAGCCACTTGTGTTAGCTCTGCCTGAGTCAGACAGGGTTGTGGGGAACAGATCTTACAATTTAGAGAGACTTGAGCTGCTTTTGTTTGCAGCTCGCCCTGCCTGTTTAAAGAGTGATCCCTCATTCAGCTCCAGTATTGAGGGGATGCTGAGCACAGCCTGCCTTCTCCTTTCGGCACCGCCTGCTAATTAACCCTATTGATTAACGCTTCCAGAGCGTGTAATACCCAACGCTCCCTATTCGGAGCGCGTAGGCAAACTGGCCAGAGAAATGCAAGTGGCTAAATGATATTAAAGACAGTAAATTTATACCAGTGCTTGTGCATATTGTCGCCTAGAAAGAAATCAAAGCCTCCGTTCAGGCTTTAGTAGTGGAGGTGCAGCTGTCTACTTCCACCAGCTCATTTGACTCGCTTCCTGCACTGCTGGGGGCTGTCACTGATAGCACAGAGGCTCTCCACAGCCCCCGTGGTCTTACACAGAGGTTTCAAAACCAGACTAAAGAAAAAGAGAGAGCAGCCCATCAGATTTTTACTGTGTAGTTTCAGGATATAGGATACGTAGCTTGGAAGAGCTGAAACGGCAACTGTTAGAAGAATTACTTGAGATTTGGGAGATTCTGTGGATTATAAAGGAGGCTGTTTATGAAGAAAAAAAATCTGAAAGTTGACCTCCTCCATTATGACTAAAATCTTGGTTTAGCCTACTAAATGAAAGGGAAATACGATTGAATAAACCAGATCTGAAGTATGTTGAAGATAATCAACATTTTTAAATGCTGATGCTTTGTATTATATTGTGTGACTACTAATCTACTTTAAAAATAGGCAACATTTGCTTTTTTTAGCAAGTGCACAAAACTCAGCCACAGTTTGACCCAATTGCTGTGGAAGGATTTGTGACTGTTAGCTTTCTTTTACCTAGTTGTGCTTCCAAAAACGAAGTGCCTTTTTCGAGTAAATTATTTGGGCTATCAGCTACACTCATCTATAGTTATTAAAATATCTTTTGATTGTTCTTTGCTTGGCTTTATAATTGAGCATATTCATATTCTTCTTTACTCTGCCCTGGGCAGCTAAACAAAAAAAGATACATTATTACTGTCATTTTTTAATAGGTATATACAATTATTAAACTTTGAGATGTCCTAGTCATGTCCTCCTGTATGAAATAATCTTGTGTGTGACAAAAATTCATTTAAGGAGAAACTGCGCTCTAACAACAGAACCACTATAATTATTCCCTCAATAAGTTTGACATTTTTGACTCCACTGTGTTGGAAGTCACGATATCTGAGTCTTATGGTCTTTTCTGTTTCACCCAGAGTTTTGCAGGGAGTATGAGTGGGTGGTGCTGGATCAGCAAAGGCGAGCGGGGTGACGCGGTGCATCAGCTCGTGAGAGCTCTTTCTGCTTCGTGGGACCAGGGACGCTACCCACGGTCACCCACTGAAGCCTCTTCCTCACAGGGGCAGAGCAAGAGAGCCCCATTTTAAACTAGTGCCTAGATTTATAAGGGAGAAGCGTTACAATTCTCCGCTGCTGGCAGATGTCCATGTGTCAGGGAGCTCACAGTGCACATTCCTCTCACTCACTAGAAACTAGACCAACCAGACTAGACCAGCAGGGTCAGAAGTCTCCTCTTCCCTTCTAAGGGACTTAACTGTCACAGCTGCGTGCATTTTACAAAATAAACGTTTGGCTTTCTGAGGCTGGACTTGACTATTGCAACTGCACGCTGTACAAATGCAACACAGCTTCTGCTTGTGCAAACCAGGTGAAGCACGTCAGCTATCTGCAGATGCAATTTGCTGTGGATGCTTCGAAAATTGGGACCTTTTCTGGTCTGAGTTTTCTGCTCACTGTGTAAAATTGAGTCCTGCATAGTCCGCTGAGGAGCAGGGGGCTGAACAGATTGCTTCCCTGCTTTTCTCTGCAGAGAAGCTGAGGCAAATGCTTTGTTCTTCTGCTCAGAATATTACAAATTTCAAGGAAGGGCATCTTCCCTCCGGCTCCAAATCTCTCTTCTTCAAAGTATCCCTCTTTTTTGCACGTGCTACAAGGCACTGCTGTCTGCCTTCCCTCCGGTCCTGACATTCACCCCCTTCTCTAGCAGGTTGAGGCTCATCCTCAACTAAAGAGAAGCCAAGAAAATGGATATGGGCAGTGTGGTACCTGCAAATGATCATTTTTGATGAGACAGAATAAACCCAACACCTTATGTCGACATTTTAAACTTCCGAGCCATTCTGATAATTACTGACGGAAACAGAATATTGTAGTAACTGCTTAGCAAGTGCATGAAGAGCTGCAGTAAATCTTACCGTTGTGTTTCTGCAGAAAGCCAATGACTTTTTCCAGTACAGTAGTTTTGTCCATTTTACGAGTGTTGCCTGGAAGCATGGAACTGAGCTCTTTGATGAGTACATTGAACTGATCGCGCCTCTTCTTCTCAGACTTGTTACGCGAAGCCCTGTAGACAGGGGGAAAAAGAAAGGATGACCAGGAAAAATCATCATGCACTTCCTCTTTGCAGTGTACACACATGGAAATTAGCTTGCTGTGTGCCTCAGTATGTGAAGATTGACAGTGGCCTCTAGTGAAGATGCAGAGACAGGTAGATCTCTTGCTCTTGTCTTAGGCCACCTTTAGAGTCCAGAGGGGAGATGGAGGCTCTGGTTGCCTCTCTGTGCCACCTCTGGACACTCCAGTCAAGCCTAGCAGGCCAGCTGGAGAGATGCTCCAGGTGGAGAGAGCTCTCTCCATCCCCTAGGCGTGTGCAGGATCTTGAGAGTTCACACAGCCTCTGAGAAGGCACTCAACGCAAGAAGAAATAGGAATACTGTGAGAACAGTAAAATCATCCATAAAGAAGAAGAATGGGACTGGTAAAACTATGGGTCAAACCCATCTGTGCAGTTTTAACAGGAGAGAGGGACCCTGGTCCTTCAGCTCAGCCATTGCACTGGAGCTGGGTCCACCTAGAGGGACCTGCCCACTTTGGTCTCAGGTCCTCTGGCTACCTCCAAGCTGGCTTACAGAGAGGAATTGAGCTGTTGTCTTTTCTAGTCATTAAGATCAGGGATCTGGATAGAGGTTGCTGCAGCTCCCATCTAGTTCATATGCCACTCATTTCAGCCTCCTTTCCAAAGTGACAAGGGCAAGCAGGAGGGAGGCCATCAGCCTGTCTCATCCCAGCATGGACCAGCTCTGAGTCTGGCATGTGTTCCCAGACCTGAGGGCTCAGAAGCTCTAGCAGGGGTCCCCTGCTTGCCCCTAATCTCTCTATGCCACTGGAAAAATAGCTTAAGGTCACGGTGCCCCAACTCTTTAGGTGTACAACGGGGACTCTGCAGCTTGCTTTGCCAGTTTTATCTGTTTAGCTTGCAGGCTCCTCAGAGAGAGACTGCTTCTGCTGCTGTGTTTGAAGAATTCAAAGGAAGAAAGGACCTGATTACACTTGGGGTGTTTTAACACCATCATAAGAAAGTCATTAAGGCTGTTGATAATCTTTTCGGCATGTGCACTTTTTTAAAAAAAAATTGTATGTCAACCTATACATGAGCAAGTGTTTTCTGCATTATTCTCATGAATACAACAACCATTCTATTTGGAGGGGATCACCTTGACTTCTGTAACCATATGAAAATAGCAATAAACACAACCCGGCAGGCTTGTTTGTTCTAAAAGGTCCTCAAGCAGGCAAGATTTGCCTTGGTAATTATGTAAAGATCTAAAAAGGAAAGAAAAGCCAAGAGGCTGGTTTTCACTCTGAGTTTCTCAGTCCCAGCTAACTCTGCTGCACCTCACAAGCAGCTCTGCTTCTGAAAATTGGAACAAAACTGAGCCCAGCATCTACATCCCTCCTAATACCAGGATGGCAATAAACGTTTTCAGCAGAGAAATCACTGCAGAGGCTTCTGGATGTTACTACTGACAGAGGGGTAATTTTTGTTTGTCTTGCTCTCAACCCTGAACACACTTGGAGATACGCTGGATGGAAGCCAACACTTGATTATTTTACAGCTTTGAACACAAGAGATTGGGTGGGTACTGCCTGACTGATTTCAGCCTGTCAGAACAAGATGTGCAAAAGCTCCAGCCTTATCCTATTTCTGTACAGTTCAAGGGGACGTTACAATCATCAACATTTAACTTCCTCATAATTCAATCCTCAGTTCATTTTAAGCTCAAAGGGTCCTGACCATCCTGAAAATAAAATAAAACACCAAGCATCTATAGGGAAAGTGTTGCTTTATAAAAAAAAAATTAAGAAGCCTTGACAGAAATCTAAAGAATCTATTTTTAACACTTGACATTTTATTCACAAAGGAAATTTAAAAACTCCTCTAGTGGAAATAACTATACCAAATCTGGATGGATGATCACAGTAAAATCTTAAAAAGAAAAACAAAGGAGAGAAAAAACCTACCACAATTAGGTCATCATAACTGTCCCTGCACAGTTGTAAATGCTTTGTTCAGTCCGGTTGTAAATGTCTTAAATAATGCAGTTTTCATCATTTCCCCTGGAAGATTATTCCCTAGCTTTTCTTACTTCACTGCTAGGGCATATCATTTACAGTAAGCCAAAACAGTTTCTGTCTTAATTCCATACTACTTGTCCCAGTTCTCCTCCTTCCTCACTACTCAAAAAAAAATATATTGTATCCAAGGGGAAGAAGGAGACAGTATGAACAAAATCTGGATTTTTAGTGAATACAGCTAAGAGCAACACAGGATAGCTTGAATTCAGAATGATCAAAATCACCTATGTAAAGTGTCTTCTAAGTAGGCATTTTCATTCTCTTATATATTTGCTGCTTATTATCTTAAAGAGAAACTGATACTTGCTGACGAGTAGCCATTGCATCTTACTGGTTTACAATGATATGTAGCTTTACATTAAATTTCATATTTCTTTTTGCTATCTGGTGTAATACACTATGTATGCATCAAAGCAAGTAACCAGACCACATACCTCCATCCAGCTTCTTAAATTTACTTTTTATTGGAGTGAAAAATGGCAGATGATAGTCCTTACTTATTAAGCACTTACTTAAGGTTCACTTCAAGCTGGTTTTGTCTGCAGTTGTTAGGAATTCAACTGAATTGCAAAAAAAAAAAATTAAAATAATTTACTATTAAATCAAGCTAAAAGAAAAACAGAGAAAAAAGTGCACAAAGCACGCTTTTTTGTTTAAAATTAATAAATCTAAAAAATTAAGTAAGCCTCGTGTAGCATCAAAGAATTGAAAATGAAATGATGTTTTCTGATCTCCAGAAGATCAGAAGACCTCAAAGAGGTCCTCGATGCTCCCAAGTGCGCTGCCATCATATCCATATTTCAGTCCTCAGGTCTTTGGAGTGAGGTAGTGCCTCAGGCAATCAAAGGATGCAGAATCGGGTTCAAAATAACCAACGTCCTGAAGGAAGAGCTATACATCTTCCCCAGATACTGAGTGCTTGGTGCAGGGGTGGGAGTGCATCCGGAGAGGATGGATCCCTCTCTCATGCCTGTGTAATACAACCTGCATGTGCCTCATGAATTGCAGCAGGTAGTGACTGGTGTGCGTGTGCCTCTAACCTGAGAAACCCAGCTCCAGGCTTGGCTCCATCCCCAAAGGGTTATATCCAGAAGCTTCCGGTCTCACCTACTTTTAACGCAGAAAATTAAAGTCGAGAACAATTTTCACGGCTTTTTTATCCCGTCTCTCATTTCTCAGAACTGAGGGACCCAGTCCTTTTACTAAATAGGAAAACTTGAAGTGTTTTCCCTGCAGCATGGGACAGATGAGAATCCTCAGTTTTCAAGACACAACAGCAAAATGTTCAGCCAGTGGCTTCTCTCAAATTTGACTCTCTTTAAAGCTTTGGAAGAAAACTTGTAGCTTTTAAATGAATCTGACTGGTTTTAATACATTGTAATAAGTTAGACCTTTGCGAAGACTCTCATGATTTCAAACTCATTTTCAAATTTAGATTTATTTCTAAAAAGTAAAATGCATTTAAATTGAAGAAATTTCCTTTTTTTCATTTCCAAGGCTAAAATTTTTTTTATCCACCTCGATAGAGGCCTGCCCCAGGGTATGACAAAAATTCCCTCCAGGAGCAAACGGCGCAAAAACCATACCAGATGGTAGTGACAATCGCTGATAGCGAGGATACGCATTATCCTATTTTTGTCCTATATGCATTTGTTTAACACGCTGTTCTGTTTTGTTTTAAACAATTAGCACACAAATATCTCAATCAGGACTGTGAGCATGCGAAGCAGCGATGCAAGGTGGGGCTCCCTTCACCTGCTCCCTTCCTTGATCCCACAGCTCTGGGGCAATGTGACACCTCCTGGTATCCCTTCCCCAAATCTGCCTCCTCCCCTGGTCCCAGATGCCTGCCTGCTTGACAGATGTTTGGGCAGAGCCGTACCCCATGTCGGGTCTCTCCTGGGCACGCAGCCCTTGATAAAGAGGGGTGGCCCGGGGTGGGGGTGCTGGTGGGCCCATGGCCTCAGGGTGAGGTTGCTGGGTCAGGGTTTTGCTCCTGGTAGCAAAGTCAGGGCTTGGGCAGCTTGAGCACGCACACCTTCAGAGGAGGGAGGGAAGCGGAACGGCTGAGCTCGGTTGCAGCCCGAGCTGACCTATATTGGTGAGGAAAAGCTGCGGGGAGGGGAAAAAAAAAAAAAAAAAGCAGAGAAGGAATCAAAAGAGATGAGACTGGATCAACTAGTTGTGCCTGGAAATACTCTCGTTAGAGGGAACCAAGGGGAAAAAATGCGGGCAACCCCACTGCTCCCTCTAATGCAATTAAACTGCAGGCTGAGGTATTGATAATGTGTGCAGAAAAAATCCTCCAAACCTCTCCGATGTGTCTAGAGAGCTTTTCTGTAGATGCCAGTCAGATCTGACAGCTATTAAGAGTTACATCGTATGGGTCTTCTGCCTTGAAACACACCCTTCCCCTCCCCGCAAAGTGTTCACAGCAATGTCCTGCCAACCAGGACTTGATGGTGCAGTGCAGAATGTATGTGAATAAAGGTTTGTGCCAGTTTAGGGCTGACAAAGCACTTTTCACCATCTTTCTCTGCTCTGGAGGTAACTTCTGAGTGTTTTCATTACTGTGAGATAGGCATTGCTGAATAAGCAACCATCATAATAGGGAGAAAAACCCACTTTTCAAGTTCTTTTTCTTTTGCAAAATTTTTTTTTTTAAAAAAAAACACACCGCATTTTTATACACTCAGGAAGCTCAGATGATGTACTATAGCAGCAGGAGTATGTTGTTTGTTCTTCATTTCTTGTGTTCTGCAGTAATCCAAAGAGAACGAACGATGCCTTGGATTTTTTTGACATTTTCCACAGGAAACATCACTATGTTATTTTCTCCTTACAAGGTAGCCAAGAATAAGAATCTGTGAGATGGCAGTTTTTCAAGTTGTGCTTGGCTCTATTTTACTCTCTCTCTCTCTGATTAATTGATTATGGATAAAACAGCTTCTGCATCAACAAACAGTATCAAGCTCATCACAAGTTAAGCAGAGAGTTACAAGAGAAAAAAAGTGCTCACCTCTTTGCCCTGTCTTTCTCATCTTCATCCATTAGATTGTCTAAGCAGTTTTTTCTGTTGAAGGAATGCGAGAATCATTATGAATTGTCATTTTGTTAGCTCTGCTTGCAGGTTAATCTCAGAGTCGCTCTATTTAATTTTAATAACAGAGTGATGATATCCAGGTCAGATAAATGTGTCAGCAGTGCTTTATGCCACAGTCCTTGATTTTAGGAAACATCCACTGTGGGTGCGTCACACTAGCCTGAGGGGCTCGAGCTAGGGATCGAGGCTCCCAGCCACAACATGGTATGCCTGCACAATACAAAAACAGCCACTTCTAGGGGGATTTTTTTTTTCATTTGGAGGTTACTCCCTGCAGACTTGCAGGCTGGATGGACCCTGGGGTCTGCCCAAGTTGAAAAGGCATTTTTAGTGCTCCCATATTCCCCCTAAAACCATCCCCAGTGTGAGAGCTGGAATCACTGATTCCTTTGACTTCTCAGGTGGAGCTTCCTAACTGGAAGGCTCTCTGTCCTCCACTGTGGGCTCTGACCTGGAAACAAAGGAGATTCAAATTCTAAGTGTCCTCATAAATCCTCTAAGCCTCACTGTGAGAAACCCCTCCTGTAGCCCTGGCACCAAGTGTGGGGACCACATCACCCTCGTCACTCTTTTTGCTGATCTTCACCAAAATGTTGTGACATGCCGTCAGATTTATAGCCCAATTGCTCCATCAGTTTAAGCTGCAAGGAGAAAGAACTCTGAGCACAAGATGTGTCCATAAAGCCACACGAGTAAAAGGGGATAAATTGGGGAAATAAGTACATTTGTGGGGGTGAGGCAAAGGGAAATAAAACAAGAACAGCCCAGCTGAAGGCTGAGATGCTCAGAAAGGTTGCTTGCCAGCTCACTGCCCACCCTTCTCTTCTCTGTGGCCTTATAGAATCATAGAATCATAAAGGTTGGAAAGGACCTTTAAGATCATAGAGTCCAATCTACAGCCCTACACCACAGTAACACTAAACCATCTCCTGAAGTGCCACATCCAGCCGTTTTTTAAACACGTTCAGGGATGGCGACTCCACCACCTCCTTTGGCAACCCATTCCAATGCTTCACCATCCTTTTGGTGAAGAAGTTTTTCCTAACATCCAATCTAAACTTCCCCAGCGCAACTTGAACCGGTGAGAAAGAGATGCTTGAGCCGTAACTGCTTCAGCACGAGGAGGAAGCCCTGCACTGCTGCAGCCTCTCTTGTGCCCACATCAGGCACAAAAGCTGCGTGTTGCAGTATCCCACGCAAATATTTTCCCAGCCGGCAGCACAGCGCCACTGAAAACCTTGGGTATTGTCAAAGCGTCATTTTCAACGCCGTGGTATAATGACAGGCAGCAATAACACTCTATTTGAAAATCAATGTTTCTCACTTAATGAGTCCTCACATGCAATACATAAATAAAATTGGAGGGGGGGGACAAGGGAGGCTAATTTGTAGGCATTATTTAAGCCCACAGTATTTTCCACATGTGAGTCACACATAAAGTCACCTGTTTAAAGAACATCTTATGAAAAAACAGGAGTGAAAACTTATTGATAGTAAGAAAAGTGGATAAATTCTGCCCTTCTGCTACTAGTTCTCTTACAGCAACATTCCACCTGCTCATGACTCAACAGTTAGCTATGAAAATTTTTCACCAAATATAAGAGAAATGAGGAATTAAAAGTAACGGGTCACTGACTGGAGGGTGGGGCTACTACCTCATTGCATTCAGCTCATTGATGGAGTAGCATAAATAGGAAATATGAAGGCTGAAGGACTGGATTTTTTAGTTGTAACTCGCCAATTCAAGTTGCTGATTCTATTATACAGGACAAAATAATAGATAATACCATGGAGTTTTTAGATGTTTTTTTGATATCTATTCAGTTTTGCAAAACAGCCAAGTCAGCCATATCACAATCCATATTTTAGACTAGGAAAATTTATAGACTCAGTTAAATTTTATATACCAGTGTTTTACAAATACTTTAGGTGGTTATTTGCCCAGACCCAGAATCATGCTGCTAGCCCAAATGTATGCTTTTAAATAATTCAGGCTAAAATGTAGAGATCAAATTCAGTGGATTTTGTTGTTATTTGGTCAGTCGTTGTGACCAAAACGTTCACCTATTTTATTCAAGATTAACGAAGGCATCTGTCATATGCCAAGGGTTAGCATTTAGGATTTTGTTGTCTTTCTTTACTAGACCTTCGCTCAGAATGCCCTGTTGGTGCACCTTTTTTTGAATCTAGGATATGAGAAACAAAATAGGGCAGTGTCAGCAGAAGAGGTCACTTTCTCTGAATCCCTGAAGATCTTCCTCTGCTGTACAAAGGTCTCCTCTGGTTGCAACAGATTCCCAGTAGAAAGCAGGAATATGGGGACGAGAGCACTGGGTGGCTCTGAGGAAGGATCGGGGTGGATGGGGCAGTCAGCATCAGTGCCGCTCAGCCCCGGCTGTTTTGGAGAGGCACAACATACCTAATGGAAAGGGGCTTCCTGCAGCTGTACCCTGTAAACTGCCAAGGAATTACACTGCCAGGAAGCCTCTACCCCTTACAAGAGAGCAACAGGTCTAACTGGTCTGTTCTGCCAAGGATTTGGCAGATCTGGCTAGATCTGTAAAGCAATTCATGGCCGGCTTCCAGTACACAAGGTTTCTCACTGACTGACATGAAATTCTGGACCTGCTGTGCTGTTGCTAGTGTTAGACAATATCTAATTGTCATTTTGCTCCTGTTTGCTCACACGGCAAAATCTCCAGAGCATTGTAAGCATTGCTAACAGCATTTGCCAGTACATATGTACCATATGAAATTAAAACTGTTCTCAATAAAATAGATATGGCAGAGTATACAACTGCCATCCCTCTCCTGAGCCACACCAGATGTTGGCTTACATCTGGAGGAGAAACCCATGGCATGGAGCTTAGGTATGTGCTTAATGCTATCTGCTTGCTTTACATTATTATCCCAGTCCCTCAGGTGGGAGGGTCCCACATAGCAAACTGGAAATCTGCTCTCTCATTGCCTGGTTTTGGAAGCCATTCTGGCTCATTGCAATGACAAAGGCAGGCAGTAAACGCTACAGCTCCGTGCCACGGTTCCCTTGCAAAAAAGGTGACATAAAAAAGCAAGTGGTACAAGGATTTCTTAAAATGTGAACAATGCTTTCATGCTAACAAAGAGATTTTGGAAGCCTCTGGATAACAACACCACATGATATAACTCCTGCCATTGGGGTATTTAACAGTGACAGTTACATTTAAAGTTTCATCATTATCATCATTATCAACATGAAGATGCTACCACTCAAAAAGATGGGAGCCACCTGGAGTAAGGAGGAGAAAGCTCACGTACTCCCATCAGGGCCATACTCAAGCAGATACACAGAAAGACACATACTCACGAGTGGGGAAGAGTGACAAACTGGAAAAAAAATGCTGGCTAAAATTGTTAACTGCATACCCCTGGCCTACTTATCAGATGGAGAATTTTAGCACAAACATTCCCTCCCAACATTCATTCATACAATGAATAGTTGCTCGCGAAAGAAGTAATTCAGGCAGAATGCCAGCTCCCTCCAGGGACTCTCCAGAAGAAAGGTTGCACATGTTTATTTTGATACAGTCTATTCCCAGTGGACACAGAGCTTGCACTGTAAAATTCATCTGGCACTGATCACCTTATCCTGTGCTAGCAAGTTAAACTACTACTTTTCTGTGTGGGTGAGTCTGGTTTCTCTCCTTCCTGCCCTATTGCTCATAAGAATATGCTATAAAATGACTGACACTCAATGTAAGTGATTAGCTGTTGATTTTCCACTAAGTTGCCACGTGGCTGGCTAATCTCAGTTCCCGCAAATCAGCCTGACCTTTAACAAGAATTTTTAATCATATTTGTTTAACCCAGATGAATCAAATCAGAGACGTAAATTTCTTTTAGAGGTCCTTGGATGTGCCTGGGGAAGCCTGGTGAGAAATTACAGCGCTTGTGCTCCTCTGGCCCTATGTTGGGCAGCTGGTGGGAAAGACTGGGCTTTTCCTCCCATTCATTCCCTTTCTGGCACGGTGGGGTGTCTGCCTTCACCACTTCACAGGCCTGCTTGTCTTGTGTAGGGCCTAGGGAGATGGGTGCTGCCCACCATAACCTGGTGTTGCTTCCCACCCACTACAGATACGCCTGAGCCATCTCTCTGACCTCACCCTCAGACCACTTAGGATGCTGCTACAACACCACCATCCTAAGTAAAGATGATGATATTGCACTTGGAGATCAACCCTCCCCCAAGGGAAGAGGCAAGAGTTGTACGGAAGGTTAGGATGGGGGAAGAAACATCTTGAACCACCTTCTAGCCTCTGGGCAGACCATCCCGAACTGTTACCTTTGTGTAAAGGGAAGAAGAGCAACAAGGTGGAGGGTAGACATGCTCTTGTGTCTTCCAGGTACATCACTCATCCCTGCTGAGAGTTACTTCTGAAAGACATTGAGCACTGCCTCAACAGGGAATTACTCTCTGGTTCCCTCTTTAAAGGGGAGGAAAGAAGCTGCTAGCAAAGATTTCAGCATTATGAAAGAGGCATGTGGGTATGGATTTAAGGCCAGATCCATCCACGCGTGGCATCTCATGCATAGTGAGTGGGATCCAAGACATAGGAAGAAATCACCGAAGGGAAGTACAGGCTGTGGGCATGGGCCAGGGGAGATGGTTTCTGGTCACCCATGAGCACATGGGACAGCATGGCTGGGTTGCTGTGCTGTCATCGCTGCCAGGCCCCCTGCCCAGGGATGATGGACAAGGTGGGATGAGCACTGTGGTCGGACAGTGACATTGCCCAACAGGTGCTCCACAGCATGCGTTAGGTGGGCACTTGCCCACACTGGGGGGCACTTCCACGGCTTGACGCTAGCAGCTCTACCCTCTTCTTCTCAGCTAAGACAGAGCTCTGAAATGCAGTAAAACACACCAACAAATACTTCCCTTCCAAGCCTTGCTGTGAGGCAAAGAGAAAGATTAGGAAATAGGAAGCAGCAGGAAAAAGGTCACAGGGTGACATGCAATATGTGACCACCTGACCATTTTAAACGCCTTGTTCCACGTTTCTCTGACATGGGTGAAGCACTCAGATATCCCACCATGAGAGCTATGGCATGAACATGCACAGAAAGGAATTGTATAAACACAGATCAGAATAAATCAACAGATTCACAGACACATCAAAGTGAACTGAACCCCTCCATCCTTATATTTCAGATTTAAATCTATGAACTGTTACAAGAACATGTTGGAGTCTATTGCTAAACACAGTGCAATCCCACCCTTAGCAATCAAAATTGATTTATCAAAATGTAAGCAAAGTAGCCTTAAGAAAACATAAGCTAGTTAAAAAAAACCACTTTTCTGATGATATACACTGTTATTTGAGAAGGGATTGTAACTTTTCAGTGGGGGAATGGCAGCGTGCAGTTACCACAGGTCATGTAATGCCTTGATTGTTATGGGAATTACTGTTTTTATGAGCAAAGGAAAAATCCAGTAGCATGGTAAGTGTACAGCTTTAGAGCTACAACTATTTTTGTCTGACAGTGTGCAGCTTAGTCTTCCTGCATTCAGCAGATTACTACATTTCATTTATGCTGGAGAAAAGGTTACTTAGAGATTTCCAAAAAGGAAAAGAAGAAAACTTTTTGTGAAAATATTGGATTTCCTGAACCTCATGGGCTTCTCCATGGTTCATACACAGGTGTACAATGAATCTTTAGATGGTAATGGGCTTAAAGTAAAACTGACATTTAAAAATAATCTGAACATGAACAATGAAAATGATGGAATTTGACATAAATTAATCCTCTGCTCTTCTGAACTGGGGATGGCAGGGAGATGCTAACAGGTAATGCACCTAAATATCACGAGGTTATGACAAAAAGAAGTAAGGCTCAGAACATATTCTGGGTTTATTCTTTAAATTATTCCCATTTAGTGGGAAGAAGTATTCTTTTCTGTGGGTCAGAAACATCGCTCCTATTGCCATGTACTATTAGGCAGCTTCCCCTCCTCTCCCCTGATGCTGGCCGAATTTTAGGGTGAGCAGCCTGCAAACGCTATATAGACGTAGTATAATTCACATCAGTTTAAGTCAGGAGTGAGAAGGTTGACGACAGCAGCGCCGTGCTGGAACATGGCCAGGGTAAGTGAGAGGCGCCTTGTATCCCTAGCTTGTGAGCAACGTGTAAAGTTTGCACAGCGCTCAGGATCTCTGATGAAGATCAGTGCATACATGCTCATTATCTTCCTGATTATTATTATTATTATTACAGAATGACTAAATTAATTCAGACTTCAGTGAACAGGCTAAGCGAATTCCCGGGTTCGACCGCTGCTCTGCTCTCCCCTCGCACGGCTGGAAACAGAAAGGCAAACAAATTAAACTAACGTTAATCAGCAAAGACTGCCATCTGTATAACTCGGAGCACTTCTCCGCGTGCCCGTCCCCTTCCAGCAATGCTAAACAGGATTAGCCTTCCGTGGGCGGATGGGGAAAGTAGGTCAGTTTGGTAACATCGCTGCGTGTGGTGAACGGAGGAGGATGTGACTGCAATGGTCTGCTGGCAGCTCTCTTACCTCCTCAATGGGCTGCAGTAATGAAGCACTTGGGCTTGTCATTGGGTGCACGAGGTGACGCAGACCCCTGAGTCCCTGCATGACAACACCTAACATTTGTAGAAGCTGGGGTTTTGCAAAGCCTGTCGGGTGCATTGGAGTTAACAGCTGCATTTCAACGGGCAAACTGAGGCACAGGGCAGCTAAAGACTTAGTTATTGCTAGCTCATGTTCAGCCAAGCATTTGTCAAAGCTCATGCACAAGCAAAGTGGCAAGGAGTAGTAAATCATATGGTTGGAGGTATCGTCTTTCTGTATCAACTTCACTGAGTGTGTGGCAAGAAAGCCAAAGCTCACCTGAAGTTGACACTTGCTGGGCAACATCACGGGCAACAAGAAGAGCTGCTGCTGCTACTTCAGTAGTAAAAGGTTGAACATGGAAAGCATGGGACTACTGCAGAATTGGGAGTGGGGGGGGGGTGGTGGTGGTGAATTAATTACAGCAAACAGAGGTAGGGCTGAGGTACTGCTGCCTTCTTTGGTGCAGTCCTCATGAGCAAGGTCTCCCTGGCCTCTGTGTTAGAAGCAGTCAGGGAGGAGCAGAAGGACCAGCAGTGGGTGAGGGTCAACTCAGGGAGCTTGAGGGAAGTTCACCTGTACAAATCAATGGGGCCTGACCACCTGCCTCCAGGGGTGCTGGGAGACTTGGTGGTGTCTTTTCCAGGCTGATCTCTCTCATCTTTGAGAGCCTGTGGAAATGCAAGAGGATGGATGGAAAAAGGTAAATATTGATGTTCAAAAAAGGCCAGAAGGGTGACCTAGGGAGCAACAGGCCAGTCAGCCTCACCTCAGTCCTTGGGAAATCATGGAGTGAGTCCTCTTGGAGCACATCTCTGGGCACATGAAGGAGAAGGTGATCAGAAACAGCCAGCATGGATTTACCAAGAGAAACCTGTCTGCCTGCTATGATGGAATGGCAGGCTCTGTGGATGGGGAGAGAGCAGTGGATGTGATTCATGTCAGCTTCATGCTCAAAAGCAGTGCTGTCGTCATGGGGGAGACGCAGAGAGGCTGGAGGGAAGGGCTGAGAGGAACCTCATGAAATTCAATGGGGACAACTGCCAAGTCCCGCACCGGAGAATGAAGAGCCTTGGGCTCTGATGCAGGCTGAGGATGGACTGATCAGGGAGTAGCTCTGCAGGAAAGGCCCTGGGAGTCCTGGCAGGCAGCAGCATGCTGTGCGTCAGCCAGTGGCGTACCTTGGTGACAAGGACAACAGCACCCTGAGCTGCATGGGTAGGAACAAAGCCTGATCAAGGGAGGGATTATGCCCCTTGATTCAGCACTTGTTAGACCACACCTAGGGTAATGTGTCCGGTTTTGGGGTCCCCAGCACAGAGAAGATACAGATTAACTAGTGGGAGCTCAGCAGAAAGCCCCCACTGTGGTGGGGCTGGAGCACTTGCCCCGTGACGAGGGGCTGGGGTATCTGGGTTGGTTCAGCCTGGACAAGAGATGGCTTTGGGGACACCTAACAGTTCCCCCATTGCCTACAAGGGGTCAATGGGGAGTCAGAGCCAGACTCCTCATGGTGGTGCAGGATGGGAGAGTGAAAAATAATGGGCATAAATTGAAAGAAGAGAGGAGAAACTTTTCTCCATGAGGAGAGCCAGGCAGTGGCTGCCTGGAGAGGCTGTGCCATCCCCATCCTTGGAGGCTTTCAAGACATGACAGGACAAAGCCATGAGCAGCCTGGTTTGACCTCAGAGCTGGCCCTACTTTGAGCAGAAGGTTGGACTAGAAACCTCTCAAGGTTCCTTCTAACCTGAATTGTCCTGTGACTCTGGATCTACTGAGCTAGCCACCACCAGGAACATCCTCAGTGTACCTGCCCTCCTTAATTAGTTCCTATATTATACGTGTTCCTGAAATCTATTTTATTATGCTTTTGCTCTTCTGTGTGCTACAAATAGCTTGTGCACTGTCTCCCTTACACTGACATCCCTCCTGCTTTATAAATCTGCCATCGAGGAGACAAGAATGCAAGATGCACATCTTAACATTGTATGTCTGTATGTCAGGTGTCTGTCATGTCACTTTTAGATGTTAATTTAAAAAATAGTCACTTTATGATAGAATTAGCAAAAAAAAGAAAAAGAAGAAAAATGCCTCTCATGAGAATGGCCCTTGATTGCAAAACCTGTTATTCTTCTCTGTCTACTTCTTATGTTCTTAATCTGTTTTAGGTATTTATAAAACTTTAATCCTCATAGTACCAAAAGTGCTGAAGGTACAAAGACTTCAACATGTGCTTGACTCTATATTGCTATATGAAGTCCCTTATGCATGTGTATCTTTATAAAATACAGGCCCAAATGTGGAGGTAGAGCTGCACAGATTATTTTGCAGTTATTAGCTCTGAAATCTTCCTTTGAAAATTATCTCAGCTGTAAAGTATTCTCAGCTGTAAGAATCTGTTGAAGTTTATTTGCTTCTGTAAATATTTAAATAAGTAGAATAATGTAACATCTGACCCATGATCTTCTAATTGCCAAATGCTCAGCAAGTACAGGCAAACTGGCAGAATATGTGAGTACAACACTACAAAGATTTATTTATCAAAAGCTCAGGGATTGTTGTTTTGTTTGGCACGAACTACCTGGGAAACACCAACACAAGCAGATAAACAGTATTTTTGGATGGGACTATTGTCAAAATCTTCCTCATGTTTTTTTTTTCCCTGGCAGCAATGTTCTTGATGAGATCCTTTTAATCCTTTCCATCTACAGTGGCACTGGAGTATAAATCAGGATGTCCAAGAGCTGACATAGGTTGGTCTCATTCCCCCCACTCATTTTTTTTGTTTGTTTGCTTGTTAACCATTCATTCATTCAGAGAACCAAATTACTCTTCTTTTAAAAGCTCTGGGTCTGCAAGTAATTTTGCTAACAGCAGAAAAAAAATTACTTCAGAAAGGAATTTTGAATTTTTGACAATACTGTTGGATTAATTGTTATGATTTACACCAGCTGTGGTGGTGTTCCTTCCGTGCGTAAGATGCCGAAAAAAGAGGCCACACATTTCTGTGGAGATTTCAGCACGAAAGCAGAAACTAAACACAAAGCCGAATTTCCTTCTAGGTTTAGGCACCTAACATGATGTGGCAGTTCCCTCTCTCCTGAGCAGGACCTGGGGTGAAGGATTGTCCTCTCTCAGTGTCCTTGCCCTCTCTCCACCATGGTGGGATCTTGCTTGCTTCTTCAACAGACAAGAACCGGTGCGCCCAGTTCCAAGGAGCGGATCGGGACTTGAGCCAGGCAGTGAGTGCCTCTCCCATCCTCATGAACATCCCAGCATGGTGGCACCCATGGGGACTCAGCTGCTCAGCCATTGATGGGGGCCAGAGTTGGGAGATATGGGGGAAACGTGACTGCTCCCACAGAGAGCCTGAAAGGAGCAACAACTTCCCTGCCCCGTGCAAGAGGCAAAGCTGTGGCCTAAATCTGCTGCTGTAAAGGGGAAAAAAATCCCTATACAATATAAAGAAATAAATACAGATATCAACACCAATAATCCCATTGCTTTTGTGTTAACAGCTTGATAACATATCTGCTTATAACTCACACAGTGCACTAAATTTTCTGCTCTATAGTAACTATCATATCTCTGTCAGCAGAACTAAATATTTAATCATCCGGGGAGATGAATCACGAAAAGCTGTTTTGGGGAGATATTTTTAAATGGACAATTTGTTGTCATTTAATTTTGAGAACTTGATGTCTCTCTCTTCTCAGAAGGGACCCTGCAAGCCTGTGACCATGCAGACTGTTGCTCTGTATGGCTTGCCGTCTCCCCTGCAGGTGAACCATGTAACCTATGGGTTTTTAAGGTCATTTTCTACAAGATCAAGACAGGAGGGTGCAGTCAGCTCAGGGTTTGGCTGGGTACCACTAAGCCTTAAGACATAGGGAGGCCGGAAGCATACAACCTGCCTGGCTCCATGGCGTTTTGTGGACAAATGCTCTCCGATTAAAGTCCCCTAATTTTATGTCTGAGCCCATAAACCTGCCAAGACTCTTCAGACACAGCATCAGACCAAGGCTGCATCTGTGTTTTGCACCGTCTTGAAAAGTTATGTCCTTGAGTCTCTCCTATCTCAGGCTGAGCCGCACTCCAGCTGTGGTTCCGGCACCTCCTCACCAATGTGGAAAGTGCTGCTGTTCTCAGCTTTTTCATGATACCAGTGGTTCCCATCTCTGCAATGACCAAGTTTTTCTAGCATGATGTAAAATTCAAATCAGGTTTTACAAAATGAATCTCTAAGGAAAAGGGATAATTATTAAAGAGCTTCATTAGTGCTTTGCAATCTTAATTATGATAATTATATTTTTGTAGCTAATATAACTGAACTCCTGCTTTTAAATCCCATTAATGAGCATTTTTAATCCTCCTACTGGGCCGACAAAACCATAATGTTGAACTTTATATTTACACAGGACACTATTTTAAATAAAAATGATGCATTGTTTACTTAGGATTTCCATTCCCTTTTGTCTGCACTTTGAAGGTACACCTGCTCCCAAGACACAAGAAACGAAGAAGAATGAAGATGAATTCAGCAGCCTGGGCTTGATTTCCCTTCCTGGCAATAAGAGAGCCCAGTCCCTGCATCAAGATGGCAGCTGCCTATGGACACCCAGCTGCCATCAGGGAAGCCTGTGACACCACTGCTCCCTTGGAAGCATGGAATCACAGAATCACAGAATGTCAGGGGTTTGAAAGCACCTCGAAAGGTCATCTAGTCCAACCCGCCTTCCAAAGCAGGATCACCTCAAGTAAGTCACACAGGAAAGCGTCCAGGCTGGTTTTGAACGTCTCCAGAGCACGAAACTCCACAACTTCCCTGGGCAACCTGTTCCAGTGCTCTGTCACCCTCACAGTGAAAAAGCTTTTCCTCATGGTTTTGTGGGACCTCCTATGCTCCAGTTTCCCCTTGTCCTATTACTGGACATCACTGAACGGACCAAAGGCTGAGCTTCACCCATGCTGGGTGCCCGTGTGGACCTCATCAACAGGCAGAAGATGTGACCCGCTGCATGAAGCAGAGACTTGCCAGGTGGAAGAGATCAGGTGGCTCCACAGAACTGCACTGCAATACCAGAGTGGCCCCACAGGTGAGCAAGAGACTGAAGGGTCACAGGAACCACTGCCATGGTGGCCATCAGTGACTGATGGTCAGGGCCACAGGGAAAAGGTGGCAGCTGGGGCAAAAGGTCAGAAGAAATCTCTTTTAAAAATGAAGTGCCTAAGTTCACAGATTATTCAACCGGTGTGTGAGCAGGAAAAACACCTCTCCGAGTGGCTACTGGAAATCTTGAAAAGTGCCAGCAAGTGACACCAGTACAAATGGTCTTTTCTGAGTACAGTTTATAATCCCTGATGGAGCAGAATTTGCTGCTGTGTCCTACATTATTAACCACCCACCACCACCCAGATGCAATGGACTAGGGGAATTTTTTACATGAGTCTGCAGCCAAATATTTTACAGTTACTAACACAGAGAGAGAGTAAAAGATCAAAGAGGGAAGAGTACACAAATTCAGATATCTCCATAAAGAAATTAAAACAATAAAGTGTATATTGAACATTATCTGCCCATTAATCTCTGGAGTAAATTCAGAAAACTAATTAAAAGCTTCTACACAGATAAATGATAAGCTTCTTTATTCAATGAGCTCAACATATGAACAAGCAGAGGTTTGTGTTGATATCATCGTTATTAGCAATTGCATTAAAGCAAATTATTTTCGCTGTGCTACTGGGAATACAGTGATTTGAAAAACAAAATGTTAAGAGATGAAAAATTCAAACCTTTACTGTATCGAGTGAATTGCATTCCCTGTTGGTTTTTTTTTTTTTTTGTTTCAGGTAATGATAACTTTTTATGGGTCAGCACAAAAGAAAAATGAGACATGGAGAAAACAAATCCAAAGCCTATATAGAAACAGGAAAAATGTCTGCATAATCATTCTCCAGTGGAAGCCCATCTTTAATGGGCAGTATCACCTTCCTGCACAGGGAAATTCTCTAACTCATCGGCTCTCATTGCACCTTGAGTCCCTTTTTCTGCTGTTGGCTTCAACACCTGTAGGGGATTTTGTCTGAATTTTAACAGGGAGGTTTTTGCCTCCTCAGCCGTAATTGATAGATGTTCTATTTTTGTGGTGCAACACTGCTGTCTTGCATGACGTGGCGGGGCGGTGCTGCACGGGGAGCTTGCAAGGCAACCAGCCTTGCTCTCCCTTGGTGCTTTGGGAACAGCCTTCGTTCCAAGCATCCCTTTAGACACGTGTGATTTGAAAAGGGGGATCCTGAAGAACACTTAAGATACCAAATTTTACAGCTTAAGCTGTGTGTTCAATTTAAATGCAGAGCCTGAAATAATTAATTTCAATATATATAGTTGAATCTGGTTATTTAGGATCAATTAAAACTGATCCGGCTCCAGAATTCAGATATCCTTCTAGGGATCCTGCATAAGGAAATAACTTGAAAAACTTTTTTTTTTTTTTTTTTTTAAACCTATAGTGCGTTCCAGTGATCCAGGGCTGATCAGCATAAAAACAGCTTTAAACTGATGAAATGGGGGAACAAGAGACAATCTTAACTGCTCTTGTTTATATTTTCTATTCATACACCAGCACCTTCCTACTTCATTTTGTGCATTAAACTCTCTCTATTGACCAAAATGAAGCAGAGATTTCAAAAAGTCTCGGGCTAATGTCCTCTTGAACACAGGCTAAATGCAGAAGTCCACAGAGTGTGAAGTGCACTTAAATTTTAGCATATTCACTCAACTGCGGCGTTTCAGAAACAGAGAAGTCACTAAAAGCCCCATAGTGAAATATCAAATTATGCCTCTGCCAGATATTAACTTTGAAGAGAAAGAATAGAGACACTTTGAAAAACCACAGTGAAATACTGATGTGCTGATTCACCTTGTGCTTATGTACTGTGAGACTTAGAACTGCAAAATAGTATATTTCTTCCGTGCCAAGTCATATTGGTAGCAAAGCATGTTTTGGCTATGATGGGTGCTGCTTTCCATTCTGAATGTGCATTTTCCCTTTCCACTTGCAAGAAAATTTGCTGTCAGAACGTCAAGCTGACTTGCTATTTTATTTGCCATCTGTGTCAGATATTCATACAGACACAATAAGTATGTGTCTATGTCCCAGAAGGCCTGAGTTGTTACACACTGTTACCTATCTTTCATAATTACCAGGATAAAAACTAGGAGGGGGGAAAAAAGCAGACGTAATTTTAGATTTCTACACATGCCAAGTCATATTTTGCTTCAAACAGAGTGCCATGGCTATTACTGGACTTCAGCTCTCAATATACCATGAATTTTGCACGTAGTCTAAAAAAAAATCAGGATTAATTGTCCTGCAGAATGTAAGGTCTATTCTGTAGCCAGTACCGTGACTGCAGGTTTTGTAGGCGTACCTGATCTGGCTTTAAACAAGTAGTGAAGCATCAATGCAGCTCACTGTAGGTCTGTTACTTTACGTATTCACCCAGTGTCACCAAAAAAAAGGTTGTTCAAGGCAGCTCAGTTTAAGGGAAAGAAAAAAAAAAAAAGAAAAAGAGAGAGGACAGAAAGAGAAGCAGTTGGCAGGGAGCTGAGGTTGGGGTCAGGTTGTGTCCTCTGGCTCATAGCCCCGTGTGAAGTTGCTGGGAGAGGTAAATTGCAGGGCTATAGGTTGAGATGGGGAGAAAAAGAAAAGTTCAATGTCCCGTTTATAAAATCCACCCAAAAAAATGATCCCGAAGGCAGTTTTGGGAACCCCAGGGAAAAAAGCTGTGGTCACAGGATGGACTGGGATGTTTGGTCACAGAGATGCTACGGCTGCTCCTCATCTGGTGGATTTAAAGCAATCTCAAGGGTGGCTATAGAAACTGCAGCAACTTCAGTTGCTGCAGAAAAGACCTTAATTTATAGGAACTGTGTCAAAGGTGTTATTAAATTTGATATCACAGCATTTCACTTCAAATGACTTATACTTCTACACACTGTTTTGCAGGTATTGGGGTCTGAGGATTTTTGCTTTTAAATGGGAAAATATTTGGTTCTCTGTGGGTGCTTTTTACTCCCTTGTACTCCTTCCTTTAGATACTTCAAAAGGTAAGCTCTTGAAAAAACTTGTCTCCTGTTTCCTATTGCTTCCTGCTTCAAGTGAAAAAAGTACATGATGTTAAATCTGAACACCAAGACTTTGTGAATGTGTAAACTTCAGAACCCTAAAGCTTTCAGCCTGTGCCAATGTAAACCACCTAAAGTGCAGAGAATTAAGTACACTTTATCCTCTCTGACCATGATTGAACATGTTCCAGAGCTCCTAAAATCTGAGGCAGGGAGTTTCTCAAATCCCCCAAAGCAAAGTGGGTTTTTTTTTTCACATGGGCATGAGAAAAAGCAGGAGATCCTCTTCCAAATCTTAGTCCCAGCTCTTTAGCTCTCTCCTTTGAAAATTCTCACCTTGCTGTTTCTAACCAACCCAGTTTCAAGGACATGGGGCAGGAAAAAAAAAAGAGAATATTTTTGCTTAGCAAAATGCTCCATATTCCCTAAATTCCTAGGAAAATTGCACAGAAATTTTAATAAGCACTTCCGCAGTGCACACTGGTGTCTGCCAATTCCACCCACCATTTTCGATGTTGCTCCATTAACATCTAACTGATCTGTTTTCTAGAAAAACAGATACCTTGGTCCAAACCCTGGAAGCCAAAAGGGCTAAGATGTGCATTTGAGGAACGCAGTTATGGGTTTTCTGTTCCTCAGGCAGTAACAGCCTCTCCCTGCCCTTCTTCTCCTGCTGCCTGTGGCACCCTGGGCCAGTACCCTCTCCCTTCAAAAGAAACCACCCCAGGGGACCACAACATCATCCCTACTCCCCTTTGTTGTGCTGGATCCAGTGTCTGGGTCAGAAGGTCTGCATTGCCTTAAATAACGTCTCGTGTGTTGGAGCTGGGCATCTGGGAGCGTGGGAGTGCTGCGGCACCAGCCAATGCCTGATGTACGCCTTGGCCATGAGGAGGTGGCTGCAGGTGCTTGGGTAGCCAAAAGGGTTTAAGCTGATGTTGGTCAAGGGAAGCTGGATCAGAAAGGCTTTCAAATGCTGGCATTCCTTAGATTTGCCCTTATCTCTTTATCACTCAGAAATATTTTGCTGGAATGAACCGCAACGCAGTTGCAGCTGTGCCTTAGTTGGGCCACTGTTGAGTTCTAGGGTATTTTAAAATCCTGGGAAATAATCACAGAATCATAGAATGTGTTGGGCTGGAATAGATCTTTAAAGGTCATCTAGGCCAATCCCCCTGCAGTAAGCAGGGACACCTTTAAGTAGATCAGGTTGCTCAGAGCCCCATCAACGAGGGGTCCTAAACTATACTGTGAAGCATGCAGTTAATTTTTAGTCAGCTAAAGAGCGAGGAGTGAAATGGGAGAGAATATTTTTCCTGATATATTTTCTCTCTTTCTCTTTCTCTTCTTGGAAATATTTCTGTGAAGGATAGCAACACTGCTACTGAATACTGACCAGTGTGGCTATCAAGATTCATTACTTGCATCAGTCCAGGAGACAGTTCTCTCAATCTTGCTTCCTCTGCAAATGCAGTTATCTTGCTCTGGCACTTTGCAAAGTCCTTTAAATTACTATTAAATTAAATACTTTTAATTTATGGAAGATTTTCGGCTGAAGATTTCTGTGCCATTAATTACCAAGTATTTTACCGAGCCTGGGAAAAACATTAATAAATCAATCTAAATGAACTTCCACTTTCCCCCCTGAACTGGGGATGGATGTCATCAGTCACACTCTAACCTGAGAAGGTTATATTTTCCTTGGATTCATCATTAATTTCATTTTAAATTGTGTATGTCTGAGTCAGCTCAGGGCAACATTTTCAAACACGGGTTTTTAAGCTAGTGATGGCAGTGTATTTAGCTGCTTGAATACGCAGATTTTCAGAGGTCTTCTGTGATTTGAAACAATTTCACTTCTGCAATGTTAAGATTGGCTTGTTTCTTTGTTTTTGCTTTTGTGTTCAGAAATAGTAATTACACTGGCTATCTTTTAGATAAAATATGATTTTGAGACACAGTGAAGCTTTGGAGAAGTATCAATGGAAACACAGGTGGTGATAAATCACTGGAATTGAAGGATGTGTGGATGCTTGAAAGGTTAGTTAGTCAGATGGGTAACTATGGATTTAAGTGACCTCTCAACATCCAAAATTGAAAATATTGACCTTGATATACAGTGCTGGTCTTTAGTGTGCCTTCACATGGCAACAAGATCTGCAGGGGTCCAATACAGGTAAGTCATGTCCCAAAAAACAATCCAAGGAGGACTGTAGTAGTTGAGCAGACAGGTGACATATTTTGAATGCTGATAATGCTACTGGGGGGCATTCTTATTACCATCTCAAAATGGTATTACCTTAGAGTAAAAAAACCAAGTGTGTTACTTCACAGACTAGCCAACAAAAGTATATGTTCCCATTTCATCAGTGTTTCATCCTCCATTTGCAAAACCCAACACAAATCTTGGCAAAGGAAGGTATTTCATGAAGTTATGTGGACTGACTTAATGTATTAATCTTCACAGTGACACAGATTATTAGAAAGTCAATGATATGTGGAATGTTTTATGATGTGCTTTCACGCTGATAAATAGCTAATCACCATATATTTGTGACAACAGAGCATTACAGGGAGCAGTGATACGTGTTCTGAAAAACACTATCGGTCCTTTTACACACTCTGCATAATGACCTATCATCTGCAGTGCTTAACTTTGTAGTCTTGCTTTCAAAAACACACAAAAAAAAATCATTATGAGGATCCTAACATTTGCCAAAGTCTCCTTTCTGGTCTTTTGTGCTGTTGTTTTTTTCAGTGAAAGTGCATTACATGTCATTCGACAGCTGGTAATTGTATGTGTATTGAATTAAAACATTGATTTTAATTTTCAAAGTCAACCTCACTCTCTTTTAGGTGAATGAATTACTTTTTTCATGAGAAAAGACATTGGTACTGGACTTCAGATACAGAATCAGACCTTAGGCAGCCTGTCCTCAGGGGTATTTTCTGCTGCTCTCTTTTTGAAATATCGAAAGGTTCTAACTTGCCCATTACCCAGGGAAAAAAAAAGAAAAAAAGAAAAAAAGAAAATAAATCTCCAAATAGCTAGCACAGCCCCTAAATTCATAGCTAGCTTTCAGCTGTTTCATGTTGCATTCCAATTCCGTGGCTGCTAGGATGATTTTCAATCGCACAGATCAGAAATAACAGGCTGGGCAAAGCTTGGATGAGAAACCTTGAAAGAAAATCCAGGTGCTGCTAGGAATTACACTGATTATGCCATGGATTGCAATCTGTCTTTGAGTCAGTGGTGAGGTATGTTAAGGAGGCTCCCTGGGAGACAGAGACTCTTTGACCCTTTCCCCTGTATTATCCTTTTCACTGATGCAGGCACTTTTCCTTCTCTAGTCTACTCTTGAGGAACTACACTGCAGACCGAAGCAGTCACTCTCATGTGGAAACCATAGGAAGAAAAAAAAAAAAGAACAACAACAAAAAAGGAGGATCATAGGTTGTCATCCCAAAGAGATGTTCAAAAAAAGACTGAAGCTTTGTGCCAAGTTTCAGAAGACAGGCTCCTTCTCCTTATCCATCACAAGCCAAGTCTGACCTGTCGCTCTTATGCATTCAAAGCCATCTGCTGTTTCCTTAAAGTATCAAGTCATTTATCTTGGGCTCAGTCTGGTTTTTGTCCCTCTCTGGAGTGTATGAAACTATTCAGCTTGCTCTCCCGAGCGCTCATGTCCCTGATGAGACCAACCTCCTCCCATGGCATCGCCTCATCCAGGTGTGGTATTGGGCAAATACTGTATTCACCTGCCAGCACCCTCCACCACTTAAGCTGGGATGGAGAGATGAGGCCAGTCCTTGTTCTCACTCACATCAGTGGGGAACAACAGGAAGTCTTTCGAAATGAGTGGAGCTAACGCTCTGTAAAACTGACCTGGAATTGCGATCAAGCTCTATACTCCGGGACACTAAAGTGGAGCTGGAACAACCGAGCGCAGCTCCTGCTTCCCTTCTATAAAGAGGTTTCCTGCTAATGCAGAGTTATGGTTTGGGTAAAGAGTCTGCCTGCTCCTACAGCTTCAGCCACTCTGCATGCTGCAGGTTTGACAGGGGCAGAATTCAGCCAGAGATTTTTTTGTCATACTTGTTGTGTAGTAGACTGAACAAAGAAACTCTCTGCAGAGTTCAAGAATGTATTTTAATATTGCGTCTTGATTCCTCCACCACCTCAGATTCTGTAGACATGCCACAGCTTCCCCTTGTTTCTTTATCTATCCATTCAGTCCTTCCAAACAGGCATTATTATGAAATTCAGCATTAAGACTTAATTAAATTCAAATGTACCACTGCAGAAAAAAATACATCCAGAAAGATGCGAATGATGCCCCATCACATGCGTTTTTGCAGTTCCGCCAGTTTACGTGACAGAAAATGCACAGTTTCTGTGTGTCTTTTTTTGCTCTAAGACCTGTGGTTCTTTTTGCAGCTGTGCATTAAAATGGGTTTTCTCTGAGGCATAATAAAAATATCACAGTAGAGACACACATCATCTTTCGGATGCCACGTTATGTGATGAAATTTTTCGTGGTACAGCTAGTTTGCATTTGTCCCAAGTAACTGAAAGTGAGAATGTGCACTGACCTGCTCCAAAGCAATCATATTAGCCACCAAAAATGCAGAAGATCACATGCATCAGTTTGACTCTGTGCAGCACAGTGTTTATTGTTTCTGCAATAAACTGTAGAAGAAAATAAAGCATGAGAGCATTACATTCATGTCTGGCCACCCTATCACCATGATATTACCTAACAGGAGATGTAAATTTAGGGGTATATGCACAGGGCTTTTATCTGTCTGGCCATGATGTCTATATTCCTGACCACTTTCTGGGTTTGATTCAAACTCTCCACAGCCTTTACAAGTGCAACATGTCGATTTCTTGCCACTTCTTTCAGGCTTTCTAGCTATTACACTGCTTCTATATTAGTGTGATAAAGTGAGATACCAGTTCAGGAGCTTGATGTGTATTTGAGGGGTATCTGCTTTTCTGCAAAGGAAAGGAGCAACTGATGCAATAGCTTCACTGTATAGCTTTTGTTCATCAATAAATTTATCCCTCTAAAAACTGAGGGTGGATGGAAAAAAAAGAGATCATGTATACATTTATGTATTTCTTGATACAAGAATTTTGGAACCTGATACTAATCAGAGCCATGGCTCTGATTTTCCGAGGATTTTCTGAGAAGTGGATGCTCCTTGTAATGCAAACGTGAACCTTACAGCAAAGCTTAGTATTATTAGTATTATTCAAGAAATATTATTAGTATTATTAAAGAAATAGAGTGATAGCAGATCTTCATGTGGGGTTGAAAGGATCGTGATAATTACCAGTCTCTATCCAAGGACAATCATGAAGAATTTGGAGAATTAGCAAACTCTTCAAGGAAAAGATGCTGGCGGCCCTGGGATGATGCGGATTTTATACATGGTTCTTTTGTTACTAAGATTACACAAGCGTTCCAGCCTTGTCGTTGCAAAAATATTAGAAGATTTTAAATGGGTTTTACCCTAGAGAAACAGAATTGAAAATGTGGTTACACAAATAAAGTGATGAATGGGATGCCTATATATCATTTATTTCCTCTTGGAATTGGTGACCTTCCATCAGTCAGTCGTTTCCTTCACACTCCCTCACTTGTGAATTATAAGTTAATCAAGAGTACAATGGAAACAATGCATCCATAGCCCACTCACTGCATTCATCTCTCTCCTCAGGGTGGATTACGGATGTTAAAGTTGTAATGAGCTTTCTTTTAGTCCAGTTTTGACCTCATTTCTGACTTTACCAGCAAAAATTTCTCATGTGAGTTTACACAAGCCGTATTTGGAAAATACACTGGGATCTGGAAGTGGGGGTTGTGAAGCAGGAGCAGTCAAAGTAAGAGTATCTCCTTGCTTTTAACTGCTCCATTTTAGTCAAGTGGAGTAAATGGACAATATTTTAGACTAAGAATCTTTAATATCATATTTTTTTTTTAACTGGGCCTCAAAGGGATCAATGTCTATTTCTGAAAGGTTAGTTATCTATCTGTTTCTGAAGGGTTAGATATCCTCAATCCCATAATTTACAAACCCAGTATGATGGGTGTCTGACGTGACAAGAGCAGCAGTTATGGGAAAGAGAGGTCTTCTGCACTGTGCTGACACGCTACCTCCTGAAGTCTGGCCCCGGCTTTGCCACACTGAATGACTTCAACGCTGTTTCACACTTACCAGTGCAGAGGAATGATTATTTTAGCATAATGCTCTGTTTTACAGAGCCTGAGCATAGTCTGTGGGACTTCCCCTTGAAGGGGATACAATGCATCCATTAGAAGTGTTTATTTTCAAAACATACAAATGTGCAACAGCAATGAATGGAATACCAGGAAAAAATATTCTCTTACAGTTGATACTACTAGTGGTAACAATGAAAGAATTATTCTCATTATAAAGAAGAGTTGATCTGAAAGGTAAAGAGAGGTGGTAATTAATTTCCTTTAATAGTCACACTGGGATCTCCTGTAGTGTGCGGTCTGATGTTAATAATGTATTTCCCCCCCTATAATTAATGTTCATGTTCTGTTCCTGGGGGACTCTTCTCCGCTATCCTCAGCATTGTCATTACTTAAGCATGCACAAGCAACTTTAGCACCTTGGTCGCTGCAATAGCTAATCCAAGCACTGCTTCCCTTGCCTGTATCTTCTCTCCTGTCAGGTGGGTGGCAAACACCATCACTGGAACATGTAGCCTCAAGAGAGGCAGCAAATTAAGAGGTATTATGTACCATTCTGGAGGAATGAGAAGTTTTAAAGAAAATAGTAAGATAGCATAGGGAGAGAGTAAGCCTGTCCTGCTTTCTGAGACTTGTGATTCTGGGATGGGGACCTGATGGAGGTGTTGGACCCACTTGCCAGCTCAAGGTTGTGCCACAGCAGAGCGAGCCAGGGGTCCCTGGGATTTCCGAGCAGCCTGTGGCTCTTGTGCCAGCCAGGGCATGGGCAGAGCACGAAGCCAGGGCAGAAGCAGCACGACCTGGGCTCCTCCTGGATGTCAGCTTCCCCTGTAAATCACAGCCTGTTTGCAATACCTGTCTTTTGCACCAGAGGCAAATCAACACCTCAGTTGCTCTAAGTTCCTCTGACTAAGCCAAGCTGGATGCTCCTTAGCTACAAAACAGAAGAGACTCTTCTCAGAAAGAAACAAATCTGAGGGATAACTTGTTCCTTAACAGAAAGAGCAGAAGAGCAAAAAGCTCAAGAATGACCAGGAAACTGAGTGCTCTGACATTGTACCACTTCCGCCTGGAGTTTTACACTTTTTTCCAATTTAGGGTTCCAGCAGAACAAAGGTGCCACAGAAGCAATTCTTTTCCCTTTACCCCTAAGTTACCCTTAGCCCTCAATAAAAAGCTGACGTGCATTTATCACCCTTGAGAAGATCAGGGAGACAGACTCAACGGACAAGACAAAAAGAGGGAACACGACAGAGAGCTCAGATAACTGCATTCTGTCTCTGTAGGACTGCAAAGAGGCATGCTTAGGAGAACAGGGTATTGCATTAAGATCTAACTCAAATCACACAAATGCAAATGTCTTTTTTTTTTTTAAGGTGAGTTATCTTGATCAACTGGGCAAAAATATCCAGCCTTACGCTCACCCTTCCCGCTCTTTGCATGCACAGGAGCAAGTTGGCCTTTGCTCCCATTTGGAAACTTTCGCTGTGGCATTAGTACAAAGAGGAGAGTTACATCACAGCAGAGACAACACATACCTATGATAGCACCTTTTAGGGCTGAGAAATGAGCTTGGGTGACTGGCAGTCTGGCTCTTTGCTTTAATATGTGCTCTTTGGATTGCAAAAGCTTGTTCTGGAGCAGCAGAGAGAACTAAAGAAACCCTAAGGCTCACCTTCTCCATCTTCTCCCTCTGACCTTCCCCACTCTTATTTTTTTTGATTCTCTGCACAAGGAAGAATGAACAAGTGAAAGACAGGAGCAACACTGCATTCACAAACTTTCCTCTGTAATTCCACACTTGCACCACACCTGCAGTCCTGAGTCAAGAATATTTCACTGTCTGTCTTCCGTTACAAAAATACATACCCTAACTAGAGATTTAAAATTTCTGGAAATATCTGTGCATATAAAATGTAACTGATTTTCCCTTTTTTTCCCCTTTAAGGAAAAACTGAAATATCTGCAGCTTCGACTTTGGAACTAATTCTTATTTACTTCTGTATGAATAAGAGCTCTATTATGCCTAATTTTGTTAGCATATACAGACTTCTGCCAGATATATCTCTGAGAAAAAGTAAAAAAATTCCTGGCTTTTGAACACCATCAAAAATACCCAATATTAAAGACAGAGATGTAATGCACACAAAGTACTTCTTGACATTTCCTGCTAGTTGACTTATCTCTCAAGCAATAAAATGACTAAGTAGATAACCAGAAAAATGGAAATTGAGAGTACCACCATTACTGACCCATTAAAAGAGGATTCCATCAGATCAGAGATATGATGCAATTAGACTTCAGGTTAGAATGCACAAAGACATATAGCACAAACAGATATTCCCAGAAGAAATATTTGGAAAATAAACATCCATATGCATGAGACTGCTAACACAGCACAGTGACTTCATAGGAACCCAACCAGAAATAGTTGATTGTAGGGAAAATATTTTGAAGGGTAAAATTTCAGCACTTATTTTAAACATTGCACATTTTTCTGCTCATTCTGACAAAAGGTATTTCTCAAATACATTCAATTCAAGCTTTTCTAGAGTTTTCCAATCTTGTATTTCCTACTTTTGCATTAACAAAAAAAAAAAGACGAGACATGATTTTTTTTTTATTGCAGGTTTCAGTGCCTGTTTCCAGAGCCTCATATACCTATGCCTTGCACATTTAAATAAGTTTAGTGTGAAATGTAATTCATGAAATATGAATTATGGGGAGGACTGTCAAACAGATGACAGCATTTTCTACCTGATAAATGGTGTATTTTGATTAAAAATAATGAGAGACACTTTGTGTGTCTTTCAAAGAAATCTTTGGGACATTGGTTTTATGGAAAACTAGAATACATCTTCTATTTATGGGATAATTCAGATTTTCTGACCTTTTCAGTAAAAAGTAACTACTGAAAAGATACGTAAATGTTCCAGAATTCCATACTAGAGGTGTCTCATTTGCACATAACTCATAAGCTACTTGCAGGCAGTGGCCAGTAGTGTAGGTGCTTCTCAGAATAAAAAATCTTAAATGATCTGTTGTTTCACCTCTTGTTTCTTCTCCCACATTGGGTATTCATCACCTTGAAACTCTCATCCAGGAGGTGATGTGAGCATGATGTGAATGGCCTGCACAGATTTCCAGTTCTGGGAGAGCAGCTAGGGATGGTGGTCCTCTACAAGGTGGCCCATGCCTATCAATCACAAAGTTTTCATGGGCCTTCTCCCCCAGAGTGGTAGGAGATACCGAGGTGCCAACCAGACTGATAATTCCTGGTAAAGCCATACAGTGATGCTGCTTCACACCTGACCTCCCTGGTGTGACTGGAGACCTGATAGTACCTTGCCTGTGGGTGCCCCAGCCCAGGTTTCAAGCAAGGAAATGGTCCTGCTGTGTGAGAGCAGCAAAGCAGCTCTGAATACTGCTCTTAAACAAACTGAGGAAAATAATATCTTTACATTCCCACTTACACTGAGAATGTCTCTAAAAAAAAAAAAAAGTGATGTCATGATGCTATTCAAAATACATAGCTGACAGTGCAGCGTGCTGTCACATAGCAAGGAGGTTCTCCCATCCACAGGGGAACCCGTCTTGAGATACACACATTCTGCTCTTATCAAAGGTTTTCTTCTAAATAGGGAGTAACTGAAGTCCTTTTTAACACCTGTATTGTATGGATTTAATATGCTAATGTGTAAACCTGTCTCTAATATTTAATCCTAAAAATGTTTTACTTTCTTTTCCGGTACTGTTAAGTAGTTAGTCCTGCTAATTTAACTCCATCAGGCTGAAAGGCATTAAATGAAATGTCTGGAAGGAATTAATTTAAGTGCTTATCAAAGACTGGTAATATCAGTTTCCACTGGTAAGTAAAATGAATGTATGCGAACTGGAATCAGATATATTGATTCAGCTCTATTGTGAACACATAGCTTGGAGATAAATAATACTACAATTATTCGCCCAGGAAAATGTGCATCATCTTAATGGAACTGCTCTAATGACCTTGACTAAACTAACTGCACTCCGGCTTTCACAAAAGCAGTGCCAAAATACCAACAATAGCATGACGTGTATATCTGTTTTTTGAGGTGTTCATTTTACGATAAGACATCGAGAAAAACGACCTTTATCCACAAACATTTCTTGAGTCATATGTGCAGCTACTGCATAAAGCAAACTAGAAAATAGCACAGGACGATGTTCAGGCCGTGCTCAGTTAAAAGGCAAATTAAAAGGCACCTTGCCCATGCTCTACTGGCATTTTCAAAGGACAAGCCTGATACCATAAACAAAGCTCACATCTGCTCCTGAGCTACTTCCCAGAGCATCACTCTCTGTTAGGGGTTCATGTCTTGAAGACAGCAGAGGCTGTCCAGCACGGCCACTAAAATAAGTTTAGGAATGGCATTGGTTGGTTTCTGGTTTTGGAAAACCTGGAGATAGAAGAGTTCTGACTGGTTGCTCCAGACTGCAGGGCTGTGATTTGGTCTAGGATGATATTTAGTAATTTTGAGTTGCTCAAGTCTGTTAATGATATGGCTGGAGCTGAGGTTAGGGTAAGGACTGATAGGGATGAAGATCACGTGTTGTTGCTGGGAATAACAAAGCTAAAAAAGCACAGAAAAGTATGACCATCTGTAGGGCTGGATGGGAATAATGTGGTTTAGGTTATGTTTGTCAGGCTTAATGGCTTGGACTAGAACTAGAGTTTGGACCCAAAGAGCTGACTTAATTACTGGATCTCACAGGAATTAACAGATACTCCAGTTACGGACAACAGCAAAACTGTCACAGGTCTCCCTAAACAAATGCAAGGCTATACCTTAGCCTGGGCCAACACATAGTCTTCCTCATGGCTCACCCTTTTGCAGCATAAACTCTTAAATTCGATCTTCAGCTGTGGGGAGTCTTTTTGCTGATACACAGGATTTTTCAAGGGCTATTATTAACTTACTGAAATGAAACTGCTGTTGATACGAAAAGCTTTGATACAAAACCAGGACAACGTGACCTGAAAACAAGTACGGGTTCATGGTCTTGCCAACTATACACATTCTGTCAAGGCCTATCATGTACCGGCTGTGTGTATGTAGAAGCTAATGAGGATTCACATGCAGGTAGCTTAGCCATAATACTATTAAAGGCAGAAGGCCCACATTAAGAAAGCAGAAAGAGGAACCGTTTCCTGAGACTGTGTCTCTGCTGCTACTCTAGGGAACAGTGTCTAGGCAATGACTCGTTCCCTCCGAGTGAATGAGCAAGTGGGAACATCAATCACTGATGTAAAGAGTCAAGCAGTTTACAGCTTTCTATGTTTTGTTACATTTGTTTGTGACACACGCTCATGAGCAAAGATTTTTAGAGTACTTGCCTGTCTTCTGCTCTTGTCTTAATCTTACAAAACAAGTTCTGCCTGAAACACCACAGGTACTGGGACAAACCCTTTCATGTCTTAGGTCCTGCACAAGTGTCCGTGTTGCAGTGGGAAGGACTACAAGCAATGTTATAAGTCTTTGTAGGCCCACTGAGCTGGACTGAGCACAAATGTCAGCAGAGAAAACGGCTTGTGAATAATCCTGGAGTAGATACGAGCTGCTCGAGTATAGAAAGGATGATGGTTATTGTTAGAGGTTGAATTAAAGGAGGAGGTAGGGAGCAGCAGTGGCTTCAGGAGTGTTAACTGGTGGATCCTGCAAATTCAACAGGGCTGGATGACAGCAGCTGGTGCTGAGGCTGAAGAGCAGGTAGTTATTTGAGATGTGAGGAAGGGCATGTGAACTTCTTTTGACGTGCAAGTTAGATTTAGTGATATGACTGAGACAGGCATCTCATATCTGGATCTGTAGGACTGGGACAAGGCCTGGGAAAAAAATGAGCCAATGACCGAGGATTAATTGTGATGTCAAACCTGGGGTGCTTCAGCAGTTCACTCTAAATCCCAAATGAAAACTAATTTTCCCTAATGCGCCTTGGGGGAACCTGCTGCCATCCCAGCACCCTGGGCCTTACACAATCCAAAAATCAACTGAACTCTTCAAATCCTCTTTCCCCTAACCCCACCCAAAATGAAGCCAGTAAAACTCAGTAAAACAGTTACATCTCAGTAGACATCCCTAGCCTTCACTGCAGCCCTGCAGGCCAACTGGCTGTACCAGCAAACTGAGCACCTCAGTCCTGCACATTTTTAAACATAATCACCATCCTAAGCCTAATTGTATGTTTAATTGTCACCTGAAGTCTCCTAACAGTTAAAAAAAACAAATGTAAACTGTTTGACTCTTGCTTCATCTGCCTCCAGGATCGAGCAGGAAACTAAACCATCCATCTCTGTAATTCTTACCACTCAGCCCCACTCCATGGGTACCCCTAGACTTCCTTACCTGTCCTGCAGCAACCGTCATGGGGACAAAATCCAGATTAGAGCATTTGGTCATGCCAACTCTCCCTTCATACCAGCCTTCTGGCCCTAAGCAGTCTCAAAGTATTCCTCCTTGTTCTGTATTTCCAAATCTAAATTTTAAGTATATCTCTTATGATAAACACTATGTAGAAGTTGCTAAATGTCTCCTCCTTTCCTCCACAGCTGGCTGTCAGCCTCTGCACCTACAGCTCCAAGAGCTGGGCTTCAATTGTCAATAAACCTAGGTTTTCCTCTCATCATCTAGTATTAAAGTATATCCCAGCAATCTTCTGTAGCAATAAACTGAATTCTCCTGACACTGTGATTGCCTGCAATAACCTGAATGTTAATCCTAGGTTTAATTTTCTCTACCCCAAGGGCGAGCAGAAGAAGTTGGTCTATGTGGAGTAAAGGGCTTAGAGTAGCTTTGAGTGTGGTGTGCCCTATTGACTTGGGCCCATCCTGCCATTAGCATTTGGATCCAGAGGGTTATGTTCACTGATGGGTGCCATAAGACGTGCATGGTGAGGGTATTACTGTCTCAGATGGGTGGGGGCTTTATAGCTTTGGGTAGGCCTGTGGTCAGGATTAGGAAGAGCAGAGACTGAAGAGCTCAATTTGCTAATACATCCTTCAAGTTCTTCTGATCTAGGATGATATACCGTCGCCTGGTTATGGCTATGCTTAGAATATAGAAAAGATTTTCAACTTTTTATGCATTCCTTTTCTCTTCTTCCTCTACAAAAATATCAAATAAATGTCACTCAATTTTTGACTCATTGGAGAATTCCTCTGAAAAAGCCCTGGTTCATATCCTTCACGGCGAGGTGGCTGCCCGGTGCTGTCTGGCTGCACTGCTATAAAGCAGCTCTGCTCTGCTTCAGGGGCCTCCCATGGAGGGTCACTGTCAGCCCTACATCAACATCCCCCACTCCTTCCCAGTCTTCCTAAAGATAAAGTAGGTGTTATAACCAAAGTCTGAGGGCCTGAATAGCCACCTTTATATCTTTCTTGGGTCCCATTGGCCATGTTAACTATGTTTCCGGCAGTGGGCTGACTACTTTTGGAAGTGTAGAGACGGGAAAATGTAAAGGCAATCTTTCTGCTTTGGGGCTGTGCAAGAATTCCCCAGCCGGGACATCCCACACACACAAAGCAGCCTGCACGTGGGGCAGTGAAGTATTCTATGTTTTAACTGCTGTATTGCATATTTGACTGAAACTTTTGGTTCTGAAGAAGCTGTATTTTTCTGGCACGTTTCTAGAGAAGTAGATTCTCAGTTTGCTGCCAGGTACGAATGAAGAGTTCAGCTTTTAAGAGCACCGAGTGGCATATTAGCAAGTGTAAATGCTTCCAAAAAATGAAAGAGAACTATATTTCTGCTTTTGATTCGTTGTTCTGTGCCAAATAGCACTTTCTCAGTCACCTTTTCTTCCTCAAAGAGAACAGGTTGCAACAGATTGAAGTCTTCTCCCCTGCTATGTCAGGAGCCTTTATGTGGCAATTACAACATCATTTTTGTTTTACGATCAGCTGAAGTCAGTTCAAAACAGAACGTCATCTCACACATGAAATAGCATGGCTTTATGTGACGGGGACTGGAATTTGGCAGGAGCATTTCCTCATTTGCAGTCTGCTATTTTCTCTCTCAACATTTTACACTCGATGCGGAGTAACTTGAGTTTTGAAGTCAGTCAGGCCTATCTGGAGGAGTGACTCATCTAGGACAAGTGGAGTAGCCAGCTCCTGCTTGCTCTGAAGCGAACCAAAATGTTAAGCAGTGGAGGAGGAGAAAAATTACAAATCTGTGACGGAGAAGACCTCGGACCTTCTAGATAAAACCCATGATATTTACTTGGTGGCTCTGTGAGCAGCAAGCTTGATGCTTATATCTCCTCACCTTCTGTGCTGATTGTCTTTCTGTCCTGATGCACCCAGCTCTCGTGTCACTGACAAGGCTGGCCTCTAGTCCCCACATCAGTGGATCTTACTGATATAATCAACAGCACCACACATCTAGCTTTTTTTTTGTGTATCTCTAGAATAGCAATTAGCCAAGAGCAGATCTAAATGCTGCAGTGTTCAGAGTGATTTTGTCTTTCCCTGACAATTTACTTCTCCACATCACCTGTTAGACCTATGAAAATAATATAGCATTTCCCATTAGTAATCCCTTCCACTTGTGATTTCTCTTTTTTGTGGTCAGAGGAGATAAAGTGTGCAGTCACTGCACAAAATCCTCTCCAGAGCAACCACTATTATAATACTTCACCTGCCAAAATTGCTACCACCATGAACTCAAGAAACTTGGCCATAGGCCCATCCACCTTTCCTAATTTCCAAATGGTTCCTACTTCTTTTCTCTCATGGTTGATGACTTTTTCTTTTTAGAATGTTTACCTTTTAAAACCAAATGCACACAAAAATGGTGTTCCTAGGCATGACAGGATGGCTGTAGGCAGAGGCTGGCCATGAGCGTGGGCTAGCAGCAAGCAGGTCCATGTCACCTTGCTCCTAAATCTTGTGCTAACAGCGATGTTACAGGTGTTGAACAACTCACTGCAAATGTGAGCCACTTAATCCTCCACCAAACCCAGACCACAAGGAAGCACTTGCAGATAATAAATGAAGTTTGGGGAGCAATAAAACTAATTCCAGCTGACGGCTTACTGGTTTCTGTCAGAAAGCTCCTTTATAGGTTTTCTGGTGTCTGCATGGATAGATGCCTACTGTCACAAAACTTGAAGAAACTCGGTAGTTTTGAGATCTTTACTTTTTTCTCGAACTTAACGACTTGGCCAGCAGGTTCAAAAGACAGACAGACAGGCACACACTAAATGCACACAACCAACCACCCACACTAAACCTGACCAAATAACCCTTATTTCCCCAAGGAAAATCACTATTATGATCTCAACAGCCAGACCGGGCAGGTTGCAAGGACTGGATCCTGTGAGGATTAACAAACCAATAAATTGGAGGTAACAGTGTAACTTTTACACACCTGGGCTGTGACCCGTGGCACCTGGCTACACATCTGTACGGTACGGATGCTGGCAGCAGAGGTAACTGTCAAAACTGCCTTTGTGGAAAGAAACAGGAACTCTTCAGGCATGAGTAACCCAGTTTTAAGAGAGTTCTCAAAACAGATCAGATACTTCATACTTGAGACATGCCATCTGACAGTTCAGGACCAAGCTCAGGCTAACACCCTTCTCTCTCTCTCTAGTTTCCCAGGATTTCAGAAAATCCCATCACTGCCTTTTCACATGCACATTCCGTCGCCTTCCTAAGCAAATCAAACTCCTTTCCTCTTTCAGGCCTCAGCCTCTTCACCTAGACTAGCAAGTCTTCTATTCTCCTCCAAAAATATACAAGGACAATCACCCAAAGGAAATAAAAGATGACTCGGTCCTTTTTTTTAAAAATAAAAATTGGTTTTTTAATAGGATGACCCTGTATTTTATTCTTCAGACACATAGCCTGGCATTTAGCTTGCCCTCTGCTTGGATGGCCTATCAGACCCAGAGAGAAAAACAAAGTGTAAAATGCTCAGGAGCAGAATTGCAATAGCACAAGAAGGAGATTCAGAAATAAGAGGAGTCTCTGAAATCACTTCATGTTCAATCTTAAAGAATTATCAGGTTGTCAGAGTGATCAATCCCTTTGACTTCAGTATTTCCTGAGTTTAAAAAATGTAGCCAGAGAGCATTAACATTCTGCCGCTGTATTTTTACCGGATAAATTACAAATGAGATCTTGGAAGTGACGGTCTTTCCTTTGGATTCTTGATATTCTATACAGTTAAGTGCTGCCTTAAGACTGATGAAAACTTATGTACGCTTGATTTACAGCCTATTTGGAGGTTGAAAAGTGCATTTAGTACTTTCCTTTCCTTGATGTCTTTTAATTATTTTTTTGCATGTCCAGGAAAAATGCAAGTTTTGCAGATACATTTATCGACCTTTGCATTGTGATTTAGTAATATACATCATCTGGTACTTACTTGTACATCCTAAAAACCAGTAAGGGAAGATGTTGAGCACATATTCTAAAATAAGTATATGCTTTAAATATGCTATTCAACTGTAGTACTTATTTTTCTTCATTTCCTTTCCCGGAGTTTTAATTCCTTTGGGGCATATCATAAAGCCCTTACTTGGACAAAACTACTTTTCTATTTACTTTGTGTAGGCTGAAAACTGCATAAGGCAATAAAATGCTCAAGACAAGTATTTTCTTATCATTTAGGTCTGCAAAGTTAAATTGTTTTTTGAAATAGTAACTATTGAATAATATAATATTAAGGTCACCAGTCCTTTTCTGGCAAGGATTTTCTTAAAAATCCAGGGAGGGCTCCAGATTAGCAATCACTGTGTTTATACAGCTCTTATGCATGATGGTTCACACACACTCAATTTCTGTGCTGCTTATGTTTAAAAAATACAATGAAAGCAGTGGAGACCACCCTTGTGGGTTCCACATTCTCATCAGTTCTCTTCAGACAATCAAGCACTTTGCAAGCAAAATTCTCCATTATTACTTTCCTTTTTGGTTTTTCATTTTTTCCTTTGAATTCTCTCTTGCATTTGCCTTTCCCTCCCTGCTTATACCTTTATCTCAAGCTGTTGGGCAATGGTCTGTTGTGTCCGTGAAATAAGTTAGGAGTGCTCGAAACAAGTTAGGAGTACTCAGCATTTGATCACCAAAATGTTGTGTGACATTTAACATCTTTTTTTTTTGTAATTGTAATTTCTATGGTCCTTTCAATACTGATGAAATTTATTACATGCCAGGAGGGGTCTCAGATTAAGCTGTTTTCTTGTGTATTAAAGGGTTGTCATGGAACATTAACCGTGAGACATCAGCTAAATGGATTGAGACTTTAACACAAGGTTGATGACCTATAGATGGAATTCAGTACCCTTTCTCCCAGGAAAGCTATTTTATTGCTCTGCAAGTAGTTTCAGTTCATTTATTGGGACTACTTGTAAGATGCAGACACTGTGATTAAGGAGGTCAGAATCTGTCCCTGTTGACAAAAGATTATTTTAACACTTGAGATTTCCTTTGTGTAGCTTTTGCTTTGACTAGCGAGCACTTCATCAGGTGCGTCATCCCCTTTCACTGGAACTAAAGCTTGCACAGTTTGATCCATCAAGATTTATGGGCATGCATATGTACACCCCATTAAGCTACACCACTGAAGTGAAGGACACAGCTTTGGAATAATGAGATACTCACTGTGAACAAGTAATATTAGACTGGGGCTGGAAACATGTTGTGAGCATGTTGGCAAAGGAGATGATTCCTCCAAAAGGGGATCTGAGCTGGGCAATATTCTGTGCAGCCAGGTCTCACATTCAAGCAGCTCTTACTGAAGTGGAAATCAGAAGCTGGAACCAGGTGTACCGTGCAATATAATGGGGGGAGTAGGCCACCTTGGAGCAGAATTCACAGCCCGGGGGGAAAGATTTGTTGCCTAAACGCAGAAGGGATTGGAGCTTTGTATTCCTTACGGATGGCCCTAAGCACAGCCCTTAGCAAGGCACTGAAATAGCAGAGGAAAGTACGGTTTCAAGCCACCCTTCTGCCCTGTACTTCCTCAGGGACATGCATTTCACCTGCTTGGTCAGCAAAGCAGTTCAGGCTCTGCATCCTGAATGCTCAAGGGCACAGACAGTGGGCCAGCCAAATGGCTCGCGGCCACCAAACAGAGGAAGACTTCCTCCCCTCCTGCTTTTCCTGCCCTGCTCATCCTTACTGGTCCCTACTCCTTTTGTAAGATGGTTGAGTTCCACAATCTGGCAAAAAAAAATTGTTATCTTTTTTTTTTTCCCCTTTTATTTTCTGATGCAGAGCCAAGGGACTTCTGCAGAAGCCTCTCTAGACCGGGTAGCAGAAAGCAACCGGCAGAAGTGCACAGCTAGGAGTGGGGGACAGGGGGTGGCAAGATGGCATTTGCCAGATGAGAGGTGCAAACGAGACCAGCTCTCCACCATTTAAGTGCACTCGGTGGTAGAATGGACTTAAACAAGCTGTAGTCTGTTGGGAAACTTCACCTTTCATACCTCAGCAGATCTGCCTGTGAATCCTCCCAGTTGCTTGCAGCAACTCCCCTTCACGGCCTCGCAAGGGGCCCAGGTGGGTCAATTTTGCCCCAAAGAATTAGACATTGATTTGGGGAAGAAAACCAACACCTTTCCCAGGCAACAATGGCAGCGTTATTCTGAGTACTAACAATATCAGAATAAATATACACAATCACGTAGTTAAACTGAAATTGTTTCATTTTAAATTAAAATACGTAACATCTTTCTGGAAGGTTGCAACATCAACTTAAACTAAACGCTTATCAGTTCTATTTTTTTGTCGAGCCTTCCTTTCATCTTGTACTATGAACCATAAAATGCTGGAGTTTTTCCCTCAGACTTTGATCATTGCATTACCATGACAACAATGTATTTACTGTAGCTATAATAGATGGACTTCAGATGTTAACTGTCTCCCTCAAAAGTCCACGGGGGAGCTTTTGGTCTCCATATACCAGGATAAATGAAAGCATGACTCTCTTTCCTGAAGAGCTATCTAGCAGGCAACTTGTATTTGCTTTCAATTTCTGCCTGCTCTTCTAGCAGAGCCCACTGCTTTCCATCAGTTTTAAATCTACTATTATAATTACGCAGAAAACCAGGTCAAACTTTTATTTACAGCTTGCTTTGCTTTTTGCTGACTGAAGCCCATAATCCCGCAAGTTAATGCATCAATCTGACAGGATGTGACGTATGGACACATGGAAGGTTTTTATTCTTACTGTTTACATTATTCTACTTTTCAGAGCTTTCCAACCTTGCACAGCGGAAGAGAAGCGCGTAAAGCTTTGTTCTCAAACAGCTCAGAACTAAAGGATGATATTTTGCATACATATAGGCTTGGAGCATAAAAATATATGATAGAAGTAAGACCTATTACTCTCCTGAAGACATTGATGTATGAGAGTAATAAAGTCACTTCAACAACAAAAATAACTTCAGATTTAAGCACAAGTTTTAATACCATGTTAAATTGCAGATATAATACAAACCAGCATATGCAACTCCAGCTCAGCAAGCAAGAAGCAATGTCATTACAGCAAGATTCTTAAATTTAGTATTTCCTTAGCTTAAGAAGTATATGAATAGACAATAAAATTCCTTTTGCGCAAGGTTTTGTAGAGAGTAAATTATAAATAAACATAAAAAGTTTCATTAATGCCTGTCAATCTGCTTCTAAAAGATGTAATTAGAAGATCAGAAAACTAATTAGAAAGTCTGTTTGATCTCAAGAGTTTGGTTACATACTGACAATCTTGAAATAATTCATTACAGAAAGAACTGTTGCAGCTTTATATAGTTGTGAACAACTGATATTTTCTAAGATACAAAAATAGTGCATAGTTTTTTAAAATGAAAATGGTATCACTAATGTAGTCATAAAAATGACTTCAGCTACTAGTATGAAAAATTCTTTATTAGTCTATTTAAACTATTTAGAATTTTTAATTTAAAATTTTGAAAAGCTGATTTAATCATACCAAAACAGATATCATAGCAAGCAAAAATACCTGAAAATGAACAAGAAAGTATCATTGTGGACTCAATATTTATAATTTCTCAGTTATGTATATTTCAAACTACAAATTACAAATTCTATGTCAAATTTAATCTAAATTAGCTTTTTAGCTGTATAACTCACTAGAAACAGTTTTGAGGAAAATCCTTTGCAATTAAACAAAACGCTTTTTTTCCCCTCTTTGTCCTACCTTGAGCTTGCTGAACCACAAATTCCCCCCTCTTTTAAAACAGATAAAGAGGCCAAAAAACTTCTGCATGTTGAGTCAAAGCAGCACGAAGTGGTGAACAGAACAGGGCGCGTCAGGAAACAGCATCTTATGGCCTCAGCGCAGACCTCAACCCTCTGGGTCACAAAAGCAGTGTTTTGGCCATATTGAAGTTCAAAGGAGTCGGAACCTCATCCTAAATGCGCTTGTCACTCCTTGCTTGGCTCAAAGTAGATCTGAACCTGGCAGAAAGTCACTGGAAATGCCCCGGCTTGGAAAGCTCAGCCAGCCACCACGCGCCATCCCCCTCGCCTGCAGCGGCGCAGGGGAGAGAAGGGACCTGGCCATGGCCCAGAAATACCTTTGTGTTGTGCTCATCCTGTTCTTCCAAATTCTTTTTTATTGGGGGGGCCTGTTAGTGGCTAAAAATAATTGACCCAGGCAGTGCTGTGAGTGGCGGCAGCTGTTGACCATGTCCACTCCCCACCTGCGGTAGGTACTCTGGCACTGCCCTCCATGATTCAGCTGTGGTGTGCATAAAATACAACTTCTTAGCCCTGATTTTGTACATGAGCACTTGTAGCCAGTCAAGCTACCAATGAGCTTCATTATCCTGTTTTCCCTCTGACCCAAAGTCAAAGAAAACATAATTTTAAGAGAAAATGGAGAGCTTCTCTAAGAAAAGCTTTGCTCCGTAGACACATCTACAGTTTTGCAGGCTGATCAAGGAGCAAGTCTGAAGTCTTTAGGGTTTTATTAACACTCATGTATTTGGCTGCAGGAAATACGAATTTTATTCTGGGCCAGCCTCATTGGACCTCCCTCAGCTCTTGCCTTTTCTAGGGAACGGTCTGCAGACAGCACCTGCCAGCAAGACTTGCTTGGTTCTTCCAGTTACAAGAGCATTTCTTTGTTCCACAGAACATTTTCATCATCAAACTACTTGGGTTGAAAGTTTGAAATCTGGCATCTGCCTTGGAATTATAATTATTCCTGATTTCAGCCAAAAGAGTTAAGAAATAGAGATGATATATTCTTGAGAAAAGCTAGTCTTTGCTTTGCGGGCATGGGAGCTCTTTGCCACAAGGGTATTCCCATTTAAAAATCTGCCTGGATTCGTCAACATTTAATAAAACTGAAGTTGTAGCCCTACTGCATGGAGATTAATGTTGTCATTTCAGAATTGGTTTGGGCCAGGCTGAGCCAGCATTGCTGGCACAAAAGCAGTCACATCCTTCCCCTGCCCCCCCCAGCTTACGCCAGCAGTTGTGCAGTAACTCAGTGAACTGGTTGGGAACTGCCAGTGAATTAACTTGACTTAAAATGACCAGCAACAACAAAACAAAAAAAAAAATTACTTGATCATAGTGTGATCGTTAAATCATTAAGTACTGAATCATAATGAATATGCAGGAAGTGAATAGATTAAAACGACACAGGCAGACGTAATTATAATATTTCCTAATTTTTGAGTGCTTGATTTTCCATCCATAGAGCAGTTAGCATTGAATGCAGTTTCTGTCAATGCACGACTTTGCTAGGTCTTTCAAAATATGGAAATCTCATTACTCGGCACTGTTGTGACATTTCCAAAATATCAGCAGCCTTCCAGTCTCCAGCTGGCAAGCTGTGGTGGCTGGAGTGGTCATAGGGTCCCACTGTGGATGGGGACAAGGGGGAGCTGTGAGAGGCAGGGATGAGATGCTCTCCTCCTGGGCTTTGAGGCAGCAGAGGACCATCGAGTTTACAGGCATTAGGCTCCCTTCTGAGGTGCCTGTGTGAGTGAGCAGTCCCTGCCTGTCCACACAACCTCCAGCCTGATGGCTCCTTCTGGACCTCTGACTCCTCATTCCAGCCCCACACTTTAGGGTGAGCATGTGCTCGTCTTTATTTCCGTCTTTCCAAGTCCCAGGTACTTCCCAAGCAACTCTGAGTATCACCTTGAGCTCTCCAACCCCACTTTCAGACTGTGCTCAGCCCAAAGACCTCCTTGGCTTCTCTTCCAACCTCTCTCTCCCTACTGCACTGCACCCACGTTGCCACCCTTGATCTCCCTCTCCCAGGCTCAGCTCCATGCTCACTCCCTGATACTCTCTTTTTCCAGTTGTCCACAGCACCTGCTCCTTACCCAAGTGTGTACTAGGAGCTCCTTCTCCATCCCTCCTCTGTCCTTTCTCTCCACTGCCATGGATTGCAGCTCAAATTTCCTTGTCTCCCTTGCTCCCCAACCACTGCCCTCCTTCTCCTGCTGGTCAGGAGAGTTGACTTTTGCTTTAGCAAAAATGGGTAAGATTTGATAAAGCAGAGGAAAATCAGTCTCAAACAGGAGAATATGCAATGGGGGGAGTGCTGCCTGAGTTCATGCCAGAAATGTCTTATGGCTCCCCAGTTATTGCTTTGCCTTACAAGAAAATTGTCTTGCAATTGTCTTGCAAGAGATGCCGTGCTCTGGCAGGGTAAAAGGAGTTTCACATCAAACAAACTTCTCTAAAAGAAACCTGTAGACTAGATGAGAAACAAGGCTAGGGAAAAACATCCAAAAAGTTATCAACTCCCGATTCAAATGCAGAAAAAAAGGCTGGCCTGAAGAGAAAAGTTACCACTGTACCATGTGTTTAGATGTATTATTGTCAGCAAAGACCTTTAACAGCAGACAAGACCTGGCTCGCCAAAATGACCTTCCTGCAGAAGCATTTCTGAGCTCATTCTGCAATGCCTTTCTCTTTTCTTCTCTGTGTTGCAAAACATTAATCTAGATTCATAATTCAGATGAGAAGCAAAAAAGGTTACATCAGTGCCTGAATCAATTTCAGTTTTGCTGGCAAAACTGTGAACCAACGTTTTTCATTAATCAAGTAGCTAGAAAGAGCCAAAAGGTTTGTGTATGCGTTCACTGCTGACAAATACTTAATAATTTTCAGAAACCTTCCATGGCTGATGCGTCCTGAGTAATCCTCAGAAGACTTAGCATATACCACTGCCTTTACATACAGATCACCCAAAGTATTCTGCAGAAGAATGCCATCCTCCCTTTGGGGTGCCAGATGGGTAAATATTAAAAGTGCCAAACGGGAGGTTGAAGAACAACATAACTAATTTTAATTATAGACCTACTTCTGATCATCCAAGCCCTACGCAGAGTAATTCAAAACGAAGAGAAACGGGAAAACGAACGGGCAGATGAAAGTACAAAGTCCAGGCCTGCTCCTCTTCTTGGGGCCATGTATAGATAAAAAAATGACTCCCAGAAGAACAAGGTCCCTTTGAGCGTAGTGATTTTCAAACAGTGCATCCCACTTTTCAGCTGCTGTGCTACTGTGAGGACTTCTCCCCTTCCATCTGACCCATCCTCGCTGCACCATACTCAGCCCTTAAATAAGTGCTTAAGTGCAAGAGAATCGCAGCTGAAATTCTGTGCAAATGTAAAATGAAAAGCATGTGCCTAAGTGTTTACCTGAATAAAGCTGCTTTTCTGAATCTGTGTGAAAATGCCCAGCGCACATCAGGCTTGCTCAGGATATTTCCCAGCGCTCTCGCTCACGGAGCCTTTGCCATGAAAAATGAGGCATCCCCAAGGGGGAAAAGTTTTTCCTGGAGAGCTGCCCAGAATGAAAGGAGCCATCAGATCAAAGATAAGTCTTACCTCCTCCACTACACCCCTCACTTCCCCAAACAGCAGATCAAGGCAGAGGAGGTATAGAAAAAAAAGGATTAGAAAAGAAGAAAGAGGTTTGTGGTTTGTTTTTTTTTTTTTAACAGAGAAATGAGAGGTTCCCCCATCTCCCACTTGGTTTCTCCAAGCAGTGCAGCTGGGAGCAGTTTGTTGCTTGCTTGGAAGCTCCCAGACCACAAGATGGGAAGTCACGGAGCACAGCAGTCAAGTTATTTATTGACATCTCCCGCCTCCAAGCCTCTCCATGGCTTGGCAGCGTGCAGAAGGGTGTTGGGGCTGACCACAGCAGGCTCACCTCTCCTCCTCCACAGACACAACGATCTCCAGCCCCCGTGATTCACGAAGCTGTGGATACTTTTGTTCGTTGGCCGTTATTCATTAGATTTGGGAGACTGAGCTGTTTAAGCTGAAACTTCTTTGAGTGAAGAAAAAAAAAATGTTGCACATTTTACATTATCTCTTGCAAATATGAAAGCTTGCTGCAGTCTTCAGATACAATATTTATGAATTGGTCTTTCAGCCAAATCCACTTTTGCATAAGGATACACAGCTGCTGGTACCCAAAAGTATGGTAGTTCCCAAATATATCTTTGCCATTTTTAAAATCATTCTAGAGGCTTGAAAATAATATTTCTTTCATTGTAAGTGAAATCTCTGGTTCTGATGTTTCAAAGACAGTCTGAAATTAGCTGGGTTTTGTTTGTATTTGTTTGTTTGTGCACAAGAATAATTGATTAAATCAGCACAAGCGTAACTGATTATACACTCTAAGAAAAGTACCAAGGAATTCAGCTGTAAAACTAGCAGCATTGTGAAGAACCATACCCAATTTTATGCTTACATCTCCTACATGGAATCCCCTCTTAATTATACAGTAGCAAATTTGAAATGTGTCATCACCTCCCACCACTGGATATCTAGATTTTGAATGAATGTAACCTGCTTTTTTCAACACTTCTAAGGAAATTTTTTAAGATGTCTTTAAACTTTTTTTAACGAAAAGGCAAAATTTGCATAGAAGCGTATTTAAATGTTCACGACTTGCAAAGAACGTCAGTCCTCTTTCATTAACCAGCGCAATGACCCTCTAATAGTTTCACACTGAGAAAAAATACGCAGAGGAATATGCTGAGTCTAATTCCAATTAGAACTTTGAAAATACATATATTATAGACCAGGCAAATGAAATGTGAAATTCAAAGTTAAAAACTGAACTTATATCCTTCAGTCCTGTGGAAAATAATCTATTTCTAATGGAAATCGAAAAGCTATCTTTGTCAAATTTCTCTTTCAGTTGGCAACAATAAATCTATTGTTCAGATGTGGCTTAAATTGTTCTTTGGAAGAGGAAGGTTTTGAGAAAATCAAATAGAAATTGCATTAAAGGAGAAGAAATGCCCTTTTAACTGGAATTACACTCTCTCTATATATAGCCTGTAGTTTTTGATATATTTTAGGTTTGCCAGAATAACGGGCAAATGGATACCACAAAAAATTAGTTGTAACCATTACAATAAGGGAAAACGTGTTTGCTTATTGAAGGGAGAATAAGCAAGTTTAGCGTTACGCCTTTTACTTTAAGAAGTGTGTCTTCAGGGATCCAGATGCTAAGAAACAGTAAGCCGATGACATTAAGTTTGCAGTGCTACACTATACATTAAGAAGCCATACACCTCCTAGTTATTTCACAATTAGATCATGAATTAGATCTTCTGGAAAAGAACTCAAATTTCAGTCGAAATTGCAAGAACATAACAACACTTCGCTCTTTCAAAATGCTTCCCAGCTGAAAAATACAAATAATTAAAAGGTAGCAGGGAAGAACCGAGCCACTGTGTGGGTCACCGACAGAGCCAGGACACCCAGGGAAAGCCCCAATGCCACCAGGTGTTGCACAGCTGGAAGCAAAGTGCCTGTGGTGACAAGGTACTGCCCAATGAATCCCAACCATTGCGGTGGATCAAGGCCCCCAAAAGAGCCTTCGCTGTGGCTCCTCTTTCTGCCAACAGTATATTTAGGACCCTAGAGCTCTCTGCTTCATGCCTTTCTTAGATACCTGGTGCTGAATGGCACCCAGAATTGATTATAGCCTACAATACTCTGTAAAGCTGCCCTAGTTTACAGCTCAGAGAACTGATGCACAAAAAGCATTGTATATGGGGTCTAAGCTCGTAACACTGCACAGCAGAAGAATTACGAATAAAACCCATTTCTCTGGAGATTTCCAGTTTTGTCACCCTCAACAAAACCCCTTTTACACAGACTTCAAAATCCTTAAGTATTTTTTTTCTGACTGCAATAGTATGCCAAATATTTATTTTCTCAGTCCAGAACTCAATTTACTGCTGAAACCCTGCATGAATACTTTAGATGAACTCCTAAGATCCTACCCAGAAAAGGAGGAAAGATTAGAGAGGTGAATATTGTGCAAATAAATCTCTGTCTATGTCACCAATCTTACAAACTGCTGCTTCGCCCTAAGGCAAGTACCTGAATATAGGCACCTGTACATAGAAGGACTCCAAACTAAATCAAATTCATGGAAACATGCATGATGTATATCAACTTTATACAGTGCTGTAGTCAGTGAAGGTGAGGATAACAAAAGGATAATTGAGAGAGCAAGTGAGACAATAAGAGAAGAAAGGAGAAGAGGGCAAGGTGGGAAGTAGAAGGTCCTAAGACCTGACTGAAATAAAAGTGAAAAAGATCTTAGTCAAGGAAGCTAAAGATTAATAAATCATAAATATTAATATTAATATTAATATATGAATATAAATTATAAATGCAAATAATATAAAAATATATATACAAGAGGGAGAGAGAACAGTTAAAATACACAGCAAGTTAAAAAAAATCTAAAAATAACCCAAACAAAAATCAACAAAACAAACCCTCAAAGCCCCCAAAATGGCATAAAAAGTTAAAATCTTTCAGAAGCTCAAGTCAGTAATTCTTTGTCAGCCAAACTCTTACTGATTTCAGTGGGAGGTTTGCCTTAATGAGGACAGCAGGCACCAAATGCAGCTTTTTTTTTCTTATATGTGGATAACAGCAAGATATAGGAAGATATTCTGTTGTTGAAAAAGATGATGCATTTTTGAAGAAATATGGATATTAGGGAGCAGGCAGTATAAATGCAACTGCTACAGCCAGTTGAGTTACATCAGTGTGCATCAACTGACAGTAAGGTCCTTTGTGCTGGAAAGAAAGAAAAAAAGATGAAAAATCTGACTCGTGCCACCTTGCAAACAATCAAATTAAAGGCCCAGAATTGTTCCAGCAAAGTTTTCATTGACTTCAGTGACAGCCCAGAAAACAAGCAAGATTCTTCAGTCCTTCTTATAAAAAATACAAATACAAGGGTGAATATGGGTGATCTATTTACTTTTATAGGTATTGCTCTTCCTGAAATTGTTGAAAATGCACCGATCTGTTTCACAGAACTATTGCTTGCTCAGGCTGTTTGTGTGAAAGTCTCTTTCCCAAATATTGAGCTAATATATTGAAAAGGAAGCATGAGATAAGTAGGTTGGAGAATAAAATATTCTTCTCAGCTTGGTAACCAAAGATAAAGCAAATTAAAAAACCTCGATGCTCATCTGAGGAACAGGATGAATATTCTGCCTAAGTAAGTAATGGCCTTAATGGTCCATGTAGAAATCTTATAGCTCCTTTCCCCTTTATAAATCATAAATTAAAGGAACTCTCACTGCAAGTGTAACTGGAACATGGATATGTCTAATGCAAAGCCTCCAGTTTAAAACCTTTTACAGTTCTAAATGTCAAAACCAGGAAAAGTCAAAATATCACAAGTAAAATCTGTAGAATTACCAATAAAAACACCAAGGCAAATATTTTTTTATGAGAACTAGGAATAGCAGAAAAATATTCTGTCTTCAGTTGATCACGTTGCATGCAGTAATAATGCTTATTACTGACAAGATTTTTCAAGCATACCCTTCTTACCCATAATATGGGAAATAACATGCCAATTCTCCATGATGTATTAATGGGAAGTGTTCCACCCAAACCAAGAAGTCTAGGACATGCTCAAAGTTGGATTCATTCAGCCACTGACTCAATCAGATAACCAGTAATTCTCAGGTTTAGAACGGTTACATCCACCTGTTGATTTAGAGATTACAGGTGGGAGCTGCCTTATTAAAACTTCTCTCCAGCTTAAAAAATTGACACACCTAACAGAGGAAATTGAGAGAAAAACAGTCTGGTCTGCTCATCAATGACAAAATGAGAATAAATAATCAAACTCAATTATTATTGTTGGCAGGGCTAAAATTATGCTTAAAGAAATTCATTGCCATCTGTAAGCCTGTTAGAAGTTGATTACGATTTTCTCGTGCTGTTTTTCTTCCCAACGATTGAACAGTATTGTCTATTTTTAAAGGAAAAAAAAAATAAAGCTGCTTGAATAATAAATTGTTTATCCCAAGACAGAACAAATCATAGTGATGAACTTTAAAAATGGTTACCAAATTAGAACTGAGAGTGAAAAACAAGTATTTTACTTTTCAAGGTTTTGTTTTTCGTGTGCTTTTACTTTTAACTGCATTGAGTGCAGATTACAGAAAATTCAAGGCTACCCAGACATCAGACTGCTCAATTGACTGAAAAGTTTGATGACTTCTCTAAAAAAAAAGAGAGGTCTGTGCATGAAATTAGACCAGCATCCCTGCTCCGAGATAACTCAGGGTGTGTCGGGGGGAGAGGTTAATATCGCCTATTGAAAAATGTTAAATGAGATCAAACAAGATGTGCAGGATTTAGGAGGGCTGTTGTAGCTCTGGCTGTTTCCCTGGGCTGCTTATGCAACCTCACTCGCACAGTCAGTGTAGGGGCCTGCCATTTTATTACATAAGGTAGCCCAAAAATATACATCAAGGCAGTTGTGAGCTCCATTAAGTGCTGCCCTGGAACTTCTGTATCATTTAGCATCTAGAAATTTTAAGAAACGAGCGGAAGGACTTGGACAGTGCGGAGTCTGGGATCATTGCTGTTGTTTTAATAACGGAACATCTCATCTAAAAGCTAGCAAATACCATCAGCACGAGTTCCATTTGAATACATTGTGCTTTGATCATTGAACAGCAGTACACAGTCTTTGGAGTCTTTGGCTTTGCACAGCCGTGGCGAGTGCAATCCAGGGCTTTAAAATCTGCCTCTCAGATGATAAAGCAAATTGTCTGATTTAGTAAACAACAGTCAACACAACATTATTGTTTTAACCAGTGCTTAAGTGCAGAGAGTAGCTGAAGAAAATTAATTTCTGACACATTCTCATATTCTCGGTCCAGAATTTCAAAGCATGGTCTCATGCAGATAAAGCCGTAACTACAGTAACACCAGGTCAGGCAAGATGACCACCTTGCACCGAATCTCCTCCTTGACACAGGGCAGCAGCAAAGGCTCAGAAATCCTGCGTGAGCAGGGCAGGCGTGTAGCAATATTACAGTCTCCCAGCGGAGAATTCTCCAGCCAGGCATTGTATCTTGGTATTCAGTGCCTCTTGGTGGGATTGCTTCTGTTGAGTGTAATTGCTTTCTGAACCTACTTGAACCCAAGAAGATAAGGCTCCTTATCCTCACCATGCCTGCACAGCTCAATAATAGGACACCAGGAGTGAGCTCAAGTGCTGTACCCTGCTTTTTTTTCCAGCACTGCTAAAGTTCTAGCTCACATCCTGGCTCTGCTTTGGAGCAGGCTCTTTCCACAACAGATGTGCTATAATGGGTCCAGCCCTGAGCAGTGAAGGTGCAAACCACCAGAAGCCCCTCGACCTTGGGAACCTAAGGGGGCCAGACACTGGCCCACTTCATTTTGCAGAGCAGACATTGCGGGACCAGCTGGCTCGGCCACCCCTTTCAGCTGTGGCCAGACATGGGTGCCAAAGGGCAAGTACAAGAACAAGGCAAACCAACAGTAGTATTTCCTTAGGATAATCACCAAGAATTTGCAGCTCAAAACTTCCTAAAGCCAAAAGCAGTGGTTCTGTATTTAATAGCTCTTGATGGATTTCTCTTCCATGAACTCATCCAGTCACCTCATTAGCTGATGTAACCTCCCAGCATCCACATCCTGTGGTGAGGAGCTCGGCAGCCTGACCAAGCTACGTGAAGAGCCACCTCCTTTTGTTTCCATCCCCACAACTGCCTGCTTCACCCAATATCCTTCGCTCTTGTTGCTGTGAATGGTCATTCCTGGTGCGCCTTCTCCATGCTTTGCAAAATTTTAAAGATTTCTGTTGCATCGCTTTATCAGCGTTGTCACTCCTCGGGCAGGAGCCACTCTGTGATCACCTTTGCTGCCTGCCTCTTATTCTCCTTCCTCTCCATTATGCACCTTTGAGATGGGGGGATCAACCACACACGATACTGAAGACCGGAGCTTATACAGTGAAATAAGGGGATTCTTTTTATTATTTTCCATCTTTTTTTATTATTTTCTGTCCTCTTTTAAATGATCCCTGATGTTCTATTTGCCTTTTTTTTTTTAAACTCACGTCTGAACATTGCATTGATTCTTTCCTGAGTTGTCCATGGAAGACTTTATCTAACCTTCTGTATCTTCAGTGACCCATAGTAATGATTTTCTGTGATTACACGTATACTTTCTTATACTAACTTTCAACCTGACATGCATATTATATCCACCTGACATGAGAATACTCAAAGGGTGATTGAAATGTCCCAGTAGATGATGCTCTGTGATGATAGCACTTCTTGTACCTTTTGAAATGACAGAAAGGTTTCATACCTGAACTTTCACTTTTCCATTCTGATCTCAAACACACATACACATCCTTTAGATTTTTTCCCCTGTATCATCATTTTACTTGGCTAAAAGTCTTCTATTTTATGCACAGATCCCCCAAAACAACTGACAAACACACCTTCTGTCATAACCAGGCCAGCAAAAGACCAGCTGTTTTACACAGACTTGTTCCCAAGCAGGTGAAAGTGAGATAACCAACGTGTTGCCACTATTCACATGATCATTTTAGGAATATCTTGGAGCTCTGGGTGTGCTATCTGCTGCACAGGCAAGGGAGGAAGAGACGGCGTTGCCTCAGAGAGCTTGCAGGCAAAGGAGAAGAGAAAGAACTGCAGGCAAGCACTAACAGAATACTGTAGGGCAAAGCGTGTGCCAATATTATTTCCTAGTGACAAAGGACCAAGCTCACCAATGACCTCACTTGCCTGAGAGTTTTATTTTTCTGAAGCCACAGGTGAATTTTCAGATTGAAGCAGGATTTAAACTAGCCATGGGGGTGGATCAGACTATTCCTCCCATACACGGCAGGCAGCATGCAAGAAACACTGATTCCTGTCATGGTCCTTGGATAAAGGAATAGAAAACATCTTTATCGAGGTGCAATTAAACACAACATTTTGGTTGGACTGAGTTGTACTTCATGGTTTGCCTTCAGGGGGAAGGAAGAGAGACATAAAAGCACAGCAATTACCTCTCTATTCCCAAAATGTACATCGAATTTAAGAGTACAAAGCCAAGAAAACTGGGTGCCCAAATCCCTCAGTCTAACCTGCCGACATCCCTGAGCCACCACAAGATAAATGCAAGGAGTGGAGAGCGAACCATGTCTGCAGTTTTTCAGCTACTTACTCAGAGCATGAGCCTACAGCACCACATGCCTTCTCACCCTCTTGCCTTTCCTGCCCTGCAACCTCTGTATTTCTGAATTCAGCTGGCAATACACTGGTATATATACCGTGTGTGGCCCACAGCAGGTCACAATGAAGAGTAATGGTTTTAGTCCGTCCTGCCAAAAAATGTGAAATACCAAAAGCACCACTACATAGACAAATCCACCACCATCTACGCACTCTGCTTAAATACCATTACATGGTGTTTGCTTGTCAAACTTCAGTAATCAGTCTCATAAAGAAATAATCAATCAGCTAATGCTCATTTCTGACTGAATTAAATTAGCTAAAATACAGATATTTGCATGGCCTCACCCTAGTTTTTCAAGAACAAATTTTAATAAGATCAAAGATCAACAGAAAGCTAAGCCAAATCTAGGAAAATTACTTTTTTATACGGATAATGATTCCTCTACAAAATCTGCAACTCAAATGCATCTGCTCCAAGAGTCTGAAAGCAAAACTATAAACACAAATGGAAGTTACTTAATAGAACAAAATACACATAAAATTTATATTTGACTGTCATTTTCAATGATATTTGCCAATCATCAATTGTGTAGCGATGTAATTTGATTGCTCAAAACTTATGGCTGAACACAGGCAGTGATTATTCAAATCATCGCATTTGCTGTGTAAAACATCCTATCCTTAAAGAATGTCAGAGCTACAAATTGAAAACGTCACTTGTTGATCTCAATTTTCCTACCTTAAATGATTGTATTACGATACAACATCAGTTACACGATTCCATGCTATTTTTTTTCCATGAGGCTTCACTATTTTGATGTATTGTTAATGTACTGAGCTATAAATGCTTCCTTCAGTTTAAAAAGTGGGAAACCCACTCTAGCCTACAGCAGCAGTCACTCAAATGGGTTGAATCCTTCAGGTCCACAGCATAAAAATCTAGTGTGAGACTTAACTGGGGTGTACAAAGTTACTATCCTGTCCATGACAAACCTAGTGGTAGAAGATGGTGGGCAGACACCGTGCTGGAGTCCTAAGGCTGGCCCTGGTGCCAGGTCCTGCTTCTTGAAGTGGTGCCTGATGGTGGGGTACAGGATAAGGAGGAGAATAAACACACGGGCTTAACACAGCTCCAGAGCCTGTGCTGCACAAAGGAAATAACTCCTCTACAGGTCTAGGATCCATGATCGGAGCAACAATAGTTGCTCTTCATGGCAAGGAGACAGTAACAACTTCTGGGAGCAGAAGAGGAGTGAAGAAGTGGAGGCAGGGGCTGAAGAACAGAGCAGGCAGTGTGAGAAGGAAGATAAGAAGGATGAAAAACCAGCAGTACCATGATGCAATCACTGAAAAACTGAAAATCACTATTTGGGGTTTTTTTTAAACTCAGATCTCCTGTCTCTGTCTATAAGTCTCTCATCACCTTTTCCTGCTCACCATTCCTTCTCTCAGTGTGACTTTTCCACCTCTATCTACAATTTCCTGCACCTTACCCCCAAGCTTTGTCATCTACAATCCCATCAAGTCCTTTGGCTTAATTTGAGGTTCCTGCTTTTCACTTTCCCTACGTCTCCATTGCTAGTACCATCACCATCTTCTCCATTTTAGTCCCACCATTTTCTGTCATCATGCATGTGAATTAAGTGGTTCCCTCCTCCTTCTCCACCACTGCATCAGCAGGCACACCCTGCCACAGAAGACACAGCCAAGACAGTCTTCAGTGCTCCCTCCTTACGGTGATCACCGTAGCAGTAACATCCGGGAAGAATAACTGTGGGGGCAAGTCCACTCAGTCCCTCAGCCACCAGTTGGAGTGCTCTCATTCTTCCCAGGAAGACGAGCAGTTGCTCAGCTCCTAACAACACTGGGGTGTTCAGCACACTCTGGGCTGAGAGAGTCTTCAGTGAGTGAGGGCAATGGTCAAGCCCACACCATCACTCCACCAAGAGCACACAACCTGAGTGTTGTGACAAAATGACACTCAAGACAAATTCTGGACGCTTTTCACAGGCTCAACGTAAGGCACACCCCATCACAAGATTGTTCCTAAGCCAAGTATCTTTTTCCTGCTCCAAAGCACGAAGCCACAAGAATTCAACAGTCTCAATGAGAGTGTTTCTCAACATGGTCAAAAAATGCAGATTCACAGAAAAAAAAAAAAAAAGATCAAGGTCTCCTAATGCAGGATGATGTATCCCTAAACCATCTTTGTCAGACACATGGCCAAAGAATACATTTTCTTCTAACCACGTTCTCAGAAATAGCTGAACCATTACATCTGAAACTTCCCAAAGAGAGTCTGTCTTCAGCAAACACTCGCCCTGGAAAATGTCAGCCTGGGTGTAAGCCTAGCAAACACATCACCTGAAAGCAGAGCTTTGTACTGGAAAGATAATTTTAACTACAGACAACATTGCTGCCTACGATAACAACTCCTCTAAGTGCTCTCGCATGGTCTAGGCTAGAAAATGAGGCAATAATCCGAATTCTGCAAAGCACAATCTGTGGGTTCAACCCTGCACACAGGCAGTGCGGCACCTTTATTCGGGGTAGGAGGAAAGCAATTTTAGGGAAGCCTACTGTCTCCAGGCTTTGGAGAGGGGCTTGGGGAATCACCTGGTTCTGGAATCATCTGGTTCTGGAAAACCTTCATGTTCACATGTGAGACAGTGCACAGCTTGGCAGTTATGTTCTCCAAATACTCCTGTTTCCAGGCCATCCCTGCAAAGCAACTCCGTGTCCATATTCATCTACGGAAATGTGCGAAGGATTGGGCCCTCTACCAGCTGACAGCTCTCGGAATAGGACACGGATCAGTGAATGAGCTGGCTGGGTCTGGAAACTGTGAACACTAATTATGTAGTATCACCAAACAAACTAAACCCGCGGTGGGATACAAATTAACATTTCACACGGGGGTAAGGGAGAGATAATTTTCCACTTGAACTGGCGGCCACTTGTTGAGCTGAGCGCTCAGGTTAGCTGTGCCGGTGGGAGGGAACCCCACAGCCCTCCTGGAGATTTAGCACCGTGAAAAGATTCAAGTTCCTCTGCTGGCTGCAATGCTTTAGAAACCACTAATTATTTCTGAGTCACTTGAGTGAAAGTAAACTGCCATCCTGTAGACAGTTAAGGAGTACGGGAGGAAAGTTTCTGGATGAGCGTGCTTATTAATTGACAAATCGAGCTAGTGACCACCGAGGGAAACGCCACCCCGCAACTCCTCGGGAAAGAAGCCCCAAGTTACCGCTCGGCCGTGGATTTATCGCTTCCCCCCCCACCCCCGCCGCTCCCCAGTCCTGCACACCGAAGGCAAACCGGCGGAGGCCCGGCGGCAGGACTGCGGCAGCAGCGGGGCTCTCCCGGCACACGACAACAACCTCTGCTCCCACCGAGAGCCTCCACCCGTTCAGAAATCAATCCCATTGGCCTTACTGGAAGTTTTTCCTTGACCAAACCCTGTCTGGTCGCGTCGCAGAGCTTGGTGCCAGCCCAGCCCGAACGAGCCCCCAACGCCGGGAAATTGCCAAGCGCACCAGAACGAGGTGGGGAGGGGGGTGATACGTGGAGGGGCAACTTATTTATCCGAAGGGAGGGTCCCCGCCAGCCCGACCGGCACAGGCACGCCGCTCTCCCCGCGGGAACTTTCCCCCAGCAGAGGCGATGCCACCCGGCTCGGCCGGGCACGTCCGCCGCCCCCGCGGTGCGTGGGACGGAGGGGGGCTGACCCCGATCGCCGCCGCGGGGAGGCGGGGGGGGGGGGGACAGCGGGTGTCGCGCGTGGGCGGGCATCCCGCGTGGGTGCCGCGGGCGGCCACGTCCTGCGCCGGTGCCCCGCGGGTGGGCCTCCCGCGGGGCGGGGGGAGCGCCGGGGCCGCAGAGCCGAGCGTTACCTGGGGTGCCGGTGCTGCGGGAGCGCGGCGGGGAAGCCCCAGCCGCCGGCGCCGCCGCTGCTGCTGCTGCTGCTGCTGTCCGCGGTGGCCACCTGGGCGCGGGAGCCGGCGGCCGTGCCGGCGGTGCCGGTGCTTGTGTCACCGGTGTGGATGCCGCCGCTTTTCCGGTGCCTGCCGGTGCCGCTGCGGCAGCGGCCGCCGCTGCTCCAGCCGCGCGGGAGGCCGGCCTCGGGAACCGGCAAACTCTTCCTCGCCGAAGAGGAGCCGGGGACGCTGCCCGCCTCCTGCCTGCCGCCGGTGCCGGTGCCGGTGCCGTGTCTCATGGTGCGCGGGGCCGTCGCATGCCGCGCTGCCGCCGCCCCGGGCGCCGCGGGACCCACGCGCGCCGGGGCCAGGGGCTCCCCCGGCAGCGGGAGGCCGCCGGGAGCCCGGGCTGCTGCGGGGGGGGGTAAGAGGCCGGGGGCCGGGGGGGCTGCTGGCCGGGGGTCCCGCTGGGGCATTAAGTTAGACGCGCGGCCGGCAGAGGCAGGGTGGGAGCGGGGGCTGCGGGGCCGATAGTTCGCCGCGAAGTTGGAGCCCGGCGGGCGAGGCAGGAGCATCCTCTCCTCTGGCCCTTCATCGCCGCCGCCGCCCTCCCTCCGCCTGCCCCCGCCGCCGGGCCGCCGCCCCGCGCCCTCAGCCGGCGGCGCTGGAGGGGCGAGTCCCGAGACCCGAGCCCATGGGCAGCCGCGGCCCCGGCGACCGGCGGAGGCGGCGGCGGCGGCGGCTTCTCCCGCACCGGCTTCCTCCGCCGCTCGCTCGCCTTCCCCGGCAGGGAACGAGATGGGAGGAGGTAGGGGGTGGGGGGAGAGAATGGGGGAGCCCAAACCCGAGGCCGGCGCGCAAAATGGGTCGGGGAAGGGGAAAGGGAACCCGGGGCTCGCCTCCTCCTTCCCCGCGGTGAGCTCCGGGAGGGCCGGGCTGGGGCGGTGGGAAGCGAGAGGGCTGCGGAGGAGCTCTGCCGCCCCGGCTCCCTGTGCACAAGTGCAGGGAATGTTCCACTGACCTACATATTTTTCCAAACATACGTGACCTTTTTTTTCTCTCTCTCTCTCTCGTTCTGTGGGAGGAGACAGGCGAGGATCCAAGAAAAGGAGAAGCTGGAAAGAGAACGAAAGGGGAAGCAGGGGGAAAAAAAAACCAAATAATAAAAACCTCAACCAAAAAGCCAGCCCCGCATCAAGGATGGTTTCACACCGTCTCGAGCAAACCTCAGCGTGCCCGTGTTTACATTGCCCACAGCGACATCCCCGCGCTGCACCGGCGGCCGCCCCTATAGCCTGACCCCGGGAGCCCCCGCCACGCCAGCCGGCCGTGGTGCCGCCGTCCCCGCCGGGCAGAGCTGCGCCCCGGTGCCCGGCCGCCGGCTCCCAGGGAGCCCCAGCGGACCCCGGCTAGGCAAGACTTCGCACGGCGAGCCGGGGACGTTGTCCCGGCTCGACCCCGGCTCGGGGCCGGGGGTGACCCTGCGCCCTGCCCGTGCCCGCTCTCCTGGCGGCGGCGGTGGCCGTGGAGAATCGAGGCGGAGAGGGACACGGCACCGCGCTGCCCCGGGGCAGATTCCCGGCCCACACGGGCACAGGCAGGAGCTCCCGATTTGGTTATGCAACGCCGCACCGGCAATTAGAGCAAAACCTTGACAGAGAGCTTTTTTTTTTTTTTTTTTTCCTTGCAAAGTAGGTCATTCTTTTTATTTCCCACTCTTTTTTTTTTTTTTCCTTTTTTTTTCTTTTTTTTTTTTTTGCCTAATACTCCTCCTGCGAAGTGGCCAGTGAGAGATAAGGAGGTGTACTGGAGCCCGGGAGGAGCTGTTGATTCGGAGCCTTTGCTTTCGCCACGCCGGGCATTCCTGCCGACTTCCGACGGCGGCAAGGAGCGGATCCTGGGGTTGCCTTTCTTCCACCCAGAGAAGCCAGAAATGGCAGGGGCACGGCTTGGGCTCAGCCTGCCCGTACCTTCGGCGCTTCGCAAGTCCCGCTCCTCCCGTCAGCAGCAGCGCCGTCCTCGCCGCCCTCCCTGCTTCTCGCGGGCCCCGCCGGCTACTGCTCCCCTCGCACCGCCTCTGCAGCCAGGGCTTGCTGGCATTGCTGTGCCCCACTGGCCACCCCCTCCACTCTCTCAACGCTCGCCACCATCGGTATGCCAAAGAAACGCCTGGAGTAGGCACCTGTACCACCCGCAGAAGGGGGCTCCCCTTGGGATACAGGATTTGCTTTTTAGGAGCGTCGCATTTTTTTTTGTTCAGAGAAGGGATTTGCTGGGGTGGGAAAAGCCCCTTTAGCTGGTGTCCCCACCAGAAGGGCCTGGCTATACTGCCGCATCTGTGCCAGCAGAGTTTGTGCAGTGGGCTGGGGGCTCTTTCCCCATCTCCCCCAGTCCATTCTGCCTCCTTTTCAAAGGCACGTTAATCCTTGCAAAACACCAGCCAGCAGAGACCTCTCTGCCCACACAGGGTGTGCGTGTGTGGGCGCAGCATGTGGGTTGAAGGTTCCTGCAGGTACCTTGCTCCAAGGAGGAGCCGTGCCGCTTTCCCACTCCTCCCACCACCGAGCAGTCACCCCACTGCGATGCCAAGGTCCCCCCGTATGCCGCATCCGGCCAGTTATTTGATCTGATTCAATCCCGAATGCGAATGTTAATAATTACAAAGTATGGGAAAACGTTGCACTCTTCTTCTGATCACTTGTACACCGTACTTTATACAACAGGCATGACTAATGTTGAAAGGGTAAAGTTGTTTACTTTTAACCAAGATTAAATACAAAACTTTGAAAAGCTCCTCCCTTCCTTTGGATGAAACCCAGCATTTTTTCCCATTTGGAAATTGTCAAACAGTGGTTAAACAATCCTTTGGCAAACAAGTAGTGCCTGAGGGAATAAAGCATCAGATACATGGGGAGTGGAATAAAAGACATTTCTGTTCCTGAGGTATTTTTCTTGTGTTGCACAATGAAGTATAACATAAAATCTTCGAGCCTTGTAAGGTTAGAGAAAAGGAACTTCCCATGATTACATGCACCACATGATTTGATATTCCAGTCCTTTTGAAAACCTACCAAAACCCTGCCCCCAAAACAACCCCACTATTTCAAAAGCTGGGAAACCAAGTACCTTGAGGAAAATGCCACGTTGAGAAAGGCAATCAGAGAGACACAGGGGCAGACATACATACAAAATTACATCTCTACTGTGTTTTAACTTTTTCCCTGTGAATTTTCTAAGGGCTCCATTGCACAAGTGAAGAAGTGAGACTGCTTAAGGTTTGTTTCTTAATTCATTTCCTAGGTTACCAGTGTAAACTTTAATTAGGGCAATAAACAGCAGATTGGTTGCGGGTGAGGCAGGCTTTTCCCAGCACATACCTGCATCCCGTTGTGAAATACCAGCCATACAAAACATGCAGCCTTTCTCTGGGTCTGGTGACACATGGAAAATAATCCAATATTATCAATACTGTTTGGAAATAACCAAAGGGTTATGCTAGATGCCACACGTAAGAATTTTAGGGCCGGAGCCCAACATTCAATTTTAAAAAAATTAAATCATTTTATAATCATGGAATATCAGTAAGCAACTTTTCAGATGCCAGGAGCCCGTGATCCAAAGCCACAATTCCTTTTGTTTCGACTAGAATAGGCTGGGCAGCCTCTGTGGCCCAGAAATGACGCAGTAGGGCTGGCAATGGGCTGCAGACCGCAAGCTAGGTGCCTCCCAGGGTGGAGGGCCAAAGAGAAGAGCTGGAGATGACAGCAGCTCCCCTGGGACACCCACTGCTCCATTGTGGCAAGCCTGTGGGAGGGATGTGGGGTTGGATGCAGGTTCAGCTTGGACATACGGAGTGTGATGCTGCTGGCTTGTTTTCTCTGGCTGACAGGGATTAGGATTATGTGGTACCACCACCAGTACATGGTGTAACCCTCAGCAAAGGAGCTACCTTGGACATCACTTGCCTCCAGAGCCAGAGCCTTGTCACTACAACCTGAAAGCATAGGCATTACCTGTGCAATATCAACAGACAAAAATGCATGTTGTGAGGAAGTAAGATGCAATTTGCAGCCCTTAATTTGAGTATGAAGCCTACGTTTGGATTAGTGTTTGTGTGGAAGTAAAAAGACCAAATAACCATCTTCTAATCAGCATAAAAGGCAACAGTGGTGAAAAGTCAAGAATGGCACTGTGGGAAAGATGGGCATGATGGAAAAGAGTAAAGAACCCTCAAAGAGCAGACCAAATTGCACTAAATGTGAAACAATTAAGTTTTATTTGATTAATATAAATTAAGGGGCCAGACAGACCTTGGGCCACTTTTCCTTCTACCTTCCATGCTGAAAGAGAGAACAACAGGGACAAATACATGCCAAATAAATCTAGTGGTGCCTGTTAGTAGAAGGAGTCTCACTGGGTGTAATGCTGGGAGCTCTACATTGCTTTCCAGCTGGGCTGGCTATGGGAGCTGAGCATGGGAGCACAAGGGCAGGTGTGGGGAGCAACTTCTTTGGGTAACACACTGCTGTAACCAATTTTGACAGAAATTTCTGTAGGGAGGTATAGTCTTCAGGGTTTCAGCATTGTTTTTCATTTTGTGGCTTACAGCCTTCTGAAGGAGGGAGAGGTAGTGCGTACTTATCAACTGGCAGCACGGCCTCCGAATTAGGGAAAGGCAGAGAGAGATGCCACAGTGAAATGGGCTTCAGATGCATCCTACTGGTGCTGCCCCAAGCACTGGAGTAGGAGGTCTGATGGATCTTCAGAATGTCTTCATCTCAGAAAACCAAACTCCCAGTTTTTCTGCATAATTATTGTGAGAGAAGAGCCAATTTGTTGATTTGAACTTACCTTAGTCTGATAAATTTTGAAGCAAAATCTTATCCATTTCCAGGGTTTTCATGGAAGAACTTATTCATGTATAAAACCTTCCCGAGGGTTTGACTTTCTCAACTTATTCAGTAAAAGGATTTGCAGGTTTTAAGTGGTTAATGCACAGAGTGGGGAGGAAGAACGCATGGTTTGAAAAATTAGCGACTAAACATTGAACAGACTTAATGTCTAGAAAGGCTGAAATTGCTGCTGGGTGCCCAGAAAGCCCTAAAGCTTTCTGCCTGGCAATCTTGTGGCTGAGCATTTACAGCCTTCCTGTGAAGCAAAACAGTTCTGCAGCATGAGCTGTACGTATGCACTCAATTGCCACGGAGTCTACAGTATGTGTGTGTGTCAGCCTGGTGAGCCAAAGCTCAGGGCTGTGGAAATAATTCCTTCTCATACGGGAAAGAGATGATCTCCTTATCCTCTGGCTGACACTGGCCTTTGTGCCAGTGCACCTCTTGGCCCATAAAAGACCTTCCCTTCATAGAATGGGAATACATCTCATGGCAAATTCTGGTTTCAGCAGGACTGTGCTGGTTTAATACTAGTTATGGCATGGGAGAAAGACTCTTGTCTAGGAAAAAGACTCTTGTCTGAAACCAGGCTGATGGAGCTTGTTCAGTTTTGAGAGATGTTCAAGAAAATGAAGTTTAAACTCAACCCATGAATAAAAGATCTGCTATTTTCCTCTGGAAGTCCTGGTGAAACAGAAGATAATAAAGGGTTGTAGTGCCACAACTGGCTGGGAGGAGCCTGAATGCAAGAGCTCACCTCCATTCCTGGGAAAGTGATGGAACGACTTATCCTTGGTGCCATCTCAAGGCATATCAGGGATAAGAGGGTCATTAGAGACAGTCAACATGGCTTCACCAAAGGGAAGTCGTGCTTGACTAACCTCATAGCCTTTTATGAGGTTATAACAAGGTGGATAGATGATGGCAGAGCGGTGGCTGTGGTCTACCTTGACTTCAGTAAAGCATTTGACACAGTCTCCCACAGCATCCTTGCTGCTAAACTGAGAAAGTGTGGTCTAGACTCTCGGGTAGTGAGGTGGACTGTGAACTGGCTAAGGGGAAGAAGCCAAAGAGTTGTGGTCAATGGGGCGGAGTCTGGTTGGAGGCCTGTATCCAGTGGAGTGCCTCAAGGGTCGGTACTGGGACCAGTATTATTCAATATATTCATCGATGACTTGGATGAGGGACTAGAGAGTACTATCAGCAAGTTTGCTGATGACACCAAGCTGGGAGGAGTGGCTGACACACCAGAAGGCTGTGCTGTCATTCAGCGAGACCTGGACAGGCTGGAGGGTTGGGCGGGGAAAAATTTAATGAAATACAACAAGGGTAAGTGTAGAGTCTTGTATCTGGGTAGGAACAACCCCAGGTTCCAGTATAAGTTGGGGAATGACTTATTAGAGAGTAGTGTAGGGGAAAGGGACCTGGAAGTCTTGGTGGACAGCAGGATGACCATGAGCCAGCAATGTGCCCTTGTGGCCAGGAAGGCCAATGGCATCCTGGGGTGTATTAGAAGGGGGGTGGTTAGTAGGTCGAGAGAGGTTCTCCTTCCCCTCTACTCTGCCCTGGTGAGACCCCATCTGGAATACTGTGTCCAGTTCTGGGCCCCTCAGTTCAAGAGAGACAGGGAAGTGCTGGAGAGAGTCCAGCACAGGGCAACTAGGATGATGAAGGGAGTGGAGCATCTCCCTTATGAGAAAAGACTGAGGGAGCTGGGGCTCTTTAGTTTGGAGAAGAGGAGACTGAGGGGTGACCTCATTAATGTTTACAAATATATCAAGGGTGAGTGTCACGAGGATGGAGCCAGGCTCTTCTCGGTGACAACCGCTGATAGGACAAGGGGTAATGGGCTGAAACTGGAACATAAGAGGTTCGGCTTAAACTCGAGAAGAAACTTCTTCTCAGTGAGGGCGACAGAGCACTGGAACAGGCTGCCCAGAGAGGTTGTGGAGTCTCCTTCTCTGGAGACATTCAAGACCTGCCTGGACACGTTCCTGTGTAGCATAATCTAGGCGTTCCTGCTCTGGCAGGGGGATTGGACTTGATGATCTTTCGAGGTCCCTTCCAATCCCTAAACATTCTACGATTCTATGATTCTATGATCCTCAGCTTCACCTTGACTAAGAAAAACAACTGCATTAATGTTGGACTGAGGTAGTATTTTATTTGTAACTTTTTTTTTTTGCAAGACACAATCTCTATGGATCTGTACAAATATTTAGATTCCCAGCAGATTTCACAGAGACCTCTTGTCTCTTTCAGAAGCTCTTGGTGAGCTGTAGAAAGGTGTAACAAACCATTGTCTCCCTCCTTACAACAGGCAGCCTGATCTCCCTCTCCACTGACTTAAGCAGAAGCTGGGTTAGGCCTGGAATTCATCCTCACTTTCAGGATTCTGCACAGTTTTCCAAATTCTTTCCTTATTGCTCCCTCGTCTCTTTTTTCCTGAATATTGTTCTTGCTCACAGCTACTTACCGTGACACACTCCCTCTTGCAAATCCTTCTCAGCTTGCTTTGATTCTGTGTAGCACTCCATTCATGCACCTACCTTAAGCTTATTATGTTATCATTACTAATGACACATATTAGTAAAAATAAGGAAAAATTAAATTTGAAAGTTAAGTAAATAACAGAAGAAACAGAAAAAAATCTTTGAACGTGGGAATATATGGATATCCCCTCACATACATAGCACTTCCATCTATGATTTTCAAAACATTAAGCAATTATCAATATCAAGACAATGTGTAAGTCTGAATGTAGTTGCTTGGCTTTAAAACATCAGCTCAGAAGATTTTATTCCAGATGTTTTCAGCATACATGCTCAGATCTTTCTCATTAACTTCTCTTATTCAGCCCCTACCTATGAGAAGAGACTATTAGAACCATTGATTCTGACCTCCCGAACAAATCCAGGCAGTAGAATCTCCTCTTTGTGCATCTGGCCAGATTCCTTGTAGTCGTGTTTTAGAAAGACATTTATCTCGACTTAGAATACAAATCAGGTTCATCTCTTCATTGTCTCTTGCAATGTTTAAACTGGTGTCACCTGAACTGCAGCAGTGAGTAGGTACCAAGTGTCAGTGAGGCACTAGGAGTGTTCCACAGTGTGCTCACCACTGTCCAAACAGATGCAAAGTTCCTGGTAATAGTGAAAAAAACCAATCTTACAGAGTTAATCATGCATTTAAAAATATTTTACTTTGCTTTTTTAAACTCTGTTTGAGCACAGTCATACAGTTTAAAAAAAAAAGTACAGAGAGCATTTTTCCTTTGAGCTAGATTATTTTCTTTATATGTTGTTAATGAAAAGGGGCTGCTTCACAGACTACTCTTCCCTTTTTGTGGCTGTCAGCTCCTCTTCCTAATATTCATGCAAGTGTGGTTCTGATTTCATTGTGAGCACCCCAGCAGAGCATTGAAATACAAACGAAACCCTCAAAACCAATTTTGCTCATGCAAAGTCAGGTGAGGTGTTCTGCTGCTCTTGCAAAGTCAGAGCTTTGTCTGTAAAAACTTGGAAGATGTATTTGGCCTCTATCACTTGGGCAGGCTGCATGCAGATGTGGCTGCTAGCACAGGCTGTGCTGTTCCACTGGCACAAAGCTTGCAGGAGAGAAGGAAGCAGAGAAAGTGTTAAAAAGGTAAATATTGACTCAAAGAAAGGAGACATAAAGGAGAATGTGGGAGAACTGTAAATGAGCCAGAGAGGATGGAGAAAAATTCTTCAGCAACTGTAATTAGGTTACATTTCAGTAGTAATTGTAGTGTTTCAGCAGCAGCAGATAGTGTAGGCAATACACTGTCCCCCAGCAGCATTTGCAGAGAAGGTGAGTTGTTTCAGCCTGCAGGACCTGATCCTGACACGGCTGCACTGATTGCACATGGAGGTGAGCGCTGTGCGGCAGCCGGTGCCCTCCCGCTACGCACCACTGGAAGCAGGAGCCGTGTCCAGCCAGGAGGTTTGCAGGGAGTGGAAGCAGTGGGAGCAGAGACAAAAACACTGGTGTGTGTGGATAAAAACATGTGGCCTAAGTGGAAGAATATATATTTCATGGAGCTGCTGGTGTAAAATTGTGTTAGCAATTTGATACCAAACAAAAGGTGTTTAAACTATCGCCAATGCCTGACTGATGCTGCCACCTTTACAGAGGGCGTGGGGAGTTTGGGCTGGTACCTACCTCCTCACCACAGGTTGGAGCAGTGGCTGGGATGAGGGAACTACAGTCCCCTCCGGCTTCTTTAAGATGACTTCTTCTGTATAAAACCAGATTAAAAAAGCTTTCTGCAGGGAAAATAGATTTCACCTTAAAGTCTTCTGCAGAGGTTTTACATTAGCAGTTCATGCACCATCAGAAAATCAATTACCGTTGGTATTACATGCAGATGAACAGTGCAGAGTAATGGAGAATTCATTTTACACAATGCTTTTAATAAAATGCTAAATACAGCAAAATGTTTTCCAAAGGGCTATTTATAGGCTCTATGTGGGAAGTATTTCTCCGAGGGGAAGTCTGCACCTTTGTGATTCGGACAAGGAGTGAGTCTCAGCCTTCTTAATGTTAACATTGGTCAAGCACTTATTTCTGCCAGGATGGATTAAAGACGACAGAAGTCTGTAATCTGTATTGCGATGGCTGCAACTTCACATGGAAAAACACTTTTTCTTTTAAAAACAAAAGTTTCACAGGCTGCGTTGTTGCAGTGCCAGTTGTTGCAAGACCTTAAAATAACTGACTCTTATCAACTTTTCCTGTTCTTAATGCCAAAGCAGTTTGCTGATTAGATTTACTCTGTGTATTTTAGTAAATCATTGACATCAAAACCTCCTCACAAACAGACGTATCTCCAAAACCAGCTCTATTCCTACCTGAGTTTGGCGCTGTAGCTGGGGCAAAGAAAGCGACCCAGGATAGTTGTATCAGGAAGCGATTATCAAAATAAGAATAGCAATGTGGGGCTGGACCAAAGTATGCTGCCTCTAACTGTGTCCAGAAAGAAAAGCCTGAGGAAGTGAATAAGAATAGCACAAGCATGCACTTCCCTGGAGTGGTCTCTCAGCTGTCAATAGTTTATGCTCAGGAGCTCCCCGTATGCCCATGTAACCACCATGGGCAACATCTTCCTGCAGGGAATCCCACAGCTTAACTGTATACTTGGTGAAGAGCCATCTGGCTTCGCTCATTTTGAACCTGCTAGTTTTATTTGGCACCCTTTCGCTCATGTGTTGGAAGAGAAAGAGAACAATCAGTCCCTTTTCACTCTCATTATGCTGCTTGTGGTTTTATAGACAGGTGCCGTATCCCCTCTCAGTCATCACTTTTCCAGGCTGAAGAGCTGAAATGTGGAAACTACCGCATGGATTTGATCATCCCTGTGGCGCTTCTCTGAATGTTTTCCTCTCCATTTCCTTTAAGGTGAGGACCAGGACTGCACATAGCATTCAACAGCCAATCCAAGTGGGCACACGCTAAATCTATATAGGTGCATGATGGCGTTCTTGTTTTTCCTTCCCTAATAACTGCTAATGTGGTGCAATGGCTCTTGTGTCTTTAAGATCTTCTGAGATGCACAGCACATTTCAGTTGTGAGCTCAAGAACAGTTTTTTCTCTTTACTTTTTTTAATAGCCACACTCAACCCAACCCAAAATAATATTTATTTTTCTTAACTTATCTACTGATTGGGCGTTATTGAAAGCGAAGTATAGCTAGAATATTGCTGAGGAGAAAATGTATTCTCATTCATTGTAACTTCCAAGATTTCTGAAGGGGTCATGTGTAAGTTATGAATGTGAAAAATAGCCATGCTGGAGGTGGAAAGGAGATCAACCACAGAAAACTTAAACAGCAAAAATAAATGTTTCAAAATGTTCCAAATTTGTGAAAATAAATGCATGATAGAATGGAATAGAATAATATTAAAAAAACCCTTTGACAATTTCCCTGCAATAGAATGTAACCTCTTTTAAATATTTTTGCTAGAGCTAAACCCCATGAAACCATGAAAACAACCAAAATAGCAGATGAATCCTTCTACCAGTTGCTATTGCAATCTATTACTTGCAGGAAGGAAGCATGTTTATTTAAAAATATCCTCCTTGCCCTTAAAGATGTAGTCAGATGTTTGCATTATTTGAAAACTGTTGTAGATATCACAATTACCTAGTTTCTTTTTCATTTTGAAGTCCTTGTTAGGTGTATTATTTTATGTCATATAAATTCAATCTGATTTATGCTGGTAGGATTAAAGTAAGACTGATACAGCTCTACAGAGAACCAGCAGCGATGACCTAAGCTTCAGTCTGATGGTTTCTGATACCTATTTCCCACTTGGCTCCACCAAGCAAAACCACCAAAGCTCCCTAGCTCACATCCACCCTCAGGTTTTCCACCAGTTCCTTCTGCAACAGTGGCCCCTACTCCCTGCTGCTACCCCGGCATTTGTCTGACAACCTCAAGCCGAGTCCCACAGGGTAAATGTATTGAACCTGTGCCTTGAAATGGCTCTCCGAAGTTCTGTCTAAGTATCTCCAGCTGCTTTATGGGAGTGAGTGACATGGTCTGGAAGCTTCATTTCAATTGAAAAAACCTCTGCTTGCAACAATCAGTAGCAGTGGCGTTCAGCTTTCAAAAGCCGACAGTAATGCTGCATTGGCAGGAGTGTGCTGGCCTGTTCACTACTTCTGAGAAGAGCAAACAGCTCTGGTCTGCATCACACAAACAGAACTTCTTATTTTCAAAGCCTTTGATATGCAAATGTCCTACTCCTGTTCTATCTCGGGTTAGATATTTGGAAGCCTTCCATGGAGATGCAGACATTTCTTTGGGGCACGATGAGCTTCTGACTTTTGCCTTTCTTTGATTATTTATTTTTAAGAAGATAGAAAGCAGAGATCTTTTCTGTGAGCACACCTGCCCCAGGCATCTAGTCTTCACAGTGGAAGCTGAGTAACACTTTGCTGTTCAAACAGAAATCTGAGTGTGTTGTACAATTGCAACAAAAAGAGACTGATGTGGAAAGATGGCATGGAGCCATTCCTTCATGCCCGGTAGAGAAGAAAACTTTTGGAAAAGCAGGTGGAGAGAAGGGTATTGAAAATATATTGGCAAGGCATGAAGTGAGGGTGAAGAGGCCATCTGCAGTCATGTGGGACATGGAGAGGACAAGAAGTTGGGATGAGATGCACTGATACCTGGTGGGAGGTGTGGACTAAGACTTGCAGGGATTTGGTGTGACTTAGTGATGTGGGCACTTTAAGGAGACCCTGGAGACTTCAGTGTAAGTCTGAAGTTCAGTGAGCTGCTTTATTGGCTCACTTTACCTCCCCATGTGTCAGTTTTCCCCCCATCTCTTTCTGCCTGTCAAATTGGCATCAACAAAAATTTGTCAAGATGGGGAAAAAAAAGAGGAATTGCGATGGGGCTTAAAGACGAGGATATGGAGCCTGAGTCAAAAGGCGAGATGATTCTGTGTGGGTTAGGTGAAAGGGCTGAGACAACATTAGCTCCCTTCAGCTAGATCTTGAGCAGAAGATCTGACATCGTTATGTTCTCAGCTCTAAATGCGGAGAGAGCGATGCTGAGGACGAGATACAGAACGTGCAGCACGCAGCCAGCACGACAAAGTCGTTGCCAGGTAGAGATAAATGTAGGACAGACAAATTACTTAAAACTTATCTCCCTTGGTCTTTGTCTGCTAAAGAAGAATGGGGTGTTCAGAAACCCCTCCTGTGTGATAAGGCAGAGCACAATGAGCTAAACTGTTCCTTTAATTGTGCCGAGGAAGCAATACATGCCGGTGTTGCTTTGTGCTTAATTTTTTTATTTTCATAATCAAAATCAGCTAGGCTATGTCATCACAGATATACTCAAGTTTGTTTTCAGTTCTCATGTATGTGATGATGCACCTTATCACACGCTGGTGGATTAGTCTGTTTACACAAATCTGGCTCAAAGGCTGAGCATCGTATGAACACAGCACAGTGAGGAGCATTGCAGTCTGAGCCTTGGGTCCTGACCACATTCTCCATTCAAATGGTCCCGCAAATTATCACTCCAGTCCTGGGAGCCCCATTCATGTCCCCTCAGAGCCAGACGTGGATGACAGGACTCAAGTCTTAATCAGTTTTAGAGACTTTCAGACAATGAGTCCAATATATCTGGAAATTGCAGGCTCTTCATGCAGCCATAGTGTATTTCCTTTCAGAAAGGCAGTATCTGCTATTAAAAAAACTTCTAAAACATCAGAAAAAAAGACTTTCATGCAACCTCCGGAGCTCGCTTGATTGTCAACTGCTAGTCAGGCTTCTTGACACCGAGACACAGTCCCTCTCTGTACCAAGAAGGGCTACTTTAACCTGAGCTCCTAGCTGATGTTAGGAAGGAATGCAATGAACCTCGTACCACTGAGTTCTCCTGAAGTTATCATTCCTTTCATGGAAGAAAGAGCCATGGACTAACACAGGGAAGATCTGAGACTCCTATACATATCAAATCCATCCAACATAGTTTAATTATTTATAACCTTTAAGGTTTAACTGAAATTATGAATGAGTCCAGTTCCCCGTTCAATTCATCCAAACTTGGGTGTCTAAGCTTCTGCAGTAGTCATTGGAGATCTAAAGGCTACAACCAGTGGAGCCAGGGGTAGTTCAGATAAGCATATCATAGAACCATTATGGTTGGAAAAGACCTTCAAGTTCAACCATTACCTAACTCTACCAGTTCCACTTCTAAACTATGTCCTTGAGCACCATATCTAGATGGTTTTTAAATACATCCAAGGATGACAATGATGGAGTTTACCTGATAACATTACAAATTACCTCTCTTAATTCCATTCCCTATTGACTAAAATTCCACTGACTCTAACGAAAACCTAGATGCCTGCCTCACATATAGATAACTATATTGCATTGAACTAAATTTAGACATCTGTATCAGCAGCTAAGTCCCTCTCTATAAGGCTTATTAGGTCAGACTTATCTGGTGTGTGACCTGTTCTGCATGCGTTACTTCAGTGCAGAACTTTTCATATTGTTAAGACTGAACACTGAAGTGACGGGTCTCAAACAGAATAAATTGCTTCAGAATATGCTTTATATAGATGAAATGTGTTTGAAATTTCAAATTCCTGAGAACTAAAATTAAATGTCTGAAAGAATACCCGAACACACCATCCAAAGAATGTGATCCTGAAATAGTTGTCTTGAAATAGCAGGGCTGATTGCTACTGACACTTACCATAGGGGCTGTGTTAGACCAGAGTCAATGTCCATATAACTTCACACTGGATTTTCAAGGCAGTCAGGAGAATCCAAAAAGGAGTGATCCCCTTCTGTGCCATCGCAACTTCATTTGTGTGCTTTGTACACTGGAGAATGCATCCGTGCAACTTTGTTCAGTGCCTCTGTGGACTCTCGCCTCCCAACAGTCGTTCCAGCCCTTTTGGAATCTGTTCATATCTTGGACCCACTCAGCGTGCATTTCTTTAGGATGTGAAGTTCAGGACCTACTGCTGTGGCACTAGGCTCCACAACTTAAATATGCTCTGTGTGAAATCAGCATTCCCTGGGTTTTCTTCAGATATTTTTCTCGGAGGTGTCTCCTTCTTCTAGCATCTGGTGAAACAGTGAGCAGTTCATACCCCACTCACTTTTTCCATAACTTTTCAAATTGTATAGATGTCTATCACAGTCTGTATCTGCCAGAACAAATGTTTATAGTAGTTGCAAATGTTTGAAGAGCTATTAGTTTGTATGAGAATCAGCTTCAGGAACTTGAGCAAGAGTTCACCATAGAAAGACATCCCTACTGAATATAAAATGTATAGGGGGGGAAAAATGAACTTCAGAGATTTATTGCTGGATTTTGGCCCAACAAAATCCTTTAATTTTGTCAGGCAGTTTTACTATATGAGCCACTGGTTCCTGTGAGACAACAAAACGGAGGATGAGTAGAGTCTCCATTTGTTTTACTTCTCACATGATGTCCAAGGTCCAAAATCTTTACCCATTCACAAAACGCCCTCAAGCTGAATGCATTACTAGTGGTATCTTTGGTTTTCGTTTCTAAGGAATGAGGAAAGGAGAAATATTTGTAAATGGGTATTGCAAACCACTAGTTTAGGTAAAGCTTGTATATAATTCACATTAATGTAAAGCCTTAACAGGTTTCAGTCATCACAGGATATCATGTTTAACAACAAGTTTTAATACAGCTGTAAAAAAATCACAACCCTAATTGTCATTACCTTGCAATTCTAGACAGAGGGTGTACATGTCTTTGTTTGTACACCCTGAGGAAATTAACTAGAAGAATTTCAGGTGAAATTTACAGTAAACATTTGTGATGTATTTAATAGATCTACTGAGCAGTACTTACAAGAGATAATTTCAACAGTCAACTGGAATACAGACTGAAAAATTAAATGCAGATTACTGAAAGGAAGATTGGAAACTGGTAGATGAGCATGAGAAATTAGTACCAATAAACATAGCATAAATTACAGATGACTCAGTTTCCTGTAGAGCACAGATTATTCATCGTCTCTGAAGAACAACTTGGAATTTTAAATTCTGGGTGCCAATGTAAAAGCCCTGCCTGTTTTTCCCACGTGACTCCTGGCTCTGTGCATATGTTCAATCTATCACTGAACCCTTTCTTTTAGGACTTGCTATATTATATGAAAAATTTTGAGTGGGATGAGGAAATAAAACATATAAAAGAAAGTAGCTTATTGAAGCACCTGCCTTTTTTACAGTTTTTCAAAGCATGACCCTGTTTAGAAAATCTCCTGGTTCAACATCTCATGTATACAATTAAATTAAAATGCTTAATTGTGCAGAACGTTAGTCAGTGCTGATCTCCTGAGGAAATAGGAACTTTATGAATGATGCCTGCTTCCCACTGTGAGGAGTAAAATTACACTATTTAAAGAATATATATGTTAATTACCTAAGGCTGTTTAGAGGAATCTAAGATCCCATAATACACCGTTACTGTATTGTGAAAGAGTTCTGTGAAGCAAGGTCTTTAGTTTGGAAGCTAAGAAGAAGAAATTGTGGAATAAAATTGGGTAAAATAATTTTTGCTTTGTTGATAAGCACTTTGCTAATTAAGAAGAAGGAAGTGATTGTCCTGAGCTATGCTGAAAACCCTCCATACCTGGGAATAAGAGCTTAGCTGTCTTTTGGAGGGAAAAAATGAAATCACAAGTGCACCTCAAAAACATGCTGATGAACAACTCTAAGTCATGTGAAGTAGGCTGTCAAGTAAGATACTGGAAATAAACCCACGGTTTGCAAGGCATAGAAATACAGGCTCTGACCAGGATGTGAGCAATTTGGGCTCAGGCAGATGACCTAAACATTCACCCATACACTGCATTAGGGTCAAATGGACTCTGTCTGCTTGTGGGATGACAATCAACAGGCAGCTCTAGAGGGGGAGACACTTTTGTCCAGCCCTGAGCGGAGGCACGGGACCCTCCCTCCTGTCCACAGTGCCTGGGGACAGAGGGACAGAGGACACCAAGTACTTTACCCAGACCTGGCTTGTCACAGCTCTGGGTGCTCCTAAGAGACAGCCTAGAGCAGGGGTACCTGCCCGGGGTACCTGCCCTTGCTTTTGAGGCAGGTTGATATTTGGTTTTGCTCTAGCTTAAATTCATGGACCTGTCAGCCTGCAGCCCCACCAGTGCCTGTCGAACACTGCAGCTCTGATTTGTATCCTGGGTGTGTCCTTGAGCAGAACATTGCTGACGGCAGCACTGTTGGCATTTCCAGCAACAGCGACACACGTACCCATCACAAAACCTTGGGACAACCCAAACTTGGCCATTTGGAAATGCTGTTTGTTTTTCCCTGGGAGAAAGGATGAGGAGGTTTTTGCTGGTTTGTTTTGAATGTGCAAGTGACACTAATGGGAACAGAGGGTGTCTCCAGAGAAAAGAAATCGCAAAAGCTACATTTATAATCCCACTTCAAGCCTAATCTAAATACTGCCCAGGTAATGTCTATATCAATAGGGATCAAGCAAGACAACTGTGCAAACACAGTTGTGCCCCCTACTAATTCCCACTTTCACCTGAAAGTCAGGAAAAGTGAAAAAATACCAATTAAAAACATCCCCCTGGTGTAAATATTTGTCCATAAATATTTTATCGGTTTATTTAGTTTTACTTGTGGAATATGATTAGAAGGAGCAAGGGCAATAAAAGAAGGAGGGAGGGAGAGGGGGAATGTACCTGAAGTTTTCAAAAGAAATCTCAAGAACTTTTCCATAAGGCAATTTTAAGCTGAAAGTGCCTTGGCAAATCTGTAACGTCATTTTCCAAATGGTGTGTAAAATGTCATCCAATTTTAAATTTGTAATATTGCTTTAATCTTCAAAAAGGAAATAATAATGTTTGTCTTTGCTCTGGTTGATCCAATCTTGCGCTCCTGTCCAGATTAAGCTTCTACTGATTTTAGTGATCTAGGCCCAATAATACGCATTTCACTTATCAGTTTATTTACAGCTTGGATATGCCATTGCCTTAGGTATCTAGGATACACACTTTGCGCACATACAGCACATACAGAACACGTACTTGTAGACATACTTTCATTGAATATGATAATGTAAGGATCGTTATCCTACCTAAAGAAATGCATTTGAATTGCGTACCTCTAATGCTACCCTCCAAACACCAGATAAATACCTTCCAAAAATAGCATCACTCATTTTTCACAGCAGGTGTCATTCATCAGGTATGAGGCTGCATCTAAACGTGTTAGCAATAATAATTCAGTTTGGTATGTGACTCCAGCTCATTACTGGCAGCCCCAGGCGCTGGGGGCTTGTGAATTCGCTAGAGCACGGCAGAAATATTTAATCCTATAACAAATATTTAGTCCTACAACATGAATATTACACCAATATTGATCCTGTAAGTTAAAAAGACTGTGAAGAACCTTCTCCTTCAGCTGTCTGACCTGTATTGCTGTTTGCTCACCTCCGTGGTCCTGTGCTCTGAGCTGGACCAGCTCTGGGCTGCCCACCAAACCTGGTCTGGAAGGGGATGGTGGACATGGGAAAGCGGGAGCTGAGGGAACAGATTCTGCTCCTCCACGGGCAGCACTGAGGGCTTGGGGAGCAGTGGCTGCATCTCTCCCTGTGAAGGAAGGATGTTGCAGGCACAGAGCAGACCAGTCCTCTATGCTGCTCCTGTCCCTGTCCTGACATCTGCTCCTGCGTAGCAGTGCCAAAGTCATTCTGGAGGTGGGGATGACACCCTGCTATTGCCCTTTGCATTCTTGGCACCTTGGTGTCTCACCATAAAAACACAACAGCATCGTGGTCACCAGCACACCAAGAGCCATGGCGCCTGGGGTCCCCAAGTGGTTGCTGCCACACTGGTGGAGGATCGCTGCCAAAGGTCTTTTTAGGCAACTTCCCCCCTGCACACACACGCAGGCAGTACTGCCACAGCTAGCAGATCTGTAGACGACAAATGCCACCGCACGAAGGCTAATTAAGAGTCTGCAGGGAATCTTGTTGCATGTTTCTGCTTAATTTGTAATATTCACACTAGGCCTGACAGAAAGACACCAAGAGGGCAGGAGGGCTTCCAGCGACTTTTAATGGGCTGTTTGCACCGGGACACCAATAATGACAGGCGGGTTTGCGCAGGCAATGAAAGGGCTCTCTTCAGGCCCCACCGGACACCAGAGCCTGTTGACCTTAATTAAATTTCATGGCACACTTAGCTCGGTCCTGCGGTAATTGCTCAGCCTTTACTTCTCTGTCTTGGCTAAATGGGACCGCTCTCCTAGGCAGCAGTTCACAGGGAGTGCAGGGTGTGATGAGACCCTTCTGCTGGTGCCCTGCGCCTCTCATCTCCCCCTGCTGTCTCTCTTCTCCCAGGCCCTGTTTAATCTTCTGCCACTCCTGCTCTTCAATCCCTTCTGGCACTTTCAGAGCGATATGCTAAAGATTAATTTAAAAAAAAAGAAAAAGTAAAGGAACAGGCAGAAAAGTATGTGTGATGCTGGAGAGGCAAGAGGAGGGTGAGAAGAGGGAAAGGAAAGACTGCGGTGAGGAGAGAACAAGAAGTGAAGAGTGGAAGGGATGGAAAGCAGAGAACAAAGGGGAGAAGCCCTGAGCACTTGAAAGAGCAGGTGAATGAGGGAGCGAGTGGAGACGGGAAAGAGAAGGGGAGCAGAGCCTTAAAGAGAGGCGTATAACAAAGGGAAGAAAAAGGAAGTCTTAGCAACATGTTAAATAGGAAAGGAATGGGGAACAAGGAGCAAAAAAGAATCCGTGATCAGGAAAAGGAGACTTCCTTGCAGAGAAAGAGAGATGAGAGCAGGCTGATTCTAAGGGGGCAAAGTACTGGAATCTGAAGAAACACGTTAAAGAAATACATTACAAGCTTGAAACACAAAAGCAGAAGCATAAACTGTAATAGAGAGCAAAAGCAAATGAAGTAGAGAAAGGAAGCAGGTGGAACAAAAGGAAACAGGGCAGGTAACATAGTTTTAAAATATTATTACACGTAAAAGTTGGATTAAAAAAATATTACTGAGCTCGTTTCTCTCTTTAGAACTGTACCGTATGAAATGAAACATATGTACAGTCTGGCATTGCTGTTAATATCCCTTCCTTCAAATCCGCTTTTAATGGGTACAGATAATAAAGCTGGTAACCGTTTAAGAGCAAATGCCATTACGAATGATGACCTGTAATCCACTGTAAACTCTTACCCTCTGCTTACACAAACAGACCTGAGTGCTTGAAGTAAGAAGATACTTTTATTTTCTTTCTTTTTGTGTGGAGGTCCTCACTCTTCTGGCCAAATTTCCTTTCCCCGAGGACAAATGGTTAAAACACTGGGCTGTAGGGTCTGTCTTAAAATAATATAGTTTTATTCAGTATCTCCATTGTTAGGAGATGTAGTAGTCTATTCTGTTTACTACCGTTGAGTGGCACGTGGAGGATTACGGAACAATGTGGCAGAGGGTAATTTCTTTTTCAAGTTATAATGTGATCTGGAAGAGCTCCTTGTTTCCAGCACAGCCTCCAGCCAGCTTCTTGGAAGTCTCCTTGCTCCTCCCTTGCAGGCAGAGCACAGGAGTTGGCACACTGTGTGCTGGACAGGAACAAGCCAAGAACATCTTCAAGCCACCCAATGTTGTCTTACCCAGCACACAGCTCAGCAGAGGGTACAGCTTAATTCACATACATACACGTTTACAAGAGGCGGGCAAAGGCACATGACGATGATAGTCCTGGTGAGCAGAGATTGCAGAGCCTTTGCTCCTGTGGAGGATGAAGTAGCCAACACCAAAAGGAGAAGCCAAGGTCTAAGCAGTGTCCCTCCCTGACCTGCAGAAAATGATCTGGGGAAACAGTCGGGGCCATCGCTGCTGAGCCCTGTGCTGGGCCATGGGGCTGCAGGTCACCTGCACAATTCAGCTCTTCAAACTTGTGCTACTGAAAAGAAAATATAGTGCAAAATGTAGAATACCTTTATGCAGGTTGTGTGGTTTTTAATCATTCCTCTTTAGCTCACAGAAGTGCTGCAGTTCCTTATGCAGTAACCAAATGTATTATCACATTGCTTGGCAACATTGTCCTTCCAGAATCAACACTTTTACTGTTGCCTCAGCCTCTTTCCTTCCTCCTTCCCTCGTTAAAAATCATCACCAACAGCCTGCTTCCCATTTCTCATCAGAACAAAAGGCACACGACCTCTCTGCCCTTAACCACACGTGCCACAGAGCAGGTCTCAGTTAAAAATCTAATTTTCGTGTTGTTTTAATCATGACTGCACTTGTGAGATGATGGCAAGAGACTGTAATAAGGATGGACAAAAGACATACAAACCCACAAGAAAAACTAATGATGAATCATTGTTTGAAGGGTGAGTCACGCCTGAGTGCATGCATATGTCAAGCATGAGACTGGCATAGCTTCACTTGATTAACCCAGATCTGCTTTGTTTAAGTCTTCTCTTACAGCTCTGCTTTTAAGGGAACAGCAACACACCACAGTTATTTGCATATGATTTTATTGTCTGTCTAGATGAATATTTTAGTGGACCACAGGATAGAAAGCATGGCTGGGCAAGACATCCAATCTCACTTCTAGTCCCAAGACAGGGTCAGCTCCATCCTAACCCTTTTTAATAGAGGTTTGCATGGTCTGCTGTTTAAATTTATTGGAGATAGGGATTCACATTGTCCCTGGGCAGACCATCCCCAACTACTGTCGTAGATCCAGGCCTCTCACAGCCATAGTTGGATTTGCTGCTCTCCTTTAACAGGGGCAAGTTTGCGACCACACACACATGTGGTGAAACCATCCTTCTTTTGATGGCCATGTGCTTTCCTCGGACCCCCTCCCCAGCAACGGGGGCGCTGCACAGTGAGAGGGATGTGCTGCTGCACAGGGGTCCCCGACAGCTGCCTGAGGGCTGATGCTGGTGCAAAGGACAGAGGCAGGGATGCACAGCCCCACTGGCAGCAGCACAGGCTTGAGTCAGCATGGAGTGATGGAGAAGCTGAGCCCCGGGTGATCCCCTGTCTTGTAGTATCTGGGGCTGCAGTTTGACAAACACATTCAGCTCACAGGAGCCAGCAGTGACGCTGAGCGAGGTGACGTTGGGGCTGTGGCTGCAGAGGGCATGCCCAAAGATGAGCAGGGTTCTGCTCCATGCTGCGTGGTGAGGATGAGCTGCTGTTAACGTCCCCGGTGTCATGAGGGTTACCTTGGCTGATGGCCATCAGAGGTGATCTGAGGACCCTGCCATTTGTGTGACACTGCAGTCAGGCAGCACTTTACGCATTTACGTTTACACTTGCTGCCCAGTTCAGCTGAGTGCTGGACCACTGGAGTCGCCAAAGCTCTGCTAACTCTTGAGTGCTACCAAAAAAAACCACACCCCAGAAGCCCCGTTAGACTTCTTGCCATGCATTTGCTGGATAGTAGGAGGGAAGATGTGCTTCATGACAGCAGGAACCGTGTAGCAACTTTCCACTATAGGAATACAGTTTTCTACCAAATAAAATGTATTCATTTATTATATAGAAAAGCACTTGTATATTAACAGCTAAGGGTCCTAGGCGCTGATGCAGAAGGATTTTGGGTCTGTAACTCATTTGGAAAGGGATTCAATGCTGGCAAATGCACCAAAATTTGCTAGGCAGCCAGGTGGTCTGAAGAAGCTGAGCTGAGATCCCCTGATTCCTAGTCAAGTGCTGAGCTGCATGAACGCAGAGATAATACTGTGTAACTCGTGCAAGCATTTAGCCATTGGCGAACAGCTGTCTAGCAATCTCTTTATGAGATTTATTTCTCTCTTATGGTTTTGTCAAGAAAACAGTAGTTGTTGATAATATTCAGAAACACAGAGTTGTTATTTAATAGTTGGGACAGTGAGCAAGCAAAAAAATCCTCTGCTGAAAATAAGCTTGTGTGATCAGTTGACTTTTTTGTCATTTTTGCAAATTATACGTGCCCAGGGTTTATTTTTCAGGGAATAATTATTTGTAAATAACATCAGGCTTTAGGAAAACTTTATGCTTTATTTTATACAAACAATTCTACTTTAATCGGCATTTCACATAGCATTCAGACTGTGGGTTGCAGTAACATCATCACCCATCTTCCTGCAGGCAAAATTCTGCCTTGTTTTGACAGTCATTCCTAATGCTTTTTCCTTTTGCAAAAAAAACCCCAAACCTAACCAAGATGAGGCTCAGGATGACCATGGTGGTGGTAGGGAACCAAAACTAGAATGCACAGAACAGGCCCGAAATGGATGAAGCATTTGCGCTTTTCCTCTGTCCAAGTAGAGCAGGATCATCTCTCTGCAGAGGGTCGAGCTGGACAGCCAGCGCCAAGGTCTCTCTCAAATCCAAGCACCTCTGTTTTTCTCAAAATTAAAGCGCTGCCTGCAATCCTGAGCCCGTAGGAAAACTGCTCCTGACAGCTGAGCACAGTTGCAGCAAGCTGCAACCCAGGTGCTTGCTGTTTCTTTTCGGAAGGGAGAAAGGGCAGACTGAGAAAATAATACCTGAAAATTTGTTCCGGCACATCAGAGAAAGATTCATCCCCCTCACCTGTGCAATTCCAGCAGATTCACCCTGCGAGAGGCAGCTGGAGGCAGAGCACCAGGCAGGATCCGTGCTGCAGAATAATATTTTGCCTTAATTTTGGCTCACTGCCACAGAAGCACCCTTATGAAACCATCCCTATGGACTCCCCAGGCAGCGTACGGCTTAACGCCATATTAAATTACTGCTTTCATTCTGCGCAGTGCAGCACAGCGGTATTGGCAGAACAAAAATGTAACAGCATATCGCTTGAGTCGAGGCAGATTTTTTGAACTGCAAACTTGCCCTCACCATTAGGATAGTCCTGCAAGGGCTGCTTGGTTCCTCTGGGGGGAAAGATGGGATTTGGCTTACAGTGCTCTAGTTATTCTCAAAAAGAGAAAAAAAAAAACAACCTATGATGGCTAATTCTTATATTAGGGATAGCTCTGAGCTTACCTTAAAATTAGGAAGCTGCATTTTGCTTTTTCCATTCACTGTAAATGTTTCTCTGCTGTTTGTATTTCCCACTGTAGGGATGCTGTTGTATTTGAGAATTTCCATGTTTTTTTGTGTTTGTGGTGTGGACCAGCTGGTCAAATCCAGTTTCTGCTCAAATTTATAGCAAGCTTTTCACTCCGTCACAAATACCCCAAATTTAATACCAAGAACATTATACCCCCTCAAATGCATCCTTTTTCCTCTGAGTCACAAGTAAAGAGCAGTCTTTAGGCACATCCTCAGGACAGCAATGTATATTATTGAACAGCCTCAAACCTGGCTGAATGCTGTCAGTTCAGCTGCTCTTGCTAAACTCACAGCAGAAGGAAAGGATTGTGGCAAGTCACCATTTTCACACCTAGACAAGGACTTCCGATCTTAAGCTGCATTCCCTCCACACTTCTGGTTCCCTGCTTAATTTCACCGAACGCGCCAAGACAAGCTGGAAGCGTGCGGAAATGCAGGCCTGCCCCTGCTCTGCTCCCTGCCAGCCGGAGCAAACAAGGCGAGGAGGAAGGAGGAATTACCCTGGTGATCCCTCCTGTGATTCCCCGGCAGCTGCAGTCCTCAGCTGACCCCAGCAGGGAGAGACTGCGAGAGTTACACTGGATTACAGATCCCAGCTGCTCTTAAGCCGAGGGCTGCCGACAACGACTTGGCCAATGGTGCAGCAGGAATCGCCCGTGTCCACGGATTCATCGCACCCGGGATGTTATTTATGTAGTCTCCTCGAGTTCTCTTTTCCCTTCTTTTATCCCCACAAATCCTCACTGTGTCATGGCATGGCAGTAATATCACTGCCATCAAACCTGAGGCGGTTTCATTCTTAAGGTTTTAAATTTGGGTGGGTGGGTGGGTAGGGTTGGCCTGGGAAGCCCTACATCTTGGCAGCGTAACGAGCTGGTGGATGGGCCAGACACTGCTGTGTTTGGATCCTAATGGAAATTGATAGTTCTTTCTTCTCCTTCCTTAGAAGGTCTTTTCTACATCTTCTGACACCCCTAAAGCAATCAGCATGTCAGGTCCCCAGGGTGGTTTCCAGTGTTGGAGAATCTGTCTCAAACAGCAGCACAACTGCAGTGAAGTGAATTACCTGGTGGTAGCTGAGATCTCATACTTCTTCTTTTTTCTCTTTTTATTTTTTTTTGATCTACCTAGGAGTTCACACTCCTTGTGCACAATGCATCTTCATTTCATTTGGGGAGAAATGGGTGTATTTTTTTTTTGCCAGCTTTGTAATTTATCTTTTATATTTGACCCTCAAGGAAAAAATATTTATACCATCTACATCACTTCCTTCCCAACAGCTTGTTGTTCTATACATATAGTTTTATTCTATAGGAACACACACTGACTGGATCACCTACACCTGTAATATTCACTCCTCGCAGCCCCCCAGCACTGCTGCTATGCATGCCCAGGGCTGCCTTGTGAGAGCAAGGTGACACGGGAAGGATCCAGAGACAGGAGATCCCCTCTGCTCCTTCCCCTTTGCCTGTCCTGAAGTAGCTCCTGTTGTGTCTTCCACACACTGGGAACAATTCAGGAACTGAGTCCAACACTCACGCTTGTTTTCTTTGCAGCATAAGGAATTTCAAAGCTCAAGGCAGCAGAATTTATAACCTATGCGGGTTTTCATGCCTCAGCAGAAAGTCTTGGGCTGCCTCCTGTGGGACACTCGTGCTCAAACTCCTCAGGCTGTGGGGAAGGGAATGGAACCCTCATAACCACTGGGATTTGGTAGAAAATCTGTGTCTGACCTCTTCCCCCCAGAAGAAGTCCCTCGAGGGGATTTTTTTGGGGTAGTCCTAATAAAAATAAGAGCTTTTATTTTTTATTTTTTATTTTTTATTTTTTGCTATTGGAGTGTCAAGCACGTTTTACTCTCCCCATGTAGAGTCCTTCTAAAAATCTAACTTTTATATAACACATAGCTGTACTTAGTCCGCTTATTTTCCTATAGATTTTTTTGAGATCTCTATTACTGGTTTCATTACTGTAGAGCTGAATCTGCTCCATATAAAATTAGTAGAAAGTATCCATTAAACCAATTCTGAATTAAATTATTTTCTTAAGTTATCAGTCATATTCTTTAAAAAAGTTCTTTGAATTCCATGGGAGATGACCAAATCTATGAATGAACATTGCCGTTTAACACAACATTATCCCAGATGCTCACACCATAAGTAAAAAATTAACAAGTGAAGGGCCGCTTCAAGGGCCACTGTTACCATCCTGCTTGTCTTCTGCAAATGCTGCTCTAGGTCACATTCATCATCACACCACAAGTTTGCTGGAAAAAACAGGAGGGGACAAGTTTTCAATGACAAGTTTTGTTTTCCTTTCCTTAAGAAAGGCTTAATCGATATAAAATGTGTGACTGAATGCAGCTTCTCAGTGCAGCATTTAAGCACGTGCTTGCCTTTAGGCCTTAACTGTGAACAGAGATGAGAAAAGTTACACCATTTTGCTGAGTCAGAGCCTAAATCACCCAGTGTACACTTTGCTCCTTTGCTTATCTAAGTCATTCTAACCCTTAATGACTGATCACAATCTGTGTGCAATAAATGAGTGTACACTGCTAAAAATGTAACATTAGAAGTCACTGAGAATGATAGTCAACACGGTTTTTAATGCGATGGAGTATGGGCCAGGTCCATGCTCTGGATGCCTGAAGCAAGAAGCGCTGAGGTAGGAGCTGTGCAGACCCAGAACGCCTTGGCAGCAAACAGAGGACCTCTTTGCAAAGCAAGCTTCCCGAGTGCCGTACTCACGGTGCTTGTTAGGTCAGAAACCTTGAGCTGGAAAAAACAGTGTCTGCCAACGTACTCTAGAGCAGTCTTAGATGCTCACACCCTTTTGTTATCGGCAGCAGATAGGAAAATAAGCTATAGTCTCTCCAAAGGTAGGAGGAAGTCTGCGGACCTAACTCCTTAGGCAACTGCAAGTTCGGGGATTAAGTTACCTGATGTCAGGAGCAGAAACTCCTACACGATATCCTCATTAATACACACAGTACATTAATGACCCTGCTATTCCAATACTTGCTCTTAGATAAAAATCAGTCTCTGCTTTGGTTAATACACTGGATATCTAAAACTTATTATTCTTGATCTGTGTTTGTGTGTTAGAGGAGTAGTAGCCAACTCCAGATGACGGGACAGATGGAGTTTTACAGTGCATAAAAAAATTGGGTTCTCAACAATAAGTCATATGTTATACTTGCACGTTCTTCTGCAAAATTAAGATATTTCCTTTAACAATTAGCAAAAATGGGAAGAGTACTGGCAGCACAGCGTTTTGACTTAGCTGTAATAAAACTGCAGAGCTGAGGCTGTGGAACTTGCTTCTTCCCACAGGACTCTACCCAGAAAAACAGATTTAAGGAAGAACAGTGAGCTCATCGGGTTGTGCTGCAGCAGAAATTGCTGCTCTTTCTGGGTCGGAAAGAGCTCTTTCAGTAAAGAAAACCACTTCAGCTCTCCGGTGCTTGCAACTGCTCTTGCTCTGCACAGTGGGTTGCGTTGAGTCAACTGGGTCGACTCAACTTCCAGATGCAAGCCTCTCCAAAGGCATGCCATGGGAAAAGGGGAGTAAAAGGTTTTGATGACACAAATTCCCTCTTTCTCCATCACCTCTTAGCAGCCAGCTAAAGGCTGGCTCATAGCCTTCTAGTCACTCTCTCTCAAATCGGTAGACAGTGTGGGGAAGGAGAGAAGAGGCAATCAGTCTTCTGAGAGCAGGACTCACCTCCTTCAGCACCTGGGGGTGCAATGTGTGAATTTGTTAAGCCTCGGATCTAGATAACAACTAAAACCCATTACAAAGATTGCCTAAAGGACTCTGCAAAAGACGTTGAAGGTGGGTTTTCAATGCTAGCCCACAAACCAAACCACACTTGTTCTGTAAATCTGTATCTTCTCTTTGCAAGGAAGTTTTTTGTTTCCTTGGCAATCACCATGACCTGGAGATTCCATTTGTGCTTGCAAAAAAAAGAAAAATAACTAATACAGAGAATAAAATGGTTTCCATCTCCTTAATAACTGCAGTGATTATGTAGAAAGAAAAGGGTTTTCTTGTGTGTAATAAATGTATCATTGGAAGTATGATATTCCAGCCACTGAAGTCATTGAACACTGTATTATTAACTGAAGGAGGAGCTGGATCAGATTCCAAAACTGAAATCACGTCACTAGAATCCTAATGGCAAGTTCCTTGTTGACAAGATGAAGTGCGGCGGCTGTCAAACACCTAAGTGAAGCACTGTACATGTCCTGCCCCATCCAGCCCTTGCAGGGTGAGCAGGAATTCTTCTCATCTAACCCATCCTCACCAAGTCTCTGCTGAGACTGTCCTTCGTTCCATGCCAGCCTCTTCCTCATCAGCACTTGCAAGAGGAGCCTCGGCAGTCCCAGGCCAGCCTGGGGGACCCTTTACACTGCGTATTGGCACGACCTCTGGCCCTGAGCAGCGCTCACTGCATGTATAAATTCTGGTGGGTGAAGTCTATAGTCCAACACGAATATTTCTGATTGGCCGGAGATAAATCCTCTCTGTCCCTTGGCAAAATATACCCAGCATTATGATAGCCATAGGAGCAGAAAACTTTTCCTGGCAACTGTTCCCATAATATGGCTCAGAGCTCAGTCAAGTGATGCACTGATCACACTGCTGATGAGCTGGGAGCAGTCAGGCAGGGCAAGTCAAGGGCTCTCAGTTTCTCAGAGGAGACCTTCAACATCGTGAAAGTCTGAGCCCTCTGCTCTTTCTAATATGTCCATAACTAAGCGACGCTGGAGCATATGATTTTCTTACCACTTCCACTGATACTTAAGGCTTAATCATCACCTATGAAGGGACTAGGCTAGGTCATTTGCTCCCTGTTATACTTGCATAAACTCATAGATATCAGGTACATCCCAGTATCAGTGGGTGGGGAATGATCCCCACAGGTACATCCACTGGTCTGAGCTGCACAGGTGCCGGTTAACTATGGAGTAGATGGCTGGGAAGGAAAGCCAGGGAGTCATGGAGAGGAAACAGCTCCTGGAGCACCCACAGTTCCTTTCTGAGACACCCTATATGATCACTCCATCTGTGCCAACTTTTCCTTTTTTTTGATTTCCCCAAGAGCATTGTAACACAACTCAGCCCTAAGGGCAATGCTCATACCTATGTTTGAAAAGAGTCTTAACTGATAAACTGCACTCAGGCAAGGAGTGAGGCAGCTCTTATAATGTACTCTTCTGTAGGGCTGAGTATTGGGTTTAAGGTAACCAGCTGCTTGGTCTCATGCAGTCTGAACAGACTGCAGTGGGAAAGCACGAAAGCTTTTGAAGAAAAGGTGCTGCAATTTTTGTTGCATTTTTTCTCTTTGATGAAAGAATCCTCTCTCTGGAATCTCTTCATTTCAAAAATCACATTTTTTTGTTACAAACAAGTATTTTAATTGTGGTAATTTTGAGCTGAGCGCTCAGATTCTCTTCAACTGCTATGGGTTACCAGGGGTAGGTTATTTGTGTTTTCCACATTATCAAGCACTTTTATGAGTAGTTCTACTGAATATCTGGTTTCCCATGGCTTTGACTGACTGCCTTATCCAACTGAATCATACTCAGACTTCCTGTCATCTCTGAATATGTCTATTTTTGTGATAAAAAGCAAGTGACTATATTTACTTGTAGAAAATGTAGGTCAGGGTAAAAATTGTTAGATGGACATCAGAAGCTGATAGATGAGGAGACCTGTTGGTTTCTTTTCTTACCGTTATCCAGCTTTTTAAACATTTCCAAATATTCTGTCTGGCTGTAAGCTTTTTAAATTTACATTTGCAATATCATTATGAGTTTTTTATTTATTTTCGTATATTTCTTGCAGATGGATCCTGAGCTTAATGACTACTCCTGTTGGGAGCATATGAAATCTGTACATTATTGCTTGTTCATTAAAAGATGGTAGAGGATTGTGCTGATGGTAATCTGAACCTCAGAAGTGCAAGCAGCCACATAATTGACCACTATGAAAAGACTTATCATAGAGAAACTCTCTTTAACTCCAGGGTATGGGTGGATATGTTAGATGGTAAACTTGGAGGGTTTCTGTTCCTCCTGTAGGAACATTTTTTACCAAAGGCATTTGCATTGTCAATATGTACTTGAAATCCCCTTTGAAATATGCATGCTGCTCTTTTTACATTGTGCTAGACTCCCAGTGCCTGCAGTAGTTTGTGGTACCCAACTCCTCAAGTTAATGATGTATTAACCAGGGTGTCTCTCCTTTTACAGGTGGGCTCTACTCAAATTCTTCTGCTCAAACAGCCCTGTCTCCCTGGCAGCACCTCTGTAAATTTATGACAAAGTCACGGTTCGGCTGAATTTTAACAGCATCCTATGCCTTGCAAATGAGTTGTTAAGAAGTCATAAACCAACAGGTGGATAACCCCCCCGGTGAGAGCAAATGAAACCTGAATTACAGTTTGGTCCCACGTCCTTTCTTCCGAGACAGACAAAAAAGTTTGAAACACGAAGAAAGCAACTCCTGAAACTCTTTACATCAGAGGTCTTTCCAGCTTTCAGCAAGCTCTGAGGGGAAATGGCATGCCCATACACTGGAACAGTCCCTTCCAGAGAATTGCCAGTGATGCCTCATGCACCATATCTGACCTCAGTTTTCCTTTCACCATGCTCTGAAGGCAAATCTACTCTGGCAGACTCCAGAGAGCAGTTTGTCTGATCTTGTGATTTGATTTCCTCCAAAGGAACAATTTTCCCTGGAAAGAGTGACTTTAAAAAAGCCCAGCCCTCTCTGTTCTGTTAGGAGTGTGGTGGCTGATTTCTTTTGGTATCATTGTTGCTGCCACAGATGTCCTCTTGGAAAATTCAAAAAGTTTCTGGACAGTTTTTCTAGCTTCTGTAGGCTAATTGCTGAAGAGGTGAGATTTGGCTGTCTTGATGTTTGGAGCCCCAAAAGGCAGTGATCTAATGACAACAACAGGCACCAGTAGTTATACTTCTTAGTATTAGTTGTTGTAATCCTGTCCTCCCCACTTTAGTGGGCAGAATGGTGAGAAACAAGGTATAGAATCATAATTTCATAGAACCATGAAGGTTGGAAAAGATTTCTAAGATCGTCAAGCCCAACAGTCACCAACGCTGCCATGACCACTAAACCATGTACCGAAGTTTCACGTCTACACGTTTTTTGAACACCTCCAGGGATGGTGATGCCAACACCTCCCTGGGCAGCCTGTTCCAACGCTTCACCACTCTGATGAGTCACCTACATGCAATGGAAACTTTTGGTTAATTCATTTTGAATGACTGGGTCCTTGAACTAGCCAAATGTTAGTTTAGAAACTGATTATTTGGAAGGGAACATGCAACAACTCATCTTATGCACCACATCTCTTAGTTTGCAGCATCTGTCTACAGCCAGTCTTGAGTATTTTGCACTGTAGTAAATGTGCCTCCCCACAAATAAAGTTGTAGTAGATGGAAAAGGAATAAAGATGGATGAGCTTTGTTGTAGTACTGAGGGGAATATCAACAGGGCAGTAAAAAGTCAAGATATTAATATATCTTGTACTTCCTTGACACTGATTCGCAGACACGTATGCACACAGGAAAATCGCCTCTGTGACCTCTGCTTGACAATGATAATACAGTAGTAATTGACTTTTCACTATTGTGTAGTTATGAGAAAAAAAATGGATATACTTCAAGAAGCAAGATTATCATCACTTATAGCTCCATCAGAAATCCTTCCAGGTATTTTCCACCTTAATTCAGCTCTGGAGTCTAATTCTCTTTGTAATTAGCAATTACAGTGCATATTGGAAAAAGCACATAGAGGAGGCAAATTGATGTGAAACGAATGTGTATCATTCACAGCAAGTTCCTTGAAACCTACTATTTCTGTTTTGCTTTTTCATAAAATGGCCAAGTGAGTCCACTTTAAAGAAAATTACTCCTTGGCAACAATGACCCAAGAGGTCTGCAAGTCTGTATAGCAAGCAATGTCGACAGCTTGATTATTTGTTATAAGAACAGGTCTGAAACATTTAATCTATAGAGCGTGTTAGGATTTCAGCTGAGAAATTTCACCGTCAATATTCCTCAGGACTGAACTAAAGTGAGAGGCGGGCAACTGCAAGTCACTCATTAGTATCCACACTGTGGATTAATCCTTGTTAGAGGAGAATAACAAATGTAGAAGGGATCATTTTTCCCCTCGCATGGGGAATGTGATTCAAGAGTGTGTTTTTAAGTCTGCTCAGAAGCATGCAAAAATAATGTTCATTAATGTTAGGGAAGATACAGATGCTGCATGAGGAAAGGATATAGCAACGATCATTGATTCTGGCAGAAGACTTCAGGAGCTCTCTTTGAAGTCTGACAACAGGAATCTGTGCCCAGATTTTCCAGGCTTTAATCTGTGACAATTAAATTAGGGGATAATGAAGGAAGACGGTGCTATCTTTACTCTTGGCTGAATTAATGATTTCTGAGTTGCAGGGAATGCTTACCTCTTTGGCTGGTCATTACAGAACTTCTGTTCCATCACACTCTGATTGTAAACCTGGATTTAAAGCCCTGGAAGTGCTTCTAATTCTTCTTTCCTGTGGCTCCAGTGTTACTTCTAAGGACCACCAAGTGTGGACTTTGTTAATATTATGGAAGTATATATTAAAGTAGCCAGTCCAAGGGTGCACAGAAGAGATACAAGCACCAGTCATCCCTGAACAGAGGAGAGGAGCTTGCAGGCCAGGAGGTGCAGCCCGACATGGAGTCGGCAGCTTTTGATTTGTGGGGAGGGTGCTGGTGGTGGGATGCAAGCAGCGCGACGTCACCGCTCTCGATCCCTGTGCTGCCTCCTTCCTTCTTTGTCACATTGCCACACGCTGAGCCTCACTCCTGCCTAAAGCTACCCATGGTGAGTGCCTGCACATCTACTGCACGCTTGCATTTCTCCTGCGGCTGAGACAGGCTCATGTGACCTGTTACAAAACCATGTTATTGTCTGGCTTAAAAATGACATAGTTTAAAAATGCCCCAGAGCAGCTCAAAATTTTTCTTCTGGAGAACTCTTCAAATGAGATTTACAACACTCACATTTAAAAATCATGCAGTTTAATAAAAAGAAATTACTATTTTCTCCAGCTCCAGTTGGATAACATATGGCCAGAGGTTTAAAAAAATAATAGTAATTTGGAGATTATTAATATTTGTCCTCAATTTTTTACTTAGAACATCTCATCATATCCCAAGGCCTGTTCTGTGCCCCTCAGGCAATATTTACTTTTTACAGTCAGTATTTAGAATATATGATGTGACAGTTAATATTTATATCAATGGTAAAGAATATAGTGCATTGTTTCCTGAGTGACGAAGCAATCTCTATCCAAATAGAACAAGATCCTCAAAATTCCTGTAGAGAAGGTGAGTTTGCCAGCAGTCGGGCATTTTGTTTCCAAAAAGCCCATTTTACTTCAGCTATGAGTAAAAAACTGCTTATTTTTCATAAATTCCTCTAACTATGTGTTCCTCCCTGAATATAAAATGATAAAGTACATAAATATGGAAAAGCGTAACCTCAAGATGAATTGCCAACTGGGGAGGGAGACATACACTACTGGAGCTTTATCCCAATTTGGAAACGCATTAAACTTTATTAAGCTTCCAACACACTTTATATGTTTTACTCCAATCGTACCCTGTCTAGGCAGGATACATCTGTTGTAACTCAGGCATCTGAAAGTCAAACATCTAAGTTTGACTTAGTCACCCAAACTCCCTTTTTAGTCAAAGGACAGAGGCAGGCACCTGCGGAGGGCACTTCATCTCATCCTCACCTTGGGGTCTAACACAAGGTCAGACCAACTGCCTTGAGGGAGTGCTCGTGTCTCATCAAGGGCTATAAAATAAGCCTCAAGCAACTAACTCTGTCTCAGATCTTTCAGACATCCCAAGTTAAGCATGACAACACTGTGCTTTGACAGAACCATCTCCCTAGCACTGCTGACAGCACATTACTCGTGTCCATTTAGAGAGCAGAAGGCTGGCTTAGGCTTGTTCCTGTAAAAAAGGTGTGTGACACACACCTGAGTGACTTCTCTTGCCAAATTTATTGCATTATTTTTGCCTGGGTCTCTGTGAGACTTCAAAGGGACTAATAGATGCCAAACTTCTTGAGGTCTGATTAGTTTCAGCAATGCAGAGCCTTTATGGGGAGGTTGTAGATTTGTCCTGAGAAGAAAGCAAGGAAAATTACTCTGATCTATGCGTTAATTAGTTAAGGCTATCTGGCAAGGCAGGCTGCTTGCCTTTTTATTTTCAGCCCAGTTCCAAAAAGAATCAAGACAAAAAGGAGGTAGAGAGTTAGCCTGGAAAAGCAGTTGTCATGGTTTAGGCAGGCATTGCAAGTACACACATTCGAGTCGCATAACAGTTTTGGATTTGTTGAGCTCTGCATTGTAGCTGAAGTTGTACATTATAGCATTTCCACTGATATTTGCCTTGTGCCCTAACAGAAAATGAGAACTATTGTCTTTGGTAACATGAAAAATAAATGTTTACAACATTTTTTCCACCTAATTTAATAGAACTATTCAATTATTTAACAAGTTTTTCTATTTTCAATCCTACTGTGTTTTTCTGTTTTGGACTCACCTGCCAGCCTTTGTGTTTTTGGCTGTCTCTTGACTGCTTGATAGCACGAGACAGCCACCTGAATTCCACCTCAAGAAAAGCCTTTGCTGTTCACTTCTCAACTGAGAGACTATGTGCATTCTTGTCACCTTTCCCCAGCACCGACAGAGCCTAGCGAGAGAATTAAATCCCGCTTCACACCCTAGTCATCCCAGCCTAACACAGAGAAACCTGTCAGCACCCCAACAAGATTAACTACTGCTTGTGCCTGATCTCAGGCAAGAGCCTGGAGTGAGCTGCATGCAGTTCTCTGCTCTGGAGGTTTGTGTTGTGTGCTCCCAGTATGGTGCTGTAGGATAGAAGGGCCAGAGAAATGCCAAGTGGCCAGCTAGGGATGGGGACTCTGCCGGAGCAGAGTTGTTCACGAACCAGTTAAATGCAAAAGGTGATTCTCAGCCAGCAGAGAGAAATTTCCTTATCTAAGAGGGTGAAAAAAAAATTTTGTAATTTTACTCAAGAGAGCAGCCAGAATCCCTTCTGGTAAAGGAAGAAATAGTGTGAGCTTCAGGCTGACAGATGAAACCTGTTTAGACTCCTGGAAGAGTTCAAAGGGAAGCCTGAACACAAAAGCTAATGTGATTGTGAGAGGTTTGCTGATCGTAAAGGAGAGGTGATCTGAGGTGAAGATGGGGAAGGCAGGTGCTTGGAGTTGGTGTCTGGTGGGGTTACCCCAGAGAAGCTTTACATCCTGAGTGAGATTCCTTAGGGGAATCCCCAGCAGATGCACCTGATGGTGCCATGAAAACATCTGGACCCCCAGATAAAGTTGCCAGGTCTGGTGGCTGAGGGACATCTATGCAATGTAACCATGGACCTTTGTATCCCATTTCATCTGTTGCTTCTGCTATATACATCTGTAACTGTGTTGTCTGTTGTGGATGTTATGAATAAATTACTGTATTTGCTTTTTAGCTTAACCTGGTTTGAGTTAAGTGCGATTTCAGGTAACAGGATAACAAGAAGTCATTCTTTCCCCAAGGATATAGTGAATCTGTGAAAGAGGGCCTGGTTTTGATGACAGGTCACTCCTGCTATCTTTTTCTCTACCATCTCAAATGATGAATGTCCCTGTGGGGTATCGGTTCAGACTGCAGCAATGAACCACGCTGTAATCAATATGATGTCCCAGGATGGAATTTCAGTCTGCCTCTTTTGACTTTTTAATAAACTTTGAAATTAAAAGCACACACCCACACACACTGTACAGAAAGGATATTAGTAAGGTTCTGCATGAAGCAACAAAAAGTTAGTACTGAAGAAATAATCAGTTCTATTCATATATGTAACACTGACAAAAATAAGATCTTTTGAAATGTCTCCATTGCTTCGAGACATATACAGTGTATTTTATTGATTTATCCCTGATAGAAATATGCCATGAAGAGACCTTGCAGGACCTCTTCATACCACCTAATAAATCGTGCAAAACGCTACCCCATTTTATTATTTATTCTCGGACAGTTACATGGAAACTTAAGACCAGATCTTCAGTGGATGTGAATCAACGTAGTCACCATGGAGGTCAACATAGAAGAAACATTTTGTGAATTTGTCACAGGAATAAAAGGACAATTCAGAGAGGAAGCAACCTCAGGACATCTCTAGTCTAATCCCTGCTTAAAGAAGGGCCAGCTCTGAGGTCAAACCAAGCTGCTCAGGACTTGATTTTAAAAAAACTCCAAGCAAGGAGGCAGCACAGATTCTTGGAAAATCCAGCTCCACTGTCCATCTGTCCTCACCAACAAAATCTTCTCCTCATATCCAATGTGAAATTGTCTTTTTTCAACATATGCCCATTGTTGATCCACTTGTGCCAGGTCCTGCACTTGAGTCACAACAACCCCTTGCAATGCTACAGGACTGGGGAGAAGTGGCTGAAAAACTGCCCAGCGGAAAAGGACCTGGGGGTGTAGTTTGACAGCCAGTTGAACTTGAACCAGCAGTGTGCTCAGGTGGCCCAGAAGACCAACAGCAACCTGGCCTGTACCAGAAATAATGTGGCCAGCAGGAGTAGGGCAGTGTTTCTCCCACTGTACTTGGCGCTGGTGGGGCTGCACCTCAAATACTGTGTTCAGGTTTGGGCCTCTCCCTACATGAAAGGTGCTGGAAGGTGTCCAAACAAGGGCAACTAAGCTGTTGAAGGGTCTCAAGAACAAGTGTTATGAGGAGCAGCTGAGGGAGCTGGGATTGTTTAGCCGGGAGAAAAGGAGGCTGAGGGGAGACCTTATTGCTCTCTACAGCTACCTGAAAGAAGGTTGTAGCAAGGTAGGCGACGGTATCTTCTTCCATGAAACAAGTGACAGGAGAAGAGGAAATGGCCTCAAGTTTCAACAGAAGAGGTATAGGTTGGGTATTAGGAAGAATTACTTTACAGAAAGGGCTGTTTAGCATTGGAACAGGTTGCTGTGTGGTGGAGCCACCATCCCCGGAGGTATTTAGGAGACGTGCAGATGTAGTTCTTAGGGACATGGTATAGCAGTGAACTTGGCAGTGCTAGGTTAATAGTAGGGCTTGATATTAAAGTTCTTTACCCACCTACGGTTATACGATTTTTTCAGACCCCCCCGTGCCATTCCATGTTGTGAAGAGCCTGGCTCTGTCTTCTTGATGGTCCCTCATAGATGCTGGTAAGTCTGTTAAGTCCCCTTGAAGTTGTCTCTCCACCAGACTGAGCAACTCCAACTCCCTCCTCCTCCTCCCGCTCCACATTCTGATGCACATGCATTGCATGTCCCTCTGCTTCATCTGCCAAGGGTGAGCAAAAACACCTTGTGCCCTACTGGACATGAGGAGTTCAGTCTACTGCAGATCCCACCAGCATCAGGGGCTTTTAAGGGATAGATCTTGTGGCATCCACTGAATGAATCCGGTTTCTACACTTGTGCTTACAATTCTGTGCAGACATTAGAAGTTTTGGTTTTTTATGATAATGCTGTCTTTGTCTCCCCTTCATTTGAGAGAGAGAAAGACAGGCTGGATGGTGTTATCTCTCATCCTCAGCTAGCTACACTGTGCTGCAGTGTCATTTTTCAAACAAAACCAGAAAGACTTGCTCTATCTGGGCGATTTTGATTTCTTACTTCACCCACTCCCATCTCCCTCCTCCCTGCAACAAGATGAAAACATCAATATCTGTTTTGGGCTCTCAAGGTATGACACAATGTCAATGGAATTTGTTTTTAATCTGGGTGACTAACAGTTATCTGACAATTCAAGTAATATCTCTCCATATCCATCCATCAAACTCCAACCTAACTTACAGGGGGAGACAGCATCAGATTTAGCAGCTGAGCAAGCCCGTTAACACCCTGGGATTGCAACCCTGTGATACGATTTTCCCCTAGCCTGTCCTGCGCTGCCCTTTTCATTTTTTATTCATGTAAAATTATAACTCTTGCATTTGAAAGTCATCCTCTTTCATTTCTGAGGCTGTTTCCTACAGTGAGTCAGGTCAGGCAAACTATTATTAGGACCATGTTTATTTATAACGGGTAGTTTAGCATTAAGCAACGAGTTGTGACAGGCTGTGCATTTCTGGAGGACGATGGCAGGCTCGGGGTGCCTGCACAGGCACAATGCCGAAGGCGGAGGGCTCCTGCCACCCCAGCCGGCCTCTGGACACGCTCTGCCGCCAGCAGCTCCCTGCCATTACGAAACAAAACGTTGAGAGCGAAACGAGGACACGCTGGAGCCGGTGCTGGGAGAAGTGGGCAGCGCCTGGCCGGCCATGCTGTCCCTGCCCTGCCGAGTCCCCTGGCAAAGGGCAGCTCATCGGTGGGACTCACAAGACTCAGAGCATTGTCCAGAAGCAGGAGTCTGCTGCCTCATTTTCTTCTGGGTATCTCTCTTTTCCACTCCCTGACATTGCTGGTTTATCACTCCCTCTGCACTGTGAGCAAAGCAACCGGCTTTGCTGTACTCTATGGAGTTTTCTGCCTCTACAGCAGCACTTTCAATACAATTAAGTTGTTTATTCATTTTTATTCTATTCCATCTTCCCTGACAACTCCAGATCCCGCAAGCACAACTGGAGGGACTGTTGAAGGCTGCAGAAGGTGAAGGAGAGCGGCGTGTTCCGCAGTGATGCCCAAACCGGAGCAGGAAAGAAGGCCATGGACCTTGGCAACCCTTCCCATCAGTAGGAGGTTAAGCAGCCAAGTGGTGGGGCAACCTGTGCAACCTGCCTCAGCTCTCCTAAGAGGAAGATGCTTCTTCCTTTTTGCTGTCTTTCTTCCAGTCCTGTGCCACAATGGGAAGTTTGTGCTGATTGAGTAACTCCTTGAAGAAAACTGTCAGGCTCGGACACATCATTTCCTCCCTCTCCTCTCCCACGGACCTGAGCGTTCACCTGCAGCTGGCATGGAAAGGCACCTTGTTTAGCATGGCTAACCCCGCTGCTGGAGGCCCAAGCAGATGCACACTGCTGAATGTCTCCTCAGGAAGGATTTGAACCCCTCACGCTGGCAGAGGTAGCATGCAGGTGTCAGAACACTGACTCACGTGCCAAAGGCAGGCCCATGTGGTTGCAACTGTGGAGGTTTTCACCTTTCCTCTTAGCTGACTTCAGTGCTTCCTTTATTTCCCTGTGAATGTGAGCAGCAGGAAGCAATGTAGTGCTGAGCGTTGGTGAGGGGCTAATATCCCACTTCTTTTTCCTTCCTCTAGTAAATCTTCACCAGCACTTTTCTTCTTACCTGTTGGTTTGCATTTGGTTGACTTCACTTTTTTTTAGGAGATACTGAACCCACTTGGATGTTTATTATCAGGCAAACCCAAGATGACACCTGTGCTTTTGTCTCCATCCCTCTAAGTGAGAAACTGTGACCATGGCAGTCAGGAGACTTGTGTACAAGTCAGCTACCATGGAGCTAAATCCAGTAGCTCTGATTCTGTTCTTAACTTGGCAAAAGCCCAGTAAAGATAAAGAGAATTTTAACTGATTGGGGATGTCAAGTTCTGGTAACGATCATGGCCTTGGTTCCTGAAATCTGTTTTCATGAAACTGCTGAAGAGTATATTGCAAAGGTGTTTCTGACATTTGGCAACATTAATATTTAAGCCTTCCTCTGTTATTTTTGCGAAAGGAATTAGAAATTAGCATGTCGATCATACCAGAGCAGCTGAAAATAAAGGACCATATTGTGCCCTCAATCCACACGCCCAATTCCCACGGATGTCACTGGAAACTGTGCACATCCGCCTCTGAGGGCAGAATTTGGCCTCGTGTTCCTCTTTCTGTGACGCGTACGTTGCCTTCACTGCTGCTAACAGTACTTCCATGCAGCAAGGGAGGAGGGGGTGCCTAAATTATTTAGCACCCTGATAACCCGTGGTGTTTTTCTTTCCCTTATGATAATGATTGAAACTGTAATTCTTCCTCTAGCTAAAGCTGATGTCTTTGCAGATGAGTCCTGCACACCTCTGGCAGCAGAAGTGGAGGGAGTTGCCTCCAAGGCATGTCTCCAGCAGATGATCATATTGGAGTCTGTACCAACAGGCTCGACCTGTCTCTGGAGGGATTGACAGAGGTGTCACTGGGGCTGCCATGGGGCAGGGAGATGGGCTCGAGGACCTCTTGTCATTCGTTTCAACTCAGTGTGTGATAAATCATTGCGTATCTTCTGCCCCTGGGCTGGGACCTGATGGACTTGGCATGTGCTAAATGTTCACTTAATGAAGGATGCTTTCCTGAGCCAAGGTTTTTAGCTGTAAAGTTGTCAGGTTTTTTTTATTCTATAAGACTTCGGAAGTATGGCTGGTTACATCACATTTATAATGACTATTTAAGAAAAGCCTCTGATAGAAGAAGTACTCGATGAGGATGGGGCTAGTTCATTGAAAAGTAGTTGACTTTTTACTTCCCTTTCCTCCTCCAAAATATTCAGAAGTAAACCAGTCCTGAAAACAGCTTGATTCATCAGTAACAGAGTACTCTCATGTAGCAAAATGAAAAAAAGGTGTCAGCTGTGACAAGACTATATGTACTATACATACGCTTTAAAAGTGAGTGGTAGCAGACATTTTGAGGCACCATATTGTGATGTAGCAAACTACATAAATACAAGTCTTCATCATTGAAGCTAGGGAACTGAATCAAACCTTGATGAGGTCTGAACGACTGCTGTTCCACTGACTTTGCTAGTGTCTGTCCTGCTTCCAGATGCTCAAAATAGCAACTTCTCAGTAGTGCTCCACCAAGCCACTCCTGTGAACTGCAGAGAGCTCTCACTCCCAAGTTCTCACTGCCTCACTTGCCTCCAGCTGCTAACTTGCAGTAAGAGAAACACACCAAATGCTTTGCTAATACTATTTACCCATGAAGTAGTGGCTTTATTGCAGTTGCCACAGGGATCAGATGCTGTTGTGACTAGAATGAGATACAGTCCTTACGGGAGGAGACAGTCCGTTGCACATCTTGCTTTGAATTTGACACACCCTATGAATATATTTGGGAGGAGTATCCCGTGTGCTGGATATTCGCAACTGATTAGTCTTTTCTGTACCTTCACCTCGAGTCAGTGGATTTTCAGAAGGCAGACATGCAGTATATAGCTCTTCCCAAATGAAGAACGTGTAGACTTCAGCCCTTATCCCAGCAAAGCTACAGCCCATCACTAGGTACTTCTGAAAGTTTAGGATTTCAAGCACACTGGGAAAAAAAAAAAAGTATCCAGCTCTTGGTCCACAATTAAGTCGTGCAATCAGTGAGACCAAAGCCAAAAAGCACCAGCAGCAGATTTATGCATCTGCTGGCACAAGGAAAAAGAATTAATGCTGAAAGTAGTGAAAAGAAAACCATTACACAGGATTCTGTACATTGTATTTTAGGAGTTGGAGTTGATAAGAGGCTTTTGAAGCTCCAGGACAGCATTTCTGGCATTATTATTAAACATTTTGTATGAAATAGTTATGGCAGATTGGGGGAGAGGGGGTCAGGGGTTGCAAATCTTGCTGTCAGTACCAAGGCCCTGCTCCTGCTCCCAGTGAAGGGAAGGGGACATCTCCCAAGGCACGTCAGAGAAAATATATGAGTTGACACTTTAAAAAGTAAGCCTCCTGGAACTGCTGTGTCGATTATTATCCCAGAGACAGCTTAAGTGATTTGCCCACAGTCACGCAATGAATTGGGGCTGAGCCAGGAATAGAAGATAGGACTCCCAGCCTCTGTGCTTGTTCTCTCACCAACTAGGCACATCCCCAGATCTACAGTGTAATCCACAGGGGGACAAAAATCCAAAATCAAAAATTTGTCTCACTTCCTGATACAGTGGCAGACAGCTCTGCAGCACAGACACAGAGGAAAATCTTACTGCCCTGGTTAAGCAGCGTGACCCACTGATTCTAAAGGAATTTCTCACCCAATGAATTTTGCCTTCACAATACCAAATAACTCAAATCCCTAAAATATCAGTGCCTTCTGGGAGAAGAGGGCACTGAGTGGTGGTCCTTACTACACACCTGGGATTAGTGGCTTGAGCAATTTTAGATAAAACTATTATATAAACACACAGTTGTGTGTTACTAGTGAGTTCTTCACTCCTTAATGTGCAAAGGCAAATAATGTTGATGGAGCTCTTGGTATCACCTGGCTATGCAGGGAGGAGAGGTTAAATACAGAACAGACCATACTTGTAAGACGATTAATAAATACAACGGGGATAGTATCAGGCTTCTGCTGAGTCTAATCTGGCATCTGACCGGGACAGAGAGAGAGAAGGAAACTCTAAGCCAGTTAAAGTAGTGGATTATTGATGACAGAGGATTCACAGCTGATAGGGGAGCTGGAAAGAGCAGGTAGTAGGGATGAAACACAGGGCAGCGTACACAGCAAAAGGAGGTAGAAGATATGAGATTTTACAGAGAAGCTCTAGAAAATGTGCAAGAAATTTTAGTGGATAGGACAACAAAGATAAGAGCTTTCCAAGACTACAGAATTGGGATGAACAAGGAGAGAAGAATCCATATATTTCCTAGCTTCCTCTCTAAAACTGTGTCTTGTACACCAAGGGAGAAAACCAATCACACCAGGCTACTGCCTAGGGATTTGAACTTGGAAAAATAACTGAGCTGAGAAGACTTGCTGGGGAAAAGGGTTTCCAAAACCTCCTTGTCATCCTCTGTGCAGACAAACACGGGATGGAGAATAACATTGCAAATCACTAATAATTACAGAAAGTCTGGGCTAAGACTTCCATGTAGATAATTTTATCTTGGGTAACAGGCAGCTGGGAGTGCGCTGGGGTAGCACAGGCCTTCTGCAGCACAGCTGGCTAATCAGGATAACCCTTGACAGCCATTTTTCAATGACTGATAATTTGAAGGAAAATTACCTTGTAGAGTTCTGGAGCAATGTTTAACAGGGACATTTGGGAGCAGTTTGCTTCTTTCTGTTTGCTTGTTTCTGAAGAAGGATGCCTCAGGCACCAAGAAGGACTCTAAGGTATCAGGAGTAGGTGGTGGTTTTGAGGGGAGAAGTGGCAGTGGTGAGGAGTTTGGGATAGCAGAATGGCAAATTCACAATTTGGAAGCATTTGTTAGGGTTTTCCTATTATGCCTGACAGGCTGGAAGAAGTTATTAATAAAACTCAGTTAGAGCGTGGTGCTGATAATATCAAGGTCGCGGGTCCGATCCCCGTTTGGTCCCCATGTGTTGCCTGGTCTAGTTGAGAGGCGTCCCTGCCCATGACAGGGAGGTTGGATTAGATGATCTCTAAGGTCCCTTCCAGCCTAGGCCATTCTGTGATTCTATGAAACTCCTTTAATGTGCTTCCAGGCAATTAAAATCAATGCACTTACAGTGTTACTGTCCTGGGATAGAGTTTGTTGAAAGCCAGCGTTACCACTGCTTCTTAGCTTTGCAATTTTTTCCTGTACTCTCTCTTGTCCATCTCTGAGGTCCTGGTCAATTCTGACTGAGCTGGCATATCTGTTCCAGGTTGTTGGTATTCTAGCATACTTTTTCTCCTCATTTGCGGTGTGAATAGGACAACTTGCCTGTAGCAATGTGTTAAGAAATCATACTACAGTCTAGGTCATGATTAAGTTACAGTAAGATTACAGACTGTCTAGAAGAAAATGAGCAGCCTCAGCTCTGAATATTGCAGAATGCATTATGTCACAGATTTATTTATTTTAATAATGCCTGTTTAAAATCCTGTGGGACTCCCTGAGCTGTATATAGATGCTAATCTAAATCAGAAAGGGATGAAAATGTGTATGTTGAACAATATTTGGACATAGAATTTGCAAAATAGATAGGATTTTGATCTACTTAGATTTGTTGAGACAGTAGATACTACTAATAGTTGACACTTCAGAATAAGTGAAGAGAACTAAATTCTAAATGGCTTGGAAACCTAATTTCCATTGCCATGACGGCTTTGTCAATGTACAACCTGTTACTGATTTTCTTACAGGAATGTATTGACTATGTAGGTACTACAATTTAAAAACAACTCATTTTCTTTTATCTTAAATCAATTTCTAATCAACTTAGCCAAGTAGAAATAAACTAGGCTTAAGTACTTAAGTGTTTATTGAACAACTCCATTTCTACTCATTCACCTATACTGGTTTAAATTGACACCTTTAGTTAAACTACCCCAAAGATATGGACAGGTAAGTGCCTCTTGGCAGCAAATACAAGGAGGTGGGTCTGAGACTGATAAATAAAAGAAAACCGGGGACTGAGCTGGGCACTGGACCCCCAGTCATGGACACTGCTCAAGGACTGCTCCCCAACATCAGTATGAAAAAGAAAGCACCAGGTTTGACTCCTCTACCCTATGCAGACCTCCCTGGGGCTCTCACATGCCCCATCCTACTGCCCATTGCCCTTGGCCCTCTCTTGGTCGTAGAATCATAGAATCATAGAACCATTTATGTTGGAAAAGACCCTTTAGGGTGGACTTGATGATCTCAGAGGTCTTTTCCAGCCTCAACAATACTGTGATTCTGTGTGATTCTGTGATCATCGAGTCCAACCATTAACCCTACTTTACAAAACTCATCCCTAAATCATATCCCCCAACACCACATCTAAACGACTTTTAAACACATCCAGGGATAGTGACTCAACCACATGCCTGGGCAGCCTATGCCAATGTCTGACTACTCTTTCCATGAAAACTTTTTTCCTAATGTGCAGTTTAAACCTACTTTGTTGCAGTTTGAAGCTATTCCCTCTTTTTCCATTACCAATTACCTGTGAGGAGAGACTAGAACTAACCTCTCCACAATGTCCTTTCAGGTAGTTGTAGGGAGTGATGAGGCCTCCCCTCAGCCTCCTCTTCTTCAAACTAAACAGGCCCAGCTCCCTCAATTGCTCTTCAAAAGATTTATTCTCCAGACCCTTCCCCAGCTTTGCTGACCTCCTCTGCACTCGCTCCAGCACCTCGATATCTCTCTTGTATTGAGGTGCCCAAAACTGAACACAATACTCAAGGTGTGGCCTCACCAGTCCCGAGTACAGGCGGACAATCACCTCCCTACTCCTGCTGGTCACACTAATACAAGCCAGGATGCCATTGGCTTTCTTGGCCACCTGGGCACACTGATGGCTCATGTTCAGCCATTTGTCAATTAGAAGCCCCAGGTCCCTTTCTGCCAGACAGCTTTCCAGTCACGCTTCCCCAAGCCTGTAGCATTGCAGGGTGTTGTTGTGGCCCAAGTGCAGGATCTGGCACTTGGTCTTGTTGAAGCTCACACCGTTAACATTGGCCCAAACTATCCAAGTCTCTCTGTAGGGCCTCCCTACCTTCGTACAGATCAACATTCCCACCCAACTCAAAGTCATCTGCAGACTTACTGATGATACACTCTATATCCTTATCAAGATCATCAATAAAGATACTAAAGAGAAATGGTCCCAACACTGAGCCCCGAGAAACACCACTTGTGACCAGCTGTCAGCTGGATTTAACAACATTGACCACCACTCTTTGGGCCCGTCCACCCAGCCAGTGCTTTATCCAGCAGATCATATGCTCATCCAAGCCATGAGCAGCCAGTTTTTCCAAGAGAATTCTGTGGGGAACAGTGTCAAAGTCTTTTTGAAATTCTAGATAGAAAACATCCAACAGACTTTCCCTTGTCCAATAGTCAGGTCATCTTTTCATAGAAGGAGATCAGGTCAGTAGTAGAGACATAACCTTCATGGCTATCTCTTGAGCAATAGGGACCTGGGACCTCTAGGGGAAAGGTAACACAAAAGAAATAATGAAAGTAACAATAAAATCAAAATTCTCTCCTGAGTTTTGATGGATGGACACCTGCAAGTTCATTCAGGCGCATGCAGTAATGTTGTCTTTCTGTTGGTCAGCATCAGTCTGAAGACATTCGTGAACCATTTACATGGAGTGCTTAATTGCCCTGTTCAGTTGATGTCTGTTGAATACCACCTAGTAGCAAAAGCATTTCGTGTAATAGAAACTTTTCTTCCATACTTCTAACAAATTTAAAAAAATAAGTAAATCACTCTTGTCTTTGTACCAGAAAAGAAGAAGGCGCAGAGAGTCAGCCCTGGCTTTCAAGCCAAGTAGTAGAGCCTGGCTCTGACCCCAGAGCTCAGAGGGAGCCCCTTTGGGCCACACATTGCCTTTCAGGTTTAGTGAGGTACAAAACAAGTTGAGGGAACAAGCTAACACCAGGGTAGCCCACACAGTCAGGAAGGGGTTCAGTGCCTTCACTCAGTCCATGTCCATCTTATTTAGAATCATAGAATGTCAGGGGTTGGAAGGGACCTTGAAAGATCATCTAGTCCAACCCCCCTGCCAGAGCAGGATCCCCTAGGGCAGGCCGCACAGGAACATGTCCAGCCAGGTTTTGAAAAGTCTCCAGAGAAGGAGACTTCACAACCTCTCTGGCCAGCCTGTTCCAGTGCTCAGTTACCTTCATGGTAAAGAAATTTTTCCTCATGTTGAGGTGGAACTTCCTATGTTCTAACTTAAACACATTATTTCTTGTTCTATTACTGGACACCACTGAGAAGAGATTTAGTTGTATACATGTCCCTTCTGCATGCCAGAGGGGCTCCACAGCACCCTGGAAGTCACCACAGTACTGGTATTACACGTTGGGTACTTCTGCGGTACCAGAAAAAATATGTGAACATCATCTGGGATGCGTGGGGTTCACTCATAGCAGTTTGGCTGCTTAGTCCTACAAATACTGATCCTCTGTCACCAGTAACAGGAATGCTGGGTAACATTAAATCAATCTCTACCGTATTCTCAATCCTCAAGAAAGAAAAGAAAAGTTGATCAGTGTAGCAGGAATTAAATAAAGTATGTAAGAATCTGTATGGATATAACCAAAATATGGCCTTTCAAGGTTCAGCCAGCTTACAAAGAATATGATTTTATCTGGAAGCTACACATTAAAAGGCACTGAGCCATCCTTATAATTTGCTCCTGGTCAAGTGATGGAAATACCTACAAAAGGGAAAAAAAAATCCCACCCCTGAGAGGAAGACTGAAACCAGGATGCCAAGTTCTTCGTCCCCACTTTGCTTGGTGACTGCTGTGTTTGGGTGGCATTTTGATTGCACCAGGGAGGTTGGCTTGTACCTGGGACTGCAACCGTGCCCACACATCCTTGGGGAACTTTGAAATAGCAGGGATAATGTCAGCCCAGTTACCATATGCTTTCAGTCTGCCCAGGCAATGATTGTGTAATAATTCCTAACAGAAAACTGAAGACGAGATTTCAAGTGGCTGCCAGAAAACAGTTTTTCACTTGGAGTGGCAATTCTGAATAAGGAAGCATCTGGCACATTTGATCAGACAAAGAAAATTAGGTCACTCAGAAAAATATTTGATGCTCTTCCTGAGGAACATAATACTAAAAATGCCTCTATCTAGAATGGCAGCGTTCTCCTCTTCGGCACTGTTTCTCGTATTGTGATGTTTTGTATTGTTCTGAGTAACTGCACTATATTTAGTATCTGTTAAATAGTAAAATATAGATTATATAACCGATCATTTTCCTCCTGCCAGTAATAGGAGTTTAAAACCAGAGGGTTTTGTTGGTAACGGGCTTTAAAAGAGATTCAGGGACAACTCCTTTGATGTAATCGACTGTTGGATGTTTTTTATGAGGTTTTTTAAAAAAATCATGTTGAGTGAAAGACATAATGAACTTTTGCTTAGTATTTTTCTGTTTGGGTTTTTTTTTTTTTAAAATCATTCCTGGACAGTCAGCAGACTGAGACTTCACCAAAGAGGTCCCAAAACAGAAGAGTACACTGCTTGTCAGGGGGAAATGAGGGAAATGAGGGAAGAGGGATTGCGGGGAGGGTCACAGCAGGGGCTGAGCCTTGCAGGAGGGACAGAGTGAGGATCTGACCTTGCAAGGTGCAAAGTAATACTTCTGCTGACTGTTCTTCACTGGGAGCCACATGTCCTCCCTGTCCCAAGGAAATGCCTTCTTTAAGGCATTCAAAATGGTTGGGGGAATAGATACAAAACAACACTGGTATTAAGAGGTGGGTCCCTAATTGGTTGAAAGGAAGAAATCAGAAAGTTGTAGTCAATAGGGCGGAGTCTAGTTGGAGGCCTGTGTCTAGTGGGGTCCCTCAGGGGTCAGTGCTCGGGCCAGTGCTGTCCAATATATTCATCAATGACCTGGATGAGGGAATAGAGTGCACCACCAGCAAGTTTGCTGATTACACGAAACTGGGAGGAGTGACTGACACACCAGAAGGCTGTGCTGCCATTCAGAGAGACCTGGACAGGCTGGAGGGCTGGGCGGGGAGAAATCTTATGAAATTCAACAAGGGCAAGTGTAGAGTTTTGCACCTGAGAAAGTACAACCTCATGTGCTTGTATAAATTGGGGACTGACCTATTGGAGAACAGCATACGGGAAAGGGACCTGGAGGTACTGGTGGACAGCAGGATGCCCATGAGCCAGCAATGTGCCCTCGTGGCCAAGAAGGCCAATGGCATCCTTGGGTGTGTTAGAAGTGGAGTAGCAAATAGGTCGAAAGAGGTCCTCTTGCCCCTCTACTCTGCCCTGGCGAGGCCACATCTGGAATATTGTGTCCAGTTCTGGGCTCCCTCAGTTCAAGAAGGACAGGGAACTGTTGGAGAGAGTCCAGCGCAGAGCCACAAAGATGGTGAAGGGAGTGGAACATCTCCCTTATGAGGAAAGGCTGAAGGATCTGGGTCTCTTTAGCTTGGAGAAGAGGAGGCTGAGGGGTGACCTCATTAATGTTTATAAATATGTCAAAGGGGAGTGTCAGGAGGACGGTGCCAGGCTCTTTTCAGTGATGTCCAATGACAGAACAAGGGGCAATGGGTGCAAGTTGGAACATAGGAGGTTCCATAAATCATTAAAAAAAACTTTTTCACTGTGAGGGTGACAGAGCACTGGCACAGGCTGCCCAGAGAGGTTGTGGAGTCTCCTTCTCTGGAGACATTCAAAACTTGTCTGGAGATGTTCCTGTGTGACCTACTGTAGGTGATCCTGCTCTGGCAGAAGGGGTTGGATTACATGAACTTCTGAGGTCCCTTCCAACCCCTGACATTCTGTGATTCTGTGATTCTGTAAAGAGTGTTCAAGTGTTCTGATTACTTCAGTGAAGGGAAAACCCAGAAGGTGAAAAGTCCAAGTGATCTTATTCATAACAGAAAGGTATGCAGTGAGAGAGGATCTTGGGTCATTCCTTAATCCTAGGGCCTGGGTTATCTCTTCCACCAGCTGGCAGGTCAGCAGAACAGTCCAGGCATTTCAAAGCAGCTGGGTAGAAGTGAGCTGGTGCTGAAACTAACACTATTAATCAGCACCTGAGTGGCATGTCTTGTCACTGGTATGGGCTGGTTTCTGCTCTGGGAGACTGAGAAAAAACAGGAGTCCCAAAAACAAGCCCTGTTAAGGTGGAAAGTTGGTCTTGTGTGGCTTAAATTCTTGTTGAAAACACACACATCCAGCAATCTTCCTCTATTTAGTTAATTTCCAAGAATCTCTCGGGAAAGGAAGTTTTAAAAGGAAAAATGTGGCTAATTATTCTTGATTTTTCCAGCTTCCTAAAACCAGAGTTTTCAGACCCTACGAAGTCCAATCTGATTTAATCATAGAATCATAATGCATAAAGACATCACTGTTCCTACATTAATCCTTCCAGCTGGTAAATAAATCAGTTTGTGGTACTTTCATTAGCCTGCAAAGATGTCTGGTAACCAAAGAGGAGTTCCAAGCTGCTGTTTTGGTCTAATTTATTACAGTGTGCTACCATGACTGTTTTAGTCACATCAAATCTATGATTCTTCAAATATTATATAAAGAGCAAAAGTATTTACCTGATATACATAAAAATTGTCTTGATTTTCCAAGCATTTTAAACACACATGTGAATGCGTCTTCCTTCCCTGGCAATTTTAGTGTTACAAATTTTATAAGCAGATGAAACTTTACTAGTAAAGGTAAAAAGCTTGCCCAAGGTCAAGTGACATGGTAATTCAGAAGTGGAATCATGCTTCAGGAGGCTTCTGGCACTTAATCATAAACTCAGTTCACTGGTCCTGCCTCTTGCCAGAGTCTCCCATTCAGCCTTCCATCTCGTGCAGAGGTTAACAGCGTTCATAAATCATATATGTAAAAGTTTGCAGAGGCTTATTTACTCCAACAGCCTCAGCATGGAGTTTTAGCCAGAAAAGGTACTTTTGATAGTGTAGAAATGCAAAACATCTGGTGTAAAAGGTGCCTGAACAAACTGAATGGTCTCAACTTCCCAGCACCCATCCCCTTCCCCCCAGCCTGGAGGACCTGCTTCACCACATCCTTATTTTTTCCCTTCTTCAGGCTAATCACTACATTTTTGATTCTGATAAGTTATTTCACTTTCTCATATTGACTGTAAAGTCATGTAAGTGGGTAAACACCTACTTGCTTTAGTCTGTTCTGGGGACGGTCACCTGAGAGCGTTTACCAGGTATGTCAATGTACTGACATTGGGTACAAACTCTGTTGATAAAACCACATTTTTACCCCTGGGAGCTGTAGATTGAGTAGGTGTTTTACTGATACTTATATTTTTGCACGAGAATTTCCCCAACCAGGACTTTATACCAATGGCTATTACTGTTACAAGCTTTGGGCAGAGTCCTCTTATTTTGCTGTAACTCCCAGAGAATACATCATCAAAAGAAAATGCATTTTATTTCTTAGTATTTTCTTGGGGGAAAAAAAAGCCCAACAAACAACCAAACAACAAACCCACACATTTCTTTTGTTGTACAGAAATATTTTACTTCTTTCCTCTATTGACCAGAAACCCACCAAAAAAAGCAAGTTCAGGGAGCAGATGTCAGCTAATCCCAAAGTCTGTGCTAAGAACATGATGGCAACTCACAGAGAGTTCAACAGAATCTGAACGTCTTGCTGGTTTGGTACAAGATTATGCTCCGAGCAGATAAGCCGCCGCATTTTAACTCGGGAGCTCAAAAGGGATAAATAACGTTTCTGGAGCCAGGCAACCAACAAACGGAATTTCTTAGCACAATGCAATCTTGCTATGGGGGTTTTCTCAGGCATGTGTTTCCCATCAGGAATTGTTACAGTGCTGTGTACATAGGGCTTATCTCCAAGCAAAGGTGGTAATACGCAGCCATTGATACCCTGCAACTTATTGAAACCGGAAGATGGATGAAGAAGGATTAGTTGAGCCATTTGATTCATGGCTGATACTTATTAAATAAGTTTGAGGATGTGACATCACTATTTGTCATAAGCGTTCTTCTTGTGGTAGGGTGTGTACATGGCAGGAGGGGAGAGGAGCTGTCATCACGCAGATAAGCCAGAGAACTCTAAATCATTAGTAATGAATAATTCACTGCGCAGAAAAAAATAACAGACAATGTCAGGCAATAGAATAGTGCTAGTTTAGTTACATCTTTTTTTGTGCCTCTGATGAAAGGATTTTAACCCTGATTATACCCTGTCTTAACCACGAGATTTGCTTTCTGTAGGGATATTCAGCTCCAGGCAAGATAGAAGGATGTTCCCAAATCCAGTAACTGGGTCAAATCTAATTATCATAGATAATTTGCACATTTCATTTATGGTAAAGGGAAATGTGTCTCAAGGTAGGTGAATTCAATTCAGTTTGTCAAAGGCAGACTAACAGACTAAAATAGCTTCTAAATAGAAAGAAAAAGCTCTTTTGCTAGACCAAATCACTGAAATGGGAAGACAACATTAAAACCTTCATTCCAAACCAGCTTCAACAATGAAATTAAACAAAGCTGTGACAGACAGTAACCCCCCCTGAATTTCTGATGTCCAAAAACTGGAGTTCCCCTCTTGTGTGAAGTGCTGGAAAGTCCACATGCCTCAGAACTCGAGGGAAAATGGCAATCTCCTAATTTTTTTTTTTTTAAGACAATAATACAGGATATTCTCTTACTAATTTAACCATTTGTTCTACTTAGATTTAATCTTCAGTTAGAGCAATATTAAAACATTGACAATGAGTTATTTTGACACATAATCTGGCGTGCTACAAGCAATTAAAGCATTTCAATGTCTTTTGTTTTGAAATAAAATTCAAAATAGTAGTACTGAAATTGAACTTCCTGTATCACTGGAAAAAAAAAGAAGTAAATTAACTATCATCCCTAAACAGGTTTGATAAACTAATACAACTCTAGAGAACATTACTGATTTTGTTAAATCAGCACTTCCATTTGGAAAACTGTTTTGCTGTATTTTAGTAGCTGTTTATATCACCTGAAATTGGAAGTGGGATGACTGTTCATCAATGTCTTATTTGCACTCTCTCTACACTGTATTAAAGCAGCCCAGCCAGTTGTGCAAAAGCTATAGAAACCTTAAGTGAAGAAAATTGACTAAAACTGTGTTTTGGTTACAGTAGTCAGCTTATTTCTTTCTATAAACAACATGTGTTTGTTCCTTCTCTGACTCTTTTTTTCTCTCTACTCAGGTAAATAATAAATTCAAATCCCCTCATAAAAATGTACACAGCTGTAATGACTGGAAATTTTATAACATTTTAGAACCCAGTGTCATCAAGTAGCTTTCCAGAAATATATCCTGTGCTCTTGCATAAGCAAAATCCAATGGACATTCATAAGTGTTCCTGAATTTAATATTTGTGTATATAACAACTTTCTGAAAATTGATGTGGATCTGGTGTATTAGGTGCAGAATTTGTGTACAAAACGTATACATTTAGGTATTTGGGCCCTGGTGCTTGGTGAGAGCAGGCTCAATCCATATGTCTATGTGTTTTCCTCTGCTTCATTTTTCTACTGTAAGGTATTTGTTCCCTAATGTACAAATGTGATGGAAGTGTTTAAAAAGCAGCTGCAGCAATGCATAATAGAGACTTTTGGAAAAGAAACAGAAAAGGAAAAAGGAAAAAGAGGCAAGGGAAGAGAAAGAAATGGAAGACAAGGAAAGGCAAGGCAAAGCAAGGGAGTTAACCTTACCTATTGTTCCATATGTGATCATAGAATCATAGAATCACAGAATGACCTGAGCTGGATGTATGAAAGTGCTGAAAAACCAAAGAAATTGAGTGAAAAACTCCTTATGGGTTTTTGTTGTTGTTACAATGAAGACTGACCCTAGAAGTGTATTTCATCTCTTTTACCATAAAGCCTAAGGATGTTCAGATGCTCTACTTCAGCTTGAGTCCAATTTTAATATCTCGGACTAATTTCTGCTTCCTGACTTCTTCTTTCTTTATTCAGAAATAAGTAGAATGACAGCTAAGCATGCTGTCATGCCAGGAGTCTCAGAAGGTATCAGCTCTTTCATTAATTACTTCTTTGCTCTCCCTCTGCTTTATGTTAAAAACAGCCTAGTTGAGTATGTAGAGGTTGCATAGGCTTCAGTGAAAACATACTTATGGGACCCTTTAAACTGTCAGGTTACATCACATAAACTGAGGGGATCATATTCAAACAATTGTAAAACTATTTTCTTGCCCGAAAGAGCACACCATGATGCCATTTAGCTGGAACCTGAAGCTATGGGTATCCTGCTGTGGTATCATGTGCAGTGAGCGCATGTGATTGTTCTCCTGAGGCATTTGTTACATGCATCTTGTTAACCCTAGTTCAGTCAAAATAACTGCCTTCACTGCTGCTTGACCTATTTTAGCATAATTTAGCCCTTAATGTGGTACATTTCAGTTGCAGTAAGTTATTCTGCTGGCATTAATAACATGGGAACTTAAAATGGAACCATAAGAGTTTGACAATATCATTTCTATTAACTCAACAGTTTGGTTTCAGTAATTTATGCATCTTTCAGAACTGACCTAATACTTAAATGTACATAAAAGAGCAAGCAGTAATCAATCCCAGACTTAAAAAATTCTTTTCTTTGTAATGAACCAGGCTTTCCCCAGACTTTGGAAAAAGAAGCCCATTTAAGATTTCTTTAAGCCTTTTAATAGCTGCATTTGTAAGACTTGTAAAAGTGCTAGAAGTGCAATAAGGATTTACAGCCATTTCTGCAACAGCAGGGATAGAGCTAGATTTAAGACTTGAGCGTTAATGGCGAGATCCAGACCACTTCCGAACCATCTGTGTTGGGACTGAGGCACCATTCAGGCACCTGTTCAGAAAGCCCCAAAGTCCCAGCAGGCACCTCCTAGGTGCCTTAGGACCTCTCCAGGCACCTGGTACTTGCTGCTGTGACCCTGCTCTGTTGCTGTAGATATGGTAGCACCTGGAACCCAAGGGTTTCCAGTTGGCACCCAAGCCCACGGCACAAAGTTCAGCATGAAGAGCTATGGCAGTGAGGGACACCATCTACACAAACATCCAGGGAAAACCCCAGGTAACAAATCTTCCCCAGGTAACAAATCTTCCCCAGGGTAAAGGTCTGAATCCACCAACTCCAATTACACGAGCGTGGCACCAGGCTAAAGTGGAAACAGAGCAAATACAGCAAGAAAATCCTGTGATGGGTTACTCTTGTGTAAGGGCCACTACATTAAAATGGGACAAATAGGAGATCCCAGACTCGTTCCCAAGACCATTTCTGATTTTCCCTGGTAACAGTTGTATGACAAAAGCAGGAAGGGTGCAAAGAGCAAGAACTTCCCAGCTGAGAGCTATAACCAACTGCACCTCCCCAACTCTTAGAAGATGTACAATGTGGGAGAGCAGCTGTGCCTGCAAAGCCCAGCACCTGTTTAGCTCACCCACCACCTCCTCAGACTGGAAAAGGCATAAAGCCCAAACTCACCGCTGCACTGTTCAGTGCCACATGACAACATCAGTGCTTGTCAGTACTTTGCGGGTAAGGGGACTGCATTGTCCAGGTCCTGCAAGGCCAACGGGGCTGTTTATCAGTCAAGAATTATGTCCCTAAGCTATAGAGGAGGAGTATCTAGATCATCGCTGGTGTCTCAACAGCGAAGATTTCTGGAGTGCTCTTCTGACCCAGTTACCATCTCCACTGGCAGAATTGAGTGCCTCATTACCAAACTGGGCAGCCTGGGTGCTTCTCCTGGGGCCAGGCAACTATTGCCGAGACATCACAAAATCTCAGTCAGACAGTTAAAGTACACAGTCTGCATCATGCACAAAAATCTGGTTCAGGAAAGTGCTATTTAACTAGTGAAACTATCATAAACTTTGTCCCTGTTAGCGCATCAGTCAGGATACCCTTTCCAGGGTTTTCAGGGATTGCTGTCTGTTTAAGGCTAGACATGCTTATAGACCTTGCTGAAATGGGATCAGAGAATACAGCTCTTAGTCCTTGCTTCAGGAGTTGTTGTACAGTAAGTTATTGTGACCTAAATATTGTGACCTCTGCTGACACTTCATGTGATAAGGCAAGATCCACTTCGGAAATTTTAAGGTTGACATGTTCAGTAGTGGGGAGAGACAGGAGACAGACTTAGCTGATACTGGGACTCTTTCTTCTTTCCCTCAGGCTTAAATTAACGGGACATAATTCAAGGTTCAGGCTTGCAGCCTTTTCGCAAGGGATGTAAATTCCAGATTTTCACCTGCAGTCTCCCGTGTGAGCTACTGGACTGACAGAAGTGTCTACAACTCTGATTTCCCAGTGCGGCTGAGGACTTATGTCCCTAAACGCGCACGCTCAGAAGTCAAGGTCTGTCCTAGCCCAGATTCGGAAGAGGGAAAAGGATCCAGAGCTGCGCCCAGCAAACCACACAGCAGAAGGGCTCTGCAGGAACTTTATATGAAGTCGAACTTGACTTCACTTGTCAGCCTGCTCTGTGTGACTCACCAAAGGTGCTGAACAGACTAACGAGTGGGAGGAGGAAATGGGGGGAGAGGAAGAAAGGGAGACAGGCAGCTGAATGAAACTAGGAACACTAATTTATGACCAAAAAAAAAAAAAAAAAGGCTGTTTTTTTAGAAAGTTACACTAGTCCTTTTCCAGCTCTAATGTGAGTGGCACACAATCCAAGATCTCCCAGATTAAAGAAAAAAAAAAAGTGCAAATCAGAACTGTTAGCTAAAATGAGATAATAACACATTTAACCTGGTGGTTGTGATGGAACTCCAGGGGTTTGATTTATTCAGCTGTCACTTACTTCACATCCCAAGTGTAACAGAGGACAAGTTGGAATTGTAGCCTTTATTTAGGGTTTGTTGGCATAATTTTGTTTTATACTGGCCTTCTGGGAGTTATTTTTCATCTTTAGGCAGTTACTATCGCTGAGAGGAAAAGGGGAAACATCTCTCTTTTTGTTAGCTTCTAGTATGGGATTGTTATCAAGAAAACGGGAATTTGAGTTTCCTGGGGTGTGTCCTGGGATGTCTTCTGACCTGTGATGAGAAGGAGTGGTGCTTTTTGTTAGAGCATTAGAACTAAGCGGCGGAAGTGATTTTTTTGGACACCTCTCCTTTGAAGATACTGCAAAGAAAGGAAGTAACACCATCAAAAAGGGTTTTTTACTGGTATTGAAGAGAGGGTATTCAACTCAAGGAACTGTGATCGACACATGGTATCTCTAAAGGCCAAAAGTCATGTTTATAGTTTTTCCTGGAGAGGCTCCCTGCATCCTGACCTGGCTGTGCTCCCCTTGTCTTTCCCCACCCAATCCTACTTTCGGTCTTACCTGGGTCTCCTGGGAGCCACTTCCCCTCAGAGCCTCTGAGCTCGCCAGACTCTGCAATGGTGGTGTGATGTATACAAAGAAAGATTTTGCCAATATAATTGTCTTTGTTCGAGTGTTAGGTGGAGATTTAAATCCTGATGAAAAAATAAAAGGCCATGGAGTCTGTGATTCTAACACAAATATCCCTGCCCACCCGATGCCCCAAGATGAACTTGGGGGGGGCTGCTGTGAGGTTCCTCCACCGAGATTCCCGTGAGGCAGTCACTAAGTATTGTGAAGCTGCTTTTCCACCCAAAGAAGGACTGATATGAAGGTACATCAAAGAAAACAATGAGCGCCTCCTGCTCTGACCTACATATTTCATTCTGAGAGACTCAACTACATCTGCTAGAACACTTGGAACAACTGTTATCCTTTAGAAATGAAAAATCATTTCTTCAGGGAATAACATGGGGTTGGGTGGAGGTGGGGGGGGGACCCTGTAGGGGCTTGCCAGGGCACAGAACATTTAAACTCTGCTGTATTGATTGTAGTTTATGATTGAATGCAATCATTACTGTGTCTATATTTTTCTGTTTCAATGAAACCATCAGGCAGTGAGTCATGCTGTGCAAGTAACCCGGAGGAAAGTGCAAAGAGGCTGCTGAGGAGTAGCAGTACAAAAATACCATTGGCATCTTTTCCCTAGGAGAGCAGGGCTCTGGACAATTTCCACAGTCTATTGCTGTTTTTCTATTACATGCATTCTCTGCTAAAATGTGTAATAGAATTGAGGACACAGTTATGAGTAAAGAGTCTTCTCACACATGCTGTTCCATAATTAAAGAACAGCTATAATAGAAATGCTACTTCTTTTTTTATTTTTTTTTGCATTAACGAGCTCAAATTCTTATAGGCATTAAAAGGGCATATGCTTTTCTTCTAATTTAGAGATTAAAAAATCTCACAGCAGATCAAGAAGAAAGCTGCAGTTTGAACTCTTTAGTGAGTGAAGATGCACTGTCATTAGCAACAAAACAGTTTTAATTAGCCCATTCCTGGATCTGTGGTGACACACACCATATGAATAGAATTTTGGAAGAACAGGAGTTATTATCCTCTTGGTTTACAAAATGGGGTTCAACTCCAGAGGAAATAAACACCCTTCAAAATATTTTCATTTGCAGTTTTTAATCACCTGGGATTTATATTATCTTCTTCTTGTTTGCTGTTTGTTGGATTTTTTTCCACTGAAGGTATTGAAGTTCAGTTCGGGAATTCTCTGCTCCTCCCTTGAATTTGGCTTCTTTCAGTCCTGTTTGTGCATAGAGCACATTTTCATTAAGCTAAAGAGAACAACGTCATCCTAATTAGCAATGTCTGGTTGTATTAGAAATCAAGGTCTGTGGCTAACAACCTGTGGAGACGCAGTGGGAAGACATGATTGCAGTTTGATTCAGCTGTACCAGGCACTGAGTAAAGATTATACACACTCACAGACAGGTACCCAGTCTCGGAGAGCAAGTGAAGAATGCCAGACCAACTGCAACGAGCAGTGCTGCGGCAGTGTGTGAGCAATGACAGCAGAGTCTCTCTTTTGTGGTTTGAAATCTCTGCTCTGTTGTGTTAAAAAACACAGGGTTTTTAAGGGAGTTTCCCACAAACCTCATCCCTGGGACATGATACATGCCAAAACCACCCCAGCAGCTGCGTGCTGCAGCACAGTGGCTTGCCTTCTGACCCAGCAGAGCCTGGAAGGATTTTAAAGAGAAAGGCTAATTGCAACACAGGATAGCTGCACACTGGAGCTGGCTAAGATGTAAGTCCCCATTTCTCATCCCTCTGCTTGCCAACTTATATCCGACGTGGTTAATGGAAAGCAGCTGTAGAGCTACTGTAATGGTGCCCAGTGGCACTGTTTCTGGGTCTGCCACCCCACAGCTTCCCAGCTGAGGGAATGTGCTAGAAACAAGCTGAGAAAATGAGGATGAGGTTTGTGCACTCCTTCATGGCCACAGTGACCAACTCACACCCTTGATGGCAGGAGATGGAGCTCACATTTCTACATCGGGTCACCTCATGGGGTGGTTCACGGTGCACAGGCACAGCTGAGGAGAACCTGTCTGCTAAGGTATCTGGTATGCAGGGCCCTGCACACCAGCATGCCCATCGAGTAGCTCCAAGTGGTGGCCCTGGCTACTGCCACTCCTCCTGGGCCTCCAGCCTATGCCGCTATCCTGCATGGCAACCAGCACGGGGTTGTAAGTGGGAGCTGCACACCAGGGCCTTGGGGAACACCCGAGGGGCAGGAGTTATGCCAAGGCATCCCATGCTTCGACTTTGAAGTCAAGTCAGATTCTTTTTTTTTTATTTTTTTTAAAAAGGAGAAAGTAAGCTCCAGTCCTAGAGGCATCCTCAGAAGAAGCAGGCAGCACTGGGTGCATTCAGGAGCCTGCGCAGGCTGACACGGCCTCTTTAAACATTTAATATCTCTTGAGGTGTGATGTGCTTTTCTGTCTCTTGAGAGACTTTTTTTCTGAGGGACACTTTAGTCTTCTGACTTTTAAGATCATTTTTGGCATCGTGGCACATATCTGTATGTACTCCAGGGTGATCTGGTCACTTGGAAACTGAACGGGCTCCAAGTCTAGCAGAGGTAGCGCTGCTGGTATTTTGTATTATTTACTTGGATGGGAGTCTTCTCCTTGTTTCTGACAAGGATAGGCTCAGATACTCTTTCTTTTTTTTTTTTTTTTTTTTTTTTTATCAGAGTAGTACAACATGGTAACATTTTGACATATGGAGTGTGGTTAAACCAGGTGATATGACTTGGAAATAGAGCAAAAGACCTTGACCCAGTGGCTCTGCAGGAAAAGGGGACAGCATTTTGATAGCAACATCTTTCTAGGTTGTTGAATCGTATGTTCCATGGAAACAGCATACAACAGAAGCACAAGGGTGGAAGTCAGAGAAGTTGCTAAAAAAACAAACTGAGAATTTTACCTTCTTGCTTTACGCTGAGGCAAAAACATATTTACAGCTGTCACATGTGCCACTGATCGCAGGGGTGACCCAGGCAATCTCCCATTGCCACCAGCTTCCTCCCTGTCCAGGCTGGCAGTTAGAAACCTTGTTCTTCTGCCAGTAAACACAGCAGATTCGAGCTAGTTGTCATTGTGATGGCAGAAACCCCAGAATATCAGCATAAAAGTAATTTCTTTTTCTCTGTAGAACTGTATTTTAAAGAGATTTTTGAAACTTACTGGGAAAACGCTTCCACCTTGAAGGAAAAAATGCATGGTAATGGTAGTCTGCATACGCGGACAGCTGTTATCTATTTTATTAGTCAGTGCTTGGATCTCAAAATCAAAATCTGAAATTCATCAACATTGGCAACACCCTGCAGTGGCTTCACAAGAAATAAATTCTTTAGACCGTAAGCATTCTGAAGGGGCTTTGATATTTGCATTAAATTCCTGTTCAGAATTATTTCTTTGGGAGCAGATTTCACAAAACTCCTTATTTTGTTAAATGTCAATGTATCATCAAAACACAGGCATTTGGATCTAATTCACAACAGCAAAATTTCTCTTCATGAAAAAAACAGAGCACCACTTTGGCCCACTCTGTGTTTCCTGCAGATGGGTTAGATGTTAGGAAATAAATTCCAACATCTTCTTCTCTTTGTTTTTTTTTTTATTTTGTGTACCCTTTCCTGACAAAGGCAACAGACTGTGGTAGTGTTAAAGGCTTTTCAAAATACAGGCAAATGCTCCTTTTTCCCCCTGAAGTTATATACTATATTATGATGAGGGGCTATTCTATTTTCCACTCATCTGTCTCAGGGAAATAAAGGTAAAAAAATCAGAAGTATTTCATAATCTCCAGAAAAAATTATCTTGTTTTAATGCGAGGAAAATATTTTCCTTCTGTGTTACTGCCACACAATCTTCTCAAAGAGCACTTCATGAGTAACTGATATTACACTAATGCCTAACACTCAGGAAAACTGAGCTGATCAGGAAAATATTCTGGAAAGTATAGTCATGTGACCCAGAATGATCATTTTTCTATTAGAATAGCAAAATATAGCCAAGGCTGGGATTTTCCAGCTATTCACCATCCACACGTGTCTGGATTTGTGTGCACATACATATGTAGCCTTTTGGTCCCTCTTTAATGCTGAATTTGCCGAAGGGGAGAAGGATAATGACTGCTTCTATCCCCAGGTGCTTTGGTGCATATGCTACAGAGATATTTCAGTAAAGGAACTTATCTGCAGAGACTAATTTTCAAACACCTCACACAAACTGTGAGTTTTTGCAAGTCTACTCAGTGTCCTCAGCTATAAGTGGTTGAAAACTGAACTAGCTGTGTGAACATTCACCAATGAGGCTGAGAGCACGTTCTTCTAAAAATACTTTCCTGGGTCAATAAAAGGCAACTGGGTCTTTCACTGTTGTGCACCAGCTCGTTAGTGATCTTGTCAGTGATCAGCTAAGCTCCCCTCACCACTCTAGGAAATCCTCTGTCTAGAGAGAAGCCAATGCCCCTGTTGCACCTCTGTGAGCGTGACCCAGTGCCAAATATTGCTGCCTTACAACTGACCACAACCTCCAGCTGCTTGTATCTGCTCCTGGGGTCTCAATTCTCTGAGTACATTTTTTCCTTATATCAGTAGCATGACATTTTCGGCAGGATTTTTTTTTTTTCATTTAAATGTTCCTTAGTGTTCCCCTAAAATGCATATTCATTTTTCTTACCTTTTGAAAGGAAAGCTTGTCCCCTCTTCTTTATCACCTAGAAGGATTAAATTAGCTTCTCCACTGATAGCAGACAAGATATACTTCATATTCCAGAGGCAATCTGACTACAAGACCTGAACTGAGCAAGAGTAATTGAACTGACTTCACTGAAGCTGCACTAATTTACACCAACTATACATTGGTGACCGAGCACTGGAACAGGCTGCCCAGGGAGGTTGTGGAATCTCCTTCTTTGGAGACACTCAAAACCCGCCTGGACGCGTTCCTGTGTGCTCTACTGTAGGTGATCCTGCTCTGGCCAGGGGGTTGGACTAGATGATCTTTGAGGTCCCTTCCAACCTCTAACATTCTGTGATTCTGTGATTAATCTTTTCTTGTGAAATAATGTCCAGGAGTGACCCTGTGATATCCAACTGACTGAATTAATTCTGGGCAGCATCTCACCCTCAAAGTAATGCAGAAATTGGGGAACTCTTTTTTTAGGAAATTGACTGAAACTTTGCATTGTTGCCTTCACTGAGTAAGTCAAAGGGCAGTACTGGAATAGAGACCAAGGTGAATTTAGGTCAATGTCTTACAAAATCTACATGCTAACCACAATTTATCCATGATGCTTTTAAGATACAGATGGAGAAAACACGGCGTTCTTCACAGTATCTTTCTTTCCTCTCCTTGCCTGTTCCCTTCTTTTCACAGTAAACCTACTCTATATACTTTATTGATTCTTAATAAGAAATACCACAGTTTTCTGGAAGGAGCACTTGATTTCATGCAGTGGACTATGACTCAAGCCAACCAAACCTGTCCATGTCATGTGGCCTGCAGTTTCTTTACCATCACTATAGAAATCCATACACATCAGCCCATTCCAGTTGAATGTTCCTGTGCTATTTGGGACTGGAATGACAAAGACCTCATCTGGCATGAAGCTTCCTGATCGTCCTGTGCCAACATGAAAAGGCCACTGTTAGGAGCATTCAGAAGAAGAGGGGAGAAGAGTATTCATGTTTTTCTATATGCATGCTATATATTCTTTAAAAAAACTCCACGATTCAGCAAAAGCTGGCTTGGCTTATTGTCCATTCACTTACAAAAAGTTGAAGCAACATGCCATCTGTCCCTTCTACCTGGCAAATGAAAAAAGAGTTCTTTACTTAAGGTAAATAACTGAATACATTTGCCTTAAGCTACCCTAGCTCCTTTTTAATCAGGGAAAGAAAGCACTTACATCAATTAAAGCAAAAATCAGTGTATAAAAATCAGCTTATAGATTAGTCTCTCTGCAGTGTCAATTATTTTAAAAACATTTTTCACTGTTTAAATTAATTCCAATTTGAATTCAGGATGCACACCGCCACAGAGTGAAACTCAGGATACCAATTTTTTCTTACCACTACTGAGTTTTACAGTCATATCTTTTCTCTTTATTTTTTTCTGCTTGTCTTGAGTCATCACTAATGAAAGTTCTAAATATAGGTATGACTAACAATGCAAACTTTAGAAACTGTATGTAAACTACCACAAGAAAAACAGATCAGAGAGTTATGCTCACCAGAAATTCAAACAACTGTTGCCAACCACTACATACAAGTAATGATTACTGCATTTTTCTCATTAGCAAGGCAGCTGTCATATAGCTTACGGTTTGGACAGAAAGAAATAAGTTAGCATATTGCTTAAGAGCTGTCTGCTATATCCTTAAATGTGACTCTCTTACTGTGTTTTGCCAAAAATATGCTAGAACAAAAAATCCTTCATTCTGAAGAATAATAAATGTCATGTTTCCATTTCCCAGTGTCTTGTCATATTGTTTAAAATAATCAGGATCAAATAAGACAAGCACAATGAGCTCAGGACTTCAGACTTCAGAGCAGTGGTTTTGACATTGTCAAAGACAAGTGACAAACTGAGCAAAGAATAAATGCCTGGTACCGTTGCTGAATCCATCACAAGGATAGGGTTTTTAATCTTTTAGCCACAGCTTTTGACAAGAAGCTACCAACACAACCTGCAAACTCCACCATCAGACAGCAACACTTAAAGCTTGTGGCAGACATATGGTCAGGACCAAAAGTAATAAGCTTGCATGCCCAAGTAGAGGCATCTAAATCAAACTGGCAACGAAACATCCCTTTAAAGGTTTTGTGCTGAGGACCCAGATCAACTACCAGTTCTGAGAATCATGCTGAAATAATAACAATAATGCTGATTTTACCTGTGGATGGGCAATGCAAAAGTAAGGTCACCACTGAGTTCCTTTTCCCCAGTCATTCTTTGACACTAATTCCTACGTGGTCGGTTCATTTCCCCCAGTATCTCGCAGAACAGATTATCCGAGTATTTATTTTAAACAACTGGTACATTTAAACACATGTGAGTTTTCTACAGTGAAGAGCAGTCCTGTGCAATTGTAATACATAGTTGGACAGAAAGAACCAGGGCTGATTATTTCTATCATGGTAGGTGAATAAGTATTTTGTGTTATTAGATGCAACTTACTATCACCAAAATGTGCAAAGAAGTAAAAACTAATGTGAAAATAACTTGACCAATATCTACTCGTGCTGCTGCAGGGTTTAGTGAATTCAGTGATGCTGAATTTAGCAGAGTTTACCATCTTGTGTGGACTTTAACTGGAGTCTTCTGTTCTGTCCTATCTTATTCTCACCATATTTGGTGCTGTAATATCTGAACCCATAAGGCTAGCTTTGTACAAATCTGTCAGCTTGAGATGAGATAGTGGAATTTTCAAAAGAGCTTATGTGTGGTTTTTTTTTACCTTGGCGTTCATAAAGCTGCCACGTTGATGAGAACGATTCCCCAAGTTTTGCTACACCATATGGTCCATGTGCTGTTAGGAGGCCATCTACTGTGTTTCCTTGTTAGTCATTCAACTACATATTGCGTCCATCTGCAACTCTCATATGTAGCTTCACTGTAGTTGCCCTTTTCAGAGTAGTGCATTTCATTCTGCTTTGTGCTGGTTTGTGATAATGTTCTTTCCAAGACACGCTTCACCATGTATTTTTAAAAAGGTGCAGTAGTGCCATGCTGAATGGCACAGTAGATGCTCACAAGGAGCGCAATCATGATGGAAAGGAAGAAGAGGATCAGTGTTCAGATTAAGGATGAAAACAGCACATTACTTTCCTTGCTCTTCTTCCCTAGAACCTTCAGCAAAGCATTTCAGCTATTCCAGAGATGCAAAGGATCTCCTCCGCCAGCTGGGCTTGCACTACTCTTTCGTTACTGCTACTCTGCCACACTTCAGAAGGTCTCATCCCAGCTTGGTGCCTCCTGAGGAGCGTTTAGCAAAATCTTCTTCAATCACTACCTCATGGCATCTTCAAGACCCTTGGAAGCAGTGGTGAGAGTGGCATTCATGGGAGGCTGGAGCCGTGAATGTGTTGTTATCCCAGAGCCAGATAACTCTGTGCTGGGTGGTGATCATGCCAGAGGTTCCGACCTGGGCAGGAGCAGCCAGTGTGAAGGTCGGACACTGCTCTCTGGTGTCAGTGGAGTGAGCAGGAGGCACCTTCCCCTCCACCAGCGGTCTAGAAATCCTCCAGCACAGTACTGGGTTTCGGGATAATTCGAGGCTGACACAATTTGTATTCCCTTAAAGACCTTATTACACATATTGCTCATTTAACCTTTAAAAAAGCTGGAGGAAAGTGTGCCAGTGGATTCTGGCTGATAAATATCTAAATTAAGTAAATTTAATTAAAAACTGTTGTAAATGTCATCTAATCTGTGGGTGCTGTGACAATTATGGTTGTAGCTTTGAACCAGTTTCAATACATATGAGGATCTCCTTACACAATTCTGTACCGAATTATTATTTTCTTCTTAGTTGCAGGGGGAGAGTCAGGCTGGACTTATTTTTATTGCTCAATAAAAATATTGAACTGAAGTCTTGGAGAACTTTCTTGCATCTTGTTACTGCCAGGTGATGCTGGCCGGAACAGTGGTTTCTCTCTAAAGCCATTAAGTGTTTTTTTGCCAGATAAAAGGTGGGGGAGGAAAGAAAGATGTGATAAGTTTCATCTAGGGAATCCTACTTCTTAGTACACAGAGAGAGAAAAGATCAATGTATTTCTTTTTCAGCTTCTATTTTGGCCACATTGTGCTGTTTGGGTGAAAACACCGTCAGCCCCTATGTTACTTTAGTGCATACTAGTGATAGATACTCAGTGGGGAGCACAGTTTGATGAATTTAGCAAAATCTTGTTGGCTGACCTTTCCATGCTGGAGACATGATTTCATTTCTGTTGTCTGAAAATGAGCACCAACAAGACAAGTTATTTCCATGTCCCAGCTGGAATGTCACAATGCTAATGTGTTTCCAAATATTTCTTTATCTGTACAATGCTATTACTTTTAGGTCTATCTAAGAACAATAACATGTCTTTTCTTTCTGCTTTTGTCATGTACCAGCAAAAAATCAGTTTATTTTGGTTTGGGTTTTTTTCCAGTCATTGTGTATGCTGCAAATATCAAACAAAAAAATAAAAAAGTGCTTCTTGGAACAGCGAGGTAGGAAAACTCCCAGAGATGTATTTGCAAACCAGTGCTAAGGCACATTCAGAAACTGGTTCAAGAACTAGTTCACCAGTAGTATCTACACTATATAGGATTCCAGACAGACAAACTGAGTGGGGTACTAGCAGTACAAGTTCAGTCATTACTTTACTCTAGTCACCGTTTGATATTGCTGCCAAATCAGTTCTTCTGGTTTAATCATTCCTCTAATGTCATTAACTCTCAAGCTTAAAAGCTCACTCCTACTATAAAGGGATTTGGTAGGTTGTTTTTTTTTGTTTTGATAAAGGCAAAAGGAATTGTTCAACAGCTCATTCACGCAGAGTGATCAGGCAAAGCCACACCAGTGGAGCTGAGCTGATGGGCTTCAGGAGTGACCAGTGCCTGGGGCAGTAAAGGAGTAACAAACAGTTGTAGCAGTGGAGAACAGGTAAATCACACCAGCAACAGGAACAGCCTATCTCACTGCTTTAGAAATCATTTCCCTCTATCGAGGTGTCAAAAACAACCATCGCTGAGGTGTTTCCCAAAGGCCTACATAGGTGTAAGACAGGCATCTCCAACAAGATTTCCAGAGGTGGTAAGTGATTTTGGTGCTTTTACTAACATTGTCCAGCAATTGCACCCTTCAACAAAGTGGTTTACAAATCCCAAAGAAACCGAAAAAGAATGTAAGAAATATTCAGATAATCCAAATATTCAAATCACTGTTCATCGGGTCACAGGTCAATCTCTGCCACAGTTTGAAAAATACTTTCACCTCATTTAATAATCTTATTTAACCTTTCTGAAGACTTTTGAAACCTTTCTCTGTTGCCAGAGAACAGACTTGAGTCTAAGGAACACTTATGGTTGTACTGCTTATTGTTCAGATAGTCAGAGGCAGGGGGCCAGTCCTACTCCCAGAGAAGCCAGTAACACATGTAAGACTGAACCTACAGAACAGGTTCTGTATAAGGTGAAATAAGAGAGGGAATGTGCAAATGAATGTATAAAAACTTGTCATTTGGGTTAATTCTGTTTTGTGGCAAGGAGAGGGAACAAGGACGATGTTTCTTTTTTTAAGTCCAGCTCTCAGGCTTTCATGGGTATGCTTATTTCACAAAAAAATTCCGTTCTGCCTTTTTTTCTGGTACTTCATGTGCAGAGATAAGCAATCTTTTTTTTTCAAGTTTCAGTTAAGGATTACTATAGCAGATACAATATAGAAAATCATAGGTAAGATGGATTGATTTCTATTTACAAATATATTTTTCAGCTTTATCTGTGGCTTACCCTTGAGACCTTATTTCTTTACTTTTATATCCTACTACTGTTCATGTCCCCCAACTAAAAATAACCTTTTCCTAGAAAAAAAGTCCTGCTAGCACTTCCAGATCTAGCTGGTATACACATCCCAACTGATTTCAGGATTTCCTCAGATCACATCTTTCTCTATTTCTCTTTCTAACTGTGTCTTTCTTACCATTTCCCACAGCTTGGTCTTTTCCTGGGAGTATTATGACCTTGCACATGGTCTTTAGGTCCACAACCCCCATCCAGACCCTTTGACACAGGAAGGCATTTCCAGGCAGGAGCTCCTGCTAGAGGTGGGATCTGGTTCATGGTGGTCTTCAAACCACAGGCAAGAACAGGCGTCAGTGACAAGACCAAGTGGATCTCACTCAGATTTTGAGGCAAGATCAGTGGGATCCCACCACCCACCATCCTCCTCTGCCAGTGCAACTCTCCTTGGGTTGATGCTGCATGGGGGCAAGAGGGGAAAGAAGGAGGCTGCAGGGACATTGGCCAGGGAGAAAAATCTACCCTGTGGTTGATGACATCTCTGCACGTTTCCCAGGTAGGCATGCAGAAAATCCCAGTGCTGTGAGTACAGCTCCTCTCCTTCTCTAAAACCTGATTCCATTGAGCAGTCCCATAGAAATCGAATACGAGAATAGGCTCTAGCCATGTTAGTACAGCTTCTAACACTGAGCTGTAATGAGGTCAACTCAAATTTGTAGCCCAAACTCTTACTGTCTGAATTTCCATAGAGACTGTCTTGCATTCAACAGAGCAGAACATTCTAGTGAATTAGACTAAAAATCACCATTCTTTAACATTAATTTGCACGTATTTTCTTGCAATGCCTTCTCCCTCTTCAGAAAAAAAACCCAAATCCATGACTGTTTTCTTCCTCCACATTCACACAAAGTCACCGAGCTGATTCATTTGCACGCACAGCCAGCAACAGAAACGGCAGGTGATCTGCACATTCTCCTGCCTGCAAGATGCATATCGTATTGCTCCCTTATAGCCTGTGTGCTTTTCCGCTGAGCTGGACACGCAGCATTGTCACTCCTAAAATATTTGTGAGTGCTACAGGATTTTCTAGGGAAAGATTTCTTGGGGCGAGATTTAGTCAAATTTAATCCAAGTCACTCGGCGCAGCTCCATTTGTTAAGAATGGCTCCTGTACTGAGAAGAGCTTGTCACTGTGTTTTGCCTCACAATGTTGCAGAACACAATAACAACAACATTAAACTCAATACCCTTAAGGGGCAGTTGTAGTCAAGGGTCACATTTTCCTTCATTCCAATTAACCTACTTGTCATATTGGATGGTAGATGCACTCCACAAACTGCCCTCAAGTGCTTCTCATGCTCTTTTAGTAATAGAAAGTGGGGAGAAATAAAATAGTTCGTGCTTTGCTGTTTGACTTGTCCTTGGTATTTTATCTTATTGGGACACCCACAAGAAATGAATACTGTTGTAAAGATTTTTAGGGTCTGAAAGCACAAACGGGTTTCTTGCTTGTGCTAGTATGCCTGGAGCAGTGGCACTGGCGACACCAGTCCTGGGGAGAAGACAGACCAGGAGCCTTGGGTTCCCTTCCAGGTTTTGTTCAATCCATTTGTTCCCATGCCAAATAAAGAGTAAATAATTGCACCTTCTCCGGAATAACATTATATATAGCAGCACGATGTTATGTGAGAAGAAGAAGAAAAAAAGTCATTAAAATGCTCCATTGAAGAGGTCTCGGATCACGCTGTGCCAGGCCCTCTGGCCACCACCAGCCTTTCCTGGTCCTGCCCACATGCCCCAGCCCCAGGTCTCCCCATACTCTTCCCAAGGCCCAAGACCCCATGTGAGGCCCCCAGGGCTGTCAGCCCCTGCAGCAATGCCACAGTCTCCCCCAGCCCTGTCCTGCTCGGCCATGGGCTCTCCCCACAGGCCCATGTCTCAGTCTGCCCTTGACACATTCCCATCCCCACAGAGGTGTCTGATACCCAGGGCTGGGGCTGCCCCAGTGCACCTCCGCTGCCCTGCTCCTGTGTGGGGATGGGACAGGCTCTGGATGCCAGGTCTTGCCCTGAACCCCCCAGTCCCACTGCACCATGGCTGTGCTGCAGGGTGCCATGGTGGATGTACATATCAGGCATCTCATGTCCTTCTCACCTCCAAATTCATGTCCCCAACACTATATACGACATATCTCAACTCCTGACAAGCTCTCAGAGACAGGCTACTTGTCAAGCTCTCTGACAGCACTCAATTAACCTTTGAGGTGCTTTGAATGGCCACATGAACCTTTGGGTCTCCCTTCAGGCATAAGAGGCTGAATGCAGTCAATCCAGTGTCCTGTCTTTAGCCCGTCCCAACAGGGCTCATGTGAGCCTTCAGGTAGAAGAGCAGAACCAACATCCTCTGAAGAGATTCTTTCCAGGAGGAGAAGGCTTGTTTATTGCTGTATGCCCCAGGAGGCTGGAGAACTTCTCCAGACTGCCACATGCCTCTTTGCAAGCACTAGTTTCCACTCCCAGTTGCACCTGGGCTGTTGTCCTTCCTTCCTTTGACCCCAAACCATGATTTCCCTTGATTGACCTAATCCATTTATTTACATGCTTGAAGATCTCCCTTCCTCTGACATGAATTTCTGACACTGTAGGCATTCTGATTCTCATTTTTCTGTCAAATAAACCATCAGTTTGTGGTCATGTGTGTTCTTCTGGCAACAGCCTCTAGTTCTACTACATAAAAAATGAATCTGTGTTTGAGTCCACCTTGTTTTACACGGTGCTTTATTCTTGCTCTATTTCCACTAGTTCCTTGAGCCAATGTGATACAGACCACAGGTTTCAGATCCAAACTTCTGCTTCACCACAAACCACTTGAACTCATGTAATTAAACTGTTAAACAATGTATCAGACACAGACTGATAATGAACTTGACATGAACACAAGTCTTTTGGACTCTAATATCCACTAGTAAAATTATCTGAAGGGAATTAACAAAAGAGCTTAGAGAAACTACATGCTTTTCACAGACAATTAACAAAATAGTAATCTTTGCTTACTTTCTTTCAAGGAAGCAGTGGATTTCATATCTAGAGGACCTTTATCTTAGATTTTTAAAACTCCATATTAGTTCCTAAGACTTTTTTAAACATAATTTCCAGTTTTACTAGTGGGTTAACATCCTGGTGTCTCTAAGTAAAGATCTGTCTAGAGCTGAGAGCTCTCCTTTGGATGGCAGAGGAATCTCATAAACACCTGTTTTCCTGGCAGAATGGGCAAGTACTTCATCACTTTCTTCTTCCTTGCAATAGCGTTGGCCTGTGGTTTTCTGAGACTTCTTAGGTTACTTTTCATATTTGCTAGTTTTAATTCTGGACTCTTTGGCAACTTCATCAAAAGCTCTACGGTTGTTGTCCCTGGACTGGGGCAGGGTGTTCCTTCTAGGTTCTGCGATGTTGTCCTAGGTGGGCAGGAAAGACCGTGTACAAATTTGTACACAGCACGTCCAAAAGTATGGAGAACACTACTTTAGAGAGCATATTTGCCTGACTAGTGAAGTGCCCCTGAACTATGCAAGCGCCCTTTTAAGTCAGCAGAGAGAGGTGGGTACTTATGAAGACCAAAGGTCTCCCTTTCCTTGCTGTCCCAGCAGACTGTAAGCTGCATGTTAACCAAATCACCACCTTCACTGCTTTTCCTGAGAAATGGCACAGATCAAGCTGAAAGACACATAACCATTTCATCACTGTTCCTGTGAATGAAGGAGTCAGTGTGCTGGTGTCTCTTCCCTGGCTTCCTGTGAGGTCGTGCTTCATTCTGGCCCTGAGGAGTCCCAGCTTTGTTCTCATTGCTATCTCAGAGCAACCAACACTGGCATTGATACCTTCGGCATCTTGGATTGTTTTTAACAACATGCTCTGAGCTCATTGGACATCTTTATGAAGATTGCTGATTTAAGCAATTGAATTATAAATAAATTCCAACTCTCCAGTTCACAGTTTCAAGGAATGTTTGTATCTCTTCTTCATCTGGTTAGAACAAGCATTGCAGCAGGAACTGCAAGCTTATGTGAGCTCCCCATATGCCCTGCTGTGTTGATTTCTCTCTTGTTCATTTTTGTGCGGAGTTTGGCACTTTTAACATTTCCATGTTAGAGTTTTATTGTTAACTTTCCCTGTTTGAGTTAACTGAAAGCTATAAAGCACCTGAAATGCCTCAGAGGCTTCCACTGTCAATAGTGAGATGAGCTTTCTGCACATCTTCATTTTCCTTGGAACATTTTGCTTGCAGATACAGAATAAAACACAGCTGGAACTTTGCTTGGTTTTTCCTTTTTTTTCTTCTCCAGATAGTTATGAACTCAGCTGAAGCTCTTAACTGCTCCACTAACCCATAAAAAGCAAAAAAAAAAACCCAAAATGAACCTTGACACTGTGAGATGTTGGAATAGCTCTCTGAAAGCAATCTCTGTGCTGCAGCCAGGAGTTGTACTGATATTTCTGGACAGAAGAGATTCGTGGTTTGTCACAGTTGTGAAACATGCTTCTTGCTGGCCCTGAAAGAATTGGGAGCTCTGTAGGCCTGGATGGTAGCAAGCTGCCATGGTTTTTCTTTTTGCTTTTGCCCAACCTGAAGTTGGACTCTCATTCTCACTCCCTGCCAGCATTTCTCTTTCACTGCATCCCTGACCATTGTCTGTTCTTCTATACTCTGGGTATTCTTGCCCAGCAAATGGGGTTTTGTCTCAACTGTAACCCAAGCCTGAAATATCTCTCTACAGAAGTAAATTAGAAGCTAATAAGCAGAATAAAGGGATCCTGTAGAGGAATTTCTTGTGGAGCAGAGGCGCGGTATTACTTTAAAGATGTGGACAACCCAGCTTAGGCCTAAACAAAGGTTCTGTCCTTGAAGCTGCCTTGGAACACGGGGAGGAGGAGGTTTTATCTGGTTTGTGAGAGCTTTGCAAGATGCTTGGCTGGAAGTGCTGGCCCCGGGGGGAGAAGGGGGGGCGAGAGCCACCTGCATAGTTGAATGGCACTGCCCAATAAAACGCTGGCGCGTGTGAACCTGTAACTGACCAACTCTGTTAAGGGGCAGGCGCGGGGACGCTGCTTTGACTGTATGGATTGAGCTGTCCGGAGCAATAAAGGGCGAAAGACTTGTAGCCATATTGGTGCGATGGTCGTTAACTTGGCTGGCTCTCTGAAGGGACCCTTCTAGAGGATCCCTCCATTTTTAGCCTACAGATGGCTGATGAGATCTACTAAGCAGTGCAGAGCATCAGGCAGCCATGAGGACAGGAGCCTGCTGGGAAACCCATCTGCGTGTATCTTCTTCTCAGGTGGCTTACAGGTGACCTGGCATCCTACTAGGGCAGCAGCAGTAGGTTGCTCTCTGCAACCATCTTCTGTTCTTCAGATGAGTTTGGGCAGAGTGACTGTCCTGCACCATCTTTCCCCTCCTCATGGTGTGGGGTGGAGGGCTGTCACATGCAGTCATCCTCTAATGAGTTGCCAGCTGGCTGAAAAGTCTCCACATCAGTCCCTTAGGGGAAAAAAAAGGGATTTAGCAGTCCTGCAAGGTCACCAGGGAAGGTAAGGAACCCTGCTTTGTCACCAATGCCTTTTTCTTCTGGGGTTTTGCCTGAAGCTCTGGCGACCAGTTTGCCTTGAATGTGAGAGCTGTGCAAAGGTAGCCTGGTTTTGCACAGCACTTACATACGTAGAGCCATACACATTCTGTATTTTAAAAATACTGCACTGAACGGTAGTTTAATATCCATCCACCCTGACAAGGCTCCTTAGATGAGTAATGTCCAAAAATGGCCACAGAGGAAGGGTCTGAGCTGGAAGCACTTTACCCTCCAAGAACTGGAATTTCAAAAGGCTGAATTATTGTATGATAATAGAAAATATCTTCTTAGGCAGAAATTTGGGAGCAATAAATATGGATCTGCCTTGCCAGTTGTTTCCATAGAGCACACTGTCTTGTAAGCAGGATGAGGGAAAGGGCCGAGCAGAGGTTCATGTGAAGGGGGGATCCCACACATCTGATATCAGCCTGCTGAGCCCCAGTCCATCTCCAGGGAAAATCCTCATGGCTAGGGGCCAAGCCACGGATGAGTAGTCTCCTCTTGAACCCATCCACTTTATCCTGACCATTGATATTCAGTTCTGCTTCCTAAGAAAGCCTTAAGTTGCCTGAGTCTGTATGAGCACAGAATCCCCAAATCACTTTCATTACAACGACCTAATCAAGAAAGCAAAGTTACACCCATACAGATATTATTTCTATCATCACTTCCCCAATTTTTTCTCCCCAGTGAAACTGTCTTGAGCATCCAGTTATTCTCTGACAGCTAAATTAGTAATAGGAGGATTTTTTTTTTTTTTTTAACTACGGTGCTATTCAAGATCAGACGACTTCACATCATAAAACATCATTAAAGTGTGAATTCAAGGTTGGGAAAGATGAGGCCTTTACAAGACTAATGCAATTAATTCTCCTTGCTAACTACAGCCTCAAAATACATACATGGAGTCTGATCTCACTTCTGCTGTGGAGGGTTACATCTGAAAAATAATTATTTTCCAGCGGATTGCCCAGTGATAAGGGAGCACGGAAAGCTCCTCGTATTACATATCAATGAACACAAAGTCATTGCAGGAGGAACACTATACACAGTAAATCTTTTGGTGTGCAGTAACTTCCTGTCAAAGTAAGAAGCTTAAATAAATTAAGGTCCAATATTAAATAATTTCAGTAATTGAAATGTGTTAGATGGAAAGTGGGTTTCTTTGCTTGGTTTTTTGGTTATTTTTTAATGTAATCCTTCTCATTCTGCCATTCGCCTCAGCACTTGAATTCTGGAAAGCCTCAGTTCTTTGCAGTTTACCAGAGCTAATTCCAACTTCAGTCCTTCTTGCTTTCTTTTCACAGAGGAATTTGCACAGTGGGACATTTTTAATATAAGGGAACTTTGATGCGAAAAAGCAATTTATTTTTCCAGCAGCTTTCAGTATTCCCTTTGCTATAGCTGAAGGTGTAGCAATAGCATCCTCATAATCTTCTTTCTATTTGGTCCTACAAGAAAGACTATGCTTGGTTTGCCTGCAATCATTAAACAAGCATGTGAGAGAAAGAAGAGGAAAGAAATAAACATCTGTCCTACCAATATACAGCCCTATTAGCTGGGCCCTGGGGAGCTTTCTTCCTTTCTCTTCCCCTTTGTGCTCATTCACACGGCTTTCCTTCTCTCTCCAGTGATTATCTGCATCGTGTTTCCACATGTGGCAGCTCCTCGGGGCAAGGACTTCATCCTATGCCCCAAAGCGCATAATGTCACCACCATAAACTATCTTTTTTTCAAGTAGCTGAAGTGATGAAGCCTGGTTTTCTAAGGACATGAAGTAAAGGGTGAGAATCGAAGGAAGATATGAGCAAACTGAGAAACTCATACCTCTACCCTGCAGAGGGGAGGGGACAGAAGGGTGGTTTTATCAAAAATGGGCTCACAGAAAGATTTGAGAGCTAACTCAAACTAGTAGCCAAAGCTAACAATCACCAGAAACTTGATTCAGGGAAGTATATTTGGTATTCTCCCTTTCTTGCACCAAAAATAAATGTTGGCCTTGATTTAATTTTTTTTCCTTGTGTGGATGTATCTCTAATGCTTGTTTCATAGATTTTTTGTTTCCATCTTATGGCCTTAATGTCTATTAGAAATACAGCCTTGAGGCAAACTTTCTCACAGTAGTGCCTTACTTTGTTGTGTGCTGCAGTACATGTAGTTGGCTCTGACAGCGTTAGTTCTGCACTGGTACACTGTCAAACTGGCTGCAAGAAGTATTGTGAAAAAAACAAACATCTGCTAAGCGAAAAAAAAAACCTGACTTGGGTTTTTATGTGACTATTCAACTCCATTTAAATGTCCTCTTTTTCCAGATCTGAGTGTTGAAACTGAAATCTTAGAGCAGCAGTTGAATTTGACATGATTTACCAATTTGAGTCCAACTGAAACTGCTTGATGTGACTTTCAGACTCCCTTTTAGATATCCTTCTCTGAACTGCTTAAAACTCAAGCAAAGTTGTGACCTAACTGGTTTCGTGGGTCATTCTTTGGTCAAAAGTACCTGAAATAATACATTTCAATCTGAGGATAAAACTGAGTCAAATGTGAAAGTTTCCCCAGACCCAAGGGCTATTTTAGTAAACCTAAGCCAAATATTAATTTTTAATAATGACACTAAGAATCAAGGAATTTTGCAATGAAAGGTACACATACTGTATGGATAACCTGAGCAGCTTCAACAGTGTCAAATTCATGTCTGATTCTGAATTTAGCCAAAGTTTTGGTGCCTAAATGGATCATAGAAACACTTGAGACCAGGATGTTGGGAGTGTATCTCTGAGAGGAGATGGGGATACTCCTCTTCTATGGCATGGAAAAGACCAAGTGATTTGTAGAGTTCTTTCAAGAAGAGAAGTAAATACAGAAATTTTACCTGCTAGGCGAGATAGCATAGGAGACAATACCATGCTTGCACTCCACGGCGCTGAGGTTTTTGGGGCTGGTTTATAGGTCTTCCAAAGATAAGGATAGCTCACAGGATGCTACCATCCGCAGAGAAGGAGACAGACCACTCAGAACATTAAGGTTTCCTAGAGGCTAAAGAATTCTCGTTGTCTTCAGTCCCTATTTTTCATTTAACAAGCAGTGAAGAGCTGTTACCAACACCATCCCAAAGTGGCTTAGAAGCAATAGGCAGCTGTACATATAAACAAGTCTTTACATCTTGGCTGTGAGGTCAGGGTAGGTGTGTGCAGAGTAAAACCCTTTTCCCTCTTCTCCCTGGAAGGTGTGTATTTATGCAGCAGTGGTAGCGAGGAATGCTTTGCATTTCTCATATATTCTTTTCTCTGGTTGCTCTAATATTGCTCATTATTTCTTCTCACTTGACTGGAATTCTCTAGTTGGCAGAAACGTAATGAGAAATTTACTCTTGTGAGGGCAGTAGGTAAGAAAAAAATATTGTTTTCAAAAGGATCTCATAGACGAGTTCCTGAAACCATGTTTGCATAGCTTTTAATGTTTTGCCACATTGTTTATCCTTAGTGAAGTGTAAAACTGAAGAACATCAGTGTTGCCTGCGAATTGATATGAGGCAGCTAAGACAATTTGTTAGTATTCACTACTTCTCTTACAGAACTTTCATGTATTTGTGTATGAAGAACTATAGTGAACTTTTCAAAATAGTACAATTATTTAACTGTACTGACACCATGTTTTTCTTTTGAAAGGAAGGTGTCTCAAATTTCTATAAAGACTGTCACCCTTGTACCTCTTTTTACTACAACTCATTGTGCTGTGGCACTGACAAAATCTTTATGTCTCTGAAGTTAATATAAAATATAACAAAAATCATGTGTCTCTCTATTGCTCTCCAGTTAGAGTTTTAACTTAACAAAATACTACTTAACACATCTCATATCTGAAGTATTTTTAGAAACATAACGAATAGCATTAGCTTAAAACTGCTGTTCTGATTTTTGGTTGGTTCATTTTCTTGGCTGAACTCGAGTATGAGGTTGGTATCACAGCTAGAATTACAAATGAACGCAGAAATGCTTAGCCAAGTCCTATTATGTTCTTCTAGGAATAAAATTAAGAAAATCTGAAATAAATAAATATTGTTAGACAATTAAGTTTATTTTATTTATTCTTTGTTTGTAGAAATGTAAAATTCTACTGTAATGTGGTTTCAGTTTTCAGTCCACTGATTTACTTGGATCAAATACCCACTATAAGCTCCAGGTTAATGATCCCAGACTCCCAAGGATCAGATTCTGGACCATTAGCATCAGTGGGAATTTTGTCATTTAGCCTCACAGAATTCAGATTTCATGTAGCTTTGTGAAACAGCACCTCACAGATAATGGTGTTGTCTTTCTGCCTGGTATCTTGCTTCCTCTCCATCAGCCAGTCTGAAAATCACAAACCTGCTTCAGAAACCCTTCCTGACCAAGGGCCTCAGTTAGTCCGTCTCCGCAAGAGTTTTGCACTTGGGTGAATCATGGAAACATGCCTGGCTATGAGCAGGAGACTAACCCATAAGTTCTTGCACGAAACCCATGAATTGGTTTCCTGCAAAGTGTCTTCAAGACAGCCCGCAGCTGTGATTGTGTATCAAAGCTTAAATGGGGACCAAGCTGTGAAAGTGTTTGTGGCTCCTGATGCACCTCTTGAACATGGCAGAGCTCATGCGCAGTCTCATCCTGTATGCTGGGACATGACCCTGCAGCACTATGTCCTTCTGAGAGCTTCCTAGGGGGCATCACAAGAATGGTGTTGGCTTTTTGAGCAGTTGCAACTGGAAGTTGCACTGAGGGATGTTTACACCAGCTGGCTTTGGGTATTTAACTCAACTTCTTGATCCAGGTGCTTCTTAGGCTCTCCGCATTTCTGGAGACATGAGCTGTGGTGAAAAGTAGTGTGGACCCACAGACATGGGTCTACAAAACAGTCAACATTAAGGCCCACATCTTCACATTACACACATTTTATCTCAGACTAGGCCTGGTCAGTCCTGTACGCCGAGCTGTGTGCTCAGTGTACAGGACTGATACGCTCTCATGGCTGTAGCACTTTGGGTGCTCCCCTGGGGTGCCTCCCTCAGCTTGGTTTCACCTGGAAGGAAGTCAACAGCATCTCTACCATGAGAACCAGTGTTGGAAGTGGGGACAATCAGGACAGTCCCTCCTAAAGTGCACTTCTAATGGGAACTGAAATATCGATGTAGCTCATCCAGAGGCCCTGCCAAAAAATGACTCACAGCATTTGCTCTGAGCTGCTCTCTGGAAGTCCACTGGCTAAAGAGGAACATAAGGGAAACTACGCCTAAATTATGCCTAAATGTCACCAGCCTGAGCTGGCGAGAGCAGTTCTTATGCTCTTTCATTCTAACCCTGCCCTGCCATCCCCCACATCACTTAGATCATTCTTCCACTTCGGCTTTTTGCAAATGGAGAGGAAGATTTAGTTATTGATTTGAAAGGCTTCTCCTGTCATCCATAGTCTATATTTTGTGGCTCATATATCTGGTATCCAGATTTTCCAAGTCACGGCAATATACTGCAGTTAGGAAGTATGGTAAAAGATTGGGAATTAGGTTAAATAAAGCTCACTTTTAGCTCTATTTTTCTGGCAAAGTTATGAAGGGAAATCAAAGTTTCCATTTCCCAATTTAGAAAAAACGACGTTCAAGTAAGAGCTCAGAAAAAGAGTTTCTGAATTATTTTTTTTTTCCTATGGAAAAATAGAGGAAGAGTTGGGTATTTGGGACACAAATATCGATTCACTGTGCACTGTCCTCATTTTTCCCATGCAAAGTGCAGTTGGGAAGAAAAGCTCTAGTGGGCTTACATGCTGATTTTTCTCATTGGCTCTTTAACTTGCACAGATTTTTCAAATATTGACTAGGCTTTGAACTTGACCTACTTAAAACAAGGGATATGGTTTTCACTTAAACAAACACCCCTTCAGATCATGTCAGTATTATAAAGGGGCCTTGCAGCTACTGTGGACGTTGAGGATATCAGTATCTTACTACTTCTTTATACTACTGGATGTATTGTGAGGAAAGACAGCTGTTGCTCTCTGATTCACATGGCTTTCATGGCTTTCAGTTTTCCTCAGGATCCTTTTACACTAATTGGTATGGAACTGTTTTTTTTTTCTCAAGCCAGGACCTGCTGATCACCTGTATGTTGAATCCTCCAGATCAATCTCTTCTTGAGCCACGTCTGAAGGGAGAAGGTCTTTCTGAAGGCAGGTCAGAGGCTGAGGAGGGCACAACTCCCCTCCATGTCCTCTCCTCTCCTGCCAACAGCAAACTTACAACTCATCTTCCTTCCGCAGCTCATCTCTCAATTGCCTGTCATTTGGCCTGCTTTATTTACTCCTCGTTGTTCAGGGAAGCATTTTGTGCTTTTCATGAAATCTCCCCAGGTTTCTGATTATGCTCAATGGGCAAAGAAGCAAAATACAATTCAAAGTTGGCCTGCTGTGAAAACTCACTGACAGAAAGAAAAATGATGCAATATTGTGGCTTGCATGGATTTTTGAAATGGAGACTTGCATGCATTTTTTGATGTATATAAAATCCTTTTCCTTCTACACGGTATCACAAGGAATATTCTTGCTGCCAAGAGTATTCTCAGCTCACCTGAGAAGAACAAAACAAATTACCTTTGCAATCTAACAAAGTTTCAGTCACCCAAGGAGAAAAAAGCATTTTTTTTCCACTCCAGCTAAATCAAAGTACTCCAGTCTAAAAAGACAAGGAGAATGATACTCGTAATAATAATTAAAAATGGGAAATTTTACCTTTTCTGTCTAACCAAGTTTTCTACAATGAAACTAAACATTATCCAGGGTGCTGAAGGACAAATGGGGCAGGGAGGGTGAGAAGGGGCAGAGCTTTACCCTCTGCAAGTGGGAGGGGGTGGCTTGTAGGTGGGAGTTTGTGAAAGGAAGAAGACCCAGAGACCAGATAAGGGCTGGAGAAGCGGTACCTGTGCATCAACTCCACCACCGAGGAAAGAGGGAGTTGGGTGTCAAACAGCTCTGGCTCTCAGCTGGAGGGTGGTGGAGGGTAAAGGAGGGCTGCAGCAGAACAGATGGACAAATTTCTGTGGGGACTGGGGCATGCTGGTGAGTTACTGGTGAGCGAAAGGCAGAGCAGCTCCACAAGTGGGCACAGAGCTTTGTACCCCCATCATTTGTGTCTCCCCGCTCCTTCTCCCACCTGCTTCTTCTCTCACCCACTCAGCCCCGGAACTGGCTACCTCCAGATCTCTCCCCCTACCTGAAGGGCTACAGGATGCAAAGTCTCACAGATGCCTGTCTGCCAGTGAAGCACATCCGTGGCAGCAAGTTTCGGGCGCTGCTCTGCCAGCGGGTGCCGTGGGTGCTCGCAGGGATGCTGGTGTGATGCACGGCCCCCCCGGCGCGCCTGACAGCAGCACCGCCGTGCCGTCACAGCACGACCACGAGCCCCATGCCGTGACAGAGGCTTTGTGCGAAGAGCCTTCACCCGTCAGCCGAGCGTTGTTTAATTCTTAAACTTATGTGTACTTTACCCAGATTCTTTTATTCAGCCTGATGAAAAATATTCTGTTTGATGTTTCCACAGACAGCATCTTAAGGCGTTACTTCAACTTCTTCTCTAGCGCTGCCCTTTCCGAAGTCATTATTACTCATTAGGTATATTGTGCAGAAAGCAAAGTAGGTCACGGATGAAAAGCCCCATCTTAGCGAGAGGCACCAGTATTGCACAAAGCTATTTTCAACTTTCATGAGATAAAAAATGTTTTCTGTAGGATGAAAGCTGTCACTGCCAACTTACAAATGAATGCCAAGTATGGAAAAACTTTCATTTCGAATTCCCAGGCTTTCATATGTTAAATGCATTGTTTTAGAAATCCATTTCAAAGATAGTTCCCCCTTTATAACCCACACCAGCTGGCTTCCCAGTAGGGTATGTGCCAAGTTAAGGGACAGGTACTCAGCTGGTGTAAATCACTGGTAAATCAGGACTGGGCCGTTTTCACCATGTGAGGATCCACCCTCACATGTCCTCAAATGAGGAGCAATAGGGGAAACGGTCCCTGGGTGGGTACTTGGGATCAGGATGACAACACAGAGCTCGTCTCCTGGCAAAATCCCTTACAGCTCCTGCCTGTCTCTGCATGGCACCGACAGAGTGGATTGGCATCTGCAGTCCAGGATGACCCCTAAAGCCAAGATGATAACTTCAACGGCAAATCACTCTTCCATCACTATTGCTTTGCATTGTGACCTATTAGTTAAAACGAAGCCTTAATTTCTATTTGACTGCTCCTACAACTTCTATTTTCATGTTACTTGGAGATGTCAGATAAATACTTAGACTTTCTGGAGTGATCCTTAATCTCTTTAAATTGGTGGGCATCCCTCTTCTGGCTCTCAATTTAACAAAACACTCAGCAAATCATGCTTCGTTTTATTCGATTTTCACAAGGACTTAAACAGAGGATTTGAGTAGAAATTAGACTGCACTTGTAGTATGTCCCTTCATCAACAGAACATGTCTGAAGCACTTTCAACTGCTAGAGAGGTAACTAATAAAATTATGCTTTCAAGTTATTACTGCATAAAATAAGTTGACGTATACGGCAACAGTAATGCTGCTAAATTTGTTTTGTTGGTGTAATCACCTTGCTATACTGATTAAAGCCTGTTAATATTTTCATTAAAAATCTAGATATTACATTTGAAATTAAATCTTATTTTTCTCTTTAAAACAAAAGTTGTTTATAAATAAAATAGAAAGTATGACATCATAAGGGAAGGTCTAAATTTATTAACATATATTAGAATAGTATAAATTACATTAAAAGTAACAAGCAGTATTTGCTTGTAAACACTTGGAAGTAGAGTTTGCTACAGTGACATATCATGTTTTTTAATCAGAGGTGACTTCTGCTTTAAGCAAAAAATAGATTGTTTTCCGCTTTACGTTTTTTTCCAGGTAGCTCTGGTCAATGACTAGATCATTTAAACCGAAAGCTCACTTAAAAATTAAAAAAAAAACCAAACAGCTAGAGAGTTAAAAACAATCCTAGAGGATGAAAACTACTAGTTCTAAGATAATCAAAAGGCAGGTGACCATAAGTAATCAATTTAATTGGAAAACCAGAAATGTTACCTCTTCTGTTCAATAAAACCCTTTAGTTGCGATGGCACATTCACTTTGTCCCATGTATACAGTACATTTAAGTTAACATTACTGAGATAATTCAAACAGTAACAAATTGTCGATTTCACATATTTTAATTGATTCCATTTTCATTTAAATTGAAAGTAAGAAGGAATCATCATCTAATAAATAAGAGATGCTTTGTCTAGAATTTCAGAATTAAGTAACTTACAAATTAAGGACCCGAATAGATGTTTGTAAACCATAACTCCACAGATAAATTCATGTGGATTTTGTTTACCTCCTAGTCTTGCAAAAATGAATATAAACACACATCAACTATTGAGCATAGGCCTTTGTGTGGGAAAGTATTCTAGATGTATAAGTTTAAAACAAGCAGCAAACAAGGATTCTGTTAATGATTGAAATAGTAATTAGAAATGGTTGCTTAAATCACTTTGGTTTAAATCAATACCTACAACCTTTAGGTACTCACTAGTTTATTACGGACCTCTTCCAAGACACACAAAAATAACTCCCCACTGTGCAATCAAGGGGTGAGGACTGTGCACGGGAACCAGGAGGCTTGGCATCCGTTCCTCTTCCTGCTGTAGACTCACTGTCTGTGCCATGTGAATTATTTCACCCTTCAGAGGATCACAGGCTGTCCTGGTGAGGATGAGACGTTTGGGTCCGTGATCTTAGCAGGCATCCAGAAGTACCCTGGCATTGAGCAGAGATGTGCTACACTGCTTTAATGCATGCAGTTATCTGCTGTTGCTGCACGAACCATTTGGTTGATTATCAAGCTTGTCATTTCAGAAGAGTTTGAGCTAAACCAGGCAGGATAGTATATGGGAAGTGTCTGTCTTGTGGATTGGTTCGGGTTTTTTTTTGTGATGCTATGTCTGTATCAGGTTTTCCAAGAGATCCAGAAAAGATATAATGCCAGGCACAAGAAAAGTCAAACAAGTGAGAGGTAATTATCGTACAGAAAAGAAATAAGAAATCTTAAGTCCAAATTTCTGTGCTTGCTTACACATATATTTTAGTGCCTCTGTGTGGATACCCTACATTTTACAGCTAGCCGTGCTGGCAACACTGCATTGCAGAATTAAGACTTTCGTCCTTGAGCTCTTTTCTAAACAAGTACATAACTCTTGCTTGCTAATAATCAAAAGAGACCGTGACCAGCCAAGTGCAGCTCATGTTGGGAGTTTGCTCGTGAGAATGGTCAGATAAGATGCTTCTTGTACACCAGATGTGCATGGGAGTGGATGGGAGAGTATGATCAAAACAGACCTGGGAAAGTCTGTTCTCCCTGTGTGATAACAGAGTGACTGAAGGAGTACTGAGCGAATAAAAATCCTGGCTGCATAGTCTGGTCTCCTGTTTGTAACCCATAAATACTGCTTCTTGCTAATAAACTTGGTCTTAGCTTCTCTCAAGAGCTGAGTCCGTGCCTTTCAGCCCACCGCATCTCTACACACCAAAGGACTGTTCTGTTCATCAGATGTTTCCTAGAACTAACATACCATGAAGGATTTCAAGCTGCAGCGTATTTCTTAACAACTGGTTCTGGATTTCCCAAAAGGGGCTTTTCAGAGGGGGAAATCCAAAACTCTGATGCCAAAAAAAAAGGTATGGAAAAATTTGGTGCCAAACTAAAACAGTACAAAACAAGAAACTCTAATTAAGTTGACAGTCGTGGGAAAATAACCTAACGAACTACTCAAGGGCTTGATTCCTTGATCAGAATAGAAAAATGTGTAAAAATCCCATATTTGCTTGACTTAGCCTTGTAACAACAAACAAACTTAAGCAGGTCTACACCAAGAGAGGCAAACTAAGAAAAAGAGAAAGATTCAGAATGCCAGAAGGTGAAGATTTCCACCGGTGCCTCTCTGTTGAGGTGGTCTGGATGAGGCAGGGCAGGGCTGCAGAGGGGCAATGGCAGAGGAGTTACCTGCAAGGCATCGTGGTCCTTGGGATGGTGTCTTCCTCTCCATGCTCAAGGGAATGGGACTCATTTTCCCTCTCCACCACACGTCCCTCACCTGTGTGTAAAGGGAAAGCTGCAAAGCAGCCACAATGTAGGTACAAGGCTGCAGCTGAAAATTCCTGGAGCTACATCTATCACGTCTTCTTGGAAAACGGAACGTCAAAAATACTTTGGGCTTCTAGGAGGACACAGAAAGATGACAAACGTTTTAAAGGTTAAAAGTGATTTGGTCAGTAATAGAAAAAAGGCCATACAGGTTTCTGAAAATGATTTGCAGTGTGTTTAAGCACACAGAAATTGTAATATATGTTGCTTTTCAAGTGTGAAAACCCCACCAGCTAGGTAATGTGATTTGTGAGGTCCGCACAATGTGGGAGGATGAAGATATTTTGGTCTCTGAGATGTCCTCAGATCCGTGTTTTGGCTTGAAGTGCTTGAACTGCAATGCCTATTTAGAGGAAATTATATGCACGGAGTGTGTCGAATGGACGAATGTGCTAAACCTCTTCCTTTTCAGCGGGTCGGGGTTTATTTCCCATCAGGTTTGCATTAATGACCCACTGACCTACTTTTCTGATCCACCTGGCAGAACTCTGCATCCCTGAAACCTGAGACTTTGTCTGCTTCACAGATTTGTTTTGTTTAGATTTTGTGACAGAAATCATTAGGAGAGTGACACTGCAGATAAAAATGAAACGTGCTCTGCTCTTTGGCACTGCAAGTGTATTTTTATTTAATTGTGTAAGTGTTATCCATCATGACAGAATTGTCTGTTTTGTTTTTTTTTTTTAATGGCTCTGTGTTTTATAAGGTTTTCTTCTCTCTCCCTCACAAAGAAAAATGAACTGTGTACATTCACCCAGTAATTTCTACCCAGAGCTGCTGCTTCTTCTGCGGCAGACCAAGAGTAAAGAGAAAAGGCAGACATAATGGATCAGTGAGGAAAAGGCAGCTTCTGCCTGTCTTAAATCATCTACTTTACAGAGAAACTTAAATTGCTAGAAATAAAAAAAGCTCCTTGGCAGCTCCACAACTGCATATAAAACAAATCATGTTTTTCAGTGAATTGTAAATGTCACCATCTCAGATAACATTTATGCTTTCATAGAAATAGGAACTTAATTTTCCCCAGTTATATTATTAACTCACTTTGGTGAATCAGATCACCTACATTAAAACAGAAGCAGCCGGTGACTCAGAACAATGATACGTTTAAAGATCGAGCGCAGCGTTTGCAAGTACCGAGCTGCACGCAGATGGAACTGCTTCTTTGAACCACCAGATAAAGATTGATCCGTTAAAAACCTGCTAAAAATGGGCACCAAATGCTTGTTGTCAGAAGTGACTGACAGTCCGTGTCCCAAGCTGAAATGAGGTTGGGTTTGCCTATTCATTTGGTGGGTGCACAGTGACAGCACAGGAGAGAAGGATGGCTGTGACGGGCTGTGATATGACGAGCTGATTGCCATCGCTTTACTGTCCCTTTAGAAATTCTCCCAGTTAGAAAAAAAAAAATCAAATACAAAACTGCTACTGCAATACATTATTTAACGTTTCAAGCTTTGTGGTTTGCTCCCTCTGGCTTGGTACTTGTATGGCCCCTCACCACCCTAGTATGCAAACCCATCATGACTCTTTATAAAGTCATCCTCATACTAATTAAAAATCAGTACCTTTATCCCAGCTTTTCAGGCAAGGAATTAAGATGGGAGTAAAAAGAATGACTCGCCCAAGGCTGCACAGAAAAATGCAGATTCAGTCCAGCATCATGGCTATGACCCTCCCTTACCCTCCTCCGCAAGCGTGTACAATTTACTTGTTTTAGAGCTGTGAAATGTTGCCTAGGATATGTCCAGACCACTTTGTAGGCAGAAAAAGTCTTGCTTTGCCCATGATCTAGTGCAGCCCGATGTGTGGTGGTGTGAGTCAAAATCGGAGTGCCCGTAGCCAGGCTGGCACCAAGTATGAATTCTTCAGCTCACTGTATCTTGGGGTATATGGAATTAAGCATTAGTGTCATGCAGCTCCAGGGATGCTCAGAGCACTACCAGGATTTGGTTGCTTTCTCCTATAGACAACAGGAATATCCTCAGCAGGAATACAGCTCACGGGGAAAAGACAGGTCTTACAAAACATGAGGAGCTCGTTTCCCATATTATGAGCTCAAACAATCAATGTTCAAAACACTGAGAAGTAGTTATCTACCCCGGTCCCAGCAAACAAGGGGCTGATAGTTACATGTAAGAAAGGTATTACTTGATTATAATTTAATTTCTTCTTGACTCATCTCCACTTGAAAGAAATGCTGCTGGTGACACTGCCAATCTTTTTCATGCCGTTATATATTTAATTTAAAGCAAAGGAGCCCAGAGACTGACACAAATACTTTGAAAATATGAGCTGCAAGTCTAACTCACACGAAAATATATGTGTGAATGATGATAGCAAATCCTGTATGCCAGCAGAAGACTGGCTGATGCTAGTATTTCTGAATTATACCTAAATTAAAGGTTCTCTGCTAGTTTAGGGGTTGTGGCATCTAATCTTCATTTTCATGAGCTTGTGGCTTTCACCACGTGACAAAAACATTCTGATATATTAATGAAAGCAATGAAAAACATATGCCAGCATCAGATTCCAAGCTGGAAAAAAAATATTATATTTTATCACCATGTATATTCCAACCATTCCAGCTACATGTATATTCCATTTCATCCTAGCATCCCTTACTCATGAAAGCGAAATGAATCACAGGGTAGATCGTACAGCTATTTGATTCAGTCCCTGCAGATTGCATTGATTTTTGTAACACAATAAACATTCTTTTCACCAGTATGTTTTGCTCAAAAGATGTTTATGTTGCATTTATTAGACTTCAGAGCTGTTGAGTTTGGAGCTATCTTTAAAGGCAAGTCTGTGGGGGTTTATTTTTATGTTTCTGATTTTAAAGTCTGTCTTGACATGTGGCTGATTTAAGTCTTTTTTTAGGGTGCTAATTCTGAGCAAAACAATTTTTCAGGTATCTCTGGATACAATCACAGTTCTTCCAGGAACTGCAGAGGCCCCAGAATGCCCACAATTGACCTCAGAAACATGGAGACACAAATGATGGCCCGATTTATTTATTTACTGAGCAGTGTTAGACTCTGTGACCCAAGAAACAGCCGCTGAGGGAAGATGTGGAATTGCTGAATGCTTGTGAGCTGACCCAGTTTGAGTGTTTATCTCAATTCAAGTGTCCTACGGCTTAAAAAAAATGCAGCCTAATACAAATTTCAGGCATCTGAGATTCTTTGCAGCAATTTCCATTCGTTCCATCCATCTCAGTCTTCATTACTTGCCTTCATGATCTTTGGGTCAGTAATGGCTTGTTTTTCAAACTAAGCCTATGTTGAACTAAATCCTCAAATACATACTGGCATACACACATTCATAGATGTTCCTTCATAAAAAATAGAAAACCATTTGAAAAGTAGCAAACTCAAAGGTTGCACTTGGCTTAATGTTCTTTGAACCACAGAAAATGATATTTGTGAAGAAATGAGTGTTTGCTTCCCAAATGGAAGCTACATCCTGCACTCTTCTGAGGGGCTCAGCACCCTCCTTCCACAGCCCTCGAGTGGAAATGGGGGCACTCGGCGCATCGCAGCCTGGCTTGGCATTTCGCAGGAGCAAGCCCCTGGGCCTCCTTCTTTCCTCCATGCCTTTTCCTTTGCATCTTCAACCAAAGAGCTATCTATAATTTGTGTCACTTTCATTTCCAGTATGTCACCATGGATTATGAAAAGTAAGCCACCGTCTGCCCATTTAATGGAGTGCATCATTGCAGATAATCGTCCCGGAATGTAAATCAGTTTACTCTTACCTCGTTATTGCTGGCACATGCATAAAATGGAGAGGACATAGCTCTAGCGGGCTGTAGGTTTAATGTACAGTGGTGAAGATTTATCAAACTTCCCTAATTTTAATCGCTGTGCTCAGAACAACACAGCAGTGTGATGCATTCGTCTGCATGCATGGGAACATGTCCACCTGTATTTACAACACCATGCTGACGAGATGCATTCCCACAAACAGGCTTTAAATGGAAGTTGCCTATCACATCCATTTTTCTTCCAGAGAAGCAGCTCAGCGTCTTTCCGGAAGGCGATGGAGCAGACTGGCTGCAGGGGAGGGGGGGCACCAGGTGGGAGGAAAGTCAGCCTGGGTCACACATCTCCTTTCCTAGCATGAGTTCCAGCTCCAGTGGTCTGAAGGGGCTCCTGGAAAACTGCCTTGGGAGGCCAAGCATAGCCCTTCTCATCCCTGCACATCACCTCCAAATTGGAGGAAAATTTTGCAGAAAGGAGGAGGTCCAGACTGAGCGCCAGTAGTGGTTATATGAAGGCAGGATGTGTGGGGCTGAGGAGAGCATGGGAAGGTGGCCCAGAGGAAAGGTGTTACAAGCCCTGGGCACAGCATATCCAGGCTATTTCGTGGGGCAACAGTGGTGCTAAACCAAGTTGCCCAGAGAAACCGCTGTAAAACTGCCACGTGGCACACAGAACAGGTCACTCTTCTTTTAAAGGAGCAATGTGAGACCAGCCTTGCACTTGATACTGCTTACTTGTCTGACAGTGCCGCTTCCACTGTAACTTTAAGTTGATTGTCACTGAAGGATCCAACATCCTTTAAATCATTTTTTCTCTTACAAAGCAGACTTTCTTCTATACAGTCTGAGAAAAGCTCTGCTCTTGAACTGGAGGCATTTCTCTGACAGTGCTTAATGGAAAAGTACTGGATGGATTACAGTAACGGTGAAGGTTTGCCTTGCTTTTATCCCCACAAAGTGCTTAAGCAAGACATAGAGATACAGGTGTTCAGTTTCCACAGCAAAGGCTTGTGAAAAAGCAAACAGATGTATACGCATACATGAATACACACACACATGGCCCCGTAGACACTGGCACAAGAAAATGCTGAACTTCTTAATGGACAGGTCAAAAATTAAATTATTTGTATTCAAAACAGCTGGTGGTGTGTTAATGGTGGTATTCAGCACAGATCGCTACAAATATAGAGAGGTGCTTACTACCAGAAGCAAGGGCATTTCCAAGAAACAAATGCATTGCACATTGTTTGTTTGTTATATGTTTTAGAATAGAATGGTACAAGCTTTACAAGAGTGACCAGCACTGCCTTATGTGACAAACTTGTGTCTCAGTGCACAGGGACAGTCATGAGGCTGATGCCTAACATCCCAGATTAAAATTCTTCCTTATTCTTGCAAAACGTCACTTCTTCGGAAGGTTTTTTATTCACCATGCCCAAGCTATAAGGCTGTCATTTCTTATCTTGTTGCATTCCTAGATCTGCATTCCTCAGATCCCACCTATGGGAGAAATCCCCATCGGTAAGGAAGTCACAGGGAGAAGGGTAAGGACTGGGAACAGAAGTAGGCGGTAAAGACAACTAGTTTTCCTTTATTGTTTTGGGGACAATTCAAGGGCTCCCACCTATGGGAGAAATCCCCATCGGTAAGGAAGTCACAGGGAGAAGGGTAAGGACTGGGAACAGAAGTAGGCGGTAAAGACAACTAGTTTTCCTTTATTGTTTTGGGGACAATTCAAGGGCTATTTCACAAAGAAACCTAATTTGTGCCTGTGTCTACATAGCATTGTCCTGGACTGCTGATTTGTCACCCTGAGGGGTGGTCTAACTGGCATCTAACCAGATCTCTGATTATTTGTCAAAATTTTTAAAATATTAAGTCCTCTGTTCATAACGTATCATTACTTTTTATTGCAAACATTTATCTCATGCCATGAGGCAATGACTGATTAGTGGAATTTTTTCTTCAAGTGGGAAAATATTTTTCTTTCCTCCCTCCTCTCTCAAGTTTTCAAATTTCCCCTTTCTCTGCCAACAAAATCACTCTGCAATAGTTCTGATTTTACTGCCAACATGAAAGAATTTACACACTTTTCTGAATTATACTTGACAACTCATTCAAGTAGCCTCCTGAGCCCACAGAGGTATCTTTTACATTATCTGTTGGCACAGACACTTTTCCTACAATTGTACCTAAAGTTTGTGCATATTGCTTTCAGGTTCCTTTCCTTGAAATGCATAAAGTTAAAAGAAGAAACATTCTTGACAGCTTATTGTGTAAATCCTTCTGACACAGTTTCCACATTTCTGTAGGAGATGAGAACTGATCAGTACAAAGTAGGTCAAGAACTCCTAAGAGACACAGTGACTGCCTTTGATTTTTCTACCTTGAAGTTCAAAGAGCATGAGTAAGTTCATTGAAAGAGGAAGAAATGAGTTATTTAAAGAAATAAGGATTCCACTTTGCATGTAGTGCCCAGAGAACTTAAGAGAGAGTAGGTCATGAACCAGGCGGTGAGTACATGGACGTGCACTTGTCTATATGTACTTTCCAAATATTGGTTTGAGACAACACTAGCATAAATTGATGATTAACTCTTCCTAGCACTGAAAGCTGTTCTTTTAATAATGAGTTCAACAAGAAGTTTCATACTATACGCTACACCTATACACTATGCTTCATATCAACCTGAGTAGAGTTACGGCTTCTTCAATTTATTTAGGCTAAGGATCTGGGACAATTTAGGAAAGACAGCAGCTAGCCTCTCGTTCCGCTAGTGTGAACTGGAGGTAAGCAGATGTTCACACCACTCTTTATTTGCACAGGAGCTGTGCCCAAGGAGACAATTGGCTTTAGGGCCAGGCGTTGGTATTCAGTGGTCTTTCGTCTGCAGCACAGTCATTGCCTACATGATTGTGGTGTAGAGTAACAGATATGTTAAAGAGGGTGATGATACACACTGGGGAGGAGTTACAAAAATGGACTTAGACCAGCTGCGAGAGGACTACAGCCATCAAGAAGAATGATGTTTTTCCCTGTTCTTCTGTTCAAGGGACGGATTAACAGGGGAACTCTCAGGGGCTTCAGTGTCAGCTGCCCATGAGTATTGCCTGACGCACACGTTCCAAGCCAGGTAATGAGGAGAGAGCTGCACTACCTCAAGGTCCTTCTGGCCATGTTGTGGCTGCCTCTGACCCTGGTTAGCTGGCATTTAGAAGAGACAAACAAGAGGAAGGTTAGTGTGACAGATGGAGACAAATGCTGAGAAATGATGGAAATCTTATCCCAGAAAAACTAGTGTGGTCAATTTAAAAGCTGTTACTTGGATAAATTCCCTTTATGAGCAGTGAAAGATGTTCTGATTAAAGCTGTGTAGGTGGCTAAATTCTGTTGTGTATAGCTGTATCACTATTAGAGATATTTCTTTTGTTTTATACCAGAGAGAGAGAGAGAGCGAGTAAAGCTGTCTGCTGAAACAGAGGTAACATCAGTAAAAATTGAGATAAATCATTCCAATTTACTTTGGCTTTACTTTATCTATTTTTGTTACACACTGCACATTACTGTCATGTGAGAAGTAGGTTTTTAATGCTCCACACCACTGGGAAGATGTGCTATAACATTACAATATGCTCCTCCTTATGCATGTTTTCACTCTGAAAGTAGTCGTAAGACACCAGAAGGACATACCTCTAGGGCTTTCCATGAAAAACTCCAGCTGTGCTCCAAGGGAAATTAGTGTAGTCCACCACTCATCTCCCTCCTCCCACCCTGACATTGTGAGACCAGGTGGCCCAAGCAAGCCTCCTGCTCCAGAGGATTAACCTCGCATTTGGACAGAAAAGAGTGGCCTTTCGAGCAGTTCAGTAATGGAGAGGCTATATATAGGCAGGAATGGGAACATTAGGGGATGGTCTGTCCCTCCTGTAGACCACAGTGGTGATGTCTGTCTCTCAGTGAGTCCTGGCTCTGCCTCAGAGAATCCCTTTTTTCCTCCCGCTCTGTGCTGTGAGTGTCAATCCCCCACCATGCAGGTGTGTTTGTCATGGAGGAGAGGAGCTTCAGCATTTGGGGTACACTTTACCCTACAGATTTCTCAAGACAGAGGAATGATAAGGAAAGGTTTCTCAGGGATATAGGATTGCTTTTCTTCCACAATATGTCACCTACTGGCCATGCCAGGACCTGTTGAATGCCTGGCTCTCCCTGAGCCCAGCACAGGGCAGCTGGACTTTACACGGGGACCCAAGAGTGCAACGTGTCCCATGGCACCAGTGGTCCTAATGTTAATAGGCAACACCTATAACACCTATAAACAAGCTGTTTATAAACAAGAAAGCACCAAATTTCATGAGGATATTTTAAGAAGGATCTAAGCTATGCAACTGTGGAATAGCGATAGTAATTAAGAACAACATTGCGGTAGCTGTGATTGTCATCGATAGAAGTAGTGATTTACAGCGAGGTGATATTTCTTTCCAGACCAACTGATGTAGCTGAAATAAAAGCCCAGATGAGCCCCTGGGAGCAGAAGCTCTTCTTCTGGTTGCCAGGTTCTGTTTCAGACCCTGTTCACAGCCCAACAACTAGTCTACACTTTCCTAACCGGATCAGCAGGTGGAAAAGAAAAGATGTTACTTCTGTTAACAACCCTCATCTGGCTAAAGTGGAGAAATCAGATTTGCAGCTCTGGGATAGGCTGTCTGTGAATAGCTCTGATTTTTATTTCTGCTGTGCAGTGACCTCAGCCAACATGAAGTACATAGCTCTCGCTTGCTAACCTGTGAGTCTAATTGGTATTCTGTAAAAGTCCTCACAGTGCCTTTTAGTTAAAGCAAATGTCAGAAAACACAAAGTCCTGTTTTCTTTGTGAAAATTCCTCCAAAGGGAATTGCACGAGCCCCAACTGCACAAATGCTACCTCTCAGAACAGGCTGCACATCCAAGCACTTAATTTGGGCTTTCAAAAGCAGGGCTGAGCAATACAAGCTTCAAGATGTTTACTTTCCTAAGTTTCTTTCTGGCCAAGAAGAATGACTTAATTCACAGGGTGGTCCGATCTTTGTTTTGTGTTCCTGGAGCCCAGATGCCCATTTGGAGACTCCCCTTCTGAGTCATGTGGATGCAGCACCTCCCCGGGCTGGGGGTTTGGGTTGCACACAAGCATGGTAGGAGGTATTAGGAACTGCTGGACTTCACCCAGGGCACTAACAGCTGCTTCCCATTGCCTCCCGTCCCACCACATAGCCACGGCAGAAGCAGAGCTAAGCCAGATGGAATCAGCCCACAGGCTGGATTTGGCCTCCACTTGGAACTGTCTGACTTCATAGCTTGGAGCTAATTAAGCTAATGATTGATTATTAGGTGATTTATTTTTTTTTTCTCTAATGACATTTACATCATCTGTGAAAAGCTTTTCAGTTTTACTCTGATGGCTGCTGGGAATCTCACCTAACTTTGGATTCCTGTAGGTCAGGTGTTGAAGACTGAAGTGGTCACCTGAAGCTCCTTGTACAGATCATGCAGGGCAATGGGCATCTCCAGTCTGATCTGCCTTCACCATCTCTTCTGTTTTTCCTATCAATTACAAAGGGAGAAAAAGTCTGGCTTTTATACCTTTACATACCTAACTTAAGGCAGATGAATCTTTTATTCAGTAAGGCAGATTACCAAACTAACTAGAAGCTCTCACTAGTCCATTTCTCCAAAAACTACCCCCTAAGAAAGCTGACAAATAAGTAGGATCCTCACTCAAAAATTCCTTCTGCCCTATATGTGCAAAAATAAAAAGTACAGTCTCTGGAGTACTGTGGTTTCCTGGCCCATTTCTGGGGTGGCCTAATTTCCTGTGCTCAAGAGCTTTCCTTTTATAAGGGTAACAAGTCTCCACCAGATTTTCCTTTTCCATCCCCTTGAAATAAGGAAAGCAGCACCTCCAGTGAGGATGGGAATCCCTGTAGCCCACCTCTCCCATGGTTGTCCATCACTTGCCAAGCAGCTCTACAGTGCACCACAGCCACGGGGTCAGGTCCCACCAAAGCTCGCAGCCCAGCTATGCCTGTTGCAGAGCCTCCGAAACCTAGTCATGCCTCGAAGCTGAACCTTTCGCCTGGGAATTTGTCTCCAGCAATTTCAACGGGAAAAAAACCACGGAGACAAACCCTGCTCACCTCTGTATTTCTATTTCTTCCTCCTTGACAAGAGAGCTTTCAAATGGTGGACAGGTATTGAATTTCTGTGTGCCTGAGCCATGCATGGTGCAAAGCAAGGTTAATAGATTTTTACGGCCAGAGGGAGTATCCTGATCACCTCATCTGACCTCCAGCATCACACAGGCCAGAGACGGGAGCTGTAATTACACTGAGTTTCCAACAGAAATGAAAGACCACAGTCCGTACCTAATTGTCCTGCCAATCAGATCATCCCACAAGTCTCCAAACTCTCTGACCCTCAGTAATTTTGCTGAGGAGAGTTTATAATCACAAGGTGTCTCAGCACGTGGCTCGTGTCTTGTGCAAAAGAAGACTGATGTCTTTGGCTGCAGTAGAAGAAGAGAAGTAATCTGTGAGCAGCTTCCTGCAAGTTGATTTTTTCATTTCATTTTTCTCTTTTTTTCTCCACACAAGGCAAAAAGCAGAAGGTAGATGTAGTTTTCTCCTTCCTTGACAGCTCTTTGCAGCTGTTTACAGTTGTGCTGTGCTCTCTCCGGCTGAGCGAGGCCGAAGGGTAGCATTTTGGCTCTCTTCTAGCTGCAAGGCAATTAATAGCTGCTACTGGCCTTCTGACCTCTTGACTGGTGATGTGTCTCCAAATGCATTTCCATGCAGTTCCAGGCCACAAATATCCTCTAAGTCAAACTCACAGAACTACTTTTAAAAATATCTAGAGGGTGAGGAGACAGTTCCCAGACAGATTTCTTGCTGAGTTTTTTTCTGTCAGATATGTTAATAAAATGGCATTCTGGTGTAAGGAATCTTGGACTAGAGAGCGTTTAGACACTATTGAAATTATTCCTTGGAGCTGGTCTCAAGTAAGCTTCTGCATTAATGAGGGATCATCTCTGTTTGCACCAGTTCGCCAGCAGCACGATCAGCAAGCAATTAAATTCTAACAAGCACAAGGCTTGTGAGATGACTCCCTACCCAGAGGCAAAGGTTGCTTGGGCATAAAACCATCCAAACAGGGGGGGTAACTCTGCTTTTCCCACCCAGCAACCCCTCCATGTCCCTAATATATATAGATTTTTTCCAGTTAATACTGTGGTGTGTCCTTATCAATTGCTATTTCATCAAGTCCTATGGCATGTGTAAATTCTCCCTCTGCCGGAGCGTAATCCTATTTGGCAGAACATTACAAGGGCTCTACCAAGGGTGATTGAGAGGTCGCAGCAGAGAGGCAGGGGAGGAAGCTTGCCAGTGTGTTTTCAGCTGCAGTGGCCAACTTGGCAATCTTCTTATCATCTCTTCCCATTTCCATCCTCTTACATACCTGGCTCAGTGCTCAGTCACCGTTTAGAGCAGGTATAATTCTCCTTCCTGGGTTGCCCCGATAATACTCTCCCAACCACCTTTGGCAGTGCCAGACCCCCTGAACGAGGCAGGAGGGAAATCTGCCTTCCTCACTTGAATGATTGGGAAAAAGATGAGCTTTCCAGAGAGCAATACTGCTCCAAGTGCCCCTGGGTAAGTCGGTGCCTCAGAGCTGTCAAATGCAGTCCAGTACCAAAACCTATGTAAGCATCGCCCCTTTACATTCTGTTATTTTTTCAACACCTTCTAATGTTTTAATACTAACATACCTAGTAAATCTTAGGAGGCCTGAAAGGATGAATTTAAAAGTTTATATGATGTAGAAAAGCATTAATAAAAACTTTTTTTTTTAACTTGCATTTCCACGTGGATTACTTTCCTCTAAAATGTCGTAATAGGTCTTTTAACTCCCAAGGTCATCTGTTCCTCTCCTTTGCCCAAAAGGAACAATTGCTTAACTTGGTTTTAGAAACTCCCAGTGGGGTCTGTAATGTGCCTCCTCAGACAATCCTGTCCAGTGTTTCATTTTAGTTCCTGTTAGAAAGATTTTTCATAATGTCTAACTTAAGTTATTCTTGTTGCAATTTGAAACCATTATTTCTTTTGCTTTCCATCAGGGAGAAGAAATTTTTCCTCTTCTCTCAGCAGCAGTCTTTTGCATATTTGAGGAATATTATCATTCTCCCTTCCCCCATCCTTAATCTTCTTTCCTTTAAGCAAAGCAACCCGAATGCAGTCATTCTTCCTGGTAGGTCACGATTTCCAGTCCTCTGATCCTTCCTGAAGCTCCCTTCTGGATTCACTCCAGCTCATCCGTATCTCTCTGGGAATGCAGCACCCAATGCTACACAAAGTACTCCAGCTGAGACATTATCTCCGCTAAGTAAAGCAGACAAGATGGTGTATGAGTTTTCTGTGCTACATTTAGTAATTTCCAAAGGTAAAGGAAAATCTGCTTTTCTACAAAGAGCACTAAAGTACCCCTTTGATCCTGATCCAAATAGGTTTTCTTACTAAGAAAACTGGGAGAGAGAGAAATTAAAAGAATTCAAAACTTGTTTTGAATGTATCTAAGAAAAGAATACATTCTTAATCCTGTGCAGGGTGCACTAGATACTCCTGCGTAAAGAGACATTTGCTGAAAGGTACTGGCAGAACAAGTGCAGGAAGCGAAAATAAGAAGGTTTGGTTGCTAGTGGGGAAAGACGTCTTGCGTTTTTCCAGTGATCCTGGGTAAAGACCAATCTTTAGTCTCAGTTTTTGTGTCTCCCAAAAATCACCACTCTTTTGGGGAGTCCTGGGATATAGCACAGACTACCAAAATTAAGCAGCAGATCTAAGCTAGTAGTTACCTTTTTTTGTTGTTGTTGGAAAAGACTAGCCTACGATCTAGCTCTTCTTTCCCTACACTTGTGTGCTTCTAATGATCCTCACCAACAATAAAAGTCATGGAATCATAGAATCAGAGAATTATTTAAGTTGGAAAACATCTTTAAGAACATCTTTAAGCTCCAACAGTTAACTCAGCACTGCCAAGTCCACCACTAAACTATGTCCCTAAGCAACACATCTACACACCTTCTAGATACCTCCAGGGATGGTGGCTCCACCACTTCCCTGGGCAGCTTATCCAATGCTTAGCAAACTTTTCTGTTAAGTAATTTTTCCTAATACTCAATCTAAATCTTCCCTGAAGCAACTCGAGACCACTTTCTCTTGTCCTATCACTTGTTACATGGGAGAAGACATCACCTACTTTGCTATAACTTCCTTTCAGGTCATTGTAGAGGGCAGCCTCCTTTTCTCCAGGCTAAACAACCCCATTTCTCTCAGCCACTCCTTATAACATGCTCTCGAGACCCTTAACCAACTTAGTTGCCCTTCTTTGGACATGCTTCAGCACCTCAGTGTCTTTCTTGTTGTGAAGGGCCCAAAACTGAGCACAGGATTTGAGATGTGGCCTCATCAGTGTAGAGTACAGGGACAAAATCACCTATCCAAGCCATGAGCAGTCAATTTCTCCAGGAAAATGCTGTGGGAAGTGGTGTCAAAGGCTTTACTGAAGTACAGGTAGGCAACATCCACAACCTTTCCCTTACCCACTAAGCGGGTCACCTTGTCACAGAAGGAGATTAGGTTAGTCAAGAAGAACCTGCTTTTCATAAATCCATGCTGGGTCTGATCAGCTGGTTGTCCTGTACATAGAATCATAGAATCACAGAATCATAGAATGGTCTAGGTTGGAAGGGACCTTAGAGATCATGTAATCCAACCTCCCTGCCATGGGCAGGGATGCCTCTCAACTAGACCTGGTTACCCAAGGCCTCATCCACAGGTTTGCTGTGTTTGGATTGCTTGTTCTTGATTCTACAAGGACTTTAAAAATATGACCCTAAATCTGTGAGGCAAGTCCAGCCATAGAGCTGTCTGGGTAAAGAAATGTGGTGATTTTGCTGAGGGCACTCACTCAAGATGCTGCTCCAAAACCTTCCCTGATGCTAAGGTCAAATTGACAGGCCTGTAGCTCCCCAAATCCTCCTTCCTTGTAGAGAGATGTCATGTTTGCTAACCTCCAGTCCACTGAGACCTCCCTGGTTAGCAAGGACTGCTGGTAAATAATAGAATCATAAGAACTGTTTAAGTTGGAAGAGACCTTTAAGATGACTGAGTCCATCCAAGAGTGGCTTGGTGAGCACTTGCACCTAGCAAGGATTCACCCTTAAGTGAATCCCATCCAGCCCCATGGACTTGTGTATATCTGTGTGGTGTAACAGGTCACAAAACATTTCCCCTTGGATTATGGGAGCTTCATTGTGCTTCCTGTTTCTGTTTTCTGGTTCATGTGGCTGAGTACCCAGAGAATGACTGGTCTGACTGTTAAAGACTGAGGCAAAGAAGGCATTAAGTACCTCAGCCTTTTCCTCATCCTTTGTCACTATTTCCCCCCATATCCAATATAGGAGAGAGATTCTCCTTAGCCCTCCTTTTTTTGATAATGTATTTATAGAAGCATTTTTAAATGTCTTTTATGGCAGTAGCCAGATTAATTTCTAGCTGGTCTTTGGCCCGTCTAACTTTGTCCCTACATAAACTCACAATAATTCTCCTGAGTTGCCTGCCTCTTCTTCTAAAGACCATAAACTCTCCTTTCTTTTTCCTGAGTTCCAGCCAAAGCTCTCTCTTCAGCCAGGCCAGTCTTATTCCCCATCGGCTTGTCCTTCAGCATGTGGGGATGGCCTGCTCTCATGCCTTTAATGTTTCCTTCCTGAAGAATGTCCAGCCTTCCTAGATTCCTCTGCCCCGCAGGACTGCCTCCCATTTGACTCTGTTGACCAGGCTCTTAAGTCAAGTCTGCCCTCCAGAAGTCAAAGGTAGCAGTTCTGCTAATACCTCAACATCAAAAGTTGTTGGAGAGTCAGAAGAACATGGAAAGTTGTTGGGAGGGAATCAACACATCCAAAGCTCAGCCAATGGTATTTAAATATGGGTGAGGTTTTAGCAGAGACCCTTGGATAGTAGCATAGCAAGGCATTTCAGCTGGGGTGTAGTGAGGATGGAGTCCACCCCACTTGCTCAGTGCTCAAGGGTTCTACATAAAGCCTGTGTAACACCAGCCTCCTTTTCCGTGGAGGTAACACTGCCATGGTATTGCTGCTGCTCTTCCAACCACTCAACTTTGCTCATGTAGCTAGAGCTACTGAGCCTCCAGGTGGAGGAGCCCAAGCCCACGTCTGCCCCATCACCCCTTTCCCTGCAGCGTGGAGTGCTGCTGCCCACAGCCAGAGGCAGCTGTTCTGCTGGCAGGCTCCTGACATGGTCAGCCCAGAGCCCCATGTGTCCCTCTGCAATGTGTGAATGTCACCTTTTATCAGAGATTATTAGTAGGCTTTGTCTGACTGACAAGCACTTGTGTTTCGCCTCGAATCTTCGAAGGTAGCCAGGCGAGGGGGCAAAGAGCACTAATAGAATTCTTCAGTGTCATTTTAATAGGATCACTGTTTTGTGATAGCTATTTTTTTTCCCCTCTTTATCTTCCTCTGTCCTCTGCTAGGCTCTGTGTTAATGCCCTTTGGTGATACTGAATTCTTTCCAAGTTCCACAAAAAAAAAAAAAAAAAAAGATTCCACCAGCATTAATTATTGTTCCAGGAGGATATCCTCCCTTAAAGATGCAAGGCTTCTCTGAAGCCATCTGTCTGGATTTTCTTCCCCTGGGACAGAGAGAACAGTTAGTAACTCAGTATTTCCAAAAGGAAACTTGCAGCTCCTGTAGATAATACGAATGACCCAGTTGCCCTGAGAAGGGAAGTGCTGTCTCTTGTGCAGTGTGTTCCATATGCTATCCATCCACCTTCCTCAGTTAATGAGGCTCAGACTTCTTCATGCTGGTCAAGATAAATATAAAGCTCCCTAGCCCTGAAATCAAATCACCATAGTGAGGTTGCCATGGTAAAAAGCAAAAAAAAAAAAAAAAAAAAAAAAGTTCAGTCCATCACAGGTTAGTCTAAAGCTTGATATACCAGCAAAGAGAGGCACTAGCATTGTATTGAGACAGAAGCATGCATGTGATGTTCTCCAAATTGCCATGATGTAGGTACAGATTAGATTTTTAAAACATCCTGTTAATTTTTCTAACAAGATACATTAGGGTTCTGTCTTATGGGAAGATGTTCTGGGAACAGGGCTGGGAAACTGGAGCTTCTTAAACACTTAAGTACTGATGCAGAGCCATGACAGAATCAGAGGTCTTTGTCTACACTACTAACTTGTATTAACATTTCACAGGATGTAAAGGGGTTGGAAGGAACCTTGAAAGATCACCTAGTCCAACCCCTGTGACCTGGCCTGCAAAAGTAAACAATATCTCATCCAAAATCTAGATCTCAACTCCACATTTCAGTTCCACCGTTGATAACCAGGCAGCTTAATTACCTCCCAGAGTGATTATGAGGCTGGGTTATTTAAGGTTTGAAAAGCTCTATGGAGGTTCTAATAACAGAATGACAGTCACATACAGGAATAAAGATGTACGGGGTGCTCTGCCTGAGGGCACAGGCAGTAAGCTCACATGGGCACTGCATGTACCTGAACCCAGAAGTTTCCTGGCTCACTGTGCACACCTGTGCCCTTGGACAGCCCTTCTGATCTGTGTGAAGAGCGTAAACAGTGGATTGCACCTACTGCAGGTTAGAAAACTAAGCTCAGAAAACTAAATTGCAGAATCTCACCTGGGCAGAGCTCTGAAGGAGAGGGCAAAGTGCCCAGTGGCCAGTTCATCTCAAGGAACTTCACTTAAGGCTTGGTAAAATATTTTTGTGTTCTATCCACAATCCAAGCAATACGAAGACCACCAAGACACAGGATCCTGAAATCTCACACAGTAGCACTACAGCTTTGCAAACCACAGCATTAGACCCAAAGACCTGAGAGATGACACATCCTCCTTCAATGTAAGGTGAGATGTTACCCTGCCACTCTCATTGTTAATAGGTGTATTGGATGCTGTGTGCTCCAGTAGTCCAGGTCTTCTTTGGCCATTTCTTAGTGTGTCCATCCAGAGTCCATTTCTGATTCGTAAACTGTCGGGATTGATATTGCGTTTCTCATCTTCACACCTGCTGGGGAGGTTGTGGGGGCTTTGACCATAAAAAAAATTAGGGTCAACCTGGATAGTTTCTTCCCCTGCAAACAAAGTATCAAAGCAGAGCTATCATGCACAATTGCGCCCTCAGGAAGAACAGAGGAAGGTGAACACATGAAGATGAGTTGGATCACCATCTACAGCTGAGAGTTGGGGCAAGAGCCTTATAACTAGTATCACATTAGGGCTGAAATACCTCCTAGAACACTCAATGAGCTCAAAAGCTCCTCGACTGGTTATGCACCACTGTTCAATCAGGTGGGGAATGCCTGACTCTCAGTTGCAGAGTAACACACAGGGGCTATCCCTAGACGTAAAATCACCAAGTCTAGAAACTAGTTTTTGCTGGTGGAGATGGCAAGTTCTGCTGCTCTCCTGAACAGCCCTCACCAGTGCCTCTGCACGGCTAAGCGAGGGAACAGAGCTGCAGTGGTGGCAGCTGTGTGGCTCAGCTATGAGGAGGCTCACTGAGTGCTGCCGCTCTGGAATAGCAGCTACCCAAGGGGTTGGGTGTCTGCAGGGGTTGGAAAGGGGCTATCATGCCACTTCCCAGGCTGGCTGTCTACTGCTGTGGCAGCCACCTACCCAAACTGGGACCTGCAACACCAAGGTGGGGACTTTCCTGAGGCTGATCAAAAAATTGAAGAACTGTGAAGAGACTCTCACACATTTGCATAATCAATTTGGATTAATATTTTATCAGTATATTGGTGGACAGCAGGATGACCATGAGCCAGCACTGTGCCCTTGTGGCCAGGAAGGCCAATGGCATCCTGGGGTGTATTAGAAGGGGGGTGGTTAGTAGGTCAAGAGAGGTTCTCCTTCCCCTCTACTCTGCCCTGGTGAGACCCCATCTGGAATATTGTGTCCAGTTCTGGGCCCCTCAGTTCAAGAAAGACAGGGAAGTGCTGGAGAGAGTCCAGCACAGGGCAACTAGGATGATGAAGGGAGCGGAGCATCTCCCTTATGAGAAAAGACTGAAGGAGCTGGGGCTCTTTAGTTTGGAGAAGAGGAGGCTGAGGGGTGACCTCATTAATGTTTACAAATATATCAAGGGTGAGTGTCACGAGGATGGAGCCAGGCTCTTCTCGGTGACAACCAATGATAGGACAAGGGGTAATGGGCTGAAACTGGAACATAAGAGGTTCCGCTTAAACTCGAGAAGAAACTTCTTCTCAGTGAGGGTGATGGAACACTGGAACAGGCTGCCCAGAGAGGTTGTGGAGTCTCCTTCTCTGGAGACATTCAAGACCTGCCTGGACACGTTCCTATGTAGCATAATCTAGGCGTTCCTGCTCTGGCAGGGGGATTGGACTTGATGATCTTTCGAGGTCCCTTCCAATCCCTAACATTCTATGATTCTGTGATATTAGCCTTCAGCTTCTTCACTCAGTACAGTTTTCTCAGTCTAGAGGTGTCTGCTCCTGGTCCAGGGTGATCTCTACTCTCTAAAACATGAGAGTCCTAATGCTTAACTCATGTAGGTCATGAAGTTGAAACCATCTACTTACATAGGCATTTATCCAACAGAGAGGCAGACCACGCTAGAGAAAAGTATGGAAATGATCTTACTTCAGAGAGGGATAACAACAACTAACTGGCGCATTTCAGTCCTATGAAGACTTTCATGCACTGGGATGAGACTGCTCTACTAACAGACAGACTAAGCCCATTCCTCAGCCTGTACTGGATTTGGATCCAAGTTCTTTCTGGCGACTGCTTCAGATGTGGTGTTTTTGTGGACAAGATGCCTGGAGCCATGGTGATGGGTGAAGTGTGTATGGCCAGTTACTGTGAGCAACACGGCAACAGATTTATTTTTCCTGAAAACAGTCTCTCAGAGTTAGTGCTATAGACACCATGTTTATATGCAATAATAGTCAGGTCAGAACACAGGAAAAACAAGCTGCTGTCTGGTGCTTTAGCTAAAGCTGTCAGAAACCTGCGGGACAGATTTACACACGCCTGCAGTGAAATGTATTTGAACACACAGCTGGCACGCATATCTCACTGTATGTATTCACAGAGACTTCAATCCAGCACACAGCAGAATTGAGCATCTCAAGTGCTGCCATTGATATTTCACTGAAACCAGCATTATGTCTCAAAGTACTGTAGCAGACTGTAGCAAGGAAGTGAGGAAAGATCCTTTTCGTGGAGAACATTGCCATCTTGTGCGCAATTGCATTTACTTTGTGCCAAGCATGTTTGTGAGGTGATACTGCAGAAGTTTCTCAGCCTTACCATCTCTCCTGAAAAAAAACAGGATGCCTGAAGCAGTGTTAAGGTCCTTGAATGGAGAAGTATCCCTTAATAGCATCAGCTTGTTCCAGTCTTCAAGCAATGATAACAAGATCTGAACTTTTTGGGCTAGCAAATGTTTTCCTTTTAATCTCTCAAAGGGCTTCATTAAATATATTTAATGAATGAAGCCATATCACAATGACATCAATAAACCAGTGGAAAGGTAGGGCTAACAAAGTTCTACAAAAGTCTGTTATTCTTTAAGAAGTGGAATAGCAGCATTTACTCACAGACTATCTGCAAGTGCCAACAGCCATGCACACCCACAGTAAATACGGCAACAGTGCAGAACTCCTGTCCAGGGAAACCTGGCATAGATGGACAAATAGACAAAATAAGGACTACCTTAGTGTAGCAATTGCCCTCATAGCATGTTTCATAGCTCACTGCAGATATAAATTACAAAAACCTTGAAATATCAATATATGGGGAGTTAACAGAAATATGAATATTCCTGGTGAGGATTATGAGGCCCAGCGAAGCCATGCTGTGTATACAAGGAAAAGCTGCCACAGTCGTGGAGGGAGCTCATACCTCATCCATGAGCATGCTCTCCCTAAATCACAGAGCAACGTGTACCACAGTAGCCTGGGACTCCTCCCGTGCAGGTATGTGAAAGATCTGTTATCCTATGCCCCGAGAAATCCAGACCATACCCAGGATTTCCATGCTACACTGCTGCCTTCTATACTTTTTTAATCATCACCTGCAGCCGGGTAGCTTCGCTCCAGGTAAGTTTTTGTCTCACTGCCAGCAAGGCTGGGGGGGTGAGCCGGTGGCTCCAAGCACCCCCTGGATCCTGGTGGGCCTGAGCACCCACCCTGCAGAGCCCCACCGTCTGCTCGCCTTCAGCCAGGGTCCCACCTGCACTAATGGCCACACCATCCTCACGGCACGACGTGCTCCATTTTGCACATATTCCCCATTTGATGGGGGTAATGGAGGAAAATCCACCGGCACTGAGAAGGGGCGCACGGCTTCTCTGTCACTTCATGGAGGTGTCCTGCTCAGAGGGATCCTTTGCACCAGGAGAGAAATTGCTTGGCCTTTTGACGGGGCCTCTGTGGAGATAAGTTGAGTCTGCAGAGAACTTTCAATTTCCCTCTGCCTGTTTTCCAGGCAAGGTAATCTGTACCCAGCTGAGTGCATAGATCTCCAGGGCACTATCTGCATTTCAGAACAAGGTGCATGAGCCAGGAGATATGGTAGGACCTGGTTTCTTGCATGACTTCCCAAGGAAATCCCATGTGCTCCACACAGACTTGGAGTGACAGTTACAGCTGATGTGGATTTGATGTTAAAGATTTTCCCCTGGTTGCAGCCTAGAGCGATGATAGCATGCCAGTGGTTTAGCTAGAAGGATGTTCATGGGCTTGCTGGTTATCCTACCACCAGGACAGGAGGATGGGGGTTTATGTGTTTTGTAGAGGTGTCAGCAAATCTCTTGTTCATCATTTTCACCCTGAGGTTGTCAGGCCTGAAGTATCAGCTACTAGCAAGCAAAAGGACAAAGAGATGTTTTCTCTCTCTTCCTCCCTTTTCTATATCTGCATTCAAAGTGGGACTGCTACCGATAAGCCAGCGATGACATCGTTACTGAACTGGTTTTAAAATTTCCCTGGTATCTCTTTTATAATACAATGCAAATGCACAGGGCAGTAGCTGGGTTTGAAAATTACAGTGTAGTGCTGTTAAATTGAACGTACCATTTGCCATCTTAACACAGAAAGAAAGTCCATCTTGTCCGCTGGTCTGGATCTGTAACATGTGCCAGAATGACATGATGTCACCAGTGCTTAATGTGACTAATAAAACTTGGACCTGAGCAAAGCCTTTAACACTGTCCCACATGACATCCTGGTCTCCAAGCTGATAAAATATGGGATTGATGGATGGACAATTCGGTGGCTAAAGTACTGGCTTGATGATCACACCCAAAGAATGGCTGTCAATGGGTCCATGTCCAAGTGGAAGCCAGTTACAAGTGGAGTCCCTCAAGGATCAGTACCAGGACTTGTCTTGTTTAATGTCTTCGTCAGCGACATGGACAGTGGCATTGAGTGCACCCTCAGCAAGTTTGCTGACGACACCAAGCTCTGTGGTGCGACTGACACCCTGGAGGGTAGGGATGCCATCCAGAGGGGCCTTGATAGGCTGGAGAGGTGGGCCCAGGCCAGCCTCATGAAGTTCAACAAGACCAAGTGCAAGGTCCTCTGTCTGGGTCGGGGCAATCCTAAGCACCGATATGGGCTGGGCAGTGATTGGCTTGAGAGCAGCCCTGAAGAAAAGGACTTGGGGGTACTGGTAGATGAGAAGATCAACATGAGCCATCAATGTCCACTTGCAGCCCAGAAAGCCAATCGTGTTCTGGGCTGCATCAAGAGGTGCGTGGCCAGCAGGCCCAGGGAGGGGATTCTTTCCCTCTACTCCACTCTTGTGAGACCCCACCTGGAGTACTGCGTCCAGTTCTGGAGCCCACAGCACAAGAAAGATGTGGACGTGCTGGAGCGTGTCCAGAGAAGGGCCATGAGGATGATCAGAGGGCTGGAGCACCTCTCATGTGAAGACAGACTGAGAGAGTTGGGGCTGTTCAGTCTACAGAAAAGAAGGCTCCGAGGAGACCTTATTGTGGCCTTCCAGTACCTCAAGGGGTCTACAAGAAGCTGGTGAGGGTCTTTTTAGGATGTCAGGTAGTGACAGGACTAGGGGGAATGGATTTAAGCTAGAGATGGATCAGTTTAGATTGGACATTAGGAAGAAGTTCTTCACCGTGAGGGTGGTGAGACACTGAAACAAGTTGCCCAGAGAGGGGGTGCAAGCCCCATCCCTGGAAGTTTTTAAGACCAGGCTGGATGGGGCTCTGGACAACCTGATCTAGTGGGGGATGTCCCTGCCCATGGTGGGAGGGTTAGAACTAGATGATCTTTAAGGTCCCTTCCAACCCTGACAATTCTATGATTCTATCATTCTACGATTCTATATAAACAGCTCTTCTTACCTGAAAGAGTCATAGCTTTTCCCAAGCTTACGCTAAAGACAGCTTATTAGTGTGCAAATAATACAGCAGTATCTTTTCCTGGCTTTAATTAAGCATGAGTTTTTTTACCAGTCAATTTTACTTATTGAAAACCTGCCTCATTACTGTTTTCATTAGTAGAGGCACTTTCAGGCTAGCCCCTAACATTTCACTATGGATCAGAGCATCTGTATTTATCTGGCACTTTTCTTCCTACACACTGAAGCTTTCATGGGTCTGCATCAAAATTCTCATCTTGGCCTGTAATTTAACACTCTCAGTCACTCTGCTCTCCTCAGGGTAGTCTGCAGCTACACAGCTGAAGCTCATCCCTTAAGAACAGTGCTTCTAGTATATCTCAACACCAAATATCCCCGAATCCTCGTCATAATCAAGCTCTCAAATTTTTCTTTATTATTTTCCTCACCTGTACCCTTCTTTAGGAATGGACAGGCTTCTCATTTAAGCCTACCATTTGAGTTCCTTTTTACCTTCCTGTGCCTGTTGCCCTTCATCTTTTCCACTGTCTCAAGGGCCCTACCCCTCCCTCTCTTCTCAGGGGGAGAAGGAAAACAAGGAGAAACTTATTCAAGCACTTCAAGGATCAGGGCTATGATCTAGACTTGGATCACCCTGCAGGATCTAGTTCACATCCCATAACGCAACACTATTAAATTTGCTAGCTAGGTGCAATCAGAGGGAATGCACCACAGCTGAAGAAGGTTGGGGACATTACCCGATGGGAAACCCAACTCCACACTCTGTATTCTCCTGTTTTTGCTTCATCCCACCAAACTTTGCACCCTTTTACCACACAGCACTCTCTCGCTAAAGAAAATAGTTGATGCCTTGGTGCTGTGGCAGAGATCAATCTTTAAAAGTGTCTATTCTCAGTCCTCTCCTGCTGAAATTCTTTTCTCTGAGGGTGGTGAGGCACTGGAACAGGCTGTCCAGGGAGGTTGTGGACATCCCCTCCCTGGCAGTGTTCAAGACCAGGCTGGATGGGGCTTTGAGCAACCTGGTCTGGTGGGAGGTGTCCCTGCCCATGGCAGGGGGGTTGGAACTAGATGATCTTTAAGGTCCCTTCCAACCCAAACCATTCTATGGTTCTATGGAGGTGGCCTTCACCCAAGGTCAGGAACAACTAAAGCACAGAAAGCGATAGTCAACTTTGAAGGATCCAGGACACTCCTACTTTCAACCTTAGATGACAGAAATCCTCTACAGATGGCCAGATAATTAATGAAGTTTCCCAACACCCCCAGCCAGTATGCACTATTTCACAGAAGGATAAACTGCAATCAGGCAAAATGAAAAGTTCAGTAGCTGGCTCTGCTGCTTTCCTTGTAAATGAAAGTATTCCCATGGATATTTAGAGGAGTGGCATCAGGATGACACATGCCATAGCAAGAGTCAGTGTCACTTTGGGGGTAGGCAATAGCAGTCTGAAAAATCAAGACTTGCTCTCACTAGGAAATGCTACAATTTTTGCTCCCACAAGAATCATAGAATGGTTTGGGTTGGAAGAGACCTCTACAGGTTACCTAGTCCAACCCCCCTACAAGGAGCTGGGACACCTTCAACTAGATCAGGTTGCTCAGAGCCCCATCCAACCTGACCTTGAATGTTCCAGGGATGGGGCATCTACCACCTCTCTGGGCAACTTGTTTCAGTGCTTTACCACTCCTATTGTAAAGAATTTCTACCTTATATCTAGTCTAAATCAACTCTCTTTTAGTTTAAAACCATTACCTCTTCTCCGATCTCAACAGATGCTGCTAAAATCTTTCTCACAGGCCCACAAGAAGCATCTTTGTGTTCAATATGCTGGAAGAAATATGAGTTCTTATAGCAGATATATTGAGCCAGAGGCTTACAAATATGCATAATTACATTCATCTCATTAATTGTCCCTTAACATCTGTTACATGGACTGTTCTGCCTCAGATTATATAATTCCTTGCTTATTTAACATTTGAAGTGTTATATAGAAACAACCTCAGAACTACTCAGTGTTCTCCCTGCATTTTTTATCAGACCTCAATTCCTTCAGTCAGCTTTGTAAATTAAAATTAATTTGGTGAAGTCATGAAAATTCGGCATGGTGTCAAGAGATGAAAGTTTTAACACATTATATGAAAACAAGTCAGATCATCCATCAGTCTCCCACAGAAGCCTAGACAGTATCTCTCTCTGCTTGGATTTTCTTTTTTAATAGTTCTGCCTTCCATGGGAGAGAATAAAGTACTTCCCTGCATCACAAGAGTCATCTGCAGATAGATAGACCCAAGAAGTTCAATACTTTTTATAATTCTGTGAAGAGCTAAATGCATCAATAAAATACTTTATGCCTCCTGCAATCCTTTGATGACTGAATTAGCTGAATGAGATTGAAATGAGAAGTGATTTACGATGGGCTGTAATGAGAAATGAGTTCAACAACCTTCCAAACAACTGACAGTGAGTAGATTAGTTTTAGCAATGTAGTGATTTAAAAGAATGGAGAAGGGAAAGCGTTCTCCTCTGATCTCAGCAAGAGCAAAGTTTCTTTAGACATGATCCGATCCCAACAAATATGCAGCAAAAGGTTCCTATAATGGTGCCTTTTTCACTCCCTCCAGAAAACAAGAGCTAGTCCAAACTAAGTTACTAAAGTTTCTATTAGAAGTCTCATTTCCCATTGCTACATAGCCTGTAAAATAGGAAACTTCCCTACATTTCCAGAGAATAATGAAAAATTACTGTGAACTTGAGTTTACAATTAAAAGTACACCTTAACTTTTACAGGAATTGCTGTAGATCAGAGCTACTTTCTTCATGAACTCTATGAAGACAAATATTTGTGTTAGATGTCACACTAATTTATGGCTTAACATTATGTGTTCATTCTGTATGCCAATCCAGCAGAGCTAGAAGCATGCACCCAGCTTTCTCACAGTTAACCACCTCACCTAAGTTAAACTACTCTCAGCAGCAAGACCAAATATTCACCTGAGCATATTTGAGAAGCAATGGGTCAGATCCAAAGAGGAGGCAAGAGAGGCTGAGCTGAGCCCTGAGAAAGGACCTGGCCAAAACAAGTACAGCACAGGTATTCAAAGGACGCTCCTCCATTTCACCTCCTGTGATCGCAGTCTTATGGATGTTTCTGCCTACGTATAGGTCCTTGACCATGGCTGGATTAAGCACCTGGAAAACTGTCATCTTAACTTGCTCCTCCATGGCCTTGCCCGGCTTGCAGGACACCTGGCTCTCCCTCTGAATGTGAAGTGAATGTAAAACATTACCCTCCAGGTTTGGCAGGGCTTGGTGAGTGCAGATTGTAAATGCAAGCAGGTCTGGATAAATGGAAATCAGAGCAAGGGCAGCTTGCCTTGAATCTAATGTGGCTGCTCACATAACCCAGGAAAGCAGCAGACTTCAGACACGCACTCTGAAGAAAACCCTTTTTATTACTAGTAGTTCACTTACGTTTCACGCAAAAAAAAACTCCAGAGTGCCTGTCCACTAACAGCAAATCGTACACCGGGCTGCATCACAAGATGCGTGGCCAGCAGGTCCAGGGAGGGGATACTTTCCCTCCACTCCACTCTCATGAGACCCCACCTGGAGTACTGCATCCCCTTCTGGAGCCCACACCACAAGAAAGATCTAGATGTGCGGCAGCATGTCCAGAGAAGGGCCACGAGGATGATCAGAGGGCTGGAGCACCTCTCCTGTGAAGATAGACCGAGAGAGTTGGGGCTGTTCAGTCTGCAGAAAAGAAGGCTCTGAGGAGACCTTATTGTGCCTTCCATTATCTCAAGGGGGCCTACAAGAAAGCTGGTGAGGGGCTTTTTAGGATGTCGGGTAGTGATAGGACTAGAGGGGGATTAAAGCTAGAGATGGATCAGTTCAGACTGAACATTAGGAAGAAGTTCTTCACCATGAGGGTGGTGAGACACTGGAACAGGTTGCCCAGAGAGGTGGTGGAAGCCCCATCCCTGGAAGTGTTCAAGGCCAGGCTGGATGAGCCTCTGGGCAACCTGGTCTAGTGGGAGATGTCCCTGCCCATGGTGGGGGGGTTAGAATTAGATGATCTTTAAGGTCCCTTCCAACCCTGACAATTCTACGATTCTATGAAATTGTCTGCCCCTGCCTATGGCCCAGAGTTACTTTTTTCCCCCCACCTGCTGACACCTCTGCAGCACGGGAAGGGCCAGGAATGCTTTCACAGCAGTACACAGGACAGTAACCAGGCAATCCTCAGCGCTGGTTGCAGGATTGTTGCCTCTGACTTTTCCCACGAGACCTGACAGAAGGGCCCTTCTCACACCAGTTAGAAGTGAACATTGGGTTGACACTGATTGTCGACAGGCTGCAAGAATATTGATTGTGCATTTTGCAGCAGTGCCCTAAATCTTGGCAAATGAGAATTCACGCTCTCCAATTATTTTCTCCCATTATACCGCCTCATTCTGCTATGTATATTAATTGCCTGGTTTGGTTTGCTATTTAGCAGCCGGCTTCCTTCTAAGCTCAAGTTCATTCCCCTCAACTGTGTGCTTCCATAGATTCTGCTCTGCCAAAAGGTTAAATAGATCTCATTATCCATTTCCTGCAGAGACCTAATTTCTACGAAAGGCCTTGAGTAGGGCAATATGATTGGCAAGAAAGAGAATAAAGTTACAAGAAGCTGTTTCCACACTTAGCCAAATACCAAGAAGCACGGACACCATCTGAAATGATGCTTCATGCAGGTTGCAGCAGCTGGGTAGAACATTCAGCCTCCTCTGGCTTGTGATTATTCTCACATCTGTCCCTTTCATCACAGCATCCTCAAACAGCACCCCTCAACACATCAACACATTAAGCAGCTCAGGATAAAAGATGGTACAAGTCAGACTGTCTCCATTTCTCGTAAACTGTTAAACATTGCACAGTGCCACCGATTTAAACGGCAAGGGAGCCCTTGCTGTAGCCCTGACAGTAGGGATCAGGCTAGAAGAAGAGGCAATCTCCTCCTCCCCTACCTAGTCTCATGGACAAGTCTCTCAGGCAGGCCTGGTTCACTTCCTGTAAAGACGTAACTACTACCTGGGGGTGCCATAAGTATCACTCATGGGCATAGGGTGTCTGGCTCACCACAGTTGAGCCACTTGGGACAACCAGATCCCCAGACACAGCCCTGGTCCTCTTCAGAAGCTCAGCCTTTTTGGTGATCCCAGAGCCCACAAAACCCATTAGACTCCATATAAAATGGGAAAACAGCTGTGTTTTAATTTTAAGACCCTGCTGGAAGTGAACATTGTGATGGAAAGAGGCCAAAGTCCGACATCACCCTTTTGTTTATCCAAGGTTTACTACATCATACTGCAAGGACATCAACAATTCAGTTAAATTCTCACTTCTGTCCAGGGGACTCAAACCTACATCAAGGCAGTGCCTCATTCACCAGGCCCGAGCCATTCTGGTGAGGGGACGCCATCTTATCTAAGACGGCTTACTTTGCAGATTAGGGAACAAGAATCACTGTGCCAGTGTGGATAGCAGCAAGCAAGAAGCTTTTGAGAAAGACTTGCAGCATTTCTGGAGTAAAAGGCTTGAGCATTCCCTTCCAGAAGTGGGTTCAAGCAACATACTCTAAGATGGGAGCCACTGGCTCAGGTCTTGGCAAGCTGGTACAGTCCGGTCACAAGATGCACTCTGTCCTTCAGCTTTCTCTGTTGACAAACTCAAGCAGGTCTATGGTTAGTATCCTAGAGATACCCACCTGCCTTTAAAATATCAGTTCTCCTGATTGAACAAGCTTTGGATCAAGCTCTGCACAACAAACTCCTCCCTGTAGTTACTCTGCCTCAAGGTCTTGCTGCCTGTGCTGTCCTGGGCAAGACGCAAAGAACAGAGGGCTGCCCTGGAGCCAGTCAAGCACTGGGACAGTATCAGAAATCTTCACCCCTAGATGTTTCCAAGATCCCACAGGACAGAGCCCTCAGCAACCCCATCCAAATGAGTGCTCATCCTGCTTTGTGCTCCTCTCCTGCTGTGGTCCATGAATCAATGGTCTAGAAGACAGTGAAAGGGTAGTTGCAACATTTCTGCTACTCTGCCTCCACAGAGGCACTGAAGTAGAAGACAACAAAAGAGGGAATAACAGAAGGAGTAGCCAAAGCGCTGCCTACTTTCTAAATTAGATTTCAGATTCAAATTGTTTCAGCAATGCTACAAGATGGATTGCAGATTCCACCTCCTCTTTCTAGAAGGTTTGATAAACTTTAATTTAAAAAGTTGAAAAGGGTATGGCAGCTGTGTCTGCATCTAGACAATTCGACTGCAGCAGATCTGGAAGGGCAGGCTGAGGATGTGACATTCATGCTACACAGGTTTCAGAGGACCTTACCACAGGTTAGCTTTAGCCTTGGTCTTTGGACCAACTTTCTCTTTGGGGGCTGCTCCTCGAGATAGTTTCCTCCAAAAGAAAACCAGTTCATGTGCACAGGAGACCCCCCAAAGCACAGTTAAATGAGGACAAGCAAAAGATAAGCAAAACACACAATGCAGGCTCTTCCGGGGAGAAGGAGTTGTCCCCTTCCTAGATAGCAAGAAGTTGCAGGTAAGTACAGAAAATCAGTTCTGCCAGCATTTTGGATAGTCCAATGTCAAAAGAAATGTGGTGCTATGTAGAATAATAATATTCAGAATGTATTAACTTGTATTCTACTGCATCTGGCTCACTCGCGCAGTATTAAACTTTTAGCTATTTTGCCAAAAAAAAAAAAGGAGACTTTAGTGACATTCAAATCACCATTCCGATCTCAAAGAGGAAGCTTTCCATTGGGATCTTAGAACTTCGCCTGAAGTTTAAGGAACAGCTATTTGTTGTTTGAACTACATGCTGATTTGACCAGGGAGACAGGGTGCAGGGAACATGCTTAAAAGTCACTATGAACTAATACAAAACCAAAAAAAGATTTCCTGCTTACTGAGTGTTACATTCTGTACCACCCACCCACCGAATCCATCAGCAATATGTCTGTGGGGCAGCCTTGTTGGCAAGAGCTCTTGGAGCTTTTCAGTCTAAGTGTAGACAAAACAAAAGTGTAGGTGGACATTAAATCCAACTCAAAATAAGCAAGCAGCTGAGTGTCAGAACATCTATAATTATGGTGGTATTTCAGTTCATTCTCTTCAAAGGCCTCAATTATTATTACTGTACCTAGAAGATGGAAAGGCTTTAATAAAGATCAGGTCTTTAAAATGTCATTTTCCCCTCCTATTTGGCAATGGTACCACTCTGGTAACACATCAAGATTTTTGCTGAAAAATTCAGCAGTTTCACTCTCGAGCACCACCATCTTGAATTTTCTTTCCCAAGTAACAGATAAGATGGTGCAGGAAGTTCGGCCTCTGTGAAAGGCAGCATGCTGCTGCTAAATGAAAGGGGGTTCTAGACTCAACAAGTCCCTGGAGACCCTGGTTGTCACCAAGGCCTCTCTCAAGACATTTGGGGTCCTGTCTCGCAGCCTCATGCTAGTCTTACTGCCAGTACACCTCTGCAAAGAACCACAGGCCCCTTTCAGGGGCACCAACATCATGGGTCACCTCCCCTAGATCTCCACACAGTCCAGGCTGTTGGACGTCTACGCATGACGGGTTATGAGAAGGCCCAACTAAATGCTATAAACAATTGTTCAAGAACAGCTATTTAGATCTGATTTACAGAAGTTAAGTTTGAAAACAAACAAAGAAAACCAAACATAAACAATGTCTTTAAGGCCACTTAGTATTTCAGACTTTTTAAAGAAGTCGGCAATTACTACAAAAATAATAACAAGAGACCTCCATTTCTACTCATGTCTATATTTTAAAATTTTGAGTAGGCTTCATAATATAAAATGTCTTTCAGGATCTTAAGTGAAGCTGCAATAAGTTGTGGGTTTCTTTTTTAAAAAAAAGAAACAAACTACTTTAGTTTCTTGATGTTTCTAGATAAATGGCCATCTTGAAATACTATCCTTCCGGGGCTCAGCGAGACCTTGATTAACATCTCCAGTGCTCTAGGTGGGAACATTGGCTGCAAATGCACTGTACGAATCTCGATACGGTCGGAGAAGTTAGTCATCCTCTGAGTCATTGTCTGTGCTTGCTGGGACACATGCCCTGATTGAAGACATGAGCTGGTCCTGGATCTGCTTCCTGGGGTTCTCCTCGAGGTCCGTCTTGATGGCACCTGACTCTGAAATCTTCCACTCCAATTCTGAGCAAAACAAGAGAGCCATGAATGCAGGGGAGCATATTGGAAAAAAAAGCCCATCCTTGCTTCCCCAGCTGACTCCTCTTACCACCTTGTCATCACCATTACCAAAAGCAGGGCCCTGCTCTACTCCTCTCCCACCCCCAGGTCCCATCTCCCATACCCACTCCATTCGAGCCCTCCCTTCACATTCACTAGTGCTGGTACAGGTTTCAGCCCAGGGCACAGAGCTCAGCGTGCTGCTCTGTAGCCCACTGGTGACATCCTCAGTGCCTCCCTGCTCCCTTCACAACTATGAGTACAAAAGAGGTGATTGATACAGAGCAGCAACTCTCTCAGGAAAAGTGAATTCCACCTCCTTCTGACCACACAAAGGCAGAAGACAGGTTTGCATATCTGTTGCCAGCGAAAGAATACTGGTCTCATTACTGCTGTTTCCATCGCGTACCAAGTTCATCACAATCAGAAGTAGTAGGGAATAGATTTGCTGAGGGTCAAAAATACTGTAGCAATTCCATTTACACATCTGAATTATAGGTATTTTTCAGGGATGTGCTCTGTAAATGCAACTCATCTCTTTTTCCTGCTACAGTATGCACTGATTATTAGTTCCTTAGCAAGACAGTAGGAGACTCTACTGTCAGTAGTGGGCCTATTGCTACATAGAGCAGAACTGGACTGCTTCCCAGAAGTGGTAGAAAGCCAGTACAACACATTCAGTTGAAATCTTTCTCCTAGAGCTGCTGGCAAGCCTGTTATTAAATCTCATTTCCTCCAGACTCTAACAGACTAGTGAATACAATCTCACACTTTTTTTAATCTCCAGTGGAAGTCACCTGAGCTTAGTGGGGGGAAGGAAAAAATAAAACGCAGAACTTCAGTGCCCAGCTTTCTAGAACGACCAAACTAAGCTGGCTCAGGCACTAAAAAAAAAAATCAATTATTTATGTGCTAAATATGGGAGAAAGCTAACTGTCTGTTCTGCTACCACTGCTCACTTCGGTGCATAATTAGGTAACCACTGTAGTTAAGAGTTGACTGTTCTCAAATTATCAGTCTCCTTGGTGAGCTTTTCCCCTTTCTGACAGTTCAAGGCAGGGGATTGCTTTCTACAGCACATGCTCAAGATATTCTGTAAACTTCAGGGTTTTAGTAAAAAGAAAAACCAAAACAAAAATAAACACAAAAAACCCATAAAAACAAACAAACAAATGACCCTTCTTTCCATCCTGTTCCAGTACAGGCAGTAACATTATTCAGCAGGGACCCTGAAATGCTGCTTAACTGTAATTCACTCCAGATAAAGATGCCCTTAAAATCTGACCTTCAAAAAGCTTGATGGCATCTGAACCACTATGCCTGCTCAGACAGCTGATGAGTATCCTTTTAACTGAAGTAAAATCCACTAGGTTACATCCGAGTTGCATTTCCTTTCCAATAAGAGCCTTTTTCACTGCTGACCTCTGTCTTCAAGCACCGCTGTAGGATGCCATCCCTGACCAACCACCTCCAAAACAGTAGCTTTTACCGAAAAGCTAGAGTGGTCTGCAAGACCTACACCACCGCCCTCATCTTCTGAAGCACATCATGCTGATGAGGCTGCATGCCCTGACCTGCCTCGAGCCTGCAGAGTTGGGCGAGGAGAAACAGGTCTAGGGAAAAAACGCTCCAGGAAAGGTAAGAGCTTCTCCCCATGGAGCCCTGTGCCCTCTGAACCACTGAGACAGGAGCTTCGTGTGCAACCATCTCCAGGAGATGACAAGAGGAAAAGGAAGCAGCCCAATTTCAGGTTAGCAACCCCATTTGGACAAATGGACAGGCTCTCCTTAAAGGCTCACAAGGAGCTCACTGTTTTTACAAGATTGCCTTAATTGCACAGTGTTGAGTGCAAAAATTCTAATGATTTTTAGTACCTCCCTTGTCCTCCTAAGCCTCATTTTTCTCATTCACAGCAAAGCAGTTTTGCTTTGCCTTAGGAAGAGCGGAGATGTAGACACTCACCATCCCTTGTCAGGTTCATGCCACCGAACACCAGAGGCCCAATGAACTGAGCTTTGATGTCTCCCTCCAGGTAGACAAATATCGTAGGCAGGTTCTTATCAGGGTAGTTGGGGATGCAGGTAGTAGAGATAGCTTTGATGAATTTCACATCTCTGAACTTTCTTGCAAGCCCACTCATATGTTGATTTATTAAGGCACATAGCGGAATTCTGGGGGAAAAAAGAAATAAATAAAAAAATCAGACACACACAGGAAACTAAATAACCAATTCAACAGTAATCTGCTTCAGAAGAAAGGTCAGAAATATCAGCTCAATGAGGAGCATTTCAGGAAAGACAAATGTACCAAAAGCAATTTCTGAATACTTTTGTTGTGCAGTATTTCAGCACTCAAAGGAAATCAGTGTCACTGGAGGTTTTGGTGGGTGGTGAGTTTTCTGTTTTAAGATACTAGTAATACAATCTTTTGCTCTATCACACAGACAAATTTACTTACGATATTTAGAAATTGCATGAGCAAGGGTGAAATAGAAAGAAAGTAGCTCCTGGAAGATAGTGTGCAAATGACAATGGGTACTTGTGAGGCAGAGACAAAAACCAAACATTTCCAACACTCTGCGGACAATTCTAGCAACTTATCAGACCATCTTGACAATTTTTTCCATCAGGTGACAAGACTGGAAACCTTGTTCACTCCATTTTCATGCCTCTAGAAACCAGACTAAAGACACACAGTGATCCTTGCAATGCACAGCCCCCCCCGCCATGCTTTATCCAGAATAATTTCCAAAGCTTGGCTATTTCAGTGGCAGCAGCTACCTCTATGGTAGCTGTGTGGTACAAGTCATGCCGTGCTGTATAGAGCATAAAAAAGCCACTTCATGGTGACATCATTTTATAGCTAAGCTGAGTAGTCACGAGTCAACAGTAACGAAATTACTAATTCAACTTTTTTTACTTCTTTGAACTCCAGAATCAGTTCCTTATTTTCCACAATAGCTACACATCTGTCTAGAGTATTTTTTTTTGCTATTGACAGTGAAAGGTTTAAAAGTAAAAACCAAATTCTTACCCTTGTTTGTAGAGGTGCAGGACTACCCATATACCTTTCCCAGCTTTCGTAACTTCCTGAACGTAATCTTTTCCTGAAATCTCCAAAACTTCTCCAAATTTATTCTTCATTTGAGCTGCTTTCATTTCTGCTAACCTTTGCTGCCTGAAGAGCAAGGAATGGGAAAGAGATCTTGAGAACAGATGTTGGTTTTGGCAGAACAGCACTTAAAGGAGCTGGTTGAAACACAGACTTCAGCAGCACATTACAAACTTGTAAAGCCCAGAGCCACAAGAGCAAGTTGACACAGTCAATAGACGCTCTTACATTTGCATCACACATTGACACCACCAACATGCATGAAGTACAACTGTTTCATAAACTTTTTTTCCTCATTTCTGCCCTCAGCAGACATTTCTTCTGCAGATACTACACTGCCAAACTAACTAGCAAAACCCAGAAGAAGTGGTAGAGATAAAGAGATAAAGGAAAATCAACACTGTAATTACATAAATACACAACAACTTGACCTTATTCGTGCAAAAATAGAGAAATTTTGGAGGTGATTTTCAAAGCTCTCGATCCCCAATCATCACAGAATGTTAGGGGTTGGAAGGGACCTCAAAAGATCATTTAGTCCAGCCCCCAGCAGATGCACGTTACCTCTGCAAAAATACGTTGTAGATAAAGGACACTGAATTTAAACCCAGTTTTTCCATTAAAGACACTTAGAAGCACTGCAAGAGACCAGAAACACAACCCATATTTTCTATCATCAGGCCTAACAACATCCTTCCTCTCTTCAACAACATCTAACAGCATATAAAAGAAAAAACCTCCACTTTTCATTAGAGCCAAATTTTGTGTGCTGCTCTGACCTGTACATTTCAATAGCTTTCTCATCCTCCTCATTAAATTCATCTTCGTTCTCTTCTAGCTCTTCCAGAGTCATGTCCTCGTAAGTTTTCACTAGAATGGAAGAAACATCAAGTCAGCAAAAGCCTTGTTCCTGGATTAAAACTCAACAGTTTTTATCATTCCAACAGAATTTATGTACTTTAAGGACAGATTAACTATGGGAAATACGGGGGTTTTAAAGTTATTGCTGTTACTGGATTTTTAGAAAATATTACAAGCTTTTGACATAGAGACAGAGAGACAATGGTATAAAGGACTCTGAGCTGGAGGCTGCCTACACAAGTTACCTGCACTAGTTTTCAAGTTTGCTGGCTGCAGCAAAGACGTACCTAACACACACACACAGAGCACAGCAGGGATGCCTGAACAATGGAGGAAGAAGGAAGTAACGTCATGAGATACGCTTACTTGCACATTCACATGGCAGACTGCCTCACTTCAATTTTCAAACATTTACTTCTATAAAGATATGGGGCTGACATCAAGAACAAAGTTTTCCTGTGCTAGAAGAATCCACATGTTCAGGAATGTATGCTCTTGATACTGCTAACAACTGTTGATTACAAAAGAAGCAGCTTTGGTTTCCCTTACAGACACGGGACAGGACACATTGCTTTACAGGCCCATAAACATTACTGATGGGCATTTCTTTCAACAAGCTTCTCCCAGGAGCCATTCCAAGACTTGTCCTGTTGCCGCCCAGGTTGGCTGGTCACTCACCAAGAGACTTCTGAAGGATTGCCAGCTGCTCCTCTTCCTTTGCACGCTCCTGTTCCTCCAGGTTTTCCTTCGGAGGAAGGATACCTTTCTTGCGCAAGATGTCATTCCACTCCGTGTCTTTATTAGGGTCCTAGAATGCAACAGGGAATGGATGACACACGTTCAGGTGAACTTTACCACTTCCAGAAGTTAACACAGGCACTGTTTTTCAAGACACAGCACGTTGCTAAACTGGTAGCTGCCTGGATGGTGCCAGAAAGTCACAGTGTGCATCCTCCTGATGCTAAGGCTTCTCTGCAGCCCTAGACCACTACCCTGAATCACAGAATCATTCAGGTTGGAAAAGACCCTTGGGATCATCAAGTCCAACCATTAACTCTAGTCTACAAAGCTCAGTCTTAAACCATATCCTCCAACACCACATCTCAACAACCTTTAAACACATCCAGAGATGGTGACTCAACCACCTCCCTAGGCAGCCCATTCTCATATCTGACTACTACTGACTTGTTGAACCTCATGAGGTTCACACAGGCCCACTGCTCCAGCTTGTCCAAGTCCCTCTGGAGAACATTGTGTTCCTCTGGCACGCTGACTGCGCCGCTCAACTTGGTGTCCTGCAAACTTGTTGAGGGTGCACTCGATCTCACTGTCTACATCATTGATGAAGATTTTATACATCACTCGTCCCAGTACGGATCCCTGAGAGCAAGTAACAAAATTCTTGAAGTCGTTCACAAAAATACAGTTATCAGTACCACATTTCTGTCTGTCTGTTAGTTGTACTAGAATGGTACCTCATGCTCACTGGGCACCGTTTCTTTTGTTCTCCATGACAGCGAAAATTAGCCCTCATAGCAAAGACTTTTTAATGAATTTGGGACAGATTTATTTTGCTAACTTTCCTGGCACCTATGCAAAAGTTTGACTTTTAAAATCTTGTAAATTAACAACAGTCATCGTTAACAAGCAATAGAGGACTATTTCAACCACAAAAATTATTAAAATGAAGCACTTCACAACAGAAGTTGAAGAAATACTATTTCCTTATAGTTGAACCACGTTCTGTGAAGAGCAACTTTATTTTACTCCATGCTGCTCAGACTATCATAGAATCGCCTAGGCTGGAAGGGACCTTAGAGACCATTTTAATCCAACCTCCCTGTTGTGGGCAGGGACGCCACCTCTCGACTAGGTCAGGCAACACGTGAGAACTGAACGGGAATCGAACCCACGACCTTTGGTGTTTCAAGCACCACGCTCAACCCACTGAGCTAAACTGGCCCTCAGCAGGTATTGGTAGCGCACAAAAGCTTGAAGCATTGTAACCATCATTTCAGCTCTCAGAGTGAAAGGAAAGGGGAGGAAATCAGGTAGGGGACAGGGAAAACACAGTGGCCACAGCACCCACACAGAGAGAGCCCCACTAGAATAGGCCACCAAATCAGCAGTCACCGCATTGAGACGTACTGGTAAGAAGACGGGCAAGACACCAGCCTTGCAGACCTAACGCTGGATATATGGGAAGTCTCCTTGGCTGGTCTGAGCCAGCGTGACTACACCAAGTGCTGAAAGAGAAGCAAGCACAGTCTCTGCCCAGAATGACTGTTTTTAGGGCAACAAATCTAAATCTAAGCCTAGAGAGTTGGCAAAAGTTAAAAAGAGAGACTTTACTGTGAAATAGCTGCGATAATTCTACAGAACAAGGCCAACAGGAACCCATGTACTGTTGAGAAGCTCATTAGAATGCTTCCAAGTTACACAGCAATTTTATTTTTTAAAATAAATAAAAACTCGGTGATAAGCACTCACAGACTGATTTTGGTTCCTTAATGTCTTGACCTGAGTTCACTTTGAAAACCAAATACTACATCAACTGCTTTGTTATAGCTTGTATCAATACAGTTTAGGCTGGGCCAGTTCAAGGACCTCTCTCTTCTCTACACTAAAACATGGTACTGTTATATTATGCGGGGTAGGGGGAATAAGACAGAAACAAAGTAGCACAGCAAACTGCACACCACATTACTACTTCTACGTGTGTCTGTCTGTGACTGCGGTCATTTACCCCCCTTCCCCCGACACAGCATTTCACAGCATTTACTGTCGTTTATCCACGCACTGACGGAGCGCCCAAAACACCCACCGACCCACCCGCCAACTACAGCAGGGAAAGAAATACCGTGAACAAAAAAAAAAGCCCGAAAAACCCCACAACACAGCAAAGTACCCCCCAAAAACAAGCCGTGGAGCTTCATAATAAGACTTCCACGAGACAGTCACCTCCGCCCCTAGCAAGGGGGATAAAATCGGGCTCTCCCTCCCCTCCCCAAAGGCCACTCCGTCCGCGGGGGCGGCCCACGGGTGGCCGTGACCAAGCACGGCCCCGGCCCCGGCCCCAGCCCTTCGCCCAGCCGGGCTGCCTCCGGCAGCACTGACCGCACACCGGGACCGCCCGGCGGCTCACCTGCATCCTGCCCGCGGGGCCGGGGCCGGGGCCCGGTCGTTGGCGGCGGCGCTACCAGAGCTGGGCACGGCCGGTCCCGGCGTGCGCGGCGCGGCCGGAGGAGGCGGCGCTCCCCGGCTGGGCGGGCACAGCATTGCTGCCGCTCCTACTGCCACCGCCTCCTTCTTTCCTCCCTCACCGCCTAATAAGGGCCGGTCCCGGGTCTGTGGGAGCTGCCGCAGCGGGAGGGCGGGCCCCGGCGAGCCCTGGATTAAAGCTTCGCATCGAGTCTCCACAGTGTTGTGTTTGTTGGGTTTTTTTTTTTCTTTTTTTCCTATTTCTTTCCTTCTTCTCCTTTTCCGTCAGAATTTCTCACGGACGTCACGGTGCCGGTTTTTAAAAAGGTCCGGGTGTCCCCGCTGCATCTGCGGGGGTCCGACCTCTGCTGCCGGCGGGGATCCTTCCTGCTTCGTGCCTGGCTGGCCTGGGGTACAAAATCCCCTTCTCTAAAAGTAACCAGCTAAACGCCCCGAGAAAAGAATTACACCGTGAAGAGCGAAACGAGGAATTCCGTATCGGATTGAAAAGCACACAGGGTGTTCTGAAACACTTGTTTCGGAAGTTAAAAAGAAACAGCAGCTGCTTCCGAGCACCTCCCAGCACTCCTTCCTCACACGCGAAGCAATCGGGCAGGAAGCGAAAGTGCATTTTCTGCGGGTCAGTCCTGGTAAAATGAGTCCGCAGGCACCCTTGCAGCGTGAGCTGTGAGCCCCTCTCCTCCTGCCCAGCCCCAGGGGCTTCTTGTTGGATGGTGTGGCCATGTAAGGGCAAGTAGGCTGGCCCCGAGACGTGGGGTCCCAAGCAGGCAGCGTCATGGAGATACCATAAACTTGAACACATAAACAAAACTGGGCACCATTATAGTAACACCCCAAATAAACTGTCAGAGGTATGGAACACTTCCCTAGGAGCATCCAAATAATGTTTGATGAGTTTTGGGGCTCCCCTGTGCCTTAGTTTTATTCTGTAACTCTTCCCTTTTTACTTCATTGAGCCTCTTTTTACCTGTTTGCTTTTAGTATCACAGAATCACAGAATGTCAGGGGTTGGAAGGGACCTCGAAAGATCATTTAGTCCAACCTCCTGCCAGAGCAGGATCACCTACAGTAGGTCACACAGGAACACGTCCAGGTGGGTTTTGAGTGTCTCCAGAGAAGGAGACTCCACAACCTCCCCGGGCAGCCTGTTCCAGTGCTCTGTCACACTTACAGCGAAAAAGGGGGTTTTTGTATCCTGCTTTCTTTCTCCACTAGCTTCTCTCCTCATTTTTCTTCTCCCATACTGTTAAAAAAAAAATAAATTAAATGATCAAACCTGTATTATCTGTTCTTATCACACATAATTACCAGTAGTTCAGCTATTGTTAGGACTGGATAATACCCAATTAGCATTACAAGAAATTTGCGTCTAGGTAGTTATTTTAACTTATGAATCTGTATTAAAGCATCACCCGGCAAATACTGAAGAGTGGGTTGAGTGCAGTGACCCCAACCCATTTGAGATCAACACCCTATTCCCTAAAAGTGGCCACCTCTGCCCTTTCAAAGAATTGAGCAGACCTTGCCCTTTCTTCTCAAAGATATGCAGCAAAGAAGAAGGGAAAGATGCCTGTTGCCACCTCCCCCTCCTCTTACGGTCTAGCCCGATGGTCAGCATACTTATCCAGAAAGGAGGAGCCCAGCTCTGAGTCCCCAGAGAAACATGCACTCACAACCTGCCAGCAGGCCTTAAAGGTGTTTTTTTTTTCTGAGCCTGCAGAGAAACAGCTGTGTCCCTGTTCCACGAAGGGCCTGAAACAGAAATTCAGAAGCCCCACTGTAACACGTTATAACATCCTGCACATCCCATTGACATCTGTGTATCCTGAAGTGTGCTGGGGCACTTATCCTGTGCTAAGTCTGGTTTAGTGGATGGAAGGCACAGCCACATTTTCTGCCTCTGAATTAAAAGCAATGTATAGCTACACTTTGAGAAGACATCAGCCCTTACGGTGAGTGTTTGAACACACAGAGGGTGCCCCATGCCCATCTGCCAAGGCCCTGAGGCAGAGGAAGACTCAGTCTCACCCAGGTGAGGTTAAATGCTCATCCTGGTGGGAAAAGTGGCTGAGTGATAGATGGAGCCACAAATATAGATGATCTGAGAAATTTAAATCAGAAAGTGAAGGGCTATGGAGCCTTCCAGCAGGATAGTATGTGAGCTGAAGTTTTTGAGATCTCAATTGTGGAGTCTTCTGCAGGTCCTCCAAAGTATTTTGGCTCTGACCTGTAGTTAGCACCTGGCATACAGATCCAAAGGCTTAGCTGTCAGTGCCAGTTTTCCTGTACTGATCTTTTGTCAGAGCCTGGACTTTCAGAAAGACCTGCTGGATTAATAGTCATCTTCTGTGATTGAAGCACCATTCACATCTATGACTCTTGTATGTTGCATGTTGGAACCTACTTTGAACATCAGAAAACAAACAGAGAAAGAGCATAAGCAGAGAAAGTGCAGTAATTCTTTAAAAGGTGCTCAAAACCATTCATTTGCATTAGGTGAGATTTTTGCCCAGGTGAACTAAGAGACACTAGCCAAGGACCCTTAGAAGCAGAACCCTTCTGTTCCCACAGAAAACCTTGAGGCCCATCTGGGGCAAGGAGTTACCAGAAGAGGGGTCAGAACTCAAATCTTAAGAGCAGACCCATCACATCACTTGGTGGGGCTCAGACACGATGTGAACAAAGCCTAACGCTTTCTGCCCAGGACACACATAAAGCGGTACACAATTTCCCCCCCCTAGCATTCAACTGAAAATATGTTGTATTTGTAAAGGACGTTTCTCCTACGTACTTGTCTTAGTAAGCTTCAGTGAGAAAAAGAGGACTCTTTTCACATATGATGTACAGACAAAAACACTCCAGTCAAAGTGGGTAAACGCTGGCAGTATCACAGTAAGACTGAAAGATCACTGTGACTCTGTCCTCGGAGGCAACCTGGCTTCACCGTGCTGGAGAATTTGCTTCTGGGCATCTGTAGAGTATTTTTTCATTTTCCCACAAAACAGGACTTAGAAGGAAGATGACCCACATGTGAGAATGATTAATTGTCCAGGTGACCCACTGATGAGGAGAAAAAGTCGCTAATAAAAAGGTTCTGCCCTAGGGTAAGGGGAATTGTGGTGTTTGCCTTTGAGTGCAGGCTGTAGCGAAGCACAGGCTGAGCCAAACCAAGAATTTTTTAAGGTAGTGGGATATATTTTTGATTTATGATACATAGTGGAAGATTTTGAGCTATTCTGGGCTTTATGTTATTTTGTAAATTAGCTATATTTGTAGCATGGTATGTCTGTAATGTGAGTAATCAGAACATAAAAATTATTGTCTGATAATAGGGATAAGGAGTTGTGGTTTGCTTTGCTTGGATTTTATTATGGACTGGGATTTTTTTTTGTCCCTCCCTTCTAAATCTTATTCTTTTTCTTGAATATTTAAATCTTGTATGTTAAAAGCTACACAAAGCCACCACTTGTTAATTTAGTGATGGATATTCTTGTATATTGCAAACATCTGTGCTGGAAGTAGCTGTGCTATTTTCTCATAGATTAGAAATGTTATTTAAACGAGTACTTTTGCAACTCTAATTGTAAGAGTACTCTACCAAGACTAAATTTCCTTATTCTTGAGTAAATAGACAGTAATTTCTGTTCTTCAGTCTATACTGGGCTGTCCAAATCAACTCTTTCTCTTCCTCATGCAGAACACTTCAGTACTCCTATAGCAGCCAGAGAATATCCCTTGAGGAATTAATTTAGAACTTTGTACAAAAACCTTTTAGAGTATTCTGGGCATAAGATGCTGTTGGGTGCAGGAATTTTTCAATTGTTAGATTTGAAATGAAAGAAAAATCTGACTTGATAATGGAAGGAGTTTAAATACAGGTTCCTGTTGGAAAAGGAGGCAGGATTGGCCTCAAGCTAGCTTTGAGGTAACAGTTGGAGTATTCAAGAAAACACTATTGAAGAGCCTTAATCCCAAATACATTGCAAGTAGTAGGCAAAAGCCTCTTTTCTTTTGAGCTCTTCATATCTATTTCAATGAGCCTTTCCTGACAGGGTGTCAGGCCACTCTAGTTTTACAATGAGGCCTCTCTCCTACAAGGTAGGGTGTAAAAGGGTAGTAGCAGTAAAAAAATCTTAGCTGTTCTATTAATAAACTGGTGTGTGTCTCTCTCTCTTTTTCTCAAGAAAAGAATAAGCTTTCTTCTTGATGTGGAAAAGCAGAAAGTGTAACTCACCTTGTTATCCACTCTCTATCAGTTAGCTGTAGCCCAGGCACCCGGGTAATTTGAGGACCTCCGACCCTTTGTGTCTCCACACCTGTCAGAATGTCTGGACGTGGGAAGAAACATGCAGCAGCTGGCAAACCTGAAGCTGTACAGAAGAGGAGCAAAACGGCCAAGGCTGGACTGCAGTTCCCTGTGGGTCGTGTGTACAGGTTCCTTAAAAGAGGGAACTATGCTGAGAGGATCGGTCCTGGTGCTGCCATCTACCTGGCTGCAGTGCTGGAGTATCTGAGCGCGGAGATCCTGGAGGTGGCAGGGAACGCTGCACAGGACAACCAAAAAAAAAGGATCCTGCCCAGGCACATCCAGCTGGCTGTGAGAAATGATGAAGAACTGAACAAGCTCTTCTCTGGTGTGACCATCGCTCAAGGAGGGGTGTTACCAAATATTCATTCCCAGCTCCTTCCCAAGAGAACTGTTAGAGATCATGGTCCTCAGGGACAAGGTGGTAGCCAGTGAAACTTGTTTTTTCTGGTCCTGTCTGTGCACTTACGGATGAAAGGACTCCATAGCCCTAATTTGTGTGTGTTTGCTTCTTAGTCAAATATTTTTCCTGCTAATGTTAATGCATTTTTAAAGCTTGTAATAAAGTTTTGTAGAATGCAACACTGATCTCGCTCTTTTCTCAGCACCCCTTCCATGGATGGAGGAACATAGAAAACATCAAAAAAGAGTCTAGCATGTTACCCAAATAACTTTCTTAAAGTCAAGTACACGTTCACTTTTGAAAACATGTTATAGGTAACTGTTGTGGAGCAGGCAGAGGACTCAAGACCCACTGTCGTTCATGTGAACTCTTCTTCCATTACAGATTCATAGTGCAATTAATTTGGTGGCTCAGAGGTTGTTTAACTCTGCTTTAGAAGTTTAGTAATCCTGTTTCTTATAGCTCATAAAGCTGTAGTGAACGAGTGCCTCTCTTCAGACTGCTCCAACATGATACTAAAGCTCTGTCCCCTTCCCCTCGTAACAACCATAGGTAGTTTATTTCAAGTCTGGTGAAATATTTCTACTGTTGGTAGGGTTGACTGTCTTGCTTCTGTCTATCAGTGCAGGAAAACACAAGCCCCTGAGCCTTTGCTGACCAAGCCATTGAAACTTTCCCCCGAACATGTCCAGCGTTTCTCTGCTCATAGATGCTGAGGCTTGCTATTGAACTGAAAACCAGGGTTCTGATGCATTTGCATTGAGATTGATCTGCCCCTGAAGTAGCATCTTAGAGAGTTCATAGCATCTCGCACAGAGAAGAGCTGGTTAGGACTGGCTTCCTAAACTCCAGCTGAAACATGAACTTTTTATTTGAAAAAGATCTGCATGTCCTGTTGACCTTGTTCCTTCATGCCCTGCAGGCACGAGGGTGTCAGAGCTTACCCACCAGGTTTCATGGTGCTGACAGACATCAGAGCTGTGTGCAGCTGTTAATGACACACTCCAAGCTGTGCTTACACAGAAATGTGAAGAAAGGTCACCTGACTGAGCAGGCACCATGATTTGAGGGTGGTAGGCAGCTTGAACAGTCATTGCATGCTGCCTGATTTTCAAGAGCAATGTCATGAGATTTGATCCAGGCTAGTCTGCAATTAACCCAGTGAATTGAGAAAAAAAAGCCGAGGGTCCTGTGGCAGTGCAAAGTAAAAAATTTCTGAGAGTAGATCTTAAACCTTGTACGTGTAGTAAAGGTGTGATATATGTAGGCTCTTCACTGTGAGAGTGGTGAAACATTGGAAAAGGCTGCTCAGGGAACTCGTGGGTGCCTCATCCCTGGAAGTGTTCAAGGCCAGATTGGATGGGATCTAGTGGGAGGTGTCCCTACCCATGGCAGTGGGGTTGGAACTAGATGATCTTTAAGGTCCCTTCCAACCCAAACCTTTCTATGATTCTATATACAACCAGCCTTAGGCTGAGTGTTTACACCTGTAAATTGGAAGAAAAAAAAAGAAAAAAAAAGCTTTAAAGGAGGTACATGAAAAATGAGCACATGAAACTCAAATTATTTCTTCCAATTGACTATGGCAAGGGACAGTGGGCTTGGGAATGATTATTGTTTTGGATCAAGCAAAAATCTGAGGGTTTAAGCTAATGGTAGAAGACTCAAGCAAGGTACTCATTTGTGCAGTTTTAAGCATGACACTTACAGCACCCTTTGCTAATCTGGAGAACTGCCTGTCAGTCATTATACTGCTCCTGGATGCAAGTTGCTTCCATTTGTCTGCTCTGCACCACACCAGACAGACCTGGCAAGGCACAGCCAGTGCTCTAGTAGCTTCTAGAAATGCCTTCACCTGCCTTTTTCTGTATGATACACTGAGTGAGCTCTGTGGCCCTACCTCTACTTACCCAAAGACAGAGTTTGTGGTGAAGTACTGGTCCAATTCAAAAGTCAGGTTTTGAAGTGTTTCTTTTATCAAGAACAAACTTGTTTGCTTTCTTCCAGCCAATAGTTCAACCCATTCATAATTTAGTCAGATAACGTAGTGATCTGAAAACTCCCCGCTCCGGCTTCTCAGTAGCCGAAAGTAGATGTCTCCTAACCCAGATGCTCAGCAAAAGTTTGCTCAACTTCCCAGCACTCATGTGTTGAAGAAAATAATCATTCAGCTGTCACTACAGTCTTGACCTCAGAAGGGACATACACCGTTTCGCAGTGCAGCTGTACATGACTTTGGGGGGAAAAAAATGGCCTATGCAGCAGATGGGGACAAGTCCTAGAAGAGAAAGAATCCAATGTCAGATCTCCTGAGCTTTCCCAGGCTCTGCAACATGTTCACAAAGCAGCTTGGCCGCTGCTGGTAACACTAAGAACCTTGGAACATGTTGCTGGGTTTAATGCTTGATGGCTGCAACAAGGTGAGGTGTGCCCCCTTCCAGCCATAAGAAAGGAGCTGCCAATCAGAGGCAGTGAATATTAGGCTTATTTCCAGAAGAGATGGGCTAACGAGGTGCTAAGCAGCTCTACAAGGGGTAGTGACAGAGACTGTACTGAGTTTCCCTTGTGTTGGGACCTTGACTGGTTTTTGTTTTGAGTGGCTGAATAATTGCTTGCCCAGGTGGCATTAAATGATGGGAGAGCTGATAATGTTACAGCTACCACTGTGGAATTTAAAAGGGGGCAGCTCTGACCAGAAGTTGTGGTTTGGGGGATTTCTCTAGTGGTTGTGTTGGAAAGGAAGCTAAGTCAGTAAGTTCTTCAGGTGAGAGTTTGTTCTTAAGAAATGGCAGTATGCTTTCTTCGTGTTAGATAAACTTGAGTGAAATAATGGGTTTGTAAATTCTGTTTTTAGTGTAAGACTTCTTAAAGGGGCTTTTGAGTTTTTTTGTTTATTTGCTTGTGTACTGTTCTTAAAAGTTTATATTTCTAAGGCACACAAAAACTCCTAAAAGAATGTTTTATTATATTTTTAAGTGCTTCAGTTTGATATTTGATTCAGTTTCTTTCCACTTCTGAGTAGAGCTTCTCATTACTTAAAAGTAACTAATGATTAAAGTTTGAGAATGATTGTGTATACAGAAACAGAATATTCCTGTGTTTGTTTTCCAGTTGCTTTGTGTTATACATTAAGGAATAATTGGTACTATTCAATGCTTGAGGCTTTACATCAGTAATAAGTGATGGGGCTTGTTAGAATGGGTGCAATATTACACAAGAAGGTAGGACTCGTGCATTTGTAATAGACTAAGTTAAAACAAACTTTCTCTTTTTTCTGTAAGTCCTATTCCTGACTGCAGCCTGTTATCTTGCAGCAATAGGTCCCCTCATCTCTGGAAAACAAAATCTATTTGAAGTGATTTCCAGTAGATTAAGTTGTTCATGCTTCAGATAAATACATGAATTTCTAGCTCTGCCTCTCACAAGGTCAACACTGCAGAAACTGCTTGGATTCTTACCAGGGTAAGTTCAATGAAGCTTCCCTGCAGGGTTTCTGAACATGTAAGTGTCTTGAAGCTTAGTTTGCTTAACCTTTCTCCTTACCAGTAGTTTTCCTTTGATACTGGGTCAGAGGATATTGCTCCCAAGTTCTATCTGAATCTCTTTAAATGTTTTGGAAATCTATCAGATGCCTGACCTGCTGCTCTGACTGAGCTTGTAGATGTCTTTTGGCTGGAACCACACACAGAACCACAGAACATTAGGGGCTGGAAGAGACCTCAAAAGATCATCTAGTCCAGCGCCCCTGCCAGAGCATGATCACTTACAACAGAGCGTGCAGGAACGCGTCCAGGAGGGTTTTGAATGTCTCCAGAGAAGGAGACTCCACAACCTCCCTGGGCAGCCTTTTCCAGTGCTCTGTCACCCTCACAGTGGAAAAGTTTTTTCTAACATTTTTGTGGAACCTCCTATGATCCAGCTTGAACCCATTGCCCCTTGTCCTGTCATTGGACATCACTGAGAAGAGCCTGTCTCTGTCCTCCTGACACTCAGCAAACTTCACATATTTATAAACATTTATGAGGTCACCCATCAGCCTCCTCTTCTCCAAGCTAAAGAGACCCAGCTCCTTCAGCCTTTCCTCATAAGGGAGATGTTCCACTCCCTTAACCATCTTTGTGGTTCTGCGCTGGACTCTCTCAAGCAGTTCCCTGTCCTTCTGGAACTGAGGGGCCCAGACCTGTCAGAATGTCCCAAAGCAGCAGCCTGACTCATCTACTCCTTCAGACAAAAGTATAAACAACTATCAAACTTTCTAAGAGAGAAGAGCTGACTTGTAAGGAAATTAGAAAGGCAGTGAAATGATGAGGAAGAAAGGACTTAAATTCTCAGTTTCTCTGTCTGTTTTTTTTTTTTTTAAATTTTTTTTCTCTTTTTACCCTAGATTGATATTAGAATGTCTGAACATGGGAAGAAAACTGCAAAGGCCTTGCTCACGTCAAAGAGAAACAGATCAGCCAAGGCTGGACTGCAGTTCCCTGTGGGTCGTGTCTACAGGTTCCTTAAAAGAGGGAAATATGCCAAGAGGGTTGGTCCTGGTGCTGCCATCTACCTGGCTGCAGTGCTGCAGTATCTGAGCGTGAAGATCCTGGAGCTGGCAAGGAACACTTCACGGGAGGATAAGAAAACCAGGATTCTGCCCAGGCACATCCAACTGGCCGTGAGAAACGACGAAGACCTGAACAAGCTCTTCTCTGGTGTGACAATTGCTCAAGGAGGGGTGTTACCTAATGTCCTCCCTGAACTTCTTCCTATTAAGACCTCCTCAATTAAATCACGCCACAAATATGTCAAGTCACAGGAGTTCTAGCTGCTGCCAGGCTCCTGACCTTGTGGTGGTGTTAATGTTGAATTTCTCCACAGCTCAGAGTCATTTGTGCTGGCTGGTATTTTTGGTGTAAGCTTGTGCCTCTATCTACCTCTGTACATGTCTGAAAAACTGCTAAAGACAGAGTTGTTAGTTAGGTTTCCCTTGCTCCATCCTCCAAAAGCTATGAATAAATGTGTGAAGACCTGATGTCTGTCTGTTTTGGTTTGGCCTGGCTGGATTTCGGCGGCGGGGGCGGAGCTGCAGGGTGGCTTCTGTAAGAAGCTGCTAGAAGCTCCCCAAGTTTGATAGAGCCAATGCCAGCCGGCTCCAAAGAGGGACCCGCCGCTGACCAAGGCTGAGCCTATCAGTAAGGTGACAGCAGAGGAACGCCTCTGTGAAAAACATATTTAAGAACGGGGAAAAGAACTGCGCCATAACAGCTGGCACAGAGATGGAGGAGTGAGAATCTGTGCAGACACCAAGGTCAGTGAAGAAGGAGCTGGAGGAGGATGAGCTCCAGGTGCCAGAGCAGAAGGAGTCCCCTGGGTCCGTGGTGAAGACCATGGTGAAGCGGGTTGTCCCCCTGCAGCCCATGGGAGAGGTGCAGATGTCCACCGTGAGGATCACCGCGGAGATGTCCACCAAGGACTCCACACCGTGTGGGTGGATGCCTGAAAGGGGACTGTAGCCCGTGGGAAGCCCGCATCAGAGCAAGTCGCTGCCGGAACCTGTAGCCCGGGGAAGAGAGGAATGCCCATGCTGGAGCAGGTTGGCCGGTGGGACTTTTGGGACGCTGCAGGTGGCTCATGCTGGAGCAGTTTCCCCCGAAGGACTGCGCCTCAGACTCATGAGGGGTGGGCTGCCCCTCATGGGGTGTCTCACGTTGGGCAGTTTGTGATGAATTGCCCTTTGTGGGATGACTCATGTGGAGAAGAGAGCGTGAAGCTTGTCTCCCGTGAGAGGGACCCTACAATGGCCCTGGGGAAGAAGTGAAGAGTCCTCCCCTGGAGTGAAGAAGCGGTGAAACCAACGTTGGAAGAACTGACCGTAACCCCCATTCCCTGTCCCCCTGTGCCGCTCGGGGGGAGGAGGTGGAGAAACCGGGATTGATGTTAAGCCCGGGAAGAAGGGAGGGATGGGGGGAAGGTGTTCTGTTTAAGATCTGTTTGCTCTTTCTCTTCTACTCTTCTCACTACTCCTCTCTGATTAGTTCTCTTAATAAATGTACCTAATTTCCCCAAAACTGAGTCTGTTTTGCCCGGGACGGTAAATGAGGGTGATCTCCCTGTCCTCATCTCAAACCCTGAACCCTTGGAGATATTTTCTCCCCCTGTCTAGCCATGAAGGGGAAGTGAGAGAGCGGCTGTGTGGGTACCTGGCGGCTGGCCAGGGTCAACCCATAACACTGTCTTATTCCCTTCTAGAAAATACTTGTTGTATCAAAAAGAAGATTTTCTTTGGCAGTGCAGTTATCTAAGGAAACCTAGTTTACGGTCTTTAAAGCTTGCATCTATGTACGTGGCTGGAATCTCCTTATTCAATATGTGTGGAAGTCTGCTTCATCTGAGCACTTCAGATCTCTTCATGGGCAGTTAACTATTCAGTCTAAATAGGTGCTGTGCCTGAGAAACTTAATCTGGACTGAATTATGATGATGGTAAAGCTATGAATTATCTTCCCTAGCATTTGAATAGGGGTATAGGGCTGTGCTATAACCTTAGAGTGTCAATGCACACACCTCGGTCCAATGACGGTGTTGGAATTGTCCTCCGAGTTTCTGTATTGATGGAGCACAATCCAAGGAGTCTTCTACAGACAGTATATAAATCTTGTCAGTGCATGACCCTTAAAGATCTTCTAGAAATTCATCTGAAGAGTGGATCCAAATATAATTGGGGTTGGACTAGATGATCTTTGCGATACCTTCCAACCTCTAACATTCTGTGTGATTCTGTGTGATAATTTCTATCTCTCTGCTACTGAGAATCTTCTTAGCTGCTTAGAGGCTTGTCTTGTTAAGATTGCTTTTTAATGCACAGGTTTCCCCAATCTAGGAAGTAGCCTTTTCCAGGACCTTTCAAAAACCACATCTTTCACTTATGGAGCCTTAAAGGCTATCTGGGCACTACTGGATTTTCACTCTGGATTGCAACTTTATGGTGGACACACACTAGTGTTAATGTTTGCTGTGCTGCAGAAGATTTTGTTTAACAGTTTCACCAGCAGGATGCCACTCAAATTTAAGAGCCTTGTAACTGTTCTATTAGGTGTTTGAATAAATCTATTTGTAACATGGAAGATGACGGTCTTAGTGTCTACCAGCTTCAGATATATTAATTCAACCAAGCAAAAAGCCTCTCTGGCGAACTGCCTTAAGACTGACACTACCATCCAAAGGTTTTGGGAACCTCTGTTCTCCCTACCTGCCCTATAATAATCCGTATTATGATGTTCCTTTCTCTGGTTTAATTCAAATATCTCCCTGGTTTTGTGAGAATTAAGACCTTTTTGAAGAATGGGCTGCAGAGGTCTCATCTCTTTAGGCACGCTAGGAATTTAAGCGAAGGGCAAGAAGCTGGGAGTTGAGGTGGTGTGGAACTGCAGCCAGAGACCTTTCTGTCTGTGAAATCTCAAGTATGTGTGTGAGCTGCAAGCACCTACTAGAGGCTAGTCTATGAGAAGACAAAGGGAGGAGAGTCTGGCATCCTGTATAACTGGCTGCTATAAGAACTGGAGATAAGTGGTTTGTAGCGCGTAGAAAAATGTTGTTGTGAGGCCAGCCATAAGACCAGCCATTGCTATTTCTGTAAACATGGCAACAATTGCCTAGAGAGTGAAATGCTGACCTGCATTGCAAGCCAAACCCTCCATCTTAGAAAGCAACAGCAGCTCCTTAGGGGGCTGCTGGATGTTTTTCTACAGCAGCTTCAGTCAACATCAACCGTATGAGCTGTGCTTGGAGAAAAACAATTCCCCATTTCCCTGTCAGGCCAATGGTTATGTTTCATGCTGTGTTGGCTCAGAGGCTTGCTTCCAGCCTGTCCAAGCCAGCTGCCCACAGCATGGGTGCCTGTGTAGCTGCCTAGGATTCTGCAGCTCCTGCCACATTGCTCCACTCCTGCTGTGCCAACACAGCTGCTCATGGCATCTACTGCTGCTGGGCTCATGTGTTAAACATCTTTTTCTCTTTTTCTTTTGCTCCCTAATACAACCCCCCCACCATTCACAGTGGTGTTGGTACAGCTTGAAAGTTTCTATGGGGGCAGGAAGAAGAGACCAAAGGTGGGATGATGGCTAGAGCTTCTGAGGGAGAAGGTGGTTTTGATGCCCCCATGATGTGGGCTGTGATTTTGACGCCCCATGGGAATTTTGAAAGTCACTGGAGTGAAGCTCTATCACACCAGGTACATGAGTTGAGACATGACCCATGGAACAGAAGGTTTCAGCAAACCCCTGTGAGTGTGGAAATCCTATCCCACAAAAAAAAAATAATCCAAAGAAACCAAAAAAAAAAGGGAGGAGAGGAAGGACGATCAATGGAAACTTTTTTTTCCGAGTCTCAGCTTTTCTGCAGAGGAAGCAAAGCTTGATTCTGGGTTGTATAAAAGAATGACCTCATCTCAAGGAGCTGTATGGCCTGAGCTGGGACAAGCTAGCCAAGAGGTGCTGCTGCTGCCCAGGGTACAGGACTCAGCCTGAGTGAGAGCTGCTCAGAGGGAAAAAAGCCATCGAGGTGGTGCTGGTTGGTCTGTCACAGCAGAGCACCTGATAGTTTCTCTAGGGCCTGCAGGTCACATCTGCTAAACTGCAAGGGGGAAGGACGTGTCACCTTCAACAGTGACTCACCCTCACTTTCTTGGCAAAACTCAACAGAACAAAGTGGAGGAATACTGGAACAAGGAGAGGGCACTGATGGGTCCAGGGAGAGCCATAAGGAAAGAGCATCCCCCAAGCATGTGGGAGTCCCAGCAGCTCTCCCACAGCTCTGCTCTGTCTTCAGTAATTAGAGCTCACCTATAGACGTACTGGTTCATAAAACATGCCTTGCTGTGGCTCTCCTCTTCTCTGTTCTCACAACTGCATCTTTTCTTTGTACACTTCTAAATGTGCAAAAATGCATTCCTTCCTGCTTTTTCTGTGAAATGTTAAGCCAGCTAATGTTGATTGACTGTTTTGAGCCTGTTGAACGTCAGAACTACTGGAAATAATTATTTTGTTTATACAAACATCTAATAGACTCACAAACAAGGGTTTATGTGAAGAAAGTGTAGGGGAGAGATTGGCAGAATAATTTCCAGCACTGTGATGAAAAGTGTATTCTTTCTAGCTTGCTCCAACTATCCATGTGGCTTGCTTTACAGTGCTGCACATAGCATCTGTGAGAATATTTTTGCCAGCAGTGTCATGGTGGGGTTTCTTAATGATTCAACCCTCCAAAAAGACAAGTTCATTTAAACTCAGCTAGTAACCATTTTAACATTTATTATGCCTGCAACAACTTGGCAGCTGGGAAGAAGAGTCAGTCATACCCTTAGAAACACATAACCAATGAACGAGCAAAATGTGCAAGCTGACCCTGTGTTATCTTTGTGCTCTGATCTCACTTGAAAACAGAGGATGGGGAATGTGGTCAGTAGGCTGAGTTAGATTTTAAATGCATTTATCAAAGTGGCAGATCTGGAAAAAGCATTTCCTGCACCAATTTTCCAGCTGCATTTTTTGTCAGAGTGCCAGCTCTCTACCTGCCAAGCCAAGGAAGGCACACACATGTTCTAAGGCGTCACCTGGTCTGGGTGTAAGTCTCTTCTTCCTAAGCATCAGGGTTTAGGTGTCTTCCTACACATGCTCCAGGTCCAGGAAGTTTTCATGAAGCTGCCTAAGGCTTGATTTGGCCACTATACTTTCTTTTGGACTGGCTGCTGTCAGCCGGAGATGGTAGCAAGCTCTATTGCTAAAAGCTTGCCCTAGAGCTGTGTTATCCCAGCACCTTGCTTTGCACCACATGTTGAACCCAGGGCCCTGAACTGCCACCAAGGACTCATGATAAGTGAAGGAACCATGCAGAGCCAGCACAGCAAGAGAAAGAGGGAGCCTGACTCCATTACTCAGCCATTAAGTAAATCAGCAGGGTTGCCAATATTTATTTCTTCCTTTTTTTTTCAAAGTCTAATCCAGATGTGATCTCAGTCCATGAGTACACTTCTAGGTATCATGCCATGTAGTGATAAAAGCCAGAGTGAACAGGCCTACCTTGTGTAATGAAGAATACAACAGAAGTGCAAGATAATAACCCGAAAATAGCTGTCCTTCATCTAGGTCAGAGGAGAAACTCGCCTCTTTCTCCTTGTAGCATGCATTGAATCCAGGGCACTGGTTAAGCTGGAATTAATGGCAAAAGAGTGAGGGGCTGTGTCAAGCTGTCACAGCACTTGGCTGACTTTTTCTTTTGAAGCTCACATAGTGCTGAGTCTCAAACACACTCTGAAGACAGTGAAGATTGTTGCTTGAACTAGGAAATAGATTTTTATGAGCTTCTCCATTTAAATATCATGCAGTCACTTGTTGAGGCTTAAATCACACTTTGTTAGCTGATTTCACCAAGAAAGGTGCTTCCTGCAGTAAGGGAGCTCAAACATAACCCGTGCGTATGTCAAGGAAACATTAAGCATCTGTCACATACCCAGTCCCTCTCCCTTACCAAATTTTAACATACTTATTTCAGATTTACCTTTCCCTTATGAGCTCTCCTACCAGGGTCATAGTTACACATCAGATAACATACTTGGAACTCAATTTGTCAGGAGTATCCTATATATGCACCCTGCTCTCTGGGACACCTATTTAATAGTAGACCCGGGAAGCTTGCCTCCATGTGCCTCCTACTTAGCAGTAAAGGAGCTTCTTTCTACGTGTTATCACACAGGCACAATTCTCACTATGACTTAGGTCTAAATCTGTTTGGATTGGTGGAGATAATGCTGGTGTGGAACTGGTTTGAGATGTGGATTATGGCCTACTTCTGGCTGAGCATTTCTCTTGTACCTTCCTGATGGGTATAAGGAACTGTCTTCCATGACAAGATAATGGCATTAATACTAAATCCCAGTTAAGTAGTATCCTTATAAACAACTAAGTACTTCACCATCCCTTAATACTGCCAGTTGAAGCATTCTTCTGAGAAATTCAAAGATGTGTGTGTTGGGACTCCTTATGCCTTTAAACTGTTTGTCTTTGAAGATCATTCTGTCTTCAGAGAGATTTGGTCTTCCTCCCTCTGAATTCATGGCAACAGATCCAGAAACTGGGGAAGTTATGTCTTCCCTTTTAACACAGATTACAAATTCAATACTGGTCCATGACAGCTATAAAGAACTTAAGAAGCAGTCTACTCCCTTTCTGACTCCTGTAACCCATCTTTGTTCCTCCATGGATCCATATTTTTTTTTAGTAGGAATTTTTGTAAATTCTTTAAAAATAGAATTACTCTTCCACATCCAGGGCTTTTTAACCTACTTTCACTATATTAATAGTCTACAGTTCCTTGCTGTGGAACCTTCTTCACAGCATGTTCCTCCTCAGAGCATATCCATTTGCCTTCTTTGTCTGTACCAGGACAGTCTGTCCCAGGGCAACCAGTGGAGGAAGGGCTAAAGAAGAAGTTGTTCCTAGTAGAAATGGTCCTGAAGTGGTGAGAAACTATGAAATGGGAGAATGGAGATGAAAATGCTGTAAAAATAGAAAGAGAGACATGGTGAAGGAAACAGCAATGCAAGTATCGTGAAGAGGTGAACATAAAATTTATTGTGTGAAGTAGCATTTTGTGATAGAATAAAGCAAAATAAAGAATAATTCCCTTTGTGGCAGGAATTACTAGGTGATGTTCTTTCGTTTATGCTATAAAGGTTGTCAAGTAAGATGAATGTCAGGGTACTCTCCAGTGGTTTTGGCTATGCTGTCCCATTACCTACTCAACAGGACCACGGATATTTTCCAGACATATTCTTCCTTCCACAGTGCTTGTTAAAAGGGAATGCAGCTCATTAAGCTTTGTACCAGCCATGGCAGGGGTCACCAACAGATCAAATGTCTGCTGCTGATGAGGAAACAAACACAGTTTTGACACTTTGCTGCTGCCTTACAACACATCAGTGGGGAAATGAGAGACACCCAGCAACCTGGGGATAGAACAACAAGAAAAGTGGGTTTTTTTCCTTACAGTTATTACTAGTTTGAACAGGATCAATGCAGAACAGGATGAATGCAGAACTGGGTTTTGGCACTCAGTTTTGCAAAACATACACTGAGAAGTACTTAAATACATACTGGAGTGGGGTTAATTACACTGATAAATATTGATAGTAATAAGATAACAGCTTTTATTGGAGGATAAGTTTAAATGTCAGGATAAGTTCTCTCATTTGATTATAAGGTAAACCCTGTGAAAAAATATTACTAGTCTGTTAAAGTAATTAATGTCATTATTTATTCTAAACATAGAGATTGGGAACAAATTCAGACAAATATCCAGATCAACAATATTTGGTTTCCTTGGAAGATTGGAGGTTTATCCAGTTTGGCTAATAGACACTCTTGAGGATTTTGAAGCTATTTCTGAAGAGAAATGAACCAGGTATCATAGCAAAACTATGAGGCTAAGTAACCATACCCTTGTTCTACAAAGGGGGAAGACGCAGCAGGTGGAAAGATGCCCACCTGGTGATGTACATGCTTAACTTCATACCCACAGATAAGGCCCTATTCAATAAAGTGCTTAGTAAGCATTGAAATTGTATGCTTAGGTGGTTCACTGAAATGTAGTTATACATCAAGAGAGACAGAACTAGAGTACAGACATCCAACATCCCATTTTATGCACTCCCTATTCAGCTGCCTAACTCCCTTCACATTTTGGCCTTCCTCCTAATAAAACAATGATTATGGCAGCACACCATTTGCTAGATTATCTGTTTGTCCTCATCTATTAACTTCTAAGTCTGTTGAGCAGTTCTAGGCAAATACGATTGAGAGCTGAAACCACAAGCTGGTTCCTAACAGTTACGTGAAAATAGGTAGCTCGGTAAAAGAAAGAGCTCTGATGTATTCCCTGACTATATTTCATTAAACGCAATATAGGAGATCTTCCTCAAAGTACAAATACAATAGGAATAACTTTGCTAGTTCTGTTGATCACAGAAGTGCTCATTTACTTTGGTAAAACAGGACATTAATTGCACTCTAGTTCTCTCGTATCCCACGCTCCAGATTTCCGCTCAGGTCTAGTCACCTGTAGCTGAGCCTGGTATGTGACTTCGTGGCAAAGCAAGGCAATGAAAAATTTCAAAACACAGCTCCTCTGGCACCTCTCTTGTTACTGATGCTGCAAAACATGTTTGTCTTGATGTAGTTTTACCTTCCTAACTCAATTGTGGCATGGCACAATTGTCAAGGAAAATGGATGTTTTCAATAACGCGCATTAGGAAATACGTGTACATGGTGCTCCGCAATTCAATGAAGCTGTGGGCAGGTGGAAGCATGGGGGTGAAATGATGTCTGGAAAACCTCTTCTTTCACCTGTTCAAAGGACTGACGTTGCTGACACATGTCTTAGTTGCGCAGCATCCTTGCATCTCACTCTGTGCTGAGATTTGTGTGTCTATAATGTTGTCATCCCCTGTCACCTTCGCTCTCTTTGTAAGGAGAGGAAATATCCCAAGTTAGGGAGTCAGAGAGCCTTATCCAAGTGAGCACAGGGGATGCGTAAGACCCGAACTCATTCCTTACCGGAGTTAGGAGTGGATCAAACATAAAGCACCAGGGTGCCTCTGCTTCGAGCGTCACAGATTTAATATCGGCGTTGCCCTCTGCTGACCGGTTCTAATATTGCAATGCTAAACGTCCCCTCGGGCTTGCTCTACTGCAGGTCATGAACTTGTGGTTTGGGTTATCTTAGCTTATGCATAGCCTGTGGAATGATACAGACTAGGCTCAGTTGTGGAAATGAAGGAAAAGATGTGGTCCAAGACTACCAAGTTATAATCAAAGGCTATTTTTGGTGTTTAATTTATGTAGCAGAATTTCTGGTGTAGTCCCTGGGGAGGTCATGCAGCTCAGCAGGGTAGGTCGCTGCAGCCTGTCCTTTCACTCCGGGGACATGAGAGGAAACATGACCTCAGTCCTATGCTGAATGAGGCTCCCGGGTTTGGCTTCTTTTCTCATGGATCTTACATGATTTCCAGTCCTTTGTGCTCTGAGGTTGGTTCTTTTGTGTTCTGCATTTTTGCCTTTTCTGTTAGAAATTCTAGTTCATATTTACATCCTTTGCTGGTTGATGTTTAGATAGCTATACTCCATAAACATGGATTTATGTGCACACATCTCCCTCACGCAGCAATTCAGCAGATACTACCTAACTGCTATGTAGAAACCCTTGCGTACAGAAGCTTTGTGGTAAAAATATTAAAAAGTTTTTTCTTTCAAGTTTGCCGCATATTCTCCATCAGACTTCCTCTGTTGATCTCTCAGCAGGTTTAAGAGTAATAGATAGATGGTGTTTCTTGTACAAGGTTCTTTGCCCCAGAGAAATGGCAAAATTTTAGATGGTGAATCATAGCCAACAATAAGATCAGTCACATTATTTTTCTGCACCGTGGAAAAAGTAGATCCAGAAATGACTGGAGGAGACTTGCCAGCTACTTCTAGTGGTTTAGTGCAGAAATCTGTCAGGGTGAGAGATATATAGATTAAGACAATTTATGCAATCCAGCCTGGTAAAACATATGTTTTCACCCTGTTAAATAAGGAATAGGGGTGGTAATTGCAAGGTGTGAGTTGTCTGGAACAGATAAGTAAGACAAGACTCCAGAGTGATCGCCACACAAGCATTGTCTTGGCTGCCAATAAAGATCCTGCAATCGCTGCTCGACTCTAAGATCCCAGCAACATTTTGTTGCTGTGTTTAGAATAATAAGCATATCCGTCTTGTAGCTGGAGTTCATTCGGCAGCCTCACCTGCACTAGGAAAACGGGACCAGGATGTTGGCAGCTTTTGGCCAGCCTCTCAAGCAGTTGCCCAACTGGCTGTCTTAAAAAAATGGGTTTAGATCTGTAATTTCTGCAGCTACTTGTGTCTCATTACCTGCTGAGAATTATGAAGTTAAGACAAGCAGTCAGCTAGTGCGGTTTTAGTCCCTAGATGGTATTTTATGTCATGCATACATGGCAGTTATCTCACTGGTTGTCGGTCAGCCCTCATTGCCAGTCATCTGAATCCTCTCGCTGCCTTCTCAAAGGGGTCTGGTTTGTGTTCAGTCCAAGTTTGCAGGTCAGAAATGGACTTTTTCATTTTTTTTTCCTCTGTAATCTATAAAGCTTCCTCTTCCATGCTAGAATGTTTTTTTCTCATTTTAGGACAAGCATTCCAGAAGCAAAGACAATGTCCTTCCCAGGGCTGCCTCACAACTCCAGGAGTCAGGTGCCAGGTGTTGCAGCTGTTAGTGTGACAAGTGTTAGTGTGACAAGTGTTATCATGAGATAAAAGTATGGTAAGTATGAGTGCTGGGCTCTCCGAGGGTAAATCTTCCACTTCTGCAGGAGCAGCCAGAGCAAGTATCTGGCTGTATCTGAAGATACTTCTATCTGAAGTATGCAGATATTTAACAAAATGTGGTCAATGGGGCAGAGTCTAGTTGGAGGCCTGTGTCTAGTGGAGTCCATCAGGGGTTGGTACTGGGGCCAGTGCTGTTCAATATATTCATCAATGACCTGGATGAGGATTAGAGAGCACTGTCAGCAAGTTTGCTGGTGACAGGAAACTGGGAGGAGTGGCTGACACACCAGAAGGCTGTGCTGCCATTCAGAGAGACCCGGACAGGCTGAAGGGCTGGGCAGGGAGAAATTTTATGAAATACAACAAGGGCAAGTGTAGAGTCTTGCACATGGGAAAGAACCCCATGTGTCAGTATAGGTGGGGGGCTGAACTGCCGGAGAGCAGCATAGGAGAAAGGGACCTGGGGGTTCTGGTGGACAGCAGGATGGCCATGAGCCAGAAATGTGCCCTCGTGGCCAAGAAGGCCAATGGCATCCTGGGCTGTATTAGAAGTGGAGTAGCAAGTAGGTCGAGAGAGGTCCTTCTGCCTCTTTACTCTGCCCTGGTGAGGCCACATCTGGAATATTGTGTCCAGTTCTGGGCCCCTCAGTTCAAGAAGGACAGGGAGCTGCTTGAGAGAGTCCAGCGCAGAGCCACAAAGATGCTGAAGGGAGTGGAACATCTCCCTTGTGAGGAAAGGCTGAAGGAGCTGGGTCTCTTTAGCTTGGAGAAGAGGAGGCTGAGGGGTGACCTCATTAATGTTTATAAATATGTCAAGGGGGAGTGTCAGGAGGACAGTGCCAGGCTCTTTTCAGTGATGTCCAGTGACAGGACAAGGGGCAACAAGTGCAAGCTGGAGCATAGGAGGTTCCACAACACCATTAGGGAAAAACTTTTTTACTGTAAGGGTGACAGAGCACTGGCACAGGCTGCCCAGAGAGGTTGTGGAGTCTCCTTCTCTGGAGACATTCAAAACCCACCTGGACGCGTCCCTTTGTGACCTACTGTAGGTGATCCTGCTCTGGCAGGGGCGTTGGACTAGATGATCTTTCAAGGTCCCTTCCAACCCCTGACATTCTGTGATTCTGTCAGAACAATGGTACTAATCTTCCATTAAATGAAACATAACTAGGAACGAACATCGCTCCATGATGTAGCATGGAAACAGCCTTGAGTTGCCCCAGGGGAGGTTTAGATTCAATATTAGGAAAAACTTCTTCACTGAAAGGGTTGTCAAGCATTGGAACAGGCTGCCCAGGGAAGTGGTTAAGTCACCACCACTGGAGGTATTTAGAAGACACATAGATGAGGTGCTTAGGGACATGGCTTAGTGGGGGTCTGGCAGTGCCTGGTTAATGGTTGGACTCAGTAACCTTACAGTTCTTTTCCAATATAAACAATTCTATGATTCTGTGATGTAACTGAAGAGAGAAAATGGTGTTTTCAGTTATTTCAGAGTTGGGTCTTTTGTAACTTAGAGTCCATGTAAGGCATTGGTCCCCCTGGAGAACTTTATGACCAAGAAAATGTAACTCTGCCTATCAGTCAGTACTTCATTCTCCTGATTGTCAGATTTAATGTGAATCTTTCCTTATTTTAAGCTTGCCTCTCCTGGCAGTATCCATCCATGGGCACGGTGGATACTGCCAGCAGTGGTGAGCTTAAAATTAGGCATTTTATCATTCCCTGCTTCAAACTTGCCTTTTGGCAAAACAACGTCATGTCATTCAGGGTGCCAGTGTTCCTTGACCTCTGCCTTTCCTCTCTGCTGGGCTCTCTGCTGTTGGTCCCCTTCTTTATTCTCCGGTGCTACTCTACATGAAGTCTCTCCTGTAATCAGCATTGTGGCACCTCCCATGTCAGTCTCTAAAGCTTCTTATTCATTCCACATGGTATTATTGTGTTCTCCCCAACACTGTGATATTTGGCTGTCTACAGTTACCCATCCCTTTTGCTGCAAAGCTACAGCTGATTATTCTTTAGTACATGTAATACCTTCTTTCCATACTCAGAGAGTCGTACATATTTTTTCCAGATGTATTTTTGCCAAGACCATTCTGAATGCTGACTCTGTCCTCCAGCGCTTGCTGTCCCTCCCAGCTTGCCATCACCTGTAGATTTAGTAAGTGTTTTCTTCCCAGTAGGAGCCAAGAAGGGAGTGAGGCTGTCTGAGGCACTGTGTCATGAAGGGACTGGAGAGAGTGAAGTAAAGCACCGAGAGGGTTTTCCTCTCATGCTTCGTGCTCTGGCTCTTTGGTGAGCAGCATGTTGTGAAGATGGGCAGCACTTACTCCCCGACTGTCAAGTGCATTTCCAAGTCCCTTGCTGTGAGCTCTGCTGAGCAATGCCTTGCTGAGCCAAACTCACACCGCCCAAGCTTTTAACACAGGAGGTCCCGGGCCAGCCTGAAGTGATTTTCGAGACAAGTTCAGTGGCACGAAGGCGTGCGCTCCTGAACATGCTTCCCTTCCCAAGGGCCAACAGAGCTGTCTCTCACTGCACATTCTGAGCTGTGGCTACTAGTTTCATGAGTTGATTAAGTGTTAGGAAAAGAATTCCCCTTTGCGGCTTAAATATATTGCCTCTCACTGTAATTGAGTCTCCTTCCTTGCTCCTTTCTATTACAAAAGGATGGATAAGCATCAGATTTACTCTTCTAAACACACTCATTACTTTGTATACCTTGCCATGTCACTCTCCATTTGTCTCTTCTCTCACTGACAATGAGAACTGAGCTTTCACTTCTTTTTATTGAAGAAATTTTTCTGTGCTTCTAATTGTTGTTGTCACCTGTGTCTGCGCTCCTCAATTTCTGCTGTGGGTATTGCAGTGGGATTTTCAGAAAGAGTTTCAGGCCAAGGATGACCTTTACATTTCAGTATTATTAATCTCTCCTGCTCCACAGGTGGCATTTGTTTTGCTCCAGGGAGCAAAGGTTTCCACCGAGCAGTGAACAAGAACTCTCCTGTGAATTTTACAGAGGAGCCACAGTTACTATAGAAATACAGCTGAGGAACCTAAGCTAGGTTCCTCACCTGCAAATTACCACATTTTTATCAGTCTTATTTAACCAGTTTCAAGGCCTAAATAGATATTATTCTCGAAACCTGTTGTGGGTGGAGGAAGCCACTGCTGATGGTGAGCCTATGGTACAGTAAAGCTGTGGATTAACCCTGGTGGGCATCTCAGCCTCTCGCTCACCATCTCAGCAGGATGGCGGAGAGAATTGGCAGGGTAAAAATGAGGAAATTCATGGGTTAAGGTAAAGACAGCTTAATAGGTAAAGCAAAGCAAAACAAGGAATTTAGTCACTGCTTCCCATCAGCAAGCAAATGTTCAGCCATTTCCAGGAAATCAGACCTTCATCATGCTTGACAATGCCTTGGGCAAACGCCATCACTCTGAACATTCTCCTCCTTCCTTCTTCTTTCCCCAGCTTTACATGCTGAGCATGACGCCATACGGTATGGAACATCCCTTTGATTAGTTGGGGTCAGCTGTCCCAGCAGTGTCGCCCCCCAACTCCTTGTGCACCCCCAGCCTGCTCGCGGGGGGGAAACAGAAAAGGCCTCGAGGCTCTGCGAGCACAGCTCAGCAATAGCTAAATCATCCCTGGGTTATCGATGCTGGTTTGGCCACAGATCCAGAACACAGCACCATACAAGCTGCTATGAAAAAATGTATCCCAGTCAAAACCAGTACAAATATTTATGCAAGACTGAGTAAAACTCGACACTGTTCAGCTTCGGCCTCTGAGAGGAAACGAGTCAGAAACACCATTCCCGTGCTTTTGTATCATTATCTTGAATTTATTTGTGTTACTATGATGCATCCCCACCACACGCATGTAGCTTAGCTGTTTCTTCCAGAGAGGCACCCCGGCTGGCTTCAAATACTTGAGGAGCTAATATCCCTTGGATAGTCTTTCCACAAGCTAATGCTTTCCAACAGGATTTGACAACACAATGAACAATAACAAGTGTGTTGTGAGGGCATAAGAAGGCTTTAATTGCCCTGAGCAGTCTCCCTGGGGACCCCTCAGCACTCTCTGCCCTGGTGGAGGCACAGGAGCCACAATTCAGCCAGAGCTTTACCCTGTTAGAGGTGAAAACACGTAGCATGGAATTGTACTCCTGTCACAGAATAACTGAGGCTGACAAGGACCTCAGGAAATCTCTCGTCTGATCCCAAGCAGGAATTCGGACCAGATTTTGCCTGATCTTGTCTTGAAAACCTTTCTGGACAGTCTGTTGCACTACCCGGATGTCTCAACCTCTCTTGTTTCAACTTAACGGCTGTTGCTACTTATCCTTCTACCCCACACTGTGAGAAGCCTGTCTCCTTGATGACCCCCTCATAGGCAATGGAGGGGCTGTTATGTGCCCTTGAAACCATCCTTCCTCCAGGAACCAGCCCAGTTGCTCCTGCACCTCTTCACAAGGCAAGTGCTCCAGTCTCTACCACCTTGGAAGCCCTCTGTAAGCTCCCTCCAGTTCGCCCATGCCCTTCCTGTATTTTGGAGCCCAAAACTGGACACTGTACCCTAGATGCAATCTCACAATTGCCAAATAATTCATCATCGCCCTCTATCTACCATCAAAATTTCTACTAATACAGCCCAAATTAGGAACTTAGTTGAAAAACAAACAAGCAAAAACACCAACGCAAAACAAACAGCCCACAGGTTTCTCAGGGTTTGTTCTTAAAGATACAGGAGCCCCAAATCCAGTTCGCACATAGCAGTGCCAGCATAACTGAGACAGTATCATGCCATGGTACTAGGACTGAGAAGCCAAGGAGGAGAAAGGGGGAATAACAGGGGGCTTGAGGAAGCCAATGCTGTGAGACACTGTTGTTGACAAATCCCAACCTGGTGTGTATCCTCAGACCTTGATTTTTATTATGTTCTTTCCTTCCTAGGGAAGTAACTCCCTAGTACTTTGAGTCTTCTGTCCAGAAATAGGACATAGGAAGTTCCACCTCAACATGAGGAGAAACTTTTTCAGTGTGAGGGTGACAGGGCACTGGAACAGGCTGCCCAGAGAGGTTGTAGAGTCTCCTTCTCTGGAGACTTTCAAAACCCGCCTGGATGTTTTCCTGCGTGGCCTGTCCTGTGTTATCCTGCTCTGGTAGGGGGGTTGGACTAGATAATCTCTAGATGTCCCTTCCAACCCCTAATATTCTATGATTCTATGAAGTGTCTCCAACTACCAAAACACATCACCCCACTGCATACAGTGCAGGCACAATTGGATGCATCACAGGTTTAAATGCATGATTTCAGTAAAAAGGGCAGATGTTCAGAATATCTCTCAAAAGTGACTTATTTGTGCTTTATGATAGCCAGGAAGGCAAAGATGAAAAAAAATACATCATCTGATCAAATAGTGCCTGTGTGTAACAGTGGTACTTGTTCCACTTCTTTCAAATTACTTTGGATTCATCAACTATCACACTCAAGCCCTTAGTTATGCAAAATAAAAATTTAATTACTAAAACATCCATGATGATTTTAGTATCTTATCATGCTGTTTGGGATGCATATTTTGGAATGCTGGGGAAATATATCATCTAGCCAAAAGGGCAAAGTTATAATGCATGACCCTATTAAAGATGTTATAAAATGCACTCTTGAATATGAAAATTGTTGATACTCAGATGATGGATTTCCTTTGTATACAGTTGGTACCAGGCAATGCTACACTATAGCCCAAGCAAGTCTAGTATCTGCTTCAATAAAGAAAGGACAAGAAGAATTAATGATTGCAAATTTATTACATGGACAAATTTCAGACAACTGAGCCACATAATAGACAACCAGTGCCATGAGAAGTCTCTTTTCTTTATGTAAACCAAGTCATCGAGCTTGTAAATCGACCTCTGAACTTCATATTCCATGGTATTCTGAAACAAATTAACACAGTATCATATTTTATGTTGAAATGTTGATCTGAATATGACTTACTACTCAGCTCCGTATGTCTGGGCCTTCTCAAAGTTAGAAATAAAACAGCTTCAAATTCCGTCACCAGAAGATTAAGATGCATAGAAGTTCAAAAGTTTGGTTAAGTGCCCAACTCTGTTATTCGTACTCCGACAAGAATCCTCTCTCCTCACACAGTTCTCCTCTATCCACCATGTCTTAACTTCTAGGCCTTTCTTTCAGTGTATGGAGGCATGGTGTGCATCTTGCAGCCAAGTTAGTTCAGGGGCCAACCTTCAGATAAAATTTACTGCTGTGTGTAAGGCCAGGGCATGATTAGAGACTGGTGGCTTCCACACCAACACTTTAACAAGATGCATTTGATAGCCTAGCAATTCTGCTAACACCAGAGTACTCTGTATACAGTACTTGCATGAAAGTTTAATTGTTTTTGAACTATGTTACCAAAAATCTTTAAGGGCTCTCCACCTGTTTCGCTTATCTTAGAGGCTGTCAGCTCATGCATTGACTAGATGATATTTCAAGGTCCCTTCCAACCCCTAATATTCTGTGATTCTATGATGATTGCTGTCACTCCAGTCAGATCTGGGCAGCACTACCTGCCTCTACAGGTTTCATGGCTATGAAACATTTCCCACACACATGTGGACCTAACACAAGAACAGAGGCACTGGATCAAACCAGAGATCCATCTAACTCCTTACCTTCCTTTCGTTCATAAGAAGCAATGGATGCTCTGCCTAAGACCAGAGCAAGCAAGTAACAATGCTGCTCTACAACAAAGGAACTTTGGTTCCTTTCTCTCTGAAATGGATTAATCCTGAATATACAGCAAAAGTATTCTTTCCCTATATTTCCTTTGCAGTTTTTGTTTCCTATCCTCCTGTCCTGTCTCCCCAAAAACCCTCAATCCTATCAGTCAACAGCTGAAAGCAATTCTGACATTGCAAACAGAAAATAGTGAGGTAAAAGATTTAAAGATGAGAGACTGAAGGTGGGGACACATGTATATTGACTGTCTTGTTCATTTCCCACTGAAAATGTCTATTAAAGGTCTCCGTGATCTTTAAAGATGGGTATGCAAATGCTAGGTGATATTAATAAATCTCACTACCTTCATTCCTTACATCTACACCTTCATTCCTTACATCACTACCTTCACTCCTGCTCTGGCAGGGGGGCTGGATGATCTTTTGAGGTCCCTTCCAACCCCTAAAATTCTGTGATTCTGTGATCTCCACCTCTGCTCTTTCTAGTTAAGATTTACCCCAAAACAGGTCCTAATTCTGATGTGAGGATGACTCTCAGCTGCAAGCAGAGATCTGTATTAGCGGGCTCTCATGTAGTCTCTTAAGTGACTGAAGGTCTCTCAGAACAGAGAGGAGTCTGGTTTTTGTGCTCCAAGTACATTTTACATGCTCTGTTTTTAAACTTCATGATTTCAGAGGATGAAAGTTCCTCCTTACTGAACCTTAACGAGAGAAAGCAGTCCTTTCGTCAACAGCACACATAGGAAGCCTCTGAACATGAAAAAAATTCATTTCTGCCCAGATATCTTCTAGTGACCATATGAAACATCTAAGTTTGCAATGCTTCTTGGTAACTCCTCCCGTCATGAGGATCATCATCATTTTAAAAAAACAAGAGCAAACTCTTGTCACTTTTGGACGCCTACTTACCACTGCCTTTGATAGTTCTTCCATTTCGAGGCTGCAAACCACAATAATTAGATGGTTATGCTGAAGTATTAGATGCCAGACTTATAAGCACACCAAAATACGTCTCCCATCATGCAGACAGAATACATAAGAAGGCTGCAATAAGGTTGCCTTCAAAGAGACAGCATATCAAATACCAGGGGATCCATGCAGGGTGGGTTTTGCCTTTGAATCTGTGAAATATTCATTCAGCCTCCGCCCAAAGAGCTAAACAGTCTGGCTTCAATCATCCTCATTAAGTATCTTGGTTCAAATTCATTGGGGTACTATACACAGATGTCTAAGAAAGAGCATATAAAGGCTGAATATACCTGGCTGAGCACACTGGAAGTGAACTAAAATGTAAATGACAGCTGAACTGAGACTCTGTTTACTTGCTAAAACCTACTTTTCAACATTTTTTTTTAATGTGCTGAAGATACTCCTAGAAATTAGTTTGGTTATCATCGAGTGTGTCTAAGCCATCATCTTCTTTCACCCTGTTATGCAGTGTGCTATCCCTTACTGGCCATACCTTTCAGACCGAGTGGACATTCAACTCATGGCACGTTTTACCCAATGAATCTAGCATCAGTGCACCTTAGCAATCTCAGAGACACAAGCCACGTACTACTTCTGTCTTTGGATGCTTCGGCTCAAGATAGAACATTTGCAGAGTCACCTCTTCAAATGAAAGACTGTTTAATCCATTACTACTCAAGATCTCACTATCTTGTGGTCTTTTAGTCGAACCAGAGCTTTTTAAGCAAATATGTCCCCAAGATTTCAAGCAAGGGATACTCGGTCTTTACTCAAAGCAAGCACAGCAAGAATTTGTGAAGGCAAATAGTTGCTTGTCTATGGATATATAAAATAGTCTGTGATTTAGAATTTTTAAAAAGAGATTGAGATACCCTGAAAAGGAAAAAAGGTCGCCCCAGAGTCCCATGACTATCCTGTAAAATAAAACACAAACAATTAACAAAATACTTCAAACTTGGTTCCATAGATCTGTTGACAAGTTTCAGCATCATTCCATCAGAATATCAATAATTCAAGGCCATACTCAACAGCACACAAACAACGAGATGTTGACAGTCTCTAATGCCCATTCACGTGGAATGCTGACTAACAATTAATAACCAAAGGGCATTGTCAAGAATTACCCATTCTGTCTAGTGTAAATACACTAAATCACCATAATTAAAGATTCAAAGACTTTAGAAAATCTGCCAAAAAAAGCTTTACACACGGTGTATTGCTTTGCAGAAGCAGGATCAGCACAGCTCTCTTCCCAACCATTGAAAAACAAGCTTACTTAAAAAAAGCAGCAAAAGAAAAAGGGAAAGGGCTCTACTTCCCCATCCATTGGTACTTGCTTGTCTTCACATTTACATACCTTCTTCATAAACTTTGCAGCAGCAAGCTCCGATTCCTGCAAGCAGACAGCGTAAGTTAATTAAGATGCTGTCATTTCTTTGGTTTGTTACAGTAAACTTCCATCACTGATGAGGTTGCTGCACTCCACGCTAGAAGGGAGATATTCTTACACTTAGCACAGACAGATGCAAGAACAGCACGCAATCGGATCTTCTGGTTGATTTTAAACCTTGCCTTAACCAATGTCGCCTCATTCTTTACTATCACTCCCTCACTGTACAGCAAAGCACAGCTGTGCTCTGGGGGCTGAAGAAGAGCTCAAACGGGAGCAAATGCAGCAGCTCAGTTCCTTAGGCTTGAATTGTACCGATAACTCTTGCCTTGTTAAAATACAGCTGCTCTTCTCCTTTCAGACTGCCCTTGGTTTTACCCCAGGCGTGATTGCTGATTTTAAGCCTTCTGCACCCTTTATTCCTTGGCCTTACATCAAGGAATATAAACTTTCCCCATGACTAAGAGGGTGGTGAGACACTGGAACAGGTTGCCCAGGGAAGCTGTGGATGCCTCACACCTGGAAGTGTTTATGGCCAGCCTGGATGGGGCTTTGAGCAACCTGGTCTAGTGGGAGGTATCCCTGCCCATGATCTTTAAGGTGCCTTTCAACCCAAACGACTCTACGGTTCACGACAGCAGACTAAGCTTAGTGTCCAACAAAGCCCTGAACCTGCAGGCTGGTACAGTGGCCACATTTTGGAGCCCTCCTGCCCATGGCACAGCCGCCAGGCTGCATGCTCCCAGCTGGCCGGGGGGGAGGATATCTCTGTGTGCCACAGCCACAGTTACCTCAGTGAACAGGTTTAGTTATCTGGGGTGGGCTTAAAAATGGACACATATAGTAGACAAGGACATGGAGACAGGGAATGAAAACACAGGAGAAGCATGTGGATGGGAGAAGGAAATAAAAAAAAGACAAAATACAGGCAAGGAGAAATGAATCATAGTTCAGGGTGTGAGATGAGGATTTCCTTGTTTCAAGGCCCAAGACAATGATTTATAGAGCAACGGACTTACAGGGCTATGAAATACAATGGAATAAAAAAAGTGCTTGCTTGATCAAGAGGCTTTAAATGATGCAAAGGAGGAGACCACAATGAAGAGATAATGTGAATGCTAGTTCTGTTCTGCGATGATAGTTACCTACCAAGCGTGTAGTCAACTGTGACGCGGCCTGCAGTTTCAAATATCCTAGCTAATTTATAATAGGTCAGAGTTTATTATGGGGAAGAAACGTGGTAAAAACTGAGCTAGACAGTGTGTTTGCTTGACACTAGGCTGGAAATTTCAAACTCTCATGGAGCTGATTGTGATGTAGCTGGGTTTAGATAGCTCTTTTTGATTCGAAAATGTCGTCTCCAAAAGATTAGACATTGAAGTTAAATACTCTGTTAGTTCTCCCAAAATATTTTAAGCTCCCCAGATGGAGTTCAAGTTCCATTAATGCCCAAATTGCAATTGACTTTGCCTTTCATAGTGCCAAGGTCTCACTCCTGCCCTTGGAACACCACCCACCTTCTCTATACAATCTGTAACTTATTGCATTTTTTTTTAAATCCACACAAATACAGAATCATGTAGAAAGCTGAGGTCCAGCTGAAATAAGTAGAATTTATTAACTGTTTCATTGGGTGCACTACATATGGACACACTGGCAGTGTCTTCTCAAGTTTCCTCATGGGCTGAGAAAGTACAACTACATGTAATAAGAGATTTGACCAGCTGAGAAAAACTTTGCAATTTTTGCATACTTCTTTTTCCATATTTCACATTTATATTTGATCTGCCACTTCATCAGACCACACCTAGAAAACATATTGCAGATATGTAGCTGGTATTAGTCATATCTCTTGAAAGGAAAGATTCAGTTGAGATCTTGAAGACACATAAGAAAGGGTGAATTTTTTTTTTTCAAAGTTAGTAACTAAAATAGTAACCAGGGAATAGGGCTGCATTCAAAGTTACCAGATGATTCTAGATGGCCCCTCATTAGCTAAGCTGCAGAAGCATATGAGTCAATGTTGAACTCAAAAACATTTATTAGATGTTTAAGACTAAAATGCTATTTTAGACTATTTTATACAATCAACTTCAGTATTGTAGAGTTCTATGGCTGCTTTAGGAAAGCATGCTTGGAATTTTAATAAGCTAAAGACACTGGCAAAAAGAGATACTGAAATACATGGCAAAATACTTTGTTATTTTCTTGAAGGCTCTACTTGTGATTTGGAATAACAGAGGACTCAAAAACTCCACAAGTAAACTACCTTTTAACACAGCCAAGGGATTAAGCAAATTTGATTAGAAAGGCTCTTTATAAACTTGTGATGATTAAAAAAAAAAGGTGATATAAAGCAGAACTAACATTGAACTAGGTCCTAATATGACTGCACTAATGAGGAAGAGCTGTACTCAGTAACTACTCAACTTAGTCTTTTGGATGCAAGTCAGAAATGGAAAAAACACAGGCTCAAATAGATTATGAAAATCAGTAAAGCCACTCATATGCCTCCATGTTCAGCATGATCTTAAGTATGCTGTTGATCCAATGCTATGTATATTTTTAGCATATGTAACCCTGTATCATTCAAAAGTGAGGGTCAGATTAAAATACTGACCCCAGTTGTAAGTGGATGTTTAGGTTCTTGAGCTCTGAAATGGTGAAAAATAATTTAATCCACAGTTTAATGGAGCTAAGAATTACGTGCAAACTACTAAGGAGGAGAAATCATCTTCTATATACTCTCCTACGTCTCTTAAACCATGACAATATTAGAGTACACATTATTGTTTGGAGAAAAATGCCAAAAAGTTGGGTTTGGAGGGGTTGCTTTTAAAGTTTAAGGAGCAGGTGTTTTGAAATAAAAGCAGCAGTTACACCTTACCTCATTTGTATGCATGTTGTTGAATATGGAATAACAGAGATCCAAAACAGTGCTGGAGATCTGCAAAAACAAACAATACTTTGTTTACTGAGGGGATGTGGTGTATCTGGTTTGATAGGGAACAAGCTTGATTCTGATCTCAGCACAATTCAGACTGAACACAAATTTCACTAAAACCACTCAGAGTAGGGCAAGACTTATGAGCTTTTATAAGCTGAAAAACCAGTATTTTGTATGAGCAGAATACGCACAATACTACCAATGTTGTCAACACAGTCTTGTACTACAAAGAGATCAAAATCAGCCTCTTATAATTGGAAAATAATATATTAAATATAAGTGTTATAGAAATAAGCATATTTTATCTGCACTCATTTTTATCTACAAGTATTTCAGTCAATCAGTACTTTAATCTTTAACCATATACCGAAATATACTGTCCCTACTCACTGTACAGGACAGGGATTGCTCGTGGATGCAATCGCATTAGATGAGAAATAGATACAGCTCCAAAGGAAGTAAAACACCTCAACAATTGGCTCTGCAAACTATTTTCCACAAGCTTTGGTTTACAAAACTGAAAAGTTTGAGAAAGAAAAGGTCAGCACAAAATGTCCAAAATTTCCACATAATTCCCGATCCTGCAAAAATTATTCTCTCGTCTTCAAAAAAGAAAATGACCCTTGGGCTCAGTATCAAATGCAGCGGGACTAATGTTGCAAAGCTACCGAGGTTTGGGGTTTTTTTTTAAACTGTTTGCAAGCTTTGAGCCAGAGGCAGCACAGCAGAATCAAGCTGGGAAGACTTCCCCTCATTCCCCTCTCCTCTGAGAAAACCCGTCCACCCGCCACTGCACAGCCAGGACCAGGCAGGACCCTTCCTGTAACATCTACAGCACTGGCCGGCGCTTCTAGCCTCAGTGCTAGCTACCGCTGTGAAGGGAAGAAAAGCACATTTTTATTTTTTTTTCCTTGCTCTAGGTCTGAGTTAGCTCTGCGGGGAGGAGAGCACATACATTGGCAAACTCGCCCTGCTCTCCAGAGCCGCCAGCTCTCTGGAGGAGGCTCAGCCACCTGCAGATACTGATGCTCAGAGTTACAGCACGGCAATTACTATGTCTGGAAGAGACAGTCCCAGCGGATCAAACGCGTTACCAGTCAGTTTACCTGGGGTTGATTAGACAGCTCCATCCACTGACTGAAACACAGTGCCAGTTGCTTTAAAAGGGTAAAGATTAGACATTAACAGTGGATCTGTAGCTTGGGACCTACACTTTAGCACAGGGAGTCGGGACTGGCCGGTTATAGCCTTCCCGGGCACCCTGCTCCGCACCCAGATGCGCATCACACCCCTGCTCATAACCTCTCCCATCCACCTTCAGCCTCCCTGCCCTCTTTACCACCCACCCCGAGGATTTCTTAGGGCATTTCCAATCCGTTGCCACTTTCCTACCCCGTTTCCCTGCCACGGGCGAGTGTCGTTTCCCACCTCTCTCTGTCAGCCCGGGCTGAACCGGCTCTCTCCTACCCCTCCGCCGCGCATCACTTCCAGACGGGCCGCCGAGGAAGGCGAAGCCGGACATACCTGGCTTTTGGGCAGGTCCGCGCCGTCCCTGTAGAGCGAGAAAGGCTGGGGGAACCCTGAGGAGACACGGAAGGGACACGGCTGTGCGGGGGATGCCGCGGAGCCCAGCCCCGACGGCGCCCCTCGAAGGGAGGCGACCTTTTCTTCCCACGGTTTGGGGGGTTCGCTTGTGTCACCCTCCCTCTCCCTCCATCCCCCGAGGTCTCCCACCGTCCCTCGCTACTCCCCAGGCTGGCGGCGGGACGTACCGGAGCCCTGCGGGAGGACGCAGAGGCAGCAGGCGGCGAGCAACCAGGGCAGGGCGGGCGGCGGCGGAGGCATGGCAGGGCAGGACCGGGAGTGAAGGCGCACCGGTCACCTTTATGGGGCCGAGGCGAATCCGGGCCGCTGCAGAGCCAATGGGCGCCTGGGCGGCCCCAAGCACGACTCTCGGTGCCGGGCACATCCCTCCCGCCTTCCCCACCGTCGCCCCCCCACCACCCGCCACGCCGTCACCGCGAAGGCGGGCGAAGCAGCGAGAGGCGTCCGGGGTCCCGCCTGAGGTATCCACCGCGTCCCCCCGCCCTTTGGAAACCGCCGTCAAAGCCAGTTGACAGAAAGGAAGGAGAGGTGGAAAGGGATTTTCATTTTCAACAAAAAATCTAGTTTTGTAGCAGGAAAATACTTCTCGTGGCAGCTTGGGAACTGAAGTTTGCCTTCTAATTAGAACTCTCCTATCGAACAAGTCCCTGCCCATCTTATTATCTTTACCTTCACATGGAATAAGGAAAGACATCCACCTCTTACTTCGTTTCATAGCAGGTGTGGCTGTAGACAAGACATAGATCTGCTTGTAACAGAAAGGTGATTTTCTGTTCTTCCTGATTTAATCATTGGGTTTGACTTTGGAAAATGCTTCCCGGTTTTCTCTGCGCTAGTTCTGTGGGCAATGCTTTTCTAATCAGATCTGGACAGAAAGGCAGAGTCCTCCCAACTTCTTTTTTAATACACTTTGGGCCCACTGAAGCAAATACCTACCCATTTGTCCAATTTCTAACGTGCAGTAGAGATGTTGGGGAGGCAATGGCTCCATGTGGCATGTAAGACACGAAAAGCTGCAGAAGGTATTATCGGCCCAGCAGCCCACCTCATCTCCTAACGTCTCTCAGCGGCTGAGAGATGCTCACTAAAAGGATGACGGCAGGACTGTTCCTGTTCTTGGTATCTCAGAGCAGTCAGGGAGGAGACGTCCCTGCTTTCTGGCAGAGAAGAAAAGGGGAGCCAGACTGCATGTGACTGACTTCATCAGCTCCACAACTGTGTGTCCTGAGTACATAAAGAGGTGCAGGAGCAGCTGAGTGACCCTAGTACCATTAGTTCACCCTTCGTTCCTTCCCCATGGAGATGCAGCTGTCTTTGCCTCATCACAACTGTTTGGGTGCAATTATCTGAGTGAGGAGCTGTCAGGAGAGGTCAGACGTTTGCTACAACAGGCACTCAGCTGTCAGCTTCTCACCCATCTTGCTTAGAAATGGGAGTTTCAAGACAGGATGGTGTTCGAAGAGATTATTCCCTCTTACTGTATACTTTTTACCCTTTGTGGGAGCTAAAGAGAATTTCAATATGTTTTGTGATAATGGTTCCTCACAGCAAATCCTCCCTCACAGGCTTTAAGTAATGAGAAGCAGAGTTCCAGGAAGCCCATATTGCTTTTCTGCAGTGACCCTCCTTTCTGTCTAAGCCCATGCAATCCTGGAGCAAAAGAACTCTCTGTGTTCGTTATATTTCTCAGAAAAGGAGGATGGCATTTTATTTTTAATGGCAGCAAGAAGCATGTTCCTGTTTGGTGTAATTTCATTTAAGACAATGTGGTCACAGAAATGTGAAGGCAGAGCCCCACTAGCATGAGCTGGGCCCATCAGAGAAGGTAAAGATACTCTGACGGATTGTACATTTTCATGCCAACTATTTTCTTTCTATCTTTTGACACTTTAACTGAACTGAAAACTATTGTTCATCAACAACGTTTCTGTTGCTATGCTTATCACAGATTTCATACCCAAATCACTCCCATGCTACAGAAATAGGGGATATTAGAGATCCATACTAGCCTCAGTGTTGGTTAGCATCCTTTTGAATACTAGCCTATATGTTAGCAATACTTCTAAATCCTAATTATTTGCTACATTTTAGAGTAGAATACTATTAAATGGCTACCAAGTTGCTGGTGATTATTCACTGTAATGGGACATGGTTCTCTGGCTTTCTCTGTCTGTTAAGGAAGGCATGGTCTGCTGCATTCTTCCTCAGGCTCCTTGTTATCTACCTAAATTCACACTTCTGACCCACCAGAGCCTGTTAAATAATAGCTCCTTTCTAAGTATTTAAATATGTCTGAGTTTAGGAGTGGGAATTTTTTGCAAAAGCATGGGGAAAGAGGCGTGTGATCACGTGGGGCAAGTAAAATCTGCCACTTCCTAACATAAAATACTGGATGCTGCCTGAACCTTTCCTTCCTCCTTCTCATGCACAATAAAGGATCTGCTGCTTTATTTCAGCCTTTCCCAGAGAGTGCCCTAAATGTACTCTGTGCTTCCCTTCAGCATATTTTGCCTACATGTTGGTCGGGTGAAGCCTGTGGAGTTATTAATTTGCTTCAAGTGAAGCTAAGACTTAAAGATGAGATAAAAATTAAGTCATACAAGTTCCATTAAAAAAACCCAAACAAACAGTATAACTTATTACTAAGCTTAAAATAGTGTTTTATCAGTTTCTGTGCAGCATGAGAGAAGAATGAGGGAAGTGTTTAAAACTAAAATTTCAAGTAGATATGTCTCATATTATGAATGCATTCGCCCTCCTTAAATCAGAACTTTCTTTGCTGTTGTACATTTGTTTTCATAGGCGTTAGCTAAGGTGCAGCTCTGCCAGTGGATATATCACCACCAAGCACATTAATGAGCCATGCTTCTACTGCACAAATAATATTCCCACTTTCAGGACCAAGGCTTTCTGCATGCAGAGAGAGAAACGGGTTAAGACTTTCAGTGCCTACAGTGATTCACAAACAGGTTAAAAATGAAGCTTTGTTGGGAGGTCAATGAGAAACAAGAGGATTTTTTCCCGATGAGTCAGGAGGCTTGGCCTACATTTAGCAACAGCAATATGACACCCATAATTTTAGCATGAAACATGCTGTGATCGAGAAATGAAGAATAAGAAGAAAAATTAGGTTCAACAAGTCTAAAGGTGAAGGACTGGCTTCCTTTTTGTAAGCGATCTCTGTGAGACAGAGACAGCAAGGACAGAGTCAGCAGAACGTCACCATCGTGCAGTTCCCAAGCTCATCCCAACCGGCTGCTTCTGCCTGCACATGCCTCTCACCCTCTGCAGCTTGGCAGTGTTTCGGGTAAAGCCTCATCCTGTTCCGAGGGCTTTCTATATCTAATCCACTGCCTGTCTGGAAAGATGAGAAAAGCTGCAGAAATCGGAAGGTATTTATAAGGCACACCTGCCATAAAGCCTGCAGACATCTCCCAATACTCATCTCCTACTGAATATGACAGTGGCTGTTTACGCTGAGTACAAGGCTGTGTTTAATGTGTCTTTAGTTAGCAATTATTTACCTTTCCAGCATGGACGAGTGGTCTAAACAGTGAGAGACAGTCTCATTTTTGGTTTTACATGGGCAAAGCTCCACTCAGAACTCAGGGCCGTGGGCCCAAACTTTGCTTTACCAGCACACATCACACCCTTGTAAAATTGACATCTAATAGGTGTTGATGTGGTTGTCAGAATGTCAAGTAAATATAGAATAGTGAATTTTATGCTTTTGATTGTAGTTGGATTGCTGTATTTTACTGCTATAAAGCCATGGTCTTAAAGTTAAATCGGCCAGCGAGTAAATATTTCAAGGGGGTTGGTTAAAGCATGCTGCATAGGGTGGGAGTTGAAAGACAAGAAGCTAACCAAGAGCATCAAAATGGGGGACAGGTGTTAACAGGGAAGTTGTTAGGGAATTAGACCAGAAATCTGAATATTTGCATCCTTTTGGATAGTTCTTGGCTGATTTCTTGGATAAACATGGTTTTATGTCTGCTACATTCAGCTAGAAAAGTGGAAATTCTTCTGAAATTAAGCAATTTGCACATACCAAGGTTGTGCAGTATGGAAACAGTACTGTGGCAGTGGGCTGAAAGTTCATTATAATTTGTACACTTTGAGGCATTTGAAAAGATCTTCAATCTGGAACTTTCACTTGACTGAATTTTATTTGGTTCTTCTCTGGTCAGACAGGGAAGGAGGATGCTTAAGCAGCCAGTGGGATAAACTCCATCAAAGTCTGTGGTTGAGCTCTCATCAAGGATTTGTCCAGAATTATTTGTTCCTGGCTTCTTCACTTGTGCCCTACCAGAAATTTCCAGGTGGTCTCACAGTCAAATACTGGAGTGGCTGACACTTACTTAGCATCACCAGCTGAACAGATCTTATTTCAACAGATGAATTATAATGCTGACACTTGTTCATCCATGCCTCCTAAATATGAATGATTTAATTCACAGCTTTAATTTTCTTTGAGTATAGCTATAAGTAAATCATAATTTTGAGTTTATAGAAGGATGTAGGCTAACATATATACCGTACATCTCAGATTTCCAGCAAAAACCCAAATCCTAAATCTCCATTAATATATGTGAGGATAATATGTTAAAATAAAAGTTTGTCTCACCAAGAGCTGGGTACAGGGAGAACCAATCCCAGATAATTTTTACTCCCCAGCCAAGTTTTCTCAAACACCACTCAGAGAAGAAACCACCAGACTACATTAATCCATTTCAGTATCACATGACCCACCAACCCTGTGTTGGTGATAACTGCCCGTTATCTGCCTGACTTTAAGACCAGACACAAAACCCAACACATCTAGGAAGCTGAGTATGTAAAGAACTGAGAGCTCAGGCCTTCGGACACTCGAAGTTATGCATCTATCACTGAGTGAGGAGCAAGGAATTTAACCTAAAACTTTGCTTCCCTTAGCCATATTTAGCAGCAGTTTCTCCTGTCAGAAACCTGAGTTGACTGCCATTCAAAATGAGTAAGTACTCAAACACTGTCACTTACAATTATTGCTATATTTTTCTTCTTAAGTAATTTGACTCATTTAATATGAAAGCAATTAATTTTCTCACTCTGTTTCAGGTCAAATGTATTTATACAGAATTTTACTGACATTGAAAATGAACTGATTGCTTCCCTGACACGTTAAATTTCTTTTGTATGAACTCTTGTATGTCTTCTGACTCCTGACAGATTTGAGCTAACTTTTATTCTGCCCTTTGGCTGAAGTGGCTATGCCTGGACCTGGATGAGGGAACAGAGTACATCACCAGGAAGTTTGCTGATGACACAAAACTGGGAGGAGTGGCTGACACACCAGAAGGCTGTGCTGCCATTAAGCGAGACCTGGACAGGCTGGAGGGCTGGGCAGGGAGAAATCCTATGAAATTCAACAAGGGCAAGTGTAGAGTTTTGCACCTGGGAAAGAATAACCCCATGTGCCAGTATAGGTTGGGGACCGAACTGCTGGAGAGCAGCATAGGAGAAAGGGACCTGGGGGTCCTTGTCAACAGCAGTATGACCATGAGCCAGCAATGTGCCCTCGTGGCCAAGAAGGCCAACGGCATCCTGGGGTGGATTAGAAGGGGGGTGGCTAGTAGGTCGAGAGAGGTTCTCCTGCCCCTCTACTCTGCCCTGGTGAGACCCCATCTGGAATATTGTGTCCAGTTCTGGGCCCCTCAGCTCAAGAAAGACAGGGAACTGCTGGAGAGAGTCCAGCACAGGGCAACTAGGATGATGAAGGGAGTGGAACATCTCCCTTATGAGGAAAGGCTGAAGGAGCTGGGTTTCTTTAGCTTGGAGAAGAGGAGGCTGAGGGGTGACCTCATTCATGTTTATAAATATGTCAAGGGGGAGTGTCAGGAGGACGGTGCCAGGCTCTTTTCGGTGATGTACAGTGACAGGACAAGGGGCAACGGGTGGAAGCTGGAACGTAGGAGGTTCCACAAAAACATTAGGAAAAGCTTTTTCACTTGAGGGTGACAGAGCACTGGAACAGGCTGCCCAGAGAGATTGTGAATCTCCTCTGGGGACATTGAAAACCCACCTGGGTGCGTTCCTGTGTGACCTACTGTAGGTAATCCTACTCTGGCAGGGGATTGGGCTAGATGACCTTTTGAGGTCCCTTCCAACCCCGACATTCTGTGATTCTGTGATAACACTCATTGGTCTGAGTATTTTCTGATCTCATTAGATTTTATCACTCTGAAAAAGCCTTACTGTAGCAAAAAGCACAAGCTTTTCAGCTTTTAAAGCATTTTATTGGCCTGAAATTAATGGAACTGTAAGTTTCATGAAAATGGCCACTCCTGAGTCTAGCGATCAGCCGAGGCTGTCAAACAACAATAAACTAAGAGCCATTAATGCTAAATCACCTTAGGGAGGTGATTGTTCCCCTGTACTCAGCTCTGGTGAGGCCACACCTTGAGTATTGTGTTCAGTTTTGGGCACCTCAGTATAAGAGGGATATCGAGGTGTTGGAGCAAGTGCAGAGGAGGTCAGCAAAGCTGGTGAAGGGCCTAGAGAATAGACCTTATGAGGAGTGATTGAGGGAGTTGGGACTATTCAGTTTAAGGAAGAGGATGCTGAGGGGGGACCTCATCATGCTCTACAATTACTTGAAAGGACATTGTAGAGAGGTTGGTGCTGGTCTCTTCTCATAGGTCATTAGGGACAGAACCAGGGGGAATGGGTTCAAGTTGCAACAGGGCAAGTTTAGACTGGACATTAGGAAGAAATTCTTCACGGAAAGAGTGGTCAGACACTGGAACAGACTGCCTAGGGAGGTGGTTGAGTCGCCATCCCTGGATGCGTTTAAGTGTCGCTTAGATGTGGTGTTGGGTGATATGGTTTAGGGGTGAACTTGTAGTGTAGGGTTAATGGTTGGACTTGATGGTCCCAAGGGTCTTTTCCAACCTGAACTGTTCTATGATTTTATGAATCTATACTATTTGGATTAGGATCCAAAACTGCCTGTAGGTTGTGGTGCCTCCCCCATAGCTGCTACTAGGAAGTGTATCTCACCCTCAGTAGCTCTTTCTGCCCACACCTGAGTCCCAGAGCCCTTCATGCACAGAGCAAGTACATCTGTCCCCAGGCCGGATCACAGGAGATCTGTCTGGTCTGCCTGGCAGAAGAGTCACTGGCAAACAAAAAGCAGGCTTTGCTTTGGAGGGGATGCTCTGTTTTGCAGCTGAATGTCTTTTTAAAGCTTTTAATCTCCTCCTCAATTTTGAAAGCAGATTTTTTTTTACTGTTGTCCAAAGGTCTGTTTGCAGAAGTAAAACAGGCTTTTGTTATAGACATACAATTAAGCAGTCTGTCTCACAGACCTCCATTAACACCCTATTTACACATTATCTTCTCGAGTTTAGTTATTCCAGGTAGGCAAAAAAACCTTGAATCAAGAGAGCTCTCCCTGCTTGGGAAAGGACTCCATGAACAAGCCCCTCTGGCTCACTTGTTCTCTGCTCTGAGCACTGTGTGTTGCTGAACCCAACAGCCACCAAAACTTCAGATAAAGATCCAGACTTTGTATTACACATAAATGTCTAGAAAAAGTGTTCCCCTAATACGACACAGCAGCCAGACAAGACAAAAGAGAGAGAATGATATTGTGGTGACAGGAATACAGACATTTTTTAGCTCCTATTCCCTATCTGCATTTACTTTCTCTTATTTATACCTACTTCCTTCCAGCAAAATGTCGTGTGTCAGGCTCTTGTTGTCCCCCCCTTGGCAAAATGGCCTGGAAAGAGAGGAACTCGAGTGTCAACAGCATACATGAGCAGAGCACCAGAAACTATCTGAGAGGACTGGTGCTGCTAAAGAGAAAGATGACCAGCAGCAGGATTTAAGAGCAACTAGGGAGCTTGAAGGAGTGAGCTTGAAAAGAAATAAAAAAAGAAGCACAAAAAGAAGCTATGCCAAAGTTTGTAACAGAAGGTTGTGCCCTTGCGTTGGGAACAGAGCAGGTTTTGGCAGTGCCAGGGGTGGCCCCGCAACACCACGGCCCCTGCCCAGCACTGAGGGTGCAGCACATGTGCAGAATGGGGGACACAGCCGGCACCCAGCTGGGGTGATGCGGTACAGAGGGACCCTGTGCCTGTGGCCCAGCAGGTCTTCCTCTCTGGCGTGGGGGTTCAGGGAGTGTCAGGAGCAGTGCGGGGGGTCACAAGCAGCCAAAGCCGGCACATTGTCCAAAGGAGAAGTGGGCAAGGAGGAGAGCCCCACACCCAGGGCAGTGGGGTGGGCACTTGCAACTCCCTGTGTAGGATTTGCATTTTGGGAGGTTATTTGTTCAAAAATTTGTAAGAATTCAGTATAGTCGTGACTGTCCAGTGTTGTGATTTACAGAATCATAGAATGCGTTGGGTTGGAAGGGACCTTTGGAGGTCATGTAGTCCAACCCCCCTGCAGTGAGCAGGGACATCTTTAACTAGATCAGGTTTCTCTGAGCTCCATCAAGCCTGACATTATCTGTTGGTATTGATCCTGAATATATTATCCACCAATTGCTGATTAATTATGTGCTGTAAATAGATCAATAAACATCTTCAATTTTGATTTGGTTTAAACTATGAGCAGTTTTTCCCTGAACAACCCTCAATGCTAGCAACATTGTGCATGAAATCAATAAGGTGGTCTTTCTTTTTTATAGTAACACATCTTGAGACAGCACCTTGTCTGTCTCAAACGGCAACTGCTGCACTTTCTGCTGGCTCTGAAGGCTTCGAAATAAAGAAGGAATGATTCAAAGCCAAAAAAGAAGAGAAAAAAATTGAGAAAGAATAGAGGAAAAATTTGAGAAAGAATGAGCATGACTTGAGGGAAATAATGACAAAGAACAGAGTGAAGAACTAGGTCTCTCAGGGTGACTATCCACAGAGAAAATTAAGTTCTGACTCAGCAGAGGAGCACTCTATCCCCTCATTTTCTGTCAGGCTCAGTACCTGCCTGTCTCAGCCCTCCTACCAGAAATGGGCAGAAGCTAGAGCCTTCCAACTGTTCTTACATGCATGTAAGTGGAAAAGATAGACTTTCCTCCACAGTATAATTTGCTGTAAGGCACTGCACTTAAAAACAAGCAGGGTACTTAGGGTTATTACCTGGCCCGACTTATTTGCTAAAGACGGAGGAAAAGCCAAAACTCACAAAGAAAACAGGCAGCCACATCAACGATTCTGTCAGCCACCTTCTCCTGTGCACATCTCACTGGGGAGAGGTTTTAGCAGAGGTGATACATTGGGACTGCATCTCATCACTTGTTAATATAAAAAGATACAGTGCAATAACTGGTGAATCCTGTCTGGTTTATCACTGTTTATCTCAGAGATTTGAGATGGCTAGAGGTATGTGACTCTCATGAAGTTATATGAAACTGGAGATCTTGTTGTGCTTATTTAGCTGGGTGAATAGTCATGAGCCAGGAGAATTAATTGCATGCAATTAAAATTTTCTTTCTGTTTCTATTGATGAAGTATCATACTCCTGGCCAGCAATAGGGTGTCTAAAGAAGACAGTGTTTGATGGAGGAGTGAGGAGGGATGTAAATTATAAAACAATTAATCTATGATGAAATGCAGTAAGATATATGAGTATAACATTAAGGAAGCCAATAAAGACTATATTAAATCCTCATGATACATAATAAAATTTCAACAACATCGCCTAGAGACTATAAGAGATGTATTTCTAAAATCCAAGCTATCAACTGAAATATATTTTTAATGTCCTTTCCTCTACCCAAGAAACATATTTCTGTATAAAATTTCTGCTGGTTTTACATTTAAAAAATTACACATTGACTTTACAGTGTAGCCTGACAGGTGTAGCCTGACGCAGTGCTGAAACAACTTCAGTATCAAACCACCACTAACAAGCATATTTTAAACCATCTTTATTTTCACCATGGAATCAATAATGTGTTTCACTTATCCAGCTGTAAAATCCTAATGAAGAAAAAGGATTTTTTCTGGGGAAGAAGGAGTTGGATAGGATGAGACCTGCATACAGTAGCTTAAGGTCAGCCTCATACTGACTACAGTGTGACAAAAAAACAAAGAAAGGAGCAATCGTGCAGAGCTCCCTGCTTTCTGTTCAGAGAAGACAGTAGGATCTCTGCTCTGAGATTGTATTCTGGACCACTAAAAAATTCCACATTTTGTAACAACATCTACTTTACATTTGAAAACCACACCTTTGCTTGGCCTGGTCATTTTTTAAATTCATGTCACCGTTTTGAGCTCCGTTCTAGACTTTGCAATTTAGAGCAACATCAGCTGAAAAAAACACATCCTGGTATTTTTTTGAACACTAGAGTGATGGATATAAAGCATAACCTAACACATTAAACTATTACTTTTTTCTTTGGTTGAAATATAAAACTGGCACCTTCAGTACTGGTGTTTATCAAATACCAATTGCAATAGCAACAGTCACTTCTTTATCTAACTGTGTGCATTTTAACTGAATATCTTAAAATATTTGTGAGAGATTTTCTGTGAACACAGATTTAATCTCATTAACCCTCTTTCATTTAATTTGAATACATAAAATAAGACATAAAATCATTGTCTCTCTCTTTAGATGAAAAAATTCCTGAGGATAAGCCACGATTCTTCTGACGTAAAGTTTGACGAATGGTTGGTTGTCATTCAGTTCCAAAAAATCAACCTCTCTTAGGGTGAGCTGAATAAATGAAGACGTTGGTTGATGACCATCAGTTATACTTGAGATGATGTTGAAGCTTTATATATGCTGAAATCATCTTATACTCTCAAGCCTTTTCCTTGTAGTGAGGCTGAAAGCTGTGTCGTAAAACTTTCTATATTTATCCAATCCCTCTTATTTTCAGGGCTCTCCTTTGTGGTGGTTGTCATAACTAGTTAAAATACAATTTTAAAAATTGAACCTTTCAAACAGACAATCTCCTATATGTTCTTAGTGAGAACAAGATTTTATTGTTGCAGCCCAAGACTGGCTGTGCACTAATATCTTGGAAAACATTAAGCTGAAGGAAATAAAAACGTGCCACAGAAAATTAAGGTAAAGCTAGAAGGTCTTCTGGGCCTGATGTCTCTGTTTTTCCAGGGCAAGAAACTTCAGCATGAGTTTCAGTGGCCAAAGAATCCTGTTGACTTTTGTGTTGCAACTCCAAAGGCCACATTCTTCAAAACAATTCAACTTCTACATCTTAACTCTTCCTCCTATTCCTATTTCTGTCTACATGTTGACTGTGAAAGTTCCTTGTCCCTTTTTTCTTTTTAGTATTTTAGTGTGTGAACATGCATGGTGAGTTCAAGGGCGTATGGTAACATCATTAGCAGCTCGCATTCAGGAAGGCAGCAGAATAATCCCCTAGAAACACAAAGATTTTCCACCTTGTGTTTCTCTTTTTCATTTTAAGTCAAGAATCAACGAAACTATGGACTAAGCTCCAGATTCTGTAAGAGAAAAAAAAAAAAACCAACCAAAAAACCTCTCAATTTCCATTGGAAACAGTCAGACATAAATAGCTCCAAAATTACTCTTGGTTGAGGACCATGCACTCCCAGTGGCCAGAGCACAGACTGCCTTTGCACTGTGTTGGCCAGTAGGATGTGCCAAGAACTGTGAAGTAAAGTTTCAGCTCTGATAGACTTGCCTTCCAGAGCTTGGATTGTAAAGCAATGCCTGTCATTTTGGGATAATCCTGCTAGACTTACATCCCCTAGAATTTCTGGCATGAACATTTTTTGGGTTCTCTGTCTCACTCCACCTCTTCTTTTCTTTTCTCACACTCCCAATATCAGTCATCCCTCAATCCTCCTCCTTCAGGTATTTCTGCTTGCCCCAAAACTGGTCAGTTTTCTAACAGGGTGATAATCAAGCAGAAGACATCATCTCTCCCAGTCCTTGCTATAGCGACACTACTAGTATCAGATCAGTTAGAAATTGTGTCTTCTGCTAAGCACACACATTCTTTAACATTTGAGAGTATGATCTCAAACACTAGCAAGGTAAAGTATTGGCTTAGAATAGCACAGCTGCCTTTAGCACAGACAATATTGCCTTTTGAGAAACAATGACCAAAAAAACCCTTTAAAACCTGCCTGACTTTTCTATCGGTGGCCAGAGTAGCTTTGGTGCTCTCTGTCTGCGCAATCCCAATCCTGCAACTCCTGGTGAGGCACAGGAGGGCTATGTGCAGCTAAATCACAGACGCAACAGTGAGCGCAGTACCTGCAGTGTCACAACAACTCTGACACCTGGAAACAGCCTGCAACTAATTTGTTCCTTGATGGATGCAGCAGGTTGAATTTAAGACTCGGCTGCTTGCCAGTTTGATCTTGCCAGCCACAGAGCGAAATGAAAGCTAGTAAATCCGGTGGTCTGACTCAGGCCATGGGGAAGGGGAGGGTTAAAAGAGAGTATAAGGTTATTTCAAAGTAAAATAACTTGCTTTGAATACTAATTGTTTCATTCATTTGTCTTGAATTCTCTACTTTGTAAAACACCCGTAACTGAGACTTAAAACTCAATTGTTATTTCTGATTTTTTTTTTAAAGAATTGACTTATCTTGCTACATTGACATGATAATTTGCTTGTTGGCTGCACTCATTTTATGACCTATATAATTAATTTTGAATTATTGGGTTCAATTTTAATTGACATTGATTTGATAATTAAATGTAGTTCTTAGCTGCTCTAGCCCAGTCCCGGCAACATGTTCATTAATATATCCCACAAAGCTGTTTTCCCTTTCAAACTACCGGCTCAGACCAAGTGTCTTAAGAACATAAGGTAAACTAGATGGTTCCGCTAATGACTTAGCTCAGTCTAAACATTTTATCTCCTGCTCATAAGGTAATCAAACGATGTAATGATATACAAAGCTTTAACAATTTCCAAGGCACTTATCATGAGATAAAACTTGATTTTACTCTGAAATAAAATGTGGACTTAATCTTCCAATGAAAACAAGCCTCATTTGCTGCTTATGGATCTGGTATTGCTCGTACTACAGCCAGTCTGATTTTGCTGCAGATATGTCGTGGTTTGACCCTGGCCAGCATCCAGGAACCCACACAGTCGCTCTCTCACTCCCCCTTCACTGCTAGACAGGGGGAGAAAATATTTCAAAGGGCTCAGGGTTTCAGATAAGGACAAGGAGATCACTCTCATTTACCGTCCCGGGCAAAACAGACTCAACTTGAGAGAAATTAATCACATTTATTAAAAGAACCAGTCAGAGAGGAGTAGTGAGAAGTGAGAAAGAGCAAACAGATCTTAACAAACAAAACACCTTCCCCCCATCCCTCCCTTCTTCCCGGGCTTAACATCAATCCCGGTTTCTCCACCTCCTCCCCGCAAGCGGCGCAGGGGGACAGGGAATGGGGGTTATGGTCAGTTCATCCGACATTGGTTCCACCTCTTCTTCACTCCGGGGGAGGACTCTTCACTCTTCCCCAGGGCCATTGTGGGGTCCCTCTCACGGGAGACAAGCTTCACGCTCTCTTCTCCGACGTGAGTCGTCCCACGAAGGGCAATTCATCACAAACTGCCCAACAGGAGACACCTCACGAGGGGCAGCCCACCCCTCATGAGTCTGAGGCGCAGTCCTTCAGGGGAAACTGCTCCAGCGTGAGTCCCCCGCAGCGTCCCAAAAGTCCCACCGGCCAACCTGCTCCAGCGTGGGCATTCACTCTTCCACGGGCTACAGGTTCCGGCAGCGACTTGCTCTGATGCGGGCTTCCCACAGGCTACAGCTCCCTTCAGGCATCCACCCACATGGCGTGGAGTCCTCTACACGGTGGACATCTACACGGTGATCCTCACAGTGGACATCTGCACCTCGCCCATGGGCTGCAGGGGGACAACCCGCTTCACCATGGTCTTCACCACGGAACCGGGGGACTCTCTCTGCTCCGGCGCCTGGAGCTCATCCTCCTCCAGCTCCTTCTTCACTGACCTTGGTGTCTGTACAGATTCTCACTCCTTCATCTCTGTGTCAGCTGTTATGGCGCAGTTCTTTTCCCTGTTCTTAAATATGTTTTTTCACAGAGACGTTCCTCTCCTATCACTTTACTGATAGGCTCAGCCTTGGCCAGCGGCGAGTGCCTCTTTGGAGCCGGCTGACATTGGCTCTGTCAAACTTGGGGAGCTTCTAGCAGCTTCTTACAGAAGCCACCCTGCAGCTCCAACCCCCACCACCAAAATCCAGCCAGGCCAACCCAATACAAGATATCAGCCCTAAGCTTCCCCAATCCCTCCACACACCTCAGTCTTCCCTATACACCAGCTATTTTAAACATGCACTTTACAGGTCACTCCTTGCTAAAGATATTTTGTATAAAAAGTAATCCAGGAAATACATAATACTTCATATATTATATTTAGACCGTATTAGAAAATCCTGCATCTGTGTGACGCTGTGCACCTTTATATTCCTCAGCCTGTATTTTTTCGATTGCTGCAGTGTCTCTTAATGATGGTAGAGCCCACAAGGTATTTTCTGTTCTATCTCATATCAACTGGATCCACATTTAAATCAGCTCACTCACATTCCAGAAAGAGACTGAAAATAGTGATGAACATGACACCCCGATAAATGCGTTACATGCCAAAGGTGCCGTGTCTGTGACCTGTTGCAAAGCAAGGTACTTGTACACAAGAGATGTCCTGCCTCAGAAACGCAGCCATCTAACAGATCGGTGATTTCATTAAAAATGGCACTGCATTAGGAAAAGCATGTGTTCCTGCTGATTTAAATAAGATTTATTCTTCCTGAGTGCTTGATTCTGAACAGGTGACTTGTCTTAAGGGCAGCTTTTATGGAGGCAAAGCACGACGAAAAGGGCTCCTAAGACTAATCCTAGTAATTGGCGTTGGATTAAAACCTAAAATAACAGCAAAGAGAAAAAAATAAACATAGCCTAAGTTTAACAATACGGGCAAGCCTATGCTTCTGCTGAATAGGATGAACCTGGAAGGTCAAGAAAATGAGGGTTCCTTCAGTGTGATTAGGTTGGATGTGTTCAAATGCAAACTGGAGGATGGATAATTACCTTGTCCAAGACAGGGGCTCATTTAAACGTTTTTGTATACTTAATTGATATTTAGAATTAGCTTATACTGAGGGCAGTCAGGACAGTCTGCCACTGATAGGTAATTTCTTAAAATGCTTGAATGTGCTCTTGCAGCTCAGGTACTCAGTGCCACACCTGGACCTCCTGACTGGCCTAGCTGCAAATGGCAACCTTTTGCAAGTGAGACTCTTCCAAGAGAAATGTCAGACCTGGAATGATGATATACAAGACTTACTAGGACATAAATACTTTTTTAATCGAACATTTTATTAATATTTTGGGTTAGGCCTGGGTTCTTAGAGAAAAAATGGGTGCATCACCTTGATTGGTTTTAGTGGTGTATCTCTGAGGATGCCATAGGCATTCTAGAACATCCCAGAGAGAGGAGGGTGACTTTTTACCAGCACAATTGCCCTTTATATGGCTCTGGCAGTATAAAAATTCTCTAGTATTAATTAAAAATTAAAAAGAACACAGACTCAAATGTTGATTTTGCTGCCTATTTAAAGCCCTAAACCCCACTAGAGTTTAGGATTATTAGCAGCAAGAATCCTGTTGGCCTGAACTAGCAACTGTATAATCCAACTGTACAGTTGCCTATGCAACACATTCTTCAACTTCATCAGACATTTTCAGGCCCAATTACTGACAACAAAGCTTATTAACTGTGCTTAGTTTGGAAAATTGGTTCCTTTTATATTGGATTAATTATTATACATGTCAGTTGCAACATACTTGAAAGGTTAAAATACTCTGGCTGAGCCTGATAATCTGGCAGGAATTGGTTCCACAGCTTGAGACCGCTTGCTAATAAATCTGTGCGTGGCTGCAGTTGCAGTCATCACTCTGAAGCCTGAAGAAAGATGCAACTTTGCAGCCTGTACAAGACTCAAACAGTGACAGCCACAGATTTCCAAGGAGGCAACTATCACTATCACCATTTCTACTTCACAGGTAGATGAAGGGAGGCACAAGGATGTGGTGGCCCAAGGTCTTGGTACAAACATAGAGTCAGGCAGAGAACTTGGGTTTCTGAATATTGAGATTTGGCCACCGATTGCCAGCGAGATCTGCATTTCTGCTCCTTCACTGGTGGCTAGCAGCCGTCAGCGTAGCACTGAACATACAGCTGTTAATGCATTTGCATTAGCCTGTTCTGCTCCACGGGCTGGCCACAGCATCCGCACCAACAGCGGCATCCTTGCGCTTCTTTGGTCAGGCTCTAGCACAGCGCACCATAATAGTCAATTCTGCAAAGGCGTGGATCAGAAGGACTAAATCCTTCTCTAACAGGGAAGAGTGCTCTTGGTCATCAACGAAACGTCTAAGGTAGCACACACACCCCTACTATCTATGACTCAGGATCGGACACCGTGCAAGTTACACGTTCATGTGTGTCAGTGAGTCTCGGACTCAGGCTCCATACAGTGACACAGACTATAATATGAGAGGTTGGGAAATATGTGAGGTATTTAAGTTTAAAGTTGCCCGTTCTAACCTACATTTCTTCTCCCTTGTTCTAGTGGAGGCAATAGTTTAAATTTGCTTGTATCAGTTTTGATTTGGGCTCTAATAAAGTTCCAATATATTTTTTAACTGTGAAAGCATTTTAAAGTCTACTTCAGTTGGATTATTTTCATTAACTGCTAATTGGACACAGAGAGACAACAGAAACTGCTACTACAATTCAGTTTCCTCTGAATTTGTGCTGTCTTGAACTGCTGGCCCTGATCCTGCAGCAAGCTTCCCTGTGCTCCACACAGACTGTATTAGGGTTTAGGGCATGACTTTGTTAGGGTTCAAGTCTTCTGTGGCAAATCAGCTTCAAGGGATTAGACATTGTTTAGGTATTTACTTATTCACACATCCAGTAATTGGCAACTTTGTCCTGTGTTCTCCGCACAAGACCTCACAGAGTGAAGCACTGCGCAGCATGAACTGCAACAGTCCACTGTGTAGTGTGGACATCAGATCACATGGCCTGGGATTCTGGGACTATTGCCCAAAGCCTAAAAACTCACTTAGATTTCTCAGTCATGTTTTCTTCCTTGTGTGAATCTTGGGACTCCCACCTTTCCCATCACTGAGCTCAAAATTATCCTGTTTTTGTGGGACAGAATCAGGAAGAAGATGCAGAGATGGAAAAATAGATGAAGTCTGGAAGCAAGGCTCTCTCATGCAGCATGCCCGTATCACCAGTTTGGGCTCACCAACAAGACTGCCCGTGGGATGCTTTTCATTCTGAATCTTTGCCTGAAAGGCAGAATTTTCCTGTGGTCCCCACTCAATCTACCAGTTTCCCAGTGGTCAAATTAATTCTGGTGACCAGACACAAAAAGACATGCCACAGGACAGTTCTTTGCTGGGTCGGATAACAGGAGCACATCTTTTGGGGTCAGCAGATAAAGCCCATCCTTCGTGTTGCATCACCTGGAAGACGTGTCCCTAGGGCCTCAGTGTCCCATGAGATTTAGAAAGGGGTGGCTTTTCTCTAGTGTCGCCCCTTCCCCCAGACACCGTCCAGAGGGCTCTGCTCTACTGTTTGAGCTTCGTTTCTGCAGTTTAGGAAATGTCACCTCAGCATTGGAACAAATCCTTTCAGCCATGTGCTGTGGTATGTCCCCAAAAGGAGTTATTTAAATAGCCCTTAAAAATAGACTCGTCACCAGCACCTGGGTTTGGAAGGGATTTGTGGGCGTTGGAGTCCTGCAGGTGTGTAAAAGTTGCATTTTCAGCATTTTTTTTTTTTTTTTGGAAACACAAGCATTAGGCACCTATTTTAGTTCCTTCTCCCAAGTAACAAGTGATAGGGTGAGAGGAGATGGGCTCAGGTTGTGTCAGGGGAGGTGTAGATTGGGTGTTAGAACACATTTATTTACTGAAAAGAGTGGTGAAGCATTGGAACAGGCTGCCCAGGGAGGTGGTGGAGTCACCATCCCTGGAGGTGTTCAAAAAACCGTGTAGACGTGGCACTTCAGGACACGGTTTAGTGGTCGTGGTGGTGCTGGGTTGACGGTTGGACTTGGTGATCTTAGAGGTCTTTTCCAGCCTTAATGATTCCATGACTTTACGATTCTATTAAGGATAATTTTCACAATAAAAACCAAACAACCAAACACAGGTAGACACCTGTAAATACGTGAGTCCAGCTGAGCGCTGGCTGCGGGCCCCGCCGAGTCCCGCCAGCCACCCTGCGACACCTGGAAGCCCTTGGGGCGGGGGCCAGTGCCGGGGGCTGCTGCGGCGAGGTTGGGGATTGAAGCCGCCCGGAACCAGCCCGTCCCTCCAGGCCAGGGTCGCGCCGGGCCCTCCGGGGCGAGGCGAGGCGGGGCGGGGAGAGCAGCCCGCCCTCCGTCCCTCCTTCCGTCCATCCCTCCCGCCTCCGGGCGGTCGGGCGAGGCGCTGCGTCTTCTCGGAGCAGAGCGAAGGCGGCCCCGCGGCGGCCTTCACCTTCTTTTCCTTCTCAGCAGCGGGGCTACAGGGCGCGGCCGAAGCCGAGGCCTGCCCGCGGCCGGGAGGAAATGGAGGCGACGGCAGGGCCGGGCGGCGGAGGCGGCGGCGGCAGCAGGAGCAGCCGGGGCTGAGCGGGGGCGGGGAGGTGCCGCCGCCCGCAGCCGGGCGGAGGGGATGCAGCAGCAGCAGCAGCCGGGGCCACTGGAGCGGGCCGCCGGGTGAGGCGGGCCCCCGGCGGGAGCGGCGCCGGAGGGCCGGTAAGCCGGTGAGGGGTCCCTGCGAGGCAGGCTCGGTACGCCGGGGCGGGGCCGGGACCGGGACCGTGGGGCCGGGGAGCACCGGAGATGCTTGTCGCTACCTGCCGGCGGTGAGGGAAAGCCCACCCTGCCTCCTCCGTCCGGAATGGGAAAAGTTTACGCATGTTCTGCCCAGGTCCGGAGCCCGGCTTGTGGGGCTGGGGGTGGGTTTTGCCTCAGCTCATCCCCAGCCGAACGGACCGCGGCCGCGTCCTGGCTCCCTGGGTGGGGAACCCTCTGCTCTTGTTCCCCTCCCTCCCTCGGGCAGGGAGCGGAGCCCCCCGAGGACGGAGGAGCCGCTGTCCTTCCCGGCTGTGAGGAAGGAGCACGGGGAGCCCTGTGGAGCTGGAGCCGGGGAGGAGGGGAGGCAGCGTCCCCTATCCTGGCCGGCGGGTCGTGGAGCTCGGCCCGCCCCGGGCCGAGGCGGGTTACGAAGCTGCTGCTCCAGTAGTTGGGTTTTCTTCTGGCTGGCAGGTGAGTTGTGATCCTCGGGGAGCATCCAGTGATGGGTGGGAGAGCAGGGTCGATGGGCCTGAACCTGCTGTGAGGGCAGAGGGGAAGCCTCAAAGAAGAACCAGCTTTGAGAAATGCCGGCTAGAGCGCGCCGTAACGTTTAGTAGCACCGCACAACTTGCTGGAGCAGTGCGTGATAGATTTCGGTCCCAGTTTTCTCTTCAGAAGCGTAATAAATCGGACAGATTGTTTTAAGGTTGCACAAAGGAGGCCTTGATGAAAATGGATTAGATGTCCCTGCTAGCTGTTGGTTTGGCCTTCGTTACCCGTCCCATTTCAAATTACATCATTAGTCATGTGTCGGTGGGCCAGCAGTTGGTCTTGGAGGCTACCGCCGGGCTGGCCGGTGTGTGGGGCCTGTCCTGCCAAGGAGCCCCTATCCCAGCACCGTGAGGCCATGCACTGAGTTTTAATGTTGTTTAAATCTCCTTTCACTCACGTGAAGACAGCGGTCTTCTGCAGAGTAGGAGTGTGGGGTTTTTTTTCCACGTAACAGGTTACTCGCAGACCAAGGGCCAAGCCTGCTGCGCTTTGCATCCCGATCTTTGGTTCATGTTTTGCATGATGAAAAAATAAATGGTGCAGTTGAGGGTTGGACTAGATGATCTCTAGAGGTCCTTTCCAACCGCTGACATTCTGTGATTCGGTGATTCTGTGTGATTCCCTTTTTTTTTTTTTTTTCCCCTCCTGCAAGACTAGCATCTGGATGATCTGAGGGTTAAGTGGCTGTTTGTCCTAGGGGTAAGTAGCCCAGGGAGGAAGGGACAGAGGAACAGATGGAGAAAGGGGTTTGGGGGATCTTGCGCGCCTAAGAAGTGTAGTATTGCGATAAGACATAGGAGTAACCTGGAAAATTCCTGCGTATTTCATTATGAGGAGACAGACTAAACTTCCAGCAGCTTTCTTGTTTTTTCTACATGTAAAGGAAAAATGTTTTAATCAAAAGGAATTAAAAACATATTTGGAAGCTGAAAGAAACTGTTAAAGAAAAAACCAGAAGCTAGTACATGTATTCAATAGAAAATAAGTAACAGAGACAACAAATGCAGTAAGATCAGAGATATGACAGGAAGTGTAATTACCCTGTGTGAAAACGATAAAACTATGACAGAAGCAGCTAGAGAAAGTGAAACAAAAAACCCCGCTATTTTAAAAATGTTGCTGGTCATTGCATTTAAATGAGCATAATGATTGAGTTACTCGTGTATATAATTTTGAACAGTCCTGCTCCTTGAGTTAGGTAGTAAGCTGCGGACGTGGATGTAGTTTTGTTTAGGACCTACTCTAGGGAATCCTACTCTGGCAGGGGGGCTGGACTAGATGATCTTCTGAGGTCACTTCCAACCCCTGACATCCTGTGATTCTGTGTGTGACAGTGCCAGCCATTGTAATTACATTCTGACAGATCCTCTGACAAGACTCTTGTATCGGTGAGTGTGGTTGCAGATTTGCTGTGCGCATAAAAAAAAAAAAGGAGTAGGCAAAACTGCTTAATAGTTTCTGCTTTGGCGTGCTGTTTGTTCTCCTGTCCCTAGAGCACAGGGTTGGGCAGCGGGGCCCTGTGTGTGCTAGCTGCTTTTCGGGTCAGAGCACATGGAAACTGCTTTTCCGATGTCAGTTGGCACAACTTCTTAGAAATCCAATACATAAATTACATAAATTACGTAAGGGGATATAGATCAATAAACCTGACTGAATGGTGTGCATTCGTCACCATTATAAATGGGGGCACACTGGCAGGGATGCTACGAATGTTGGAGGCCATTTCGACCATCCTTTGTATAGAACAAAGGTTTGGTCCAGGCCATTTGTCACATCTCTGAAAAGCCTGCGGCTGATGGTTAGAAAGAGTTTTTCCTCCTCGTGCAGAATGTTCTCTGCCAGCTTCTGTCAGTCTGCTGTCCTGAAGACAGCTTAAATTGTATTTTGAGTGTTGAAGGGGTCTCGTTTTTGGCAGCGCTACCCAAAAGGTAAAAACGTCATTGCTGTGTTTTGTGTCCTGACCTCTATTTTGCATTTCTCTTGTTTGTGAGAGTAGGGAAATTTTAAAAATATCTGAAAGCATAGGTCATAAATTTTAGTCCACTAAGTGGGAGATGGTGGATGTTGTGGCAGACTGACAAAATGAGGGCCTTTGAGAGCTCATGGTTTTCAGCGTGAATCTCAGGGCAAGTTTTGTGCTAGTGCAATGGTGGGATGAGAAAAACTTTTGAACTACTTAGTTGGAAAGAGGTCAGTGCTCTAGAGTTCCTGACGTATTATTTACCCTTCCTGGCCAACACTTTTTGATGTTGAAGAATAATGTGGATCAGACATTGTGTGCTCAGTTGGGAGCTAGAGAATTGCAGCAGAAGATAGGAGATGACAGACGTCGTCTTCATGAAGATCATAGCGCCTGCAATTCTCCAAAAGGCAATTGATGCATCTTTTTACCTAAGCACAATGTTTTTAGGAGAGATACTTAAAAGGGAAATCATAAAAGAAGGAAAAAAAGGACCTTCCAAAAGCCGCACTAAAACATATTGTACTGAGGAAATAAAAATAGGCCTGAGCACTGCCATCCTAGCTAAAAATTATGAATTCTGTTTTTTTAATTGGAGATTATCTGTTCTTTCCTCCTCTCACCCATTTGATATACATCCTTAGGGTCCCAAATCTGTTGTGAACTGCTCATCTGCCTGCACAGGCTTTCAGCATACCCTGAAGATGTTTCACTTCTGTCAGCTACAGTGAGAACCCTTCCTGGAAACATTTGCTTTGCTGGAAGGCAAAAGCTAGTTGGAAAAGCAATCAGCACCTATAGCAGCAGTACTGATGTTGCAGGTGGACATACAGAAACAACGTCAAAACCAGGCTCACTTCTGTTATTTAAGCTTTGAGGGAATGAAGAAGGTGGAATATTGGAAGATGACTGGAACACTTAATACAAAATTTGCCTAGCGTGATTTTAAAATCTTGGCTGGGAATGAGGGCATCTCTTTTACTCCCTGGCAATTCATTCAAGTGTCTGTGTAGAAAGTGTGCAGCAAAACCCTTTTTACTATCTATGTGGATAGTGCTTAGAATGATGGAAATAAAAAAATCTTCCAAAACTTATGGTTGGTACTTTACAGGCCATAAAAGTGACAAGATAAAAAGAGACATTAATATATTGAAATATTTTGTCAGGTTTAGCATAGTGTTCTCACTTGGTAACTCTCAACCTGTAATTCGTGCAGGCTGAGCAGGCCAGGAGTCTGTGTTACGTGTCATACGCTGACTTAGTTATCACTAAGAATACTGTTCGTGTTACAGCTTGGTTGATCTGCTGACTAGCTACCACCGAGAGGGGAACTTTCTCTATTCTCCCTTCCTGTCCTACAGTGAGCCATCTTGCAGAGTTAAATCGAAAAATAATCTATATTTAAAAAAAAACAAAAATGGAAATGTTGCTGGTCTTTCTCCTGAAGTAGTCAGTGCTGTACAAGAAGGGGACAAGGACATGGGGGTGAAGGAGGAGTGAAGCCTCCCTTGGATAGCAGCCCATGGTTACCTTGCCTCAGTGTTAGCATTGGTTAAAAATCCATCTGAAAGGACAAAGAGCAAGAAGGGAAATGTACTGCTGCAGATACATGTATGTGTGGACCCATACCTATTAGAGTTTTGCCATTTTGGTTGTGGAGAGTATTTTTCTAAACTGGAACAAAAATAATTGTGTCAATCTTTCCTCTTTCAAACAGGAAGCAACAGCTTTATATGGCTCATGTCTGACAACATGCACCACCAGTGGCTGCTGCTAGCTGCATGCTTTTGGGTGATATTCATGTTCATGGTTGCTAGCAAGTTTATCACATTGACTTTTAAAGACCCTGATGGTAAGTTCAGCTTTAATGTCTGATGTGAAACAGAGAATTGAATGGTGCTTCACACAACTACTCTTTATGTGGAGAGTAGTTCTCAGCATGTTACCACTTCTTCAGGAGGATCGAGAACAGAGCAATTAATTTCTAGAAGTGGCAGTACTGATATTCAGTTTCTGCTTTGCTTGGTAGAAGTCTGCCAAACTAACATTATGTCTTTTTTTTTTTCTGGGTTTTTTTTGGTGGTTAAGAGCAGAGGGGATCACGTTTGGCAGTCTTGTCTTGTGGGGTCTATTTCTTAAATACACTCAGTTTCAGTATCTTGATCTATTAGGAGAAGTCAAATGCAAAACAGCAGAGCACATTTGCCTGTTTAAAGACAGATTCACAAGGAATTAGAGTTCATTTCACACGATACTGGTTTCTGCCCTCTTGTGACTCCCCTTCCTGTGGCTGCAGCGTTATGTAAAACTTACAGAAAGTTTCATTTCAGCTGCAGTACACATAGCCGAGCCACCTCTGCCCTGCTTCTTGCATTCGGTTTTATCCTCTGCTGTTTGACTGACAAACAGCTTATAGGCTTTTGCTTAGCTTAAGTAGCCCAGATGGTATTAAGCTGATGGGGAATTTAAGCCATTTGATGACACCACACAGCACGTTACAGTTTCCTGTCTGCTGAGTTGCTGCTGTTCCAAAGCCATCCTATGGGAAGTTTAGGGTGGAGGTGATGACGTGACTTACAGTCCCAAGAGACCCGTATTTCTTGTCTTAAGATACGCAAAAAATGGGTAACTTCTGAAGCGCTGACATCACTAGTGCCGTTAGTTTCAGTGACTTGGTAGTGCGTACATTTTCAAATAGCATAACTCTGTGTGGAGATTTATTCAGCAAATCTTTAGAGATGAGATCTGAAGGCTAACTTAGCTTTCCGTGGTCCCAGCTGTTTTTGAGCACTAGTACAGCTGCAAATAAGCTGGTTTTATGTTAGGGAGTTAAATCTTCCACTATTTCATTCTATGCCAACTCTTGTTTCCCAGCTCAGGTTTTCTTTTGAGTGGTTTTTTCCATCAGAATTTGTCAGGAGGATTAAAATGTAGATTTTAAAAGAAATATTGGAGTACATTATTTGTGTTTACTTGCTTTTTATTATCTTGGCTCGCCAATTTATTTTATTTTTGTCTATGCTGAATCTTTCTTCCTTTTTGAAAATTTCTGACCAAAAGACTCTATAAATTCTTTAAGCTCCAGTCCTGCAAAGACATGACTGTGTTCAAGTGTATGTATGTTTTGGGGGATGCTGGTGTTTGCACTGGGACTCATGAAGGGACATAATTTGAATATACCATCAGAATTTTGGAGAAAGTCTGAACAGGATGGCGAATCCTGGAGGCGCTCTTCTAGACTTAATAAAACGTGGCTTGTCAGAAATTTTTCTTGTTTGGATGTGTCTGCTTCGCAACTAGACCAAAACAGCAGATGCTCAATGAATCAATGTTCTCTTGTAAAGCCTTTTACTGATGTCTTGGATGCTTGAGCAATAGGAACTCCTTAATGAGAAGGAGCAAGTTTCTGTCCATTATCTCTAGTAGCATCTGCAGGCATGTTTTTACTCAGTAATAATGAAAGATACTTTAACCGCTCTTCCACTGAGCCAGATTGCTTTGATTTTACAAAAGGATACTGGGAAGTAAGTCTGTGCACAACAATATTTACTGTAATTGATGGCTTGGATGCTTACATTGTTTTCAGCTTTAACTTGCTTTTCTGTGCGTTGCCCTGTGTTAAAATGCAGTGTAGGCAGAGTACTCCTTTAAGAAAAGGACATCTACAATACACACATTTTCTTGAGTGTAAAAGAGTAAGCTGCTGTGAATGCAAAGAGAGATTATTCATAGAAGAAACTACATGAAAGGAAAAGTAGTCCAGTGTGTATGGAAATAAATTTTCAGGGAGGAATCATGTCCTTTTTGTTTTATGATTAGGGAAATCTGCTACTAATTATTTTTGATCTTTCCGCACCATGTAAAGCTACCACCTGGTGTTATTTTTCAGTTGTCCTGCAGCATAACAATTGCAAATGGTGCAAAGGTTTCTTCCCTTGCATAGTTTAATCTGGTCTCTAACTATTAGCTGCCCTGAAGTCATTAAAAAAGAACAAGACTATCAGCTTTTCTTTCCTTTGGGCGTCTCTGAGGAAGGCCGTTGGTCTAGTAATAAAGGAGGGGATCTTGTATTTATTGCTAGTTAGACATGTTTACTTAGAGCACCAAAGAAATAAAAGGTGATCCTTAATGACACACTTCTTTTGGTAACGTCTAAGAGTTTACAACGGAAGAAACCTATCTACTAATATGAGAGGAGAGAGAAACCTGACAGATGAAGTTTTTCATTTCTACATGCTTTGGGAAGTTTATCTCCTATTGTCAAGTTCATATAGTTATGCTCAATTGTCTGCCAGTCGTGATATTTGGATTTATAATTTCTGTGTCTCTATGCACAGTTTGAAAAAGACCAAAATAAAAGGTACTGGCCATGTTTCTTTGATAAAACTCAATTGAAGTTGCATCCAAAATTCCCACGGACTACATCCTTTCAGATATTCATTGTCTGTCCCATGTCTTGTCTCGTACTTGCCCACATGGAGACAATTCCTAATGGTTCATAAGCTTCATACTGAGAGTAACGTTCAGTTGTGTTAGTTATAAAGCAGAAATAGTTGCCTTCCCCCCACCTTCTGTAATGCTCTTATCTCCCTTCCTTCCTTCGTTAGGCTACGGTGCCAAGCAGGAGCCTTTGGTACTGACAGCTGTGACAAAAGTGGAGGAGGTACACGTGCCAGAGGAAAAGCATTGGCCTGAAGAATTCCAGGTGCATACTGTTGAGATAAGGCTTACATGTATTAAGGAGTGGGACAAAATAAGATATTAAGTAGGGGCTTCCTGTTGTTAAAAGGAATTGCTAGACAGGAATTATTTATTCAGACTGTTCTATTTAAGTAGAGCCAACAGAGTTCGTTTTAGCTTCACAAAGCTAGTTGCAGTAACCTGCTGTCTTGTTCCATCTGAGTCATTCAACTTAATGTGTTTCCATTTCAAGGAGAAAATCATTACAGTATTCCTTTATCAAGTCAGGACAGTAATTTTTGCTAGCCTTTTTAATGCAATGGCCCAATTTTGGATTACTTATGTTCTGCCTTGCCATAGCTATTAGGTTCGTGGTTCTTGAGAGCAAACCTGTGTCTTGTCTATTCTCCTAGTTCTCTGCCCAGTCTCTCCAATTCTTTTTCTCGGCCTCCATTTGTTTTCCATGTTTTTGTGCTCTTTGTGCTTCACATCTCGGCATTTTTCCAAAGTAGAACATGAACACAATAGTATTCAGTACCAGTTGGTCCTTCAGATGCATAGTTCTGTGCTTTCAGCAGTAAGGCAGAACAAATGCAGGGCTTGCTAATTTACAAGGCAACTCTGAAAATCCTTTATGCAAATGTAAATTTGAGACTAGTTGCACAGTGGGCTATGGCCATTTCTTTTCCCCGTTGGTTACATAAGTCATGTTGAGAGTATTTCTGTGATGCAGCATGGAAGATAGATTTCTGTATAAACGTGACACTTTGGTTTTGTATGTTAAAAAATAAAAAGAAACTTAAGTTATCCTCAAAGTACTTGAGAGAAACACGTCATTTGGTGGAAGGCAGGCAGGTCTGTCGTGAGTTTTAAAATCTCCCTTTACTTGTATGGAAGAGGATAATAAGGTTTCTGGATCTGAAACTATTCCCTCTTGACTTCCCAACAGCATGAAATGCAGAACAATAATGTTAATCTTGGTTGCATGCAAAAGGAATTGTTTTGACAAATAAACAATCTGTCAGGCTGTTCAGATTCTGACCAGGGGATATTGGAGGAGAGTAGCAAACAAAAAAAGTAGGACGAGATTTTTTTCATCATGGAGGATTGGGACAAGAAGTAAAATCATACCTTTTTCATGTGTAGCTTGTCACTGTGCCTAAAATCATAGACTCACAGAGTAGTTTGCATTGGAAGGGACCTTAGAGACCATCCAGTTTTGACTCCCGTGCCACGGGCAGGGACACCTCCCACCAGACCAGGTTGCTCCAAGCCCCATCCAGCCTGGCCTTGAACACTTCCAGGGAGGGGGCAGCCACAGCTTCTCTGGGCAACCTCACCACCCTCGCAGAAAATAATTTTTTCCTAATATGTAATCTAAATCTACTCTCTTCTAGTTTGAAACTGTTGCCCCTAGTCCTGTCACTACATGCCCTGATAAAAAGTCTCTCTCTGTCTTTCTTATAAGCCCCTTTTAAGTATAGGAAGGCAGCAATAAGGTTTCCCTGGAACCTTCTTTTCTCCAGGCTGAACAACCCCATTTCTTTCAGCCTTTCTCCGTAGGAGAGGTCCTCCGTCCCTCTGACTGTTTTTGTGGCCTCTTCTGGACGCGCTCCAACAGGTCCACGTCCTTCTTGTGTTGAGGGCCTCAGAGCTGGACACAGCACTCCAGGTGAGGTCTCACCAGAGCAGAGCAGAGGGGCAGAATCAGCTCCTGTGACCTGCTGGCCACACTTCTTTTGATGCAGCCCAGGATGCGATCGGCCTCTGGGCTGCGAGCGCACATCGCTGGCTCACGTCCAGCTTTTCATTCATCAGTACCCCCAAGTCCTTCTCTGCAGGACTGCTCTCAATCAGTACATCCCCTAGTCTGTACTGATATTGGGGATTGCCAGCTATATAAATCAGTTAATGGAAGGGAGAAAATTTGTCAGTAGAAGTTTAAAATTTCCCATCACTTGTAATTGAACAAGCTTCTTTTTTCCTCTTTCCCCACTAATCGTGAGGCAGACATGGTTGTGGTTCTTGTCTTAGTCTCAAAAAAAAAAAGGTTTATCAAACAGTTCATCCATTTTTGGGGAGATGAATCCTGCTTATTTCTCTTATTTGCCACAGTACATGCTGATGCTCATTCTGTGAATTTTTGTCCGCCTAATTTTGTTACAGCTTGGATAGATGGAAGCACTGAATGCCCACAAGCACTAGGAAACAATCCTAAATGCTTCTTTCCCAGCCAGATGGGTCAACATCCCTGAGCCCCATCTCCTGAGAGATTAAAGCTGAATTTCTGTTGAAATACCTGTCCCAAGCCCTCAGAAGCTTTCTTACTGGCTGTTGAAGCTTTATGGGAGTTCCAGTATTTGGTCAAGTAATGTTTTATTCACATAGATAAGACCGTGCTGCTCTGCAGTGGACTTAAATTGTTATATGGAAAAGCTTTTACTACTGTCTACTACTACATAATGACTTAAAAGTCAAACCAACATGTACAGCAGCAGCACAGGAAGGTGACTGTGTGCTACTCCTTTATTTAATACATAGCAATGTTTTAATCGTGATTCTGGGAGCCTCTAGGATGCACAGTTTGGGGATTTTTATACTTTAGATTTTTATCTGAAAACTAAATCCTTGCACTTTTGTTTTTTCTTTCCCCCCTGTGTTTCATAAAGACAACTGGAAAGGCTTTTTCTGGAAAACTGATCCGCCAACCCCTGGTTCATATGGAAAGACTTGAGCTTCTCAGGAATGTCTGCAGAGACACTGCATTGAGAAATCTCTCTCACACTGCAGTTTCCAAATTCGTCTTGGACCGAATATTTGTGTGTGACAAGCACAAGATCCTGTTTTGTCAGACGCCAAAAGTGGGCAACACTCAGTGGAAAAAAGTCTTGATCGTTTTAAATGGTATCTACTCTGCTGTGGGTGTGTGGGTTTCTTTGAGGAGGAGGAAAGAACAGAATTGGGACAACACAAAAATGGATTCTTTCTGCTTTTCTGTACACTGCTACTTAATTTCAGCTTTTTGTTCTTTACAGTTGCTTCTGATCCTTTCAAAACATCTCTTTTAAAGAAAATATTGTTATTACCTTGTAATTCCCTGGCTCAAAAGCGATTTGAGCCATGAAAGGGTACCCATGTGCATGTGGTATGTAGTTTTGTTATTCTAGGAGGGGTAGTACTAATTTATATAAAGAAAGTATCGAGTTCATTAGAAGTACCTACTGTTACCAGAATTTAACAGAGATAACATGCAAAGAATAGCTCAGGACAGGTGGAGATGTTTTGGCTGCACTGGGTGGAGGATAACTCCTGTCTTACCAGGAGGGAACCTTTCCTCTTGAGCTTCCCAATTCTGGCACGTTGGATAATGATAGAAAATTGGATCTGCATGAACACTGGTCTCTTCTGCCTCAAGCTGCCAGCGTACTAGTATCTGCTGCTGAAGACTACTGCTGCAGTTGATCTAACTCTCTCCTCCTTGGGTAGCGTCAGCAGGCAGGGCTGGTACTTGAGGGGGAATACCTGTGTCAAAATCCCCAAGTGGTATTTGGAGATTCACAATCAAAAAATGCAGTTGTGGAGCTGTGGGGAAACTAGCTCTGCTACCGCTTATATTGAATCTCTGCTCTGGATGAATGGAAGGTTTCAGTTTCTGTCAGCTTGTAGAAATCTAACGTCTGCTGTCCACATGTAATTGACCCAGAGTGTCGAAATAGATTATAAGAAAATAACAAAACATGCCACCACCAAAAACCAAAATAGACAAAAAAATAGGAAAAAAAAATAGAAACTGAGTTGTGTGGATTATTCAGTGCAGTTCTGGAAGGCTGTAGAGGCTTTCATCTAAAGAGCTGCTTTTGTATCCCCCTGTTCTTGCTGCAGGTTGATACTCTGAAATGATGCTGTTGTGTGAAGGCTTACTGCTAAAGCCCAAGGGGCCCACATGAGATACTTCTCAAGGTCATAAAAACTTCCAGGATCAGGATCTTAAAATAAATGCATCAGAATTCAGTGACGTTCTTTTTCTTGTCAGCTTATGTGAAACGAATATCTGGAGGCTTTCTATTGTTAATTTTAGTGCTTTTTAATCTGTGTCGTATCGTATGATTGGAATTTTTGTTTCAGCGCAGTGTAGTCATGAAAAGAACTTCATGGATCCTGACAGCAAAGTGCTTTTGTGTTGAAGCACTTCCAAAAGCAGCCCACAGCATTTATTTTTTCTTGGTGGTAGAAACTCAGCCAAAAAGCTGGCTCCTTTTTTGGAGTTAATCCTCAAAAGTCTCCCTCCGTTTGTGCGTGTGGGCAGAGGGAAAGAGAATGGGGACACTGAGGTGGGAAGTTACAGGCTTAGACATAATTGCTGCTGAAATTTACGTAACGTGCTTTTCTGACAGTTTTGAGGCCATTTGGTCTGGGACCTTGATGTCACATATCCTAAAGAATTTTACCGGTTTTCAGCTTCACAGTCAGAATCTCTCATCATTTAACAGTTTTAAACATAGTAACCACAAATGCTAAAAATACAGAAAAGAGAAAGATAAAAAGCTGTCAGCCAAAGGCACACATGGTTGGTTGTGCTCACTTTTTTTCCCCCCTCTTGAAAGATTCACTTGGTCTCTCTTTTTGATTTATATAGGAGCATTTTCCTCCATAGAAGAGATCCCAGAAAATATTGTACATGATCATGAGAAGAATGGGCTTCCACGCTTGTCCTCCTTCAGTGACTCTGAAATTAAAAAGCGGTAAGAGGTGGCTTCCCAGGACAGTGGGAGGGGTTTGGAGTCAATGGTGTTATGAGCAGTCAAGAATACAGTTGGGGTCTACGTCTGGAATCTAGGACAACAGGATTTTTGCTCCATGACTTGCATTGTGGCACCGTGCTGTTACCCTTGCAGATTTTGCTGTGACTACCTACCTACGGGCTCTAAAGGAGAACACCAGTGTAGCTGGTGATGAGGTTAGGTGAGCCACCCACCTCCCTCTGGATGTAGGGTTTCTGTAGTTCAATATATAACTGACCTTCAGAAGGGAAGGTTTGGTTGGAAGGTCCAGCCTGATACCTTGTAAGTAAATCTCAGTGCCTGTGCTTAATATTGTGATTGCAGACAGATTTACTCACTCCATTCAGACTGGCTAGTTTTAAAACATTAGTGGTCCTCAGCCTGAGAGTGTTGTCCATTCAGCTGAACCACTTCATCTTCCTGTTTTGGTGCTTCTGGTTCTCAGAGCAGAAAAGATACTTCTCGGCAGTAGAACCTTCTAAATTACTTTGTCTAAATTTTCGACCATGTCTGCTCTCATCTCTATGAGAGCCTGTGCCACATATAATGCCTGTGAGGGGTGCAGCATGGAGACAACAGGACATAAGATGACAGTGGACACTTGTAAGCTTGTGCTTGCTTGGTTTTTATATGTTAAGCCATTCTGAAGAGTCAGCCCCTTACTCACTTGATGTCTGCTATGAGCAGAGCTCAGCCCAAGGTTTGTTGTGATACAAATATGTTTATTGCTGCTGTGCCTGTGGAAATGCAGTTCACTTGATTGTGTTGATAGTGTGCAAGATAAAATACTGTCACCATGTTCTTGAGACCGTGGATCTATTTTTCCCCTCCCTGTGAATAGCCCTGCATAGAGAGTAACTGTTCACCTGGGGGATGAGCCATAGCCAGAGTATTTGAAATTGAACGCCAGTATGGTTTGGGCTGTTGCAGTTAGCCCATCACAGAATTTGTGCTGGAGATGCATAACGTGAGTTCGGCTGGGAACTCTGAAATGAAATATTAGAGAGCTCAGGTGTAGTGACAGGGATCTAGTTTGCTGACCTCTAGCACTACCTGGTTAGGAGTAAGTCAGGAGAACCTGAAGATGGGTCCAGGCGCCTGTTGGAGCTGGAAAGAGTCCACCCAGTCACTTCAATGAGGACTGGGCTCTAAGTCTCCTTTTTCAGCTGTTTACTGAAATAAACTTTGTTTTCAATTTACTCCTACAGATAATCTCTGACTACAGAATATTACAGCTCAGTTGTATCACAACAAAATATGAAATTCCATTGAAAGCCGTGGTTTCATGAAAATAATGTTCTTGGCCATTGCTGAAAGCGTGACAAATCATCAGATAAAATACCTAAATTTTGTGGTTTTATTTTTTACTTAAACAGTGATTTGTCTAACCACCTGCCAGTAAAAAACGCAGCCCTCTGTGCATTTATCTGCATCAAGCCACCTTTTCCATGTCTTTGTGTATGTTGCATCTTGAGCTTAATCACATGGCATTAAAAATACCTTTGACTCAGAGCTTTCAGCATCTTTCATCTCCTAGTTACATGAATTGAGATAAACTAAGCTCCTCCAGTTGGAATAAAATGTGAAAACTGGGAAGAATTATATCCACTTTGTGCTGTATACAAAAACTGATAGTAAAAACACAGAAATTCTGTTTCCAGTCCGATTGGTTATAATATTGATAGACTGTGCAAGTGGTGTAAGATTCATATTGCCGTGTCTGCAGTCAGTTTATTTCTTAAGTTTTTATTTCATTTTTGCTAAACACACTTTAAACACGTTGCTAAACACTTTCATTAATTCGCTTCTTATTTTTTTCCCTTCCTCTGTTTAGGCTGAATTTATACTTCAAGTTTTTTATTGTTAGAGACCCGTTTGAAAGACTCATTTCTGCATTTAAGGACAAGTTTGTGCACAATCCTCGGTTTGAACCTTGGTACCGGCACGAGATTGCTCCCGGCATAATTCGTAAATACAGAAAGAATCGCACGGAGACCAAAGGGCTGCAGTTTGAGGATTTTGTGCGCTATCTGGGTGACCCCAATCACCGATGGCTGGATGTTCAGTTTGGCGACCACATCATTCATTGGGTCACGTATGTGGAACTTTGCGCCCCCTGCGAAATCACCTATAGCGTGATCGGGCACCACGAAACCCTGGAGGACGATGCTCCATTTATCTTGAAAGCAGCCGGCATAGACCATCTGGTATCATACCCCACAATTCCACCAGGCATAACGGTGTACAACAAAACGAAAGTAGAGCGGTATTTTTCAGGCATTAGCAAGAGAGACATAAGACGCCTCTATGCGCGGTTTGAAGGCGATTTCAAACTCTTTGGTTATCGGGAGCCAGATTTCTTGCTTAACTGACACCTCTAGGGTAAGCTCTGATGAAGTGTCTCATGGATTAATCGAAACCTGCGTGAATACCAGCTGCAGCGCCGACAGAGCTGAGAACAACCGTTTGTTTTCTAGCTTTTTGATGTCGCTCCGTTTTTGAGTGAAATATTCGTCACATGAACAAGTAGGGGCTTGTAGTTGTTGTTGACTGAACATGTTTTCAATATCTGACAGGGCAATCTGTTAGGAATGAAGTCTCTGTTATCTGTAATACAGAATTCCCCTTCTCCCCTCTTCCCTCCAGGAAAAAAGAGAACGAATGGGTTGTGATCTTGCCCTTCTCCCAGACAGAATGCCTTTTTTTAAATGTGAACTATTTATAAAGATGGTGATTTCACTGTAGGTTGACTCTGACATGTGCGTGAACTTGATGATTCATGCTTATGAGAAAGGCATGTCGTCTCCCATGAGCTTTGAAAATGAGAGGGCAGGACAGGACTAAAAATTGATTAAATGCTTGACAAATAAAATCATCTAGATCTGTCATGTGGCTGCTATAACAACGGTAATGCTGATCTAAGCCCATTCTTGTTTGTCACAAAATGAACCTAATTAGACACATGCTTTAGAGGTGTTAAAAAAGGGACTGGTTCCAGAGCCCAGTTGTCTTTGTATTTTTGTCAAGTGTTTACTGTACTTACTACTGATCTATTGAGCCTCATAATTCTACTTTTGCATTTTCAAGATATTATTTAACTCCTGGCTATGCAAGTTATTTGAGAACACCAGATGCAAATATGGAGCATAGAAGTATGAAACTGCTAGGGAAACTTTAAGGAAAATTAAATTAAAATAAAGTATTAATTGTATTACCGGGAGCACATTTAGAAATCACAAGATGCTCTCACACAACGTAACTTGTTTTGTCGTCTAACAGTTAAGATTAATAAAGAAGCCACAAAAGCAGGATGTCATACAGGAGTGCTGCCAGAGTTACTTGGATTAACAATCTACCTGTTTCTTATATGTAGCTTTGCTCAATGTTCAGTACCTTAGAGAACAGAAAAATTAACCCTCTCTGAAATTCATCTCCCTCTGTTAAAGCAGACAGGATGAATCCCTGATTTTTTTTCCAGTGATTCACTGCTGCGGCGTCCCGACTCAAAAATGCGCAATGCTTGTGTTATTAATAGGGTGAGTTTTCTACTTGCCGGGAGTTTGAACATCACTCAACTTTGTGTACCTGTTTTACTCATTAGAAAAACACAACTGAATGGATGCAGCCATCATATTTGCCTGTGCTTGCATTGTATCTCATAAAGAGCAGCCCCTTGCTTGAGTTCACTAGCAATAAAAGTCGGCGCATTGCCACTTCGGTCCGCAGGCCAGGGCAGAGAGAGAGAGAGACCACGTGTCTGAAATACAGGAATTGCTCTGACACAGTGAGCACGTGAACTGTATTTCTTAAATCTTAGTCCCGAAAGATTAATTTTCAGCTCAGCGTAATGTTGCTGGCTAGGAATGCTACCACTGGCCAGTGCTGTGGAATCTGATTGTAAATCCAGCCATGGTAGGTTTTTGACAGCTTCCTTTATCAACACGAGGAAGTGTCTTGAGCTTGTGAAAAAGGAAACCTGAGCCAAGCTGACATACGTTGCTGCCCTGTTGTAGCTGGAAATTATTTCAGAAGGATCATGACAGACTAATTGCAATAAGGGAGAACTGTTAATGGGGCATCATTAGCAGGAAAATATTCCAGGGTGACAAAGCTGGAAGGTGCGATTTTTTTTTTTTTTCCCCCTTTTTTTTTTTCCCAAAACAACAGTTACAGTGCCCGAGCTTGTTAATTCTTAACCAACGATAAAAATATGTTAATGGCTCCAGGTTCTTCTGTGGTTTTCTTAATATGGAAAATTAGCAAAAGGTACTGTTAAACACATTTTGGAGCTAATGACCTGGTTGATTACCTCTCCGCCGATCTAAAATGTAACAATGAATAATGTATAGTAAATTCAGGCCTTAAAGTTTAATTCTAATAAAGATAAAGTAGAATTGTTTTCCTCTGAAAGCATAAGCTACTGATCACACAGAACACCAACGTATGTTTGTATTTTTCTTGGTAAATTATTTAATGTGTCAAGGTGTGTACTGTTTTCCCAGCTCCCTGCTCCTGTGCCTTTCAGCCTGGGACTGGAACACTTCACCATTTCTTCAATTCAAACACAAAGTGTCTCCGTTCAGCGATACCCTCCTGAGCTATATTTTCTTTCTTGAAATGTGGGGGTTTTTCCTCACATGGCTGAAGTAATGGCAGTGTGGGTTTGGCATGACTCGTGCAGAAGCTTGGATAACGCAAAAGCCCTCGGTGAGGGATGGTAAGGTTCTCTTTACATCGCTCCGGTGTAGGTAGCATGGCCAGAGCACACTGTCGGGTAGGAGGCTCTTGCCTCCACTAGTTATGATGAGTTACACGTTCATGTTTTGGTTTAGTTTAATTGGACTCTGTGCAATGCTTTTACAAATTTAGTCCTGGTGGCACGCATGAACGCGATTTGGCTGTTTAGATGTCACCTTCGTAATGCTTTCAAACTACAGGTGATACTTATGTTGTATTTTGGGAACTGCTGGCCAAAATTTTTACGTGTCTTTTCTTCAGAAAAAAAGCTCACATCCGTATTTCATCCATGTCTGTTTCTTTTTATTGTCTCTTCTTGGCAACTTTTGAATTCTGTGGCCTATTTTAATCACACTTTACAGAGGAAAGTCCAGCTCTTAGCGGTAGTGAGTTGCAGTAATTTTCTTGAAAATAAGAGAGGAAGTGTTCTTCGTAAGGGAGTCCATGCTCTGTGTTAGCTTTAGGGAAATTACAGGCAGGAAACTTGAGTTTTACTGCTTCTGCTCATGGAGACCCTTGTTTCTCATGGCTTCTCTTCCCTAATGCTCCCAGTCTGACTTCTGATCTCAGCTAAGAAAGACAAAAATCATCAATTAAAATGTGTTCCATGGGTCTTTTATCTTCACATTCCATATAACATTAAGGACATTGCTAGAGATCAGCTGACGGGGTTTTCTTTTTGAGGTCTGGGGTGGTTTGGGGGTTTTTTTTCTTTTTTTTTCTTGTGGTGAAAATGGATCCAAAATTCACTTGCTTGTGAACCAACTTTAAGGGCAACGCCTGTCCCCTTTTCTTCTAACTTCAGCTCACAATGCTTTTATCATCAGTGTGCTTTCTGATCATGTGCCATGAAGATGTTTTTCTGTAGTTAAAAATATCCGTGCAATTTTTCAGTTTGAGGACTGTTCCTTAAAAGAAGTAGCAATTCAAAAGTGGCCTGGAAATACATATTTTTTTCACAGGTAAGCATGTTGTTTTTCTGTTCGTGCTTAGATGCTGCCCTGTTTGTACTGAGGGTGACAGCCCCCTGCTGCTGCTGCTTGTCTCTGTCCTCAGATCAAGGAAGCTATCAGACAGCTCTGGCTTTTGCATAACGTTACTTTTTTCCCTTGAGGTGTTAATAACTTTGTTAGCTGGGAAAGCCACCTTTCATCTTATCTGTGCTCCAGAAAGTTTGCTGAGAAAAGACTGATTATATAGGGATTGCTTAAGCTTATGTTCTCAGATGAAAAAGGATGCTCCTCAGTGTATCTGCCTGTATCTGATATCCCTTAATTGACAGGGAGAGGGTGAATGATCTTTCCGCTTAATGGCCTTATCGTGATTTACACTAAGCCCCCATCCTATTATTACAGCAATGCAAAGGGCCCCGGAAGGAAGTGTAAATTCAACGTGCGCTTATTCTAAATGTGAGGGTGTAAAAGAAACTTGAGACAGGAGTTGGGCCCTGAAGATTTATCACGGCTAATCGCTTGTTACGTGTCATCTGCAGAAGCTGGCGCGGTTTCTTTGTGGCCTGCGCCTGAGAAGATTTATGCAAGGTAGAAAGAGGCTTGTGGGTGGTGGAAAATTCCCTTTCAGCCTAAGTTAGCTGTGCGTGTTCCTGGGCTGCTGCCGTGGGGAAGGATTTAGAAGGGAATGATCCTATTAGCAGCAAAGCCTGCGGTGCTCAGGCTGGCGAGCGCAGAGTGCCTCCCTCCTGGAGGAGCGCAGCTGACTTTGGTGCTGCCTTATATAAATCTCTATTTTTGTGCTTTTAATGCAGTTGTGTGCAGCTGAGATGTTGTGTTGCTTACCTGCGTGTGGCAGCAGCCTGAGGTGCCTCGCCTCGGTCGTTGCCAGAGAAGCTCTGAAAGGCCTGCGGCTTGTTTTGCTGTGCGGTCCCAGGCGTTTCCCTCAAGCGAGCAGCGTTAGGCCTGCACCTGGTGTCAACAGGCCGGTGTAAGCAGAGAAATGGTGCTGTTTGGGGCTGCCTACTGTAAAATCATCGCTTTTTGCCTTTAAATCCAGGCAGGAGTAAGAGGGGGAAAAGATGTGTGTTTGCTTTGAGTCCTAAAGAGGAACTGTGCTGATAGAAATACCAGACTGATAAACTCAGGCGAGGCGATGTCTGGGAGAGCAACGCTGAAAAAAGCCGTGGGCAGCTGCTTTAAAGCTCCCTGGAGATGCTGGATTCCGTGTTAAAGGAAAGTTGTTGAAGCTTTATGGGAGGTGTTAGAGGAGCAAGTATGCTTTCCCGTATGCTGTGTGTGAGTGCCAGAGGAGCAGCTGCTGATGGGACAGCATATGCGTGGCAGGCTGAGAGCATGAAGCATCTGCTGTGAGTGTCTGTCTGAAATAACAGAAAGGGGAAAAAAAAAAAAAAAAAGAAAGTGGAAAGGAAGTAATGAAAAAATAATCCTGAAGGTTGCATACCTGAAATTACAGTGCCCGCTCTAACCACCAGAAATGCTTTGACCGCCCTGGATGTGTACAAGTAATTTCTGAGCACTTTGTGGGACAGAAGCAAATCTGCAAATAGGAGGCTAAATGTGGACCATAAGGAATCTGTACACACTGTGCAAAGCGATTTTTTACTGAGAAGCTAGCCAAGGCTCTCAATCATGCCTTGATAAATGGATCTCATCTAGGAAAAATGTATGGCTATGGTGGAAGCATACAAGGAGAGCAAAAAGCTCTTGTGGAATAACTAGCTTTTTTAACAGCTACACGATACACACCAACTATGATTTAAGAAGTAGGAACATTTAGTCACGCAGATCTTTTTTTGCCTTCTGTCTACAGCCTTTCTGGTTTACTCAGTTTTCTTTCCCACGTCCTGAGAGGTCTTTGAATGATACACCACAGTATGACCTATTATTCTTGTCAGAAGGGTGGAAGAGGCTGTAGACAATACAAAATGTTCTCCATAATCTTGAGGAACACAAAGAGAAAATTCAGGAGGCCAGCAATCACAAATGACTTGTGGTGACTATGAAACCAAGATTGCATGAGCTACTTAGATGTTTCATGTGTTGGTCAAGAATTAACTTACGGAAAAATTATTGCTCTTCTGTATTTGGCATCTATGTTCTTATGTTTTGAATGGCTTCCAGTCAGGCTTTACAGCAAGTAAAATTTGAATCTGCCATACTGCAAAGCTTCATTTTGGATCCACCTATTCTACTCTCATTCTACTTCAAGCATTTTGTAGAGGAAGTGTTGACTCTTTGCACTTACTGAGTTTCCTTGGTTTCTGACTGTTCTTATTTGTACGTGTGAAAAGCCAGCGAGCAAGAAGAGTCAACTAGTACTCTGGAGAGAACAGGACTCTAAAGTGGACCTATGTATGCCTCTGTGCACTTCACCAGGTTCTTGCATCTTTTTTTCCTTTCATTATCTTCTCAGTCTAGCTCTTTGCAGTAAAACCCATCGGGGTATGTATTTATGATTAAAATTACAGATTTAGAAATATGTGAGAGGAGAGGGGTTAGGGACAGAGTTGCAGCGAGAAGGAAAGGAGCAGCATGAGGAAGGGACTTCCACATCCCCTTTCACAGTTCCACACAGAATCACAGAATGTTAAGGGTTGGAAGGGACCGCTGGATATGTAGTCCAACTCCCCTGCCAGAGCAGGTTGCACAGGATGGCACCCAGGTGAGTTTTGAATGTCTCCAGAGACTGAGACTCCACAGCCCCTCTGGGGAGCCTGTTCCAGTGTTCTGCCACCCTCAAAGTAAGGAAGTTCCTCCTGATGTTTAGATGGAACTTCCTGTGTTCAAGTTTGTGACTGTTACCTCTTGCCCTGTCACTGGGCACTACTGAAAAAAGACTGGCCCCATCCTCCTGACTGTGTGAGTATTTATAAGCATTAATAAGATCCCCCCTCACTCTTCTCCAGACTGGCTGACGGACTTTGGGCTTTTTATTCTTCATAACAGAGATGTTCTAGTCCCCTAATCATTTTCATAGCCCTTTTCTATACCCTCCTCAGCATTTCCCTGGCTTGAGCTGAGGAGCTCAGAACTGGACACAGTACTCCAGATATGGCCTCACCAGGGCAGAGCAGAGGGGGAGGGTCATTCCTCTGCAGTTGCAGTACCCTATGCTAGCCCTGGTTGAATTCCATAAGGTTACTCTCTGCCCAGCCTGTCCAGCTCACACTGGGTGGCAGCACAGCCTTCTGGTGTGCCAGCCACCCCTCCCAGTTTTGTGTTGTCAGCAAACTTCCTGAGGGTGCACTCTTATCTCTTCACTCAGGTCATTGATGAATATATTGAACAGGAATGGAATCAGTACTGAACCTTGGGGAACACCGCTTGTTACAGACCTTCAGCTAGACTCTGTGCCACTAATCACAACTCTCTGAGCTCTGTCTTTCAGTTAATTTTTAGTCCACCCCACTGTCCGTTCATCAAACCCACACTTCCTAAGTTTGGCTATGAGGATGCTGTGGGAGATAGTGTCGACAGCCTTTCTGAAGTCAAGGTAGAAAACATCCACTGCCCTCCCTTCATCTATCCACCCAGTCATGCCATCCAAGAAGGTTATCAGATTATTCAGACATGACCTCCCCTTGGTGAATCTGTGTTGACTAGCTCTGATAACCTTATTTTCCTCCACATGCTTTGAGATGATGCCTGGAACAAGCTGTTTCATCATCCATTTGGTCTATTTTGTATACTCAAGTTTTGGCTGCTTTTAGGACCTAGGTTCTCAGCCTTTTGACTAAGGTGAAGTGTTATGTAGGTGGATTTCCCATTGGTGTCTTGGTTGCATGCACGCACTTGCAGTTCTCTGGTGTCATCTGGCTAGGTTCTTGGAGGCTAGACCTTTGTCCCGTCAGACATTACAGGACTGCATAGCAAAGATGGAGCAAAGGTGTTATTTCCTTGCTTTCTAAGCAGTGGCAGTGTGTTGCTTTACTCCTCCTGACTAGTAGACAGTATAAACATAATTTCACTTTTCTGAAGGCTGACCAGTGACAAAAACAGTGTTTTAATCAGCTTTTAATCTCAGCACATTGTTTAGGAACATCTCCCTATGAGACCAAGGTACTGCAGTAAATGGTAATGTTTTTTTTGTGGGTTTAGTATTAACTTAATAGGTTATTGGAACTGCCAGGCTGATGGAAGATGACTTACATGCATTACTGCTATCTCCATGTAAGGGTCTATCATATGATTGCTTGCCAGTCAGAGAAATATCACTTCATTAAATAGTGATACTTTTTCATTGTAATCCGCTTACCGGTGGATTTAGGGCTTAACATACAGCATGGTAGATTTGCTTTGTGCGCTTCTCTCCTGTTCTGAAGTAGCACTGGCAGAGTTTTCCTGCTTCCATTGTTGTGGGGCCTCTTTTCTGCAGCTTCTATTTGGAACTGTTTCAGGTTTAAACACGTTACATTGGAAAGCATGTAATTGGACTGTAGGTAGAACAGAAAGAAAATGTGAAGGCTTTAATGAAGAACTATGAGCCAGCAGTGTAATAAGATTGTAAGAAAGCTACCGCCTGATTCTGCATGCATCCAGCTAAACGTTTCCGATAATGGCCAATAAACATGAATATGGTGACTAAGACTGTGGAGAGGCCTTGCCCTGACTCTGTTTCCAGTTCTCATCAGCTGTGACTGTGGGGATATAGCAGAGGTGTAGAGAGGGGCTGCTGGTATTTGAATGGAACAAAGAACCCACCTCCCAAGTAGCAAGCTTAAGAAGGGAGAAGGGGTGTGTATAACTGTCATCTAAACCTATATTGGGGGAAATGAAGGAGTGGGAGAAGCTCACATCCAGAGAAGGAGGGGAGCCAGAAGATGATGCAGTCACAAACCCAACCCAGTCTGACTTGGCCAGGAGCCCAGCTGAGGCTGGAAACTGGGAAGAGGTTTCCTACCTTGAGGCTCTGTCAGTCACTTTGGTGTAAGTAAACAAAGCAAAATAATACTAGGCTGCCATGCCGCTGTCTGTTAAAGCAGCAGAAACCTTGACTTCATGTCTCAGCTAATCCTTCACATCCCATCTCTTCTCTCAGACCAGCGAGCCATGGCTGTGAGGACGGTGGAGCAGGGCTGGTGAGCGCTGGGTGACCCGACTGGGAGGAAAAAGATCAGCAGAGGCAGGTGAGGCCAATCTCACACGACCACATACATCCAGCCCAGTCTTGGACGCCAAGAAATGGGCTGTAGCCAGGGAGACATTGCCATCTCCTGCCTCCGTATTTTCTTTAGCGCATGTTAATCACATCTGGAGATGATGGAAGAAATGCCAAGGTTTGGAAGAAGCCAGGAGTGCAGAGTTAATTCCCTGACTTTGTTTCTTTAGCAGACAGCTTACAGTGCTTCTCCCTGTCCACGTTTGAGTTGGATGTCTGGCACAAACAGAAGCAACTTGATAGGAAACAAGAGGGAAGGTAAAGAAATATCAAGGAGTAACTTCTTCACTTGAAGATTTTGAGATCTCTGGCCACTCTCCCTTTCTAATCCAAGGAAAAGGTTGGGCAGGATGCTGAAACTAGACTTCTGTTCCAAATCCAGCTATACCTTCCCTAACCGGCCAGACTGATTCAGCTGGCAGTGTGGCATAGTGCACACAGATGCCTGTGCAGTGTCATTGCTTAGGAGGACCTCTTCAAGGCTGTAGGCTCTGCTGATCCCACTCAAACAGGTATCGCCTCCTGAAAATGAGTCACGAATCTTCTATCCACCTCTTCTTAGCCCTCCCTAAAGGGGAGAATAACAAGCACTTTCTGCAGAGAGGAACTGCCATTGTCAGACATGAAGAAGATGTCACTGGGGGCCAACACACCAAATAAGCTTTAGTGATGACTGTGCCATGTAAACAAAACTTTTCCTACAAGGCTGTGAGTACTGAAGACATTTGTAACAAGTTTAGAGAAGGTGAAAAGTTTCTACAGGAGACAGGAGTAAAATGTTAATGGCTCTACTATCAGCAGATATTTTTAAAAGACAGTTGTAACCTCCGGGTTCAATCATGCAGAGTGAACTCAGCATGTAGGCTGCCAGTGCTTATAGCTAGTGCAGCTTATGCTGAATCCTGGCAAGAGCTTAATTTGATGCATTATTTTAATTTTGCCCTGACACGCAAATGATCAGAGGTTTATGTGTTTGCTGTCAGTGCAGCAACCTAATGCTCCAGACTATACGTGATAGTTTCGTTAGCCACCTGAAGCTTATAATACATAGTTCAGGGCTTTCTTCATAAGGTATCATTCTGAAATATATTGCATTTGCTAGGCACTGCACTTCAGCTGAAGACACAGAAAGACTTAGTGTATTCTCTGCTCTACCTTGAGAGGTCGGGCATGGGTGAGAGTCGAGGAGCAGGGGTTTTGGGGTTACTTGAGTTTTGCTTTTCTTTAACACCTGTGTAATTTGAGGTGAATTCTGCAAGTGTGATTGGATACTAAAGCATCTCATCTTCAACATGGAGGAGCTTAGAAGCATTCTAGGGCATTTGGCTGAGGTGGTTTCTTTTACAGGATGTAGAGCTGACAGTGCCAGCTGCAATTAGGTTTCCTAAATGCTTTCTTTATCAGCCTCTGGCTTTGATTACTTCTTTGTAAGAGCTAAAATAGTTATGCCGTTTCTGGGAATACCCTTTAGGAAAACTACTTAGATTGTGTTGTGCCCTTGATGGGAAAAAAACCTTGGTGTGCTACACTGATCTCTTGCAAGGTATGAAAGACTTAAAACTCAGTGAGACAGTGAAGTTTTTCTGTTGTTTGCAATGTGCCTTTTGCTGTTGTGTGATAAAACCACTGAGGAAATGACAAATCTTTGAAGAATTCAGGCCACACAAACTGCGTAAGACCCTAGAGCTTGGTGGCTAAATTCTTCATAGAGGATTTGATCTGTACCAACCTACAAATGGTGAAGAGGGCTCTTCCATCACTCACTGCTTTTTAAGTGCCACAGCCTGCTGCAGCCTCAGGTGCTAGATGCAAGTGGTGAGCCACTGGGGACTAGAGGGGCAAGGATAACTTGGGGGGAATCTGGAATATAGGCATGGATAAAGAGACTGAATGCTTCAGGCAAGCTTGGAAGGGAAGAGCAATAGAACTGAAATCCAACAGGGTGGGAGATGTAGGAGGAGAAAGGGACTGACTGTGCAAGAAGACTTGCCTAAGAACCTGTGAAGGATGCCAGGGCTGACGTTACTTGCTTTTTTTTTCTTTTTTTTGGCCTATGTCTAGACAAAATTTGCATTCAGGAAGCGCTGAGTTTGCAACAGCTGGTACAAAAGTCTAGGAAATGCCAAAATAAGGGGCTTCCCCCTGCCCTTCTCACCCACACTTCTTAGGAGTTATTCTCATTACATTGCCACATGCTGTTTTCTTCACAGAATTCATGTCTCATTCATTGTACTGGAGAGACAGAGGCTCCTGGCTTGAGCAGGGTCTCAAAGAAGAGTAAAATGCCCGTGGTTCTGCTTCATTATCTCTTGCAGAAGATAGAAGGTGGGTAGTGACAGAAGAGAGAACTGCATTGGAGAAAAAAAGATAATCTTACAATCTGCCAATAGTTGCCACAGAAGATTTGCATGATGCTAATTATGTCATCTAACCCTGGCTTCTCACAAGTGATGTCACTGGTTACAGGTTCCTCATTCTCTAACCGCAAGCCTTGGGATATGACTTGCATGAGCCCTGTTTGCTCACAGTTGCATCTGAAGTCAGGCTGTAGTCTGAATGTAACATTAGATGAGGTTTTAGGTGTCTCAGCAGACACTCCAAAATGGGTGGGTATTTTTTTTCTTAGACTTTCTGTGCACCAGATGTCCACTTGTAAAGCAGGGTTAATACATGTTCCTTCAACTCACAGACATTTTCCCAAAATATTTACTGCCTGGGAAACTCCACAGGAACAGAAAAGATGGGGTTTTTTCAGTCCTGCTCTGAGCAGTGTCATAGAATCATAGAACAGTTTCAGTTGGAAGACACCTTCAAGATCATCAAGTCCAACCTTTGTCCTAGCCCTATTAACACCACTAAACCATGTCCCTCAGCACAACATCTACTCGTCTCTTAAACACCCCCAGGGATGGCGACTCAATCACTTCCCTGGGCAGCCTGTTCCAATGCCTGACAACCCTTTCAGTAAAGAAATTCTTCCTAATATCCATCCTGAACCTCTCCCAGCGCAACTTAAGTCCATTTATTCCAGATTCTCCTCAGCACTGTACACGCTTTCCAAGCAAGGGCAAAAGACCCAGAGCACTGGCTTTGCAAGTTCCTGCCCCACAGTTCTGGAACTTATCCTATGCTATGTGTGCTGTTTAGCAGCAACTGCAAATCATTATTGCCGTACAAACGTGACCTGAAGGACAAAACAAAGCAAGGAAAAGCTGCCCAGCCATCAAGGTGGAGAATCAGGCATAACACCCAGATGTGAGGGAACAAATTAGGGAGCTGGGACTAGCAGGCACACTTTCCTAGAGGCCAAGGTGGCTGGTATTAATGCTGGCTGTGTGAGGCTATGAAATCATGAACTATCCAGTGCATGTCTTGATACAAGTTTTAGTATGGATCAGGAGCATGCCTGTGAAATGAAGCTCAGGGCTGCCCACTCTTTTTATTCTGATTCATATGCCTTGCTCCTGGGGCACAAGAACTGGGCTCCTCAGCTCACCATGAGTACCTGATGTGTAATCCTGAAGGGAAAACCCCTCAAGTATGGCTGTAGCTTCCTCAGTGCCCTTGGATCTGCAAGTTGGGCTCCTATTGGGCCCCATCACTCGCCAGTATGAATAAAGCCCTAGGATCTCTCTTCGTAAATTCATACCTGTTTAGATAACTCTAACTTTAGTGTTACTGAACTTTTGAGGTGACTTCACAGCCTTGACACTTGGGGAGAAGGGAGTTGGTATGGATAAGGTAGTACACAATGGTCTCGGTGCATTTCTTAAGGGATAATCACGCTAGTTCGCTCTAGTGGTGAATACATGAAGAACATGTGCCAAAGCCACAGTACAGAAATCCAGTCACCTCAATCTTAATTCCAGGAAGAGTTTGTCTGTGTGATTCTGCTCTCTTGCAGTACATGTATTAATGCACTGCAGAAGTCTTCATTTGCTGAACAAGTTTTCCTCAAACACTTGAGGCTGGAGGGTGATATGAGTGCAAGACTGCTGTTGATCACCAGTAGAGGATCACGGAGACCTACCTCCCTGGTGATGGGGGAAAAGGCTAACTCTAATGAATGAAGATCTAGGAAGCGGCAAGGTGAGCAGCCTCCCCTCCATCCCTTGTGCGGCAAGGATTACCGTGAGAATCCTTTTTCAGGCTCATTAAGTAGCAGGGGCCATCAGGATCAGTCAGCATAGCTCCACCATGGGCACATCATGCTTGGACAGCCTGGCCACCTTCTGTGCAGGAACAGCTGGCTCTGGAGACAAGGGGCAGCAGCATATATTGTTTACTATGTCTCTAAAATGTCTTTTGCTGTGGTATCCTGTAGAGGAATTTCTTGTGGAGCAGGGGCGCAGTATCCTTTTAAAGGTTTTGGACAACCCAGCTTAGGCCTAAATAAAGGCTCTGTCCTTGGAGCTGCCTTGGGGCACGGAAAGGAGGAGGTGCAGATGTTTTGTGAAGAGCCTTGCCGGGGGGAGAGGGGGGCGAGAACCACCTGCATAGTTGAATGGCACTACCCAATAAAACGCTGGCGCGTGTGAACCTGTAACTGAACAACTCTGTTAAGGGGCAGGCGCGTGGACGCTGCTTCACTGTAGATATTGAGCTGCCCGGAGCAATAAAGGAAGGATGACCTGTAGCCATATTGGTGGGATGGTCGTTAACTTGGCCGGCTCTCCGAAGGGACCCTTCTTCATCTGGTGCCTGAACAAGGGATCCTCTATGGACGCTTAAATGCAGATTGCTCAAATTCGGATGGGCGCTTATTGCTTAAATGGGGAATTGCTTAAATGCAGGAAGACTCCGAAGCATCGGACGTGAGCCAATTTGGGAGCCAGAGAGGTGGAGGTGGGACAGTTCCACGTGCCACCAAAAGGGCACCGGAGACCAGAGCATGAGCGGCTGCCCCTGCCAAGGTAAGACCGCAATGGAAACTGACGCAGCAACTCACCTCCTTGTTAGTATACTCTCTAAGAGAGGACGAAAAGTAAAGGAGCGAGACGTATTAGCCCCATGGGCTCGGAAACGGAAGAAAACGAAGGACCCATCATTAATCTTTAGCTCAACAGAATGGCATGAAGTAGGAGACCTTTTGTGGGACTGTACTCTAGAGGGAGGAAAAGAAGGAAAAGAAGTGAAAGAACTAGGAACAGTTTGGAAAACCATAATACACACTTTAGAAATTATGCAAGCAGAAAAGAAAGTCACCACAGCAGCAATTGAAGCCTTGGGAGGAGGAATCAAAAAAAAAAAAAGAAAATAAAAAAGGGAACTGCAGATACCCTACATTTTACAGCTGGCCGTGCTGGCAACACTGCATTGGAGAATTAAGGCTTTCGTCCTTGAGCTCTTTTCTAAACAAGTGCATAACTCTTGTTTGCGAATTATGAAAAGAGACCCTGACCATCCAAGTACAGCTCATGTTGAGAGCTTGTCCGTGAGAACGAACAGATAAGACACTTCTTGTACACCAGATGTGCATGGGAGTGAATGGGAGAGTATGATCAAAACAGAGCTGGGAAAATCTGTTTTCCGTGTGTGATAAGAGAGTGATTGAAGAAAAAAAAAAAAAAAGAAAAAAAAAGGAAAAAAAAGGAGACAAAAAAGAAAAAAAAAAGAAAAAGAAAAAAAAAAGAAAGAGAAAAAAAAAAAAGAGGAAGATCAAGATGAACCCATGAAAGAGATCCTGAACAAACTCGCTTAATTATCAACTAGACAGCAAGAAATAGAAGAAACCCTTAAACCACTCTCATCGTCGTTTTGGAGACAACCAGAAACCATATCTAAGGTTCCACGAGAGATTCAGCCATTATCCTGTATAGTACCACCGGCTGAACCCTCAACTCCCCCACTACCATCAGCTCTCTCACTCAAGCTTGACTTTCAAGCCCGAACCATAAAAGATCCCTTGCAACAGTAATGGAGTGGTGTCATCAGAGACACTGTAATAGAGGGAGATTGGGAAGAAGCCAGTTCGATTGTGTATCCTGTTATTATTAATAACGGACAAGGGACCTGGGAACCACATGATCCTGCATGATGTGGCTGTGCAGCATCCTGTCACTTCAACAGTGTAGCAGCAACACGACCGTGCTCTGGGCCTGTCTGTTGAATCCCTTTGTTTCGCCCAGTGACGTGATGGGACCCTGAAGTACTGGTTAGCAACGACGACATGGATTGGACTGGCAGAAGATGCTTACGGCTGATGGCAGAGCAATTATGGGAAAATGTGACTGTTCTCAATGTTACCTGTTGTATTAATATGTATCCTCTTTGTGTGACTAACAATTAAGTTTATATTGGTTGTGTAAGACTGTCTAATCAAAGCCACATAATAGCAGAGTGATCTTTCTTTAGCTAAAAGCCAGGCGGAGAAACCAGCTGCCTTTTGCTTTGTTAGAAATGTGTGATTAAGAACCAAAATAGATAGGGAGACTCCCTTGCATTCTTCCTTCAGCCCTGGCCAAGTTGTGAGAAGAATTCAGCGGAGCAAACACCACCAGATGTTCCCACATTCAATGTTATGTAAGGTTGTTTATTTAATAGTATAAATGCTGGACCCTCTTGCGGCGACTTCGGAAACCTCACCTATGGGTGGATGCACTGCGTAGGACTTCCCAATTGTCGGGAGGGTTCTCCGGAAACCTCACTGCAACTGCGAGTCTGGATGATTTAGAGTGATTGGTGATGTGAACTGTAGGTACGCTCAAACAACTTGCACCTAAGGTGTCAGAAAACACAGACATCTCACTGGATTACTGCTTGGCCTTGTGTGCTCGACAAGCAGCACACCCACACTGAGACAACAGAGGCCTGGGATTGATGCGGAGGCATCTTTCGCATTCCTGCCCGGCAGAGCAGTGAATGTGAGTCCTGTGAACTCAGGCAGAACAGCAAGTAAAACATGACAAAGCAGTGGGATGAATATTATACATTTTTTAGTAAGGATATGATTTGGTTAAACCTCAAAGCATGGTTTTCTGTGTTAAACTTGTGTTTAATAGTATTTGTTGTTGTGGGAAGTGTTTTGTTCTGTTCTTTTTCATTATAGTCAACGATCTCACCTGAAGTGCTGCCCGAGAGATCCAAAGAACTGAAAAATACATCTTATAACTTTGATGGGTGTGAAGACTTTGATGGGATGTGTTGTATGGATCTTGAAAATCATTCAAAATCCATCCATAAGAAAATTCAAAAATTGCAAGAGCATTCAAAACGGATCACTCAAGGTGTCGGGTTGTTTGATTAAAATGGATTATTGAACTGGAGTGGTTTGACAGGATGGATTAAGAGTTTAGTTAAGACATTTTTGTTTATTGGAGTTTTAATTTTATAGGCTTAATTATGTTTAGTTGTTTGATAAGTATAATCAAGAAAATGATAAGCAAGCTAGCGGATGAAGCGTGGGTTGTCCAAAAAGAAAAAGGGGGATATGTAGAGGAATTTGTTATGGAGCAAAGGCGCGGTATTACTTTAAAGATGTGGACAACCCAGCTTAGGCCTAAATAAAGACTCTGTCCTTGGAGCTGCCTTGGGGCACGGAGAGGAGGAGGTTTATCTGTTTTGTGAGGAGCCTTGCTGGGAGGAGAAGGGGGGGCGAGAGCCGCCTGCATAGTTGAATGGCACTGCCCAATAAAACGCTGGCGCATGTGAACCTGTAACTGACCAGCTCTGTTAAGGGGCAGGCGCATGGACACTGCTTCACTGTCGATATTGAGCTGTCCGGAGCAATAAAGGGAGGACGACTTGTAGCCATATTGGTGGGATGGTCGTTAACTTGGCCGTGTCTCCGAAGGGACCCTTCTTCAGTATCCCACAGGACTCTCATTTGAAAGCTGAAGAAATGCTGGCTGGGTGAAGGAACAGGAAAATGGAGTAAAAGTTGGCAGAACTGCTGGACTCAAAGGTAATAATCAATGGCTCAATGTCCAGGTGGCACAGCGTGACAAGCAGAGCATCCCAAGGTCAATACAAGGAGTCAGTACTGTTTGGTGTGTTGATCACTGATCTTGGATGATGAGCCAGAGTGCACCTTCAGCTATGTTGTGTATGGCATTATATTGTGTGTTGGGCAGCAGAAGGCTATGCTGGATGGTAGAGTAGCGCTGAAAAACCTGAAGGCTGGGACAGCAGAAACCTTATGAAGTCAACAAGAAGTGCAGGGTCCTGCACCTATGACAGAACAATCCCAGGCTCCAGCACAGGCTAAGGACCAACTTGCTGGGGATTACCCGATACGTAAACTTACCTCCTCCTATCCCTTTTATATACTGTATGTTCTTCAGCTGCATAGATGATGTTTAACTGTCTAATGGGTTGCTGGCTATAAAAAAATGGAATATTCTTGGAGTTGCAAGGATGACAGACAGTGGTCACAAGTTTTGTCAAACTCTGTCTGGATATAAGAGCATCCTTACAGCAAAGGTGGGTTGGTACTGGAACAGATGGTGGTTGAGGAATGGTTATGCTTAGAGACGTGTGAAACTCAGTTGTGCACAGCAACCTTCTCACGTGAGTGCCTTCATCTAACTTTGAGTTTGGCCCTGTGTTAAGCAGGATTTGGAACAGGTGATCTTCAGAGGTCCTTTCCTTTTTCTGCTATGGTCTGGGTAGGCAGTAAGCATAGTTCTCCTCAACTTACTTCTTACTTTTATTTTTCTCTCCTTTTTCTCTTGAAAACAGAAGTTAAATGGAGGAGGAGGAGCCTATGAAACATGCCTGTTGTAGTTGCATAAAGTGACCGATGCAGAAGGTGAAATACCGGACAAATGCCATTCACTGCAAGTGGGTTAGAAAGGGACCCTTGGGTGATCCTCTCTGCTGTTAGCCTTTTTCCTCCACCTGATTAATATTACTCTCTCTGACCCCCTTGGCATGGAAGCAAGGCTCCTTGTAGAGTTCTTCACAATCCAGATCCCCTCTTTGAGACACAAATGAAGCAACGCCTGCTTGGCTGTACTCTTGACCTCATTACCTTGTTTTCCACCAGCACCTTCGTACCCAGGCAATGTGATCTCCTGCTCACACGCTGTTTTCCAAGTAACATACACTGGGTGTGACGTGCTGAGCAAAACACAAACAGCAATTTCACTTGTCAGGAGGTTCCTCTGGCTTGACAGCTCATGCTGTTGACTCACTGGCAGGTTTTTAACCTGGAGCACTGCTGCTGAGGATCCAGTTTTACTAGAGAATGGCACCTCTGGCACACCTCAACGGCACTGTGTGTATGGTGTGCCCTTCAGAGACACACAGTAAGTGTTCAATGGCTGCTACACATTGCCTTGATCGAAGCTTGAGACACCCATGTAGCAACTGGGGTGGTTGGTATGTGGTAGGAACACACACCACTCTGTTAACTATCCTTTTACAGCTGTGGAAGCCGTAAGGTATTTGTGTGAAGGTAGTGAAGTGCGCAAGGAGAAAATCCTTATACATGGGTAATGGTTAGATTCCATCATTATTGCTTATTTGGCCTATAATGGTGGGTGGTTTTTTGTTGTTTTATGGGTTGGGAGGGGGGCCAGGGTCAGACTCTGGGAACAAAGAGAGTATTTTTTGTTAATTAAGAAAAATTATGTGTGAGTTCTAAATTAAATCAGAATACCCTTAAGCTGCCCTGCTGTGAATGCTTTTACGCAGATCTTCTGGCAGCAAGTCAAGCGTTGTCACCACTCCTGTGCCTAGTATTTGTTATTTAGGCATGTACTCAGGGATTTCTGGTGAAGACAGGGCAATATTAATGCCGCTGTGCATGCCCTGAGTGAAACTTCACCCAAACATGGTCAAAAGACTCCAAGGGAGACTTTCCAACCAGAACAAGCACAGAGAGGCTAGAAAAAAAAAAGGCATTATAGATTCGTCTCCTAAACAGGTTCACAGGTTGCACAGAGACTCTATAATCATCTCTTCTGACTTTCTACATTACACAGCCGTTAAACAGTACTCCTGAATTGATTCTGTTTTGACCACGGGTGCATGTTTAGGAAAGGGGAGGAGGAAGGAATCTGACCTGAATTTACAAAGGTCCATTAATGGAGAAGTCATCACAGCCCTTAGTTTTAATTACTTTCACAGGGAATTAGGTTCCATTATCATCACAGTTAAATATTTCTTATTTATTTCTACTCTAAGCTTTCTTCAAGTTTCATCTGTTTGCACTTGAGATGCTTCAGTTCACTACAGCCAGGAAATTAATTGTGATGTCTGTTCTAGCATAGATGCCGGTGGAGGATCCTGCACCTTATTGTAACAACCATTAAAGGTTGGGAAGAACTGGGACTGCCTTACAGCAGTGAGATTTCTGCCTTTCCTAATATTCTTATGGACATCACCTCTCCTGTAACCCCCCATGCAGTAAGGCTCTGTTGCTGGCATGCACTGCAAAAGCACTGTCAGCTTTTCAACTTTCTTTGACCACATGTTGATCTCATGATATATGGGCTCAAGAGAAATGGAAAGGGATAAATGTAAAAAAAAAAAACCCAAACTGCATCGTTTTGTTTCTTAGTTCCTGTTTCCAGATATTTGCTTTAAGAATCAAATCAGACTGACTGAGCCTGGGATAAAAGAGAGAGGCACTAGGAGCTCCCACATAGCGTAAATCTAAACCCTTGGCATGGTATCCAGAAGACATTTAATTCTGCAGCTGTGAAGTAGTAGTCTGTATCTTACTGTAAATCACCTGCATCTATTCACACTTAACGGCACTGGTGTTTGTTCTCTTTGACCTGACAAACCAGAGATGTGAGGATTAGGTTTCCAGACACTGTAAGCCTTTTTCTTAGTGACCAGTTTGAATTTCGGTCTGAAGTGAGCCAGTTGACCTCCTAGTGAGATATGGCACACCTTGGATTTAATTAGTCTTGTATGTAGTCGTAAGTCATCAGTGACACCTGCCTGCATTAGTCTACCAGGTTAGCTGGCATTGACTCCATGGTACATGAAAATCTGCTGACGTTATTGAAGGACTGGGCTTGCTGCCCCACCTAGAAAAATAAGGAAGATGAAAGACACCATCTAAATAATGGTTATAGAGGATCTGAGCCAAGCAGTCTGGAGTGGAAAGACTGCTAGAAGAGATGACAGTGGTGTGCAGTCTGCTGATTATTAGTATAATAAAACCAGAAAATAAATGTGTGTATGTATGCTGAGAGAATAAAGGTAGACTATACAGACCATGTATGGTACACAATAGGCTGGAAAATGGCTTATTCAAGAAAATGGCTTATTCAGGAAAATTCCTTATTCAGGAAATTCATAGTCACCATTAGTGGTCAACTGTGGCTATTCCATATCAGGGCTTTATAGGGATGAGCATTAAAATACATATCCCTATAGCTCTTAAAAGTAAGTACCATGTGCGGATACCCTACATTTTATAGCTAGCTGTGCCAGCAGCACTGCGTTGCAAAATTAAGAAACTCATCCTTGAGTATAAAACTCTTGCTTGCTAATAATGAAAAAAGACCATGACCAGCTCATATTGGGAGTTTGCTCATGAGAATGAACAGATAAGACATGCATGGGAGTAAATGGGAGAGTATGATCAACACAGATCGGGGAAAATCTGTTCTCCCTGTGTGATAAGAGAGTGATTGAAGGAGTACATGAGCTAGTAACAATCCTGGCTGCATAGCCTGGTCTCCTGTTTGTAACCTGTTTATTGCTAATAAACTTGGTCTTAGCTTCTCTCAAGAGCTGAGTCCATGCCTTTCAGCCCACCACAACCATGTGTTTCTGTGTACAAAATTTTTACTCATGGGATTGCATGAGTAGAATAATGAACATTATGTACAAGCTTCACACACATATGAAAGTCATATCTGGTTCTGCACAACCCTACCAACTGTTCAGAGTAATTTTCACTGGAAAACTTAATGGCTTTAAGAGATCTCATTCGAAATACCTTGACAGAAGACTTTGTTAATGTGTTTTTACTCATTCTAATCACTGCTGCATCCATTAATAAATATTTGGAATCAAAATGGCTACAAACTCCCTACACCATTTCTGAAAGGTTTGCTTGTATGCTAGCTAACACACTGCAATTGCAATTAATCATGGAAGTGTTTTTCTCTTCTCATCCTATTTCTTTCCAAATAATTAGTTTTAATTGGAGAGGTGGTGATTATTACACAGGCATTCACTTTCCAGTGATGCTCTTTTGCTCCCAGAGTGATTCACAAAATATCCATCCGTTTGTTTATGACAGAGCCAATACCTCCATTTTGCTTGCGAGGTCCCTTTGATAGAATTGCTTTCAGATGTTTCAGTAAAGGGGCTGATCTAATCCTTTGAAGTTTTACTATTGGCCTCCTTAAAATCTGGATCGGTTTTAAATTTGATCAGTTCTTAGCTTGATAACACCCAATGAATCTGGATGAAGAGGTTGAATAAAGCAGCATAAAGGATCATCTTTGTTGTGCCTGAGCCAACCTACACATACGTAACCTTATCTTCAGCTGCCAACTCCCTAAAGTGATTTTGTTTTCCTTCAGTAATTAATGCATGAATTCAGTGGATGTAGGTTAAAAAAGGAAAAAAAAATCAAAGCAAGCAAGCATTTTTTTTCCCTCCTTCTATTCATCCATCTTTCTGCAAATGAATTCAGAATTTTTGGCTCAAAATCCTCTCCGCTCAGAATCTTGCTTATTTCTTCAAAGCTAAAAGACATCGAGAAGACATCCCAGCCCTTTGAAGGAGCCTGTTGTGTTTCATCCGTCCATGGCACTTCTGTCGTGGAAGCTTAAAACTACTTGCTGTCTTCGGTCTCTCCTTCCCCAGAGCCTGCAGCCTCCCATCTCCTGCCTTCTCTTACCCTTTACCTCGTTCTCCCCCTCAGCTTCTCACCAGCCTACACAGAAAATGTCACTTCTTGCAGCTGTCACCCAATGGACCACTGCCTTTCCTGCCTGCCTGCTCCTTCACCTCCAAACACTGTCAGCATGCTACCTAGAGCCACTGATTTTTATTTTCCTTTAATTCCACTTTAGGTCCCCTCTACTCTGCTTTTGTCCCCTACCCATTGTATTTCACAGTTACACTCTGTCACATATGGAAGCTTTGTGACTGTTTCCTCCTGATTACCCTGTGTTTCAGGTGCTAATCCCTTCCATCCTTGGGCAGAAGGATGCTGTCCTTCAGAGGTTTCCTCTCCAGTGTCCCTCTGAGTGATGTCAGCCCCAAACACAGCTTCAGCGATTATCTTCTTCCTACCCACAGCTAAAATAAGATGTGATGCATCCTTCTTTGGTGGGTACCTAGCCATGCCCAAAAGTCTAGCTCTTCTCACACTTGACCACAACCATCTATATCACTGTAATTCTTGTTACTCAGACCTGTAGTCTTGGTTTCCTACAGTTTGACCCTATGTTTCACCAATGGCTGGGGTCAGCACAAAGGATACAGATACCAAGTTAAAGAAGTGAACTTATCTTTACTTATATTTAAAGCAATACAATAACGAGTGAAATAATACAGCAAGAATAAAACAAAACAAGGTAATACACCTAATCACTACTACATGAGGTTAACTATTCTGATTAAGGAAGATACATCACTAACTGCCCTAATACTTTATCATCATCCAGATCCGCAGTCACTGGGGAGCCCCGCTGCAGTGAGGATTTGGAGAATCTTTCCCAGCAATTGGGAGGTCCTACACAATGTGTGTGCTCGTAGGTGAGGTCTCCAAAGTTATTGCAAGAAGGTCCAGCCTTTTCTGTTGTTGAATGAATGTTCTTACGTAACTTCAAATGCGGAAACGTCTGGTTTCCTTCTCCTTTTAGATTCCACTCAAAGCCTGGCCAGGGCTCACAGAGGAACCAAGAGAGTTTCTTTATCTATTTGGCTTTGACCACGTATTTCCAAATGAGGCCTGGCATCTGGTTTCACAGCCTTCACAACCTGCCTCTAAACAAGGGAAGGTATACATTCTCATGACATTTTATCCTCACTAATGATTATATTCTAAGCTACATCTTTCGCTAATGATTGTAAATACTTCACTAATGATCATATACTAATATTATATGATGTTCGGTTGGGAGATTCATCTAGAGGTCAACTTTGGTTCAGGGCCTACTGCTCAGGTCTCATTACTTCACCCTAGTGTTCTGTCTAAACATTTCTATTCCTGCCTGCACTGTTTTCCACACTGAGATGTCAGGTCTTTTCACACTCCTGTATTCTTTTTCTGGTCTCAGCCATGATGTTCCTATTTGACTGGAACAGTTGCTTTTCATCTCTGGTCTCTTTTCTGATTGTCCCCATTCACTAATCAGTTGTTCAAGCCTCCTTCCCTTCCTGTTTGTTACTCTCTTTTCGCATCCCTCAGGTCCTCTTACTGGTTCACCTCCTCTGTGTAAGAAGAAACCTCCCTCAGACTCCTCCATAGCTTTGTTCAGTCCTGCTTGTCTGGCTTTTTGGCTTCTGAGGTAACAGATACTCCCTTAGGGATGGCCATTTCTCTGGTAGGGAAGGTGGCCATGGTGCTGTCACCCTGCCAGATCCTTGGTGATGGAGGCAGGTGGTTCTGCCTGTGTCCTGGCAGCTGAGAGTGGGTATATGCGTGCAAGCACACTTTCTGGCTGGATGACACCATGCCAACTCAGCCATCTCTGCCGACCCCTGCCATGGAACATCACTCTTCATCTTGGCTTCACATCCTCCTCACACTGCAGGAGACTCCAGGTACACAGGTTTTCATTCCAGGAACAGCAAACATTCAGTTTGCCATCTTGACTGAGATGCTTGGAGCCATCTTCCTCTCCAAGTTCCCCAGTGATCATCCAGTGATCTTGACCGAGCACAAGTTTCCACACAGCATGGCCCACTGAGCAAAAAAGCTGAAGGCTCTGACTCAGAAATAGCGATGCCCTGATTTGGACAGGCTGAATAAATTCATCCCCTTGACCACACCCCACAGAACAGGATGGCTGACCTTTCCATTGAAGCAGCCTGCTCTGCTATGGCAACCCTAAATCAGTGTTCAGTCAAAATATGAAAAACCGCTACACTCTTCTTCCAAGACTAGTCTCAGTCCAAGCAGGAAAAAAAAAAAAGAAAAAAAGAAAAAAAGACAAACACTCATTGTTTAGGAGGTGGAAACTTGCCTTGCCCTGTCTGCTCTCGACTGGCAAAGAACACCAGACACATTATTTTACTATGTTCTTTCCGAGTTTTATCTTCTACCCTGTCTATGTGTTTTGTAGGCTACTAGACTTTTAGGGTCAGGGATGTCATCTGGTGGTTTCAGGGATGTCAGGGAGGTTTCTAATGCCTGAGCTGATGACAGCAGTGAGGTTCAAGGTGACAGATGCTCTGTGAGAGGCCCACACTGAATGCCTTACTAGAAAGCACTTCATAACTGAAATTAGATTGCTGCAGCATGGACTCCCAGAGTCTTCCTTGAGTGGGGTCATGAAGACAGCAATCAGCAGTTTCCAAGGGGAAAAGGACATTGCACCGCTCTCCACCTGTAGGAACATGATCTCTTTCCTGCCTTAACACTATCAGCTCTTCATAATGTTTTTCACGTCTGACCCACATTTACTTTTGTAAGCATAATGTCTGGGAGTTTCGTGAAAATGTGTCATAGGCTGACTCACGGGAAAGAAACGATCAAAACAGGACAAGAAGGATTCTTGCAGGCAAAACAGTATCTCATGCATGTGTCTAATTGATGCTTTTCGCCTTTCTCATGCTGGATTGCAACCAAGAATTTAAAGTGGGGGGAGAAATTCAGGCTTTGCCATTGGTGAAGCTCAGGCAGCACTCCTGAAATGAAAGCCCCCACACTGTTATTAATGAGGGCAATACCTGGGCCTCAGAACACAAACCATGGGAAGATGTGACCACAGAGAGGATGCTCAAGCGCGACACTGGGATGTCCTTCTCCAGGTTCCTAGAAAATCTGTCTTAGAGCACAGTCTCACAGAAGATATGCTGGTGTGCTGTGTCACAGAAAGGGAATCTCTTCTGAAATTGGGAAAAGTGCTACATTTCAGCAGGTCCTTTTTCTGCTAATAGTAGAATAAACTGCTAATAGTAGAATTCTGCTAATCATAGAATCATAGAATCATAGAACCATAAAATCATAGAACAGTTTCAGTTGGAAGAGACCTTCAAGATCATTGAGTTCAACCTTTGTCTTAGCCCTATTAGCACCACTAAACCATGTCCCTCAGCACAGCACCTACCCGTCTCTTAAATACCTCCAGGAATGGCAACTCAACCACCTCCCTGGGCAGCCTATTCCAATGGCTGACAACCCTTTCAGTAAAGAAATTCCTCCTAATATCCAACCTGAACCTCCTCTGAAGGCCATTTCCCCCTGTCCTATCACTCACCACTAGGGAGAACAGACCAACCCTCACCTTCCTACAACCTCCTTTCAAGTAGTTGTAGAGAACGATAAGATCTCCCCTCAGCCTTCTCTCCTCCCAGATGCCCCAGACGATGTCTCCTGGTGAAAAAATGCCATGTGAAAAGAGACATGTAAGATTATATGTACTCAAAAGTCAAGCATGAAAAAAGAGTGAGATAAAACATCTGAGAAGATAATGATGTCCAAGCACGACCAGGAGAGAGAACACATTGAGAAATGCTGATCCCCATCTGTATTTCCAATGCAGCCCGTCTCCCTGAAAAATATTTGTGCAGCAGCGCAGAAACAGGAGAGGCCCTCAGATGTTGATAGATGTCTCCAGTACCCATGGAGATGCCACCTGCTGTCCCACCATCCGTCTGGACAACCACCCACATGGACTGCTGGTACCAGAAGGGATTTGGGATGCAACCAACTGCAGTATGCTGTCCTGCTTATTAAAATGAGTTCAACGCCAGATGCCAAAAGGGTCCATTGCCATGGTATGTGTCATCTCACTGAACTTGAGGATATCCTGGTGCAATATGAGCCTGGGTGATAGCACTTTCCACCCACGTAGGGTAAATGCTCGGGCCCCTAGCTTTCAGGCTGATCTAGGTGCTGCTGCACTTAAGCATGTGTAGCAGTCTGGAGGAGTGGAACTGGGGTTCTGCTAAACCACAGTTTAAACAGGGATTGCAACACAGGTATAACTTGACCCATTTTTACCATGAATTTGCTTGCAGAACCCCCACCCACTCAGTGGGCAAACTGACCCTAGGTATCTAGAAGTGGATGGAGATCACTGCCCAACAAGAGGACATCCTGAGCCAACCTTGTGCCCACTAAAAGTCCTGAAGGCACGAGCAACAAAGAGAAACATAGATATTGCTATTTCTTCAGGCATGTAAACCAGCACAATGGCAAATATTTATGATACTCTGAAAATCCAAATAAGACTGAAAAATTCTCCAAATCCGTGCCAGGAAAAAGGAAAGCAACTGATGTGGAAAGAGACCTCCTTCAGATGAGCTAACCTCCTCCACAGCTCTGTGTGCTGGGATGGCAGCCGCTCCCCAACCCACTGGCGTTGCCCTCCCTGTAACCCTCCGATGAGGAAATAGGTGCTTTCACGAAAATTCTCAACGGGTCTGTGCTGACCGAGGAGGGACACTCATATGCAAAGCAGAGAATTACAAGTATAGATATTTATTCATGTGCATGAGGTGTCTAAGCCAAATTAGGGCACCATGAATGTGGTTTCACACAGGGTTCTTATACCCTTCAAATGTTCAGGTACAACATGATTTGACTAATCACTAACACCCACACTACCGACTACTAATAGTAGAATTTTGCAAAGCAACTTCATTTCCACTACATTTTTGCTGTTTGCCTACTGATCCAGACATCCCTGGACTCAGGCTTGCTAGAGTTACTTATCTAAGAGGCAAGACAATACCGAGAGGGTTTCAAAGGTGTGTTGGAGGAGGCAGGATGTTGGTGGTACCTTGGTCATCCTAGAGTGTCCTTTATCCTTCATGAATATCTCTAAGATTCCAAGGAGAAAAGTCCATATTTTCAGGGCTGGACTGTCCTCAGTTTGTTTTACTTGGGCGTGAGCAATATCAGTTTCTAGTAAAACTCCGCTACCTTATAACATTACAGTGTACAAAGTGAACTAACACATATATTAGCAAAGTTAATAAACTTTCATACTATAAAGACTGACATAATATTTAGGAAAGGGTATTTTCTTAACAGTGCTTATCTCAGAGCAAGAAGCCGCTTGCTCTGCATGGCAGCTACTGGAAGGGAATCCGGTAGTAGATTTTAATTGGCTGCTTTTACATCACAGAACGTGTTGATGATTTGTTGGACAATTATTAAGCTGTTTAATCTTCCAGTCAGCCCATGCAGGATGTAGTTAAGAATAATATCTTCTGTACACGATACACGTGTGTCACGCTGAACTGACAAGATCTACTTTCCTGTCTGGGACGTTGCAAGGAAGCATCGGGTGTCCCAGGTTAGTGGCCACTTTGGAGCTAATTTACCTGTACCTCAGCTTCCCATTTATTAAAGGGTGTACTATTACTCCTTTTGACTCATACTCTCATTGAAAATGTAAATTGTGTGCATATTTGTGAAATATTCCAATGCTGTAGCCTGAAATTTTTAGAAAAGCACTTGGGAAATTTATAGTTCTGCTACTGCAGCAAGGTATGACCAATACAAACTAAATGGTGCAAAGGACCTGCACAGTGACCAGGAAGAAGTTTAGTGTTTGGATGCTCATTAAACAAATATCTTCCTTTCTGTGGCATGCATCCTGTAGAGAAAATAGGATTTCATTAATTAAAATCATATCAGGTTAATGGATAAAGGAGACATTAAATAAGCATACACAGCCTTAATTATGTTATATCCTAATTTGTGTGTCCTTGACTTTACAACTTCTCTAACATTTTAGCACGGTACATGTGTGTGTGCCTATTGCACTGATTATACCCTAATTAACTTATTTCAAAAGAATAAAAGACAGATTTCCTCCACAAGATCATCAAAACAAACTGGAATTTAACAGTTCAAACTACTTTGGAAAAGAGTAGTGTTAGAGGAATTAAAAATGCCCTCCAAATATGTAAATGCTGTCGTTTCACAGTTGCTTCATCTCCTCCTTTCCCCTTCAAACTTCAAGTAAAATTCTACCCTGGGGAAAACCCTGGGAAGGCTGAGCCTGGGGAAGAGGTTGAAGATTAGACTGCAAACTTAAAGGAAACCTCGTGTCGACTTTGAAGTGTGTAACAGTGACTCAGTGGAGTAAGCACCTGTAATTCTGCCCTTGGAAAGCAGATGGACTTCTGCACGTTGCTTGAGAGAACGTGATGAGGCCACTCCTAAGTGGAAGCATACTATTAACAGGAAAATAATAATGCTAACGGGGAGCGGCTCTAACAAGCTGCCACACAGTGTCTAAATTGGGTGACTGGTGTTTGGTTTTTAACCTGATGAAGCCAGCAGAAGTTTTGCCATGGTTTCGGTGAGTACAAGACGAAGTCCTTCATCTCCTGCAGTAGGCAGTATTTCAACCCTATGCAGTAGCTACAGCTTTTCTTCTAATAAAAATTATAAATCAACTTTAGTGTTTCAGTCAGCTTTCAGATCTTTTATGAAAAATCCACTCTGCTTTGTGGCTGTCGCAACCAGTCAATTGTAGTTCACCCAACAAGAAGCCATAAATCACACGACCATGTCACGGGGCACCTGTTCCACTGGAACTCCTTGGCAGGAGTCTCCCATGTCTTATTTGCAGAGGAAGGCATGCTACCAGCAGTTTCAATGAGAAGCATGAGCTTATTAAGTATAGACCATTAATAATTTTTCTTTAGTTTCTTCCTGTTTCTTTCTGTTTCTTAGGCTATTATTCTTTCCTGCAAAGCATTAATACTTTGGAGTTGTTCAAGTGGCAAATGCACATTTTCATTGTCCATTCAAGATCCGCAGCTGAGTGAATTCTTATTGATGTTGCAAAAGGGAGCTGTATCCAAGTGGTTTTGTTGCTCAGGTAAGAAAACAGCAGATACAGGATAATGCCATGGCCAGACGTACAAATGAACAATGTTTTGGAGCAAGAAGACCTGCAAAAGAACATGGCCTGGAGGAGAAGAGCAAAGTAGGTGTGCTCAAACACTGGTGGCAAACAACTCTGTACATGCGAGGAAGGATAAAGGTGGTACTCTGAGTCAGTTTGAACAGCAGTGAGGTAATTCTGTTCCCTTGCAAACAGATGCCTTGGAAAAAGAGGCTGCATGCCAAGAGGCTATTGATTGTGTTGCTAAATAAAGTAATAGCCTCACTTTGTGGTAGGTTCTTCTAGAAGCACCTGCTAAGCATTGATGAGGGAAAGACCACAGCCACCCCAGCATGCCAGCACAGGCTGACACAAGTGCAGCAGCAAACAGAGGAGCTGACTGGCTGTGTTCAATACCTTTGCCTGAACCGGAGCCCACCGAGCTGCTCATCAGAAGGGACAGCTGGAGTTGAAGAGCCATCATGCAGTGATCCCAAGACACGTGGAGAAGAGCAGCGTGGCAAGACAGACTCACCTGCTCCCGCCTACCACAGGAAAGCAAGAAGAGCTGCTGGGGACTTCCCAGATAAAGAAACTAATGTCCAGGGGAGCGGGACAGGAGCAATCAGCAGAAACGCTGCCGCTACTTGTCAGGGTCCCAGGAACCAGAGGATAATTCTGGGGGGTGGCTCAAGGAGTAAGTTCACATTTTTGTCGCTCATCCCAGATCTGTGCTTTGTCTTTGATACAGCAGAACAGAATGAGCCACATTGCTCCTGTCTCCTGTGCTATGAATCATGTCCCCAGTTAAAGTGTGATAAAATGGCAATGGGATTCAATACCATTGTAATTCCAAGTGAAAACATGGAGAAAGGGAAATAGTGATGGTCGGCTTCTGGATAGAAAACTTGAGCCAAAGAGGATGGTGCAAATGCTGGACCAGTGAGCATTGCTGAAAGAACCATTACTAGAAACGTTAACAGTGCAAGACGGGTAAGTCATGGAACAACTTAACGCACACACACATCCCTGTTTTGCAAAGCAACTGTACTTCTGCTACCATCATCCACCTGCTTCTTTGTTCATCCAGATGTCCCCAGAGTCAGTGTTGCTGCAGTTACTTAACCACGATGTCAGATAAGGGGAGGGTTCCACAGCGGTGTCCAAAGGGCTAGGTAGTCCAGGAGCATCCTTGATCCTTCACGAATGGCTTTGAAATTCTGAGAAACAGAAGTCTTTACCTCCAGGGTGGGGGCTGTCCTGCTGCTCCTCGCCACAAGCTGGGGTCTCTCAGTCATGCTTACTTCACCATGAGTATCGATGCTTACTTAGGCATGACTGTGCAGTACGTGGTGTAAACTATATAGATACTAAGAAAGTTAATTTCATACCTTTAAGAAAGTTGATACGATTTCATACTATGAAGACTAATTGGTACAGTTAAGGAACGAGATTTTCCTAACAGGAGCTAAGAGGCCGGTGTTCGGGGGCTTTATGTCTAGAGGGAGAGAGGCAGGAACCAGAACACCCTCCGCTGCCCAGCTGCAACCCGAAAAGCAGCTGGACAGGAGCACCTCCTGGTTCGACTGACAGGCTCCCTCCTCCTCCTGCAAACGGTTTGTTTACAGCCGTGCCTAAAATAAGCATTGCCTAATTTTTTTTCTTCATTTTTTTTTTTTTTACTCCTGTTATTCCTGCGGAGCGAGTTGGATTCCTTTCTGACTCATGCATGATTAACTAACTTCCAGCTGCATTATCTTTATTGTTGCTGCCGATGCACAAGCCAGCGCTCAGCACGACTCGCGGATCCCAAGCTGGGCTGGCCGGGCTGCCACTGACAGAAAAGGATTTTTTCTCAGAGTTGCGTGGCTTGAGAATTATATTTATTTTTTAAAAAAAAAAAAAAAAATTTCTCATGTTAATTTTGTTATTGGAGGCAGAACACGTGCTTGCTTTCTCGGGGACCAGACAATAACCGATAACATACCCCGACCCACCCCGTGCGGGGCGAAGGGGCCGCGCCCGGCAGCCGGGCTGCACCGACAGGGGTCCTGGCGCCGAGGGGGGCCCGGCGGCGGCAGCAGCCGCTCCCCCGGTCGCGCCCGGCGGGAGGGGCGGCAACCCCGGAGAGGAAGCGGTTAAGGCCCGGGCACCAGGAAACGGGAAGGAAGCGGCTGAGCGCAGCAGGAGCCGCACAGCGGAAACACCCCCCCCCGCCAGCCGCCAGCCCCCCGCCCCACTCCCGCGGTAGCAGCGAGCCGCCGCCGCCGCCGGTGGGCCGGACGCACGAGCGGGCGGGGCGGGGAGGGGCGGGGCGGCGGCGAGCGGGCACGTGCGGCACCGGCACCTGGCGGCGGGTGCCGGGCGGGCCCGGAGGGAGGGAGGGAAGCAGCGCTCCCTCCGCGCCGCCACCGCCCCGGGGGAGGGCGGTCGGAGGCGGCTTACACAACTGGCCGCCCCTTACATAAGCCGGGAGCCGGGCCCGCGGGGGCGGTGCGAGTGTGTGTGCCCCCCCCCCCCCCCCCCCCCCCAATCCTCTCCCTCCTCTCCGCCGTTTTTCCTCACACACACCCCCCCCCCCCCCCCCCGGGAGCCGCCCCCCTGCTGCAGCGATGTGACCCGCCCCCTCTCCCCCTCCTCCTTCCCTTCCGTCGCCGTCCCCTCCCAGGAAGGAGCCGGAGTCGGCAGCGCCGCGGGCCCGGCATGGAGTAGGGCGGCCCGGGGCCGGCGGCGCCGCGCGGGCATGGAGCTGGGCCCGGGGCCCTGCGCGCTGCCCCCCGCCGCCGGGACCGGGGCTGGGTCCGCTGCCCCCGCGGCGGCGGCGGGGCCGTGCGCCGAGATGCTGCAGGTGGCGGAGGAGGCCTTCCGCGGCGGCAACTTCGAGCTGGCGGCCGAGATCTACGGTTCGGAGCTGGCGGAGCTGCCGCAGCCCGAGCGGGGCCTGTGCCTCCGCCGCGCCGACGCGCTGGCGCGGGCCGGCCGCATGGCTGAGGCGCTGGACGCCTACGGAGCGGCGGCGCGGCTGGCGCGGCTGCGGCCCGAGGAGCTGCGGGAGCTGACCGAGAGCTTCGCCCTCAGCATCCGCGACAAGGAGTTGCGCCTCCCGCCCTGGGGAAGCGGCGGACCGGGACCCGGCGGCGGGACGGAGGGCGAGGGGCTGGGCGACCCGGCTTGCTGCCGCCCGCCGGAGCTCTTCGCCTGCCCGCTGTGCCGCCGGCTGCTGTGCGAGCCGGTCACCCTGCACTGCGGGCACACCCACTGCCGCCGCTGCGCCGAGCCGGGAGACTGCGGCCGCTGCCACCGGCCGCGACGCCCCGCCGAGACGCCCCCCAACACCGCTGCCTCCGCCGCTTCGTCGTCGTCCGCCGCCCGCCCGCGGGTCAACGTGGTGCTGGGCAACCTGCTGCACAAGTGGTTCGGAGCCGAGAGCCGGGCGCGGCGGCTCCGCGCCGAGGGCGACGCGCTGCGGGAACGCCAGGAGCTGCCGGCCGCCCTGGAGAAGTACAACCAGGCCCTGGAGATGGGTGAGCGGCGGCGGGGGGTGCAGAGTGGGGTGGGCAGGAGGAGGAAAGGGGGCGAGGCGGGGGCACTGCTGCCCACCGACCCCCAGGCTGCCCTCGTCCAGGAGAGGGGGGTTTGTGGTGAACGTGAGGGGGTTCGGCAACTGGGGAATGTGGGGGGGGAGGGCAACCGGGGGAAGTTTTGAGAATGAATCCTTCCAGCGGGTCTCCTCACTCCCTCCCCCCTCCAAGTGAATGGCTATTTTTGCCCCGCTGTTATTTTCGTCCTTGCTCAGAAGGTGTCTGGCGTTTAGTTGCCTGCAGTCGATGACTCATTATGCAGTATTTCTAGAAAACCCGCTTTCCTATTTGTGGGGAAAACCATCCCTTAGTAAACGATAGGCGGTAGTGGTCGCGTTAAGCCCTCCTGCGGCTCGCTGGGAGAAATCAGTGTGTGGATCGGGATTCATTCAGCCGCATGCGGTTCCACCTTCGGCAAAACGTAGCCTTTTAAGAACACTTAATGAAATATCAATAGATGTAAAGGCTCAGAAAATCTACTTTATCTTACATCGCGCGTCATACTCGAGATAAATCTGCGTTTTGACTCGTGTAGATCGTCCGCCCTTGTTATGAGCGTAACCTCTCTGCAGGCATGCGGCGTTTCTAGGTGCAAAGTATTTTTCGAAGAGCCTGGGTTTAAATAAAAAATGGCACCGCCTGCCTTCCTCCTCTGCCAAACCGATGGCAACCTCAGTTTATCAAAACTAGGTTGTTTTCAGTCTCGGCGCCGAGTAGTAGGTGGATCCTGCTCGCTCAGTTGTAGCCTTATAGTAATGCTTGTGTGCGTGCGTGCTCCCGGCTTGTTTGCTCTGCAAGCGGTGGGGGTGGTGCAACACCACGAGTATCTAAAACGCCTGGAGAGACAGAGAGAGGGGGAGGCAGGGAGCTGGGAAGAGCCAGGATCTCGGCAAATCCCCCGGGATCTGCCACTCCTCCAGTCTGCGCGTGATAGGTGTTCGGTTTAATTGAGAAGGAAGGGGAGAGAAAGCCTCGGTCGTGTTAACAGAGATGAAATCCTGCGGGTGAATCCCTTCGGAAGACGATTGTAAAGGAAACTCTACCTCTCCTCAGTGAAAGAGCTCCTTCCCTACTCTCAGTAAAATGGCTTTCCTTGTTCCCAGTGTTTACATCTAGGGATAAATGGCTTTGTTTTATATTATTATTATTGTTATTATCCTGCCTGCTTCTGTAAAGAGAAACACACCGTTAATGCTTTAGCATTATTTTTGCTCTTCGTTTTTTGCCACAGTGGCACGATAAGTGTCTGAGATACCAGAGTTTGAGATAGTGTAGCATATTGTTGCCTCGCAGCTGATGCTGGCTGCGGAAACCATTACTTCTGCTATTTATTCCACTCTTCCAGCTAGATGTGACAAGTTTTCAGTCCTAACCGAGTCTCACTGTAAAACTATTACGTGGTTTAGCTGAAGTAATCTCTATTAAAGTAGGGCAGGACAGAGAGCCCGGGAGGGAAGGTGAAGCAGAGGGAGGGGTGAGGCTTGATGTAGGTCACTGGTGGATACAGAAAGGTTTCAGTAGCAGAGCCCTCTTAATGTTTTGGATTTGGGGTCCCACTGCTGTGGAAAATAGCAACTCTTCAATGAAATAAGTGCGTGATGTGATTTTTAGAGAGCTGTGTGTCACTTCTGTGTGTGCTTCTTGCTGTGTCTTTGCAAGGGTTGGAGGGGAGACTGTAGTGTGCTGCTACAGTGCTCTGGCACAGCCTGTCCTTCCCCCTCCTGTCACTGGAGCTCATATCTCCAGCCGTGGCTGCTGTGCATCTAGGCCTTGAGATAACTCCTGTGCAGTGTCCTTATTTCTGTCTTCTGTGATTTCCCAAGCCTGCTGGGTATCTGTCCAGAAACTCTTCCCTCTGCCAGGGATGCTCAAATTGCTTAATAAGATTTTGAAAAAAAAAAATAAAAAAATTAAGAGTAGTGGCAGGTATCTTGCTGGCTTTTAAAATCCTAAAACAGTAATCTGACATGTCGTAACTTCCCAGTGGTGTATACAAATTCCTGTTGCTGAAGGGCAGCCCACCACTCCCCAGCCCTTTACCATTTTTTCATGTTTCCTGTGCCCCATTGCTATTTCTCATGGCTCTAGTTGCTGTCTGAGCCTCATCTTCTGAAATTCTTACCACATACTACTCACAGATGACTGCCTTTTGGCTTTCTGGAGTTGCCTTCTTGCTTTCCAGACAAGTATTGTAGTAAATGGGGGAGGGGGGGGGACACAAAACAGCCATGTTTTTCTTTTTTTAACTGTTGAATACTACTTAACTGTTAGCATATGGGCAGCTTGAAATGCCATTATCAGGTATCTCAGACTTTTGATATGTGAGAAAACAACTGCTTTTTTAAACCTCCAAATGCTCACGTGTTACAATTGAGAGTCAACGGTGTGGGTGTCCCTTTGATTCCTTTTTAGAGACTGAGGGCACATGAAAGCATTGATTATTCAGTTGCCATATTAAGTTAGGTAAAACTCCAGCTTTTTGGCAGGACAGTTGAAATTTTTTTGCTGGTGTTTCTTGTGGAGTACTTTCCTGCTGCACCTGCAACAACTGGCTTTTTGTGATGTAATGCTGAAGGAAGTTTTTCAGTCACTGGTTGTTTTTCTCATTCTCTTTGGGACCTTCAGTCTTCTGATTTGCATTTTACTTCTGAAGGTTCTTCAAGTCTAAACTATAAAAGGCTTCTCTTGTGTAGCCAGTACATTCATGTCCAGTACAGTCTGGAATATCTACTCCTAAATTCAGGTCTTGGAAGAGGTCTGTATGCCTCTAAGTTGTCAACTTTTTCCAGTTGAACTAGTTAGTCTTACAAAAGCTTAATCTCGGCAAGTATAGTCATCTTTTGCCTTTAACTCTCGGATCTACAATGCCAGCACTACTCCTTTGTTCGCTGTGATAGTCTGCTATGGATTTATGTGTGGTTGTGTGAGGTTTTTTGTTGTTCTTTTAAGGAAAATCAGCTTTACTATTTGATGCTTTTACTTCTCTTTAGATGCCTGCAGCTTGATGTCTCTGCTGTTTTGAACAAAGTCAGTGGCTTTTTTGCTGGCATAAACACTGGAATAGATCCCTCATTATTGCAAGGTATCTAATTACCACTGCTTCAAAGCAAGCACATGTCAGGCTGCTTGAAAGGAATCATTTGTTTCCAGATGGATTGCTCTTTGTGCCAAGCTTTGTGCTGTTCAGCCATCGTAATATCAAATACTGTCCAAATCTTGCTCTCGGGGCTGTTCCCCACATAGATGAAATTGAGAGCGCTGGGGTATCAGAGGTGGGCTTCCTCTCTGCCATCACTTCTCTTCTAACCGATTTTCTGATTATATGAACTCTTAGGTCAATTAAACTGAAATATATTGTCACGTATGTGTACAGGGTTGAGTTGTTTGTGGTTTTTTTTTTTTTTTTTCTTGGAGGGGGGGATTTTTTTTGTGCAGTAGGTCCTTTGTCCTCTCACCTGCAGTTCTGATGCAGCAGTGCTCTGGAGAGACTGTGCCTGGGGAGGTGTACAGTTGTTTCTGTGTATCCAGGCTTACAGACCCTTAAAGTTGTATACCTGAAACTAAAGGTAACAAATTAATGTAGGTATCTTGAGGATGTGCGTTTGGGAGTGTGTTTTGGTTGTGGGTGGTTTTGGGTTTTTTTGTTTGTTGTTGTTTTGGGGTTTTTTTGACCCTTAGAAATCAATTCCCAGTTACAGAAGTAGCAGGTGGCTGCTGGTTCATAGGGAAGATAACTAATAAGGTTTTTCGCCCCAAGTACTGTGCATAACTTTATATAGCCAAAGACTGTACTGTGGTGGGGGTGAGAGCACGACAACAAAGTTCACTGTTAGGGCGCAACACCAAAAATTACTGTCTTACGCAGACCAGGTAAGAGCATATTGTACACGTTGTGCTAGTCTGCTTGTTTTAAAATAAGGTGCTTTGAAGGAGACCGAGCTGTCCTCGGGGTGAGGGTGCGATTGTAAGCAAACAGACCCACAGAGTGTCAGGGGGTTTGGGTGGCATGGGGCAGGTGATAAAAACCCCAGTGGTGCAGACCTCTGCCTCCTGTCACTGCTGTTTTTTGAAGTGGTGCCGATTTGTAACCGCTACGTCGGTGGATCTAGGCCTCGGGTGGTCTCTCGAGCCTTGCGCGTAGGACTCTGGCTCTGTGGGCAGGAGCTGTGCCCATCTGACCCTGATCCCAAAGGAGCTGCTTCTGGTGGGGAGGGTTGGCTGTGCCCTGCTCCTGTGGCAGAATGGAGCAGGTGCTCACTTGCTGGCTGTGTGCTGTGCAATCCTGTCTGGCTCCCAGCGGAGTTGCACGCGTCACATTTGGACACACCGGCATGCGAGGATGCCTTGTTTTTTGCGTGAGGGACATTGGCTCCGGCGTGCAATTGCCCACCGCTGCAAGGCGTCCTTTTGGAGTCTGCCAAGCCTGAGAGAAGCCTTGCTGCCTCCAGAGAGTAATAAAAACCCCAGCGATTCCTCAGAGGGGTTGTGTTTACTTCTGGTGGGATGGGCTCTTTTTGGCTAGAAACAGGTTTCACCTGAAGAGGGTAGAAAGCTGATGCATGTAGCTGTTCAAGTTGCCCAGTGTTTTAATTTTTTTTCATTTTTTTCCCCCCAATGAGTTCAGAGAAAATTTGTAGGAGATAAAACTCTGATACAGATGAGTTTTAAAAACATGGTGAGAGTTATGGATGGCTCTATGTGCAGAGGGGTCCTTTTCTTCCCAGTCCTCTGCGTGGGTCTCCATTTTCAGTGGGTAAAAATGATGCAGGCAAGGGCAAAGAGAGAAGCTTGCTGTAGTTCCAGGGGTCTCATTGTTGCTTCCTGGGTGCTGGAGATGCTCCGTCTTGCATCTCCTGGGCTGGGGAGCTGTGTGTTGAGCCCTAGCCCACAGTATGGTTGGTTGGAGCATTTCTAAAAGCAAAACATAGGAGCTTGCTTGAGCTTTCGTGGAAAGAGGAGGACCTGCCTCTCTTGGCCAGGCCTCAGGGAAAGAGAGGCTTCTCTCCTTTTGTCCCAGCAGAGGTTCACCATTAATTGACCTGATCCAAAAGAAAGCTTCATGTGGCCACTCAGCACTAATTTATTTTGTGGTCAGGCAATTCATGGAAATTTATCTGTTGCTTTCCAAATTCTCCCTTCGTAAGAATTGAATTAAAAGGGCAGGACAGGCCAGGAGGCAGTAGAGAAGAGCCATAAAAGGAGCATTGGGTGTGGGAGAGTGAGATCTCAGGCCCAGATATGTCTGTTCTCAAACAGATGGAACCTCTTGGGATGGTGTCAGTGCTAATTCCTGCCCCCAACCTTGCTCACTGGGCCATTTTAAGTAGTGTGCTAGGGGTTCACCTGCTTGTGGTCACCCTCCTGTGCCAGGTGTCGAGTTTGCATGGGGAGAGGCTTGGTGTTTCCCTCTGTGCTTATGAGCTTGTGGCTGTGGCTTTGCTTGGGTAAGAAGTGGGATAGTTTGACCTGAATATAGAGTATCTGCAAGCTGTCGTGGCTTCTTGTCCTATCCCTTTGATACAGAGAAGTAAAAACATTTGGTCAGACATCGCCAATGCAGTGAATAGTTTAGTGAAATGTAAACATATAGTCTAGCCCTCTAACACTGCAAATAGTTTAGAACCTTCTATAGCAAGAGAACTTAGGTAGCAGGAAGTGCTAGCACACATAAGACATGATCAGGGAAAATTTATTGTCTGTAAGGGCCTGATGGAAATTTAATAGTTAAAAACCTTCTAACAAGCAGCAGCAATGAAGTATGTAGCAGTTGCACTGTGAGATGGGTCCATACACACATGGTAATGCTTTAAGCAGGACTTATCTCCGAGAACGGAATGCAAGGCTACTGTGAGATAAACAGGCACAGGGTGCCTCAAGACTGTAGACCTTGCTTGTCAACAAGAACAAGGGAATACAGGCTATGGTTCACCAAAAGAACATGCTGATGAAGAGGAGGACTACGAGCCTTCCTCCAGAAGACCCTGACCCACGACCACGAGACAGCACTGCGCATGTGGCAGGAGGAGGAGGTCCAGCACACTTACCTTAGAACTAACCCAGCCTACGCTCATGAATACGTATGCTTTTGTGTAATAAATATTTATCTGCTTGTCGAAACGGTGTGCAAGCTTTGAGGAGAGATCCCCTTGCACTCAGTGCTGTAAAAAAGAACACTTGCTTAATAGTCACCAAGACTATTGAGTCCTGAGCTTGGCTTTTCACGGCATCACCTCCTCTTGACTGTCGAGTTGTTCACATCAGTGTCTTTAGAAACAAATTCTGTTATGCTGTTCTTGGTGTACTGATAATTGTTGGCAAGTGTTTAGTCATGCCCCAGAAATTTACTGGGCTGTTTTTCTTCCAAGCCTGCTTGAGTTGTTTCACATAAGGGGAAAACCCATGATCACAGAATTCCTTGGTGGCGTGGTGGGATGTCTTCTTGATGCTACCCTGCTGCAGACCTGATGGTTGGAGGGTTTTTGTGTTAGTCATGGGTCAAGGTCAGAAGCAGCAAAGAACAATCCCTGTCTGCAAAGGCAAGCTGCTGCATTCTCTTTAGAAAGCTGTGCTTAGTTTTTTATAAAAGGTGTCTGACACCGTAGTATGTGTTTTATTAATTCTGCCACTGTTTTCTAAGGACTTGTCCTCCCTAGTGATGCGCTTGCACTGGAGTTACATTGTTCAAAGAAAACGCTGGAGAGCATCCATATGCACCTATATGTGAATTATGTGTGATAAGTACATTTTCATGGTGTTTTCTTTTGAACGCTATTTCCAGAAGATTGCTGTTAGAAGATAAGGTCAGTTGTCTTTTCCTGATGTGATAAAAAAGGTTGTCCAAATCTTTTTCCTCATGGAGTCCTGAGAACAGTTTCAGGTTTCCAGTAGTAAAGAAGTCTTCGATGTTATACCAGCCACTAAAAAAAAAGTTCCTTAAAAAAAATAAGTGTGATGGTAGACAGCTGTCATGATTCCTAGAACAGCAAATGGTTCAGTCATTTTAATAATTTATCAGAAGAATATTTAATTTTGTAGCTCCTAAAGGAAAGTGTGACTTCTAAGTGAAGAATAAGAAGTAGTCTTTCTAAAATTACATGCTACAAAAAATAGTAGATACTTGCTGCTTGGAAGATTTGTGCTAAAAAAAGGAACTTTCCCATTGCTCTGTAAAAGCGCTACTTGGAATCTGCTTAAAGCGTGTCTCCAAAACCTGTTTGTTCTGTTTTACAGAGCCAGAAAAATGTGTAAAAGTAGGAGTCAAGGCTAGAGACTCTTGCAGTAGTCTCAGTGTTATTTTTAAACTTAAAATATTTTGCAGACTTCTGTACCTCAGCCCCCTCCTCTTTTTTATGAGGGAGTGCTTGAAAAATAGTAGTAACTACTTCATATATGATACCACTTGGAAATGTGTCAGATACTTCAGAGCAGGAACTGGTATTACTCCTGATTTTTAAAGAGCTTACAGTTGAGAGCTCAGATCCTGTGATTGAATCTGTGGAAGTTTTTCACGCTTGCAGAGGATCTGCTGAAGGCAGAGGCTTTGCAGGGAGAACATGAAGGGAAGGAGGCATCTTGCTGTACAGTAGACAGGCTTTGGGTGTGGTGGTGGTGTCTTTTTTTTTTAAGTAGTTAACATAGCTCACGTAACTTACAGTTATGTACCACTTAAGATATGGTGAGTATTTCCCCCTCCATATATGTAACCGAGATGTAATTTCCTTTAAATGATTGAACCACTTGAGAAATCCTAGAGAACACACTATATGCACCTATCAGAAAGTGAAGAATTTCTGAAGTCTCTTCAAACAGCATATTCTCTTTTTCTTTTGCTGTGATAAAGTATAACAGGATGTCTTTTGCTTTTGGAAGAAGACATTTATAGAACTGACTTGCGCTTCTTAATCCTACAATTAGTAGGATGCTACACCACTCGTTTTATCTTTTACAAATGTATGAAGTGATTGGCTGTATTTGAGGGTGGAAGCAGCGAGGTAGTAACTGAGAAACGTCCTTTTTTCAACGTGCAGAGTCACATGTTCTGGGCTGAAATAAGCTTTAACTGGAAGCAGAGAAGGCTATAGAGACCTGAAGAGTAACTGGTAGAAATGTTGCTTATGTGTGGCAAAGAGGACAACTAGGTTATCGTCAGTAAAATTACCTGGCTGACAATTGATCTTGTTAACTATAATCATGGTGGACCTGCTTGGCTGGGCCCACATAGCTGTGAAGCACAACGTGTCTTTGGAGTCTCTTTGCAGTCACTGATTCGTGTGCACCTCCTACAGCCCCCCTGTTCACTTGGGTGCTTTGGAGATCAGGCAGTGGGTTGACCTCTTTGGGTGTTTTATGCTTTTGAAGCTTATTATGTCTTCATGCTTCAATCTGTAGGCATCTCGCTTTGGGACAGTCTTTGTACCTGCTGCTTGAGAGGATGCTTCAGTTCTGACTGAGGTTTTATGAAGAGGGTCCCTTCGGAGAGCTGGCCAAGTAACGACCATTCCACCAATATGGCTACAAGTCGTCCTCCCTTTATTGCTCCGGACAGCTCAATCTATACAGTTCAGCAGCGTCCCCGCGCCTGCCCCTTCACAGAGTTGGTCAGTTACAGGTTCACACGCGCCAGCGTTTTATTGGGTAGTGCTATTCAACTGTGCAGGCGGCTCTCGCCCCCCCGTCTCCCCTCGGGACTAATACATCCAGCCAAGCATCCGCAAGGCTCTTGCAAAACAGATAAAACCTCCTCCTCCTCGTGCCCCAAGGCGAGTCCAAGGACAGAGCCTTTATTTAGGCCTAAGCTGGGTTGTCCAAACCTTTTAAAGGGATACCCTGCCCCTGCTCCACAAGAAATTCCTCTACGGTTTTAATAGGAAACTTTACCCAAATCTTGAACTAAATGCTGGAAGAACTAGTAAGCATTGAAAATTAGTGATGTTTGTGTACTTAGTGGTTTTATTGTACTAGTGCTAAGCAGCCACTGAAGGGCTTGGGGCACGTCACCTGAAGCAGTGCCCAAATGTCCAAAGGGTAGAGTGGGAACTGAAAATACAGGGAGGCGATGTTGATTTGTGCTATTTTATCTGGAAAGAGTAGTGGAAGTGTTGAAAGATGAAGATTTGGATAGGAAGGAACAATGATCTAATATATTACACTCAGCTCTGTACTGAGATGTTCTTGAATTGAGGACTTTTGCTGTACCATGCAGTTCATCCTTTAGTGCGTTTGTAAAAAAAGGTCATCATTGTTTTTGCAGTTGTGGAAATGCAAACTCAGTCGTAGCTTAATGCAATTGGTTTGACGTGCTTCTGCTTCATGAGACTAGAGGAACAGCACGAGAGCAAGGGTGCAAAATTAGCTGCGTCTTCTTCGTAGCAGCTCGTCTTTGAGGTAGCACATAAGTTCCCTTACAGCATTTCCCCTCCGTAATGATGGGAGTAGCGATTAGCTATGCTTAGTGGTGATGACAGTCCAGCTTTAAATAGTGTATGTAGCTTCCTAGCTGAGGACTTGCTGAGCCTGAAATAAAACTGCTGGGAATCTAAGTTATGTTTGCCTACAGAATACTGTTAGCAAGCTGCCTGCTTTGTAACGGCAGTGGCAGAGTGCTTGGTTGCAGGAGTGGGCTTAGGGAGGAAGAGGCAGCTCTTCTTGCCTCTGTGTGCTAAAACCTCTTGCACGCTCCTTCTGGGGTCTTGGGTTACTTCTCCTCCTGAAGACCGTTGACAGGGGAATACAGGAAGGAAAAGCCGTGATATTCAGCAGATAATTTTCGGAAAAAAAAATCCAGTCATTAATCCAATTAAAACAGACTGATAAATGAGAAGACGTGGGCTTGCTGTTTGCAAGTATGCTGTTGTACTGGTTTTGGCTGGGGTAGAGTTGATTTTCTTTGTAGTAGCTAGTGTGGGACCATGTGTTGGATTTGTGCTGCGAAGAGTGTTGATAACCCAGCAGTGTTTCAGCTGTTGCTGAGCAGTACTCACACAGCCTCAAGGTCTTTTCTGCTCCTCACCACCCCCCCACCACAAGTGAGCAGGCTGGGGGTGCACAAGGAGTTGGGAGGGGACACAGCTGGGACAGCTGACCCCAACTGACCAAAGGGATGTCCCGTATACCGTATGGTGTCATGCTCAGCATATGAAACTGGGGGAAGCAGAAGGAAGGGGGACACATTCAGAGTGATGACATTTGTCTTCCCAAGTCACTGTTACATGTGATGGAGCCCTGCTCTCCTGGAGATGGCTGAACACCTGCCTGCTTGTGGGAAGTGGTGAATGAATTCCTTGTTCTGCTTTGCTTTCGTGTGCAGCTTTTGCTTTACCTATTAAACTGACTTTATCTGAACCCATGAGTTTTCTCACTTTCACCCTTCTGATTCTCTCCCCCATCCCAGGGGAAGGGAGTGTTGGAGTGAGCAGTTATGTGGGGCATAGTTGTGAGCCAGGGTTAAACGACGAGAGCTGTCATGTTCATTGTCCTTCTTAGTTAGTTTTGGGAAAGTGACCGGTTTTCATCTCTACTATGGAATGGAATTTTATTTGAATGCCCTGAACGTCTTTACTGGGCATCCGTTTGGGTTTTTTTATGCATGGACTTACCATGCTTGCATCAAGTCTGGAGGAGAAAAACTCACTTGCTCTTGAGTTAATTACTGAACCTTGCTAATTTCTCACTGAAATGAAAATAAACATTTCATATTAGTTTTCAAGCTTAGGCTTTCAATACTGAATTGTTCAGAACTGAATGCATAATGTAACAAAGCAAGCCAAATTTCTTCCTCTCTCTAGGGGCAGAGGTTTCTTTAAAATGTGGGGAAAAAAACTGCCCTGAAGTTTTGTGCAGTCTGACTCTTACTAGCAAGACTGAAAGGTGGTTTTGTGATGACGCTGTTTCAGTTCTGCTCATGCATTCAGGAAATACGCTTAGGATTGAAATAGATTTGAATAAAACGTGCTTTTCTAGGAAGAAACGCCAGATAAGTAGGATTAGGGAGTTCTAGCAACTTTAAACTTGGTCTTTGTGTGCTGAGTTCCTGGAAGAAATCTCAGTGGTAGTTTATTACAGTAAAACTTACATCATCTACTGTCAGTTTGGCAAATTCTCTTAATTGCTCTAACTGCCTCCTTCGCACAAAGAGATTCTGGGGAGTCCTGTTCTTCTGTCGGCCTTCTGAACTCAAGCAGCATAGTTGTGTTTTTTTTTTAATTTTTTTTTAAATCTTGAATGCTTGGGGATATCTGGAAAAGTAATTTTGGGTGTTAGCTTCTGCATAAGTAGAAGCACAATCAAGCAAACATCTGCAGATGAGTGCAAAGGTGGTGAGTGGGAAGTTAACGATATTGGAAAATCTAAGCCTGATAACTGTGCTCAGGGCAGGCAAATCCTTGGTGGTTCCAAGGATCGTCAGGAAGTTGGAGAACCACTGAGCCCCCTCAACTCCGGGCACTGCTTGGGGCAGGGTTTGTCTGATGCCGTGGGATTACGGCTGGGAGGAAGGAGCCGTGTGGGAAGGCTCCCGGGACCTGTGGCTCCAAGGAAGTCTCTGTGTCCCAGCTGCCTGGAGCTGCAGATCCTGGGAGCCTCAGCAGTGGATCCCTGATGCTGACAAGGACGTAAATTTTGCTGTGCAGCTGCAGGCTCCCAGAAGAGTTTGATTCAGGAAATGCCATCTGCTGGTATTGTGGGAACAGTAAAATTTTCTACTCTTTTCTTTTTTAATTTGGACTGAAATAATAAGTCATTTCATAAAAGAAATCTTTTTCTTTGACCTCCAGAAGAAAGAATGGGTGCATTATTTTAAGACAAAACTATCAGCTGTTGTGTGACTATTTTTTTTTCCAAATAAACCTGACACTTGTATGTATACAATTTAAACATCTAGCAGTGTTCACAAGCTGCCGTCTCCATCCACCTTCTGTGACTAATTTTTTTCACCATGGCACATGCGGAGTCATGAAACAACTCGATAATATCACTGTGATTATAGAAACCCTGTAGCTATTTATGCTGTAGCTGGATGTTCACTTTTTCTTTCCACTTCCACACGTAGCCTGAAGTGCAGTCAGTTAGCTGATGCCACTGTTCCACTGACAAGACAAGATGAGGTTTCAGTCCATCCAGCCTTGCCCTGGGACCAGCCATGGACCTTTTTGGGACAGTCCCACTGGCAGCAGGAGGCAGGGGACGAGGGGACATGCAGGTTGTGTGCGGAGTTGGTGAGCTTTCGGGTGGAGCTGCTGTGTTTCTTGGATGGAGGTGGCTGGACATCACTCCAGCTACAGTGTCTTGTCTAGCTGCTTCATCTCCCTCTAGAAAAACTGTTATATGTATATAGTCTAATAAATACTGCTCTCTTTATCAAAGCTTTTATTTTTTGATCCCACTTCTCTGTTGGCTAAACATTCCTTGCCAGTTACTCATGAAGGTGGGCCACACCTTATGCTTTCTGGTTAAAACTTGGTGAACAAGAGGTACAAGCCCTGAGTGAATACATACAGCTTTTTTTGGTTTGCCTTGGGTTTTTGTTTTGTTGGGGTTTTTTTTCAGTAGCTTGTTATTTTCCCTTCATGTTGTGAGAGCCTTTGGACTTTGCTTCAGGAGGACTTGCAACCTTTACCATACCATTGTGCTCTGCGGTGACTTTCCTTTTTTTGCTTAATACATTCGCAGTGGAGACAAGATCCCGAAACGGAGCCGATGAAGCTGTTCTTTCTCTGAGTCTGCCGAATGTATGAACTGTGCTGAATGTTGTGCTGCTGAAAAACGCTTGGAAGCGTCAGCATTGCTGAACTGTTCAGCAGGGAACAGAAGCTGGGAGCTGGCTGCCCTGCCCCCTAATCTCCCACTGCTTCCTTTGCCCCGTGGTGCCAAAAAAAAATCCCTCACCCAGCGCTCTGCCTGACTGCTGAGGCACCTACCTCTGCTGGCCGCCTCTTCCCCCTCCTCAGTGTGCTCGGTGCAAACACCCTGCAACAGAATCAGTGATGGAAATACAGAGTATGCACTCATGTTTAACACAAACAGAAGATGCAGACTGCTTAAATGGTACCTATATTAAATAATTTGGTATTTGAGTATCTACAGGAAGTTGGGTTTTTTTTAAAAAAAAAAAAGCTTGCTTCTGAAGATCTTGGGTTAATTGTTTTCAATTTTGTTTATAACTTGTAGTCTTTTAAGAGTTATCAGCTAGAAATGTGAATCACTGCAGCAGCCTGCATGTATAATAGTTAAAAAAAACCCCACAAACCAAGACAAAACCAAACAAAAAGAACTGCACGAAACTCCACAGTGCAGACAACTAGTTTTTGCAGAGCTCCTTATTTTCTATGCAGTCTCTGGCCATCAGTGTCTGGGACCAGTGGGGCAGCATCAAGCCCTGGTGTGCTGTTTTGCAATTAGTGTGTCTGGCATGAGTCCATGCTACGGCCAAAAAAGGCAGCAACCCTTGCAGCTTCTTTCCCATCCCTTGTTCTGGCACTCACATTTGCGTGGCTTTACAGTGAACCAGTTGAGGGGAAGCTGATCCTCTTAAACCTTTTTATTTATTTGTTTTTATTGGATTAGCTTTCAGTCAATTGATTCCTCACTCCAGTTGTCTGTGCAACCACGCGAGCCTGGTTTGCTGCACCAGCGCTGCCATCGGCTCAAGGGAGGAGAGGAGGCGGGCGAGGGACATGATCTTAGGCCATCCTGCCTGGTGTAGGTGCTTGAACTTAATGAGTTGGTGGCACCTGCAGCAGTTAACATGTTTATTCTGTGTATGCCCAGGCATTGTACTGTTACTTGAGGATGTGAATGGAGTGAAATGCAAACAGTGAAGCCAAAGTGAGCGGGAAAGGTACTGAGATGAGAGCCCTGCGGAGGAGCATGCAGGAGGTGTCACTTGCAGGAAAAATCTTGAGAGAGCTAGCTTGGAGGTAAAGCTTGAAATATGTAGAAATGAGGCGGTACTGTTTCTAAGCACACCTTGAAGGCTTTTTAAAGTAGAATCCTGGGAATGACAGCTTTAACTAGCTCATGTTTGAGTAAGGGTTACTGTACTTAGTTGTCACCATCCAGCTTCCAGCCCTCCGGAGGCCTTTCCTACCATGTGAGGGTCAATTACGACCAGGAGCAAATTGCACTTAGATCTTATCTCCTGAGATAACTCCTTTAGTGGACAAAGGCAGAGCATTGTTTGGAACTTAATGTGTTTTTCACAAAGCTGCTGACACAGCCTGCCACAGGGTCCTCCTGGCCAAGCTGGGGAGGTGTAGAGGTGGAGAACTGGCTGGACTGTCAGGGATGTGGGGTGGTGGTTAATGGTTTGAGGGCTTGTGGGTGGATAGCTACTGGTGGCATTGCTCAGGCCTTGGTAATGGGGCTGATGCAGTGCAATACTTCACTAACAACCTCCATGAGTGGGTAGAGAGCACGCTGTCAGCAAGTTTGTCTGTGGCACCAGGCTGGGAGAGGAAGAAGCTGTTGGTGCGCTGGAGGGCAGGGCTGCCATTCACACCAGTAACCTGGGGCATGGGCTGACCAGTCTTGCCCACTTCAACAGAACAGACTGGGCTGGACAAGGCAGCAGCCCTGCAGAAAAGACCTGAGTGGGCAAGCTGAACGTGAATCAGCCAAAGTTTTTCTGCGGTTCTGTGAAACTTTATGCTGGAGGAAGATTTCCATCTTAAAGCATGTTGTAGAGACCTTCGGAAAGGACAGAGTAATAATGCTGGAGATGTTCATAATTCACACAAACTGAGCAATTCCTGAACGTGTGGATACTGAGGCAGTGTGTGATCATGAGAGGTTTGCCTGTGCAAGGGTGGCCAAGGTGCAGGAGTGGTGAGTGGATGTGAAATGTGAAGACTAAATGTATTCTTGAGTGCTTACAGGAACGTTTCAGCTGAAGTCCTACATTGGTGATTTCTTTCAAACAAAGCCACACTGCTATGAGAAGCACTTAGGGCTTTTGTTCTTTTTGCTTTCTTAAGTGCCCTGTAAGCAAGGTGAGAGAAAGAGCAGATGGCATCCTGTATGTGAATATGAAGCATGTCCTGCTAATAAAGCACAGAGGTTGCTTCCAGGCTGAGAGGAATATATTGAAAGAAGGAAGGATTTGCCTTTTTTCCTTTACAGGAGAGTATAAATGAAACTGTTGTGCACTAGTGCTTTTTAGGTTACTCTGGCCAGAAATTAGGTTACTGTATTTAAAGTGTTCTAGTGCTTCTTTTAATGGAGTTTCTTGCAACTGTTTTTGTTTTCCAGCTCCTTGCAAGTGTTCACTAATAGCACAGCGAGCAGAACTCTGTACATTAATGAAAAACTACCAGCAAGCTCTTCACGACGCGGATGTGCTCTGCCGAAACAAACCCCACTGGCCTGCGGTATGGTGCTTGCATGTTGTGAAACCTAAAACGAAAGCTACTTGTTCTCTGTGGTGGGCTCAGCGCCGATGAGGGTGTTGTTGGAAAGACATCACAGAATTAACTTGAAATGTCTATGGTAATCTAAGTTCTTCATAGGACAAATTGGAAGGTACTTAGTGTGTCTCTTGCTGGTGGGATTTCAGTGGTTGGCAGCTCGTGATGTGGTTTGGTTTGTGGTGATATCCATCCATCTTTTTAGGGCTGTTGCTGGAGCTTGGTGGCAGAATTGGGTCCATAAGGCTCCAGCAGCCTGTGATGGCCCTGCAGGCTCCTCTGGGATGGTGTGTCCCAGTCAGTGGGTGGCTTTAACAGCCAGCTGGCCAATTTGTCTTTCTGAGGGGCGTCCCAGACTGTATTTCAGGATTATTATTTTTTTCCCGCCCTTTTAATACTAAGAATTCATATCTATGATTTCTACGTGCAACATGATGATTTGTAGAGGGGTTTGTCTTTTTTTCCTTGGCGAAACAAAATGATACAAGGAGCCCTGGTTTGTGGGCGGTTTGAAGCAAGCATCAGAAATGATGTTATGAGAGAGAAAGGGAAGAAGCGTGCGGTGCCTGTTGGTACTGCTGGTTGCCTGAGCCTGGCCTGGGTATCCCAACAGCTTGCCCCACCTAGGATTACACCTCCAGTCAGTCCCTCACCCAACAGCAAAACTGCAGCACAGGTGTGACTGGATAAAGCCCTTGGGTGCTACTTGGAGAGTAGCACAGGGAATTGGGGAAGTATTTTAACACAGACCTTGACTTCCCTGCTAAGACTAAGGAGGTGTTGCATGAACCTCTTAGCTGCCTGCGTCAGCATGGGGGGTTGCAGCTAGCCTTGTTTCCAGCTGAAGGATGATGTGGGGCAAGCAGAGAGGTGCTGTCTGAAGTATCTAGTTTCTGAGAAGTTATATACTTTTTTTCTAAAAGGCTAGGTGATTTGTCACCCATTAAAACCAAGAAATCAGTCATCATGACATAACCAGCGATGTCACAGACACATTTCTCTTGTGTTTGGGAATGTGAGAGCTTCCATGTAAGCTGTACTAATCCAGAATCCATATTCTCCAGGAATTCTGGACATCTGCTTTTTGTATCTTGCAGCATCCAGTGGCAGAGGTTAGCTGAAACATGCGCTGTGCAGCTTAAATAAAACAAAACACAAAATTAAACTCATTCAGGGAGTGGCTCCTGGGAGGCAGGCATTCACTTACCTTTCAGTTACCAGTAGGGCAAAAGGTGCTGGTAATGACTTGCTGAGTTGCTGGTGAAGCTCTTGGTTCTGCTGTCGTCATTAAAACAATAGACAAGTTGGTTTCTTTTCAGTTGCTATGAAACCCAGGTCTTTGGGCTCTCTGAGGCAGGGAGAAGTTTCCAGTTGTATTTCTATGTGGTGGATAGAAACAGATGCCCTCCTGCCTGGATCCTGCTCAGTACCTTCAATCCAATGCTTGTCAAGGCCATGTGAAAGTAGGAGAGGGAAGGTGGCAGTGGTAGTCTCTGAGGTGTAGGGGCCTCAAGTCCCTGGGCCTAACTTCTGGTGGTAGATCTTTAGGTGTTTTGTCCATAGACAGCCCAGCTGTCCTCAGATAAGGAAATTACTCTTGCAGCCCCAGAGGACAAGGCTGAACAACCTTGTAGCCACCCTAGTGCAGTGGAGTCACCTTGGCTGCCGTGTCAGGCACGTTAGGACCTCTTTAAAGAGGTTTTATAGAGGCTGTGCAAGCATCAAGGTAAGACGGTCAGGGTCTGGCCTCACAGTAGCTCTCACTGCATTCAGGAAAAGAAAAATATATCTCACCTTGAGATGGGTGTGTACTGAGACTTGTTCAGGTCATCAAATGACATGCATTAATTAAGCTGTCCTACGCACTGCCCGTTACTTATTTTTGGTACAAGCTTCCTTCTTGCTGATAGTAGAGAGGTAAAGATTGTAGCGGCTTCAGCTATATTGAAAGAGTCAGGGAGAAACCTACTCAGGAAGATTATGTGATGCCAGATCTTTTGGCATTAGTGTGAGGAGTAGAGACGTGTATCTGCTTATCTAATCAGTCTCTTAGACTAGTGAAATTGTGCTTTCAGCACAGACTAGAGATACTCATGTGGGTCAGAGATGGACTTGGAAGCCAACAGTTCTGTCTCATAAGCAAGAAACAAATGTTAAAATGTGTATTTAGTTTCTTTTCATTGTTAAGGAAGCGGGATTTGAACTGCAAATCGATATCCTCTCTGACTGCTAGTAATGAGTAAAGTAGGACTTGTCCCTAAGCTGACTTCCATACCTGTTGTCCATAGATGTGTTACTCTAGGACATGGGAGGGGTAGGATGAACTGAAAGGTTTCAGGTGAAGCATTGGTAAGTTGACCTAAATTCCTAATGTTATTGGTCTTCTCTAGCCAAATAAAATAGGTGAAAAAATCATGTCTGTCCTGATAAGACACCCAGAAGAAGTGGGTGTCCTGAACCTAAAATCTTTTGTCCCCCTCAGCTGCCACCTCCAGCCTGCCCAATGTTGCTGGTTGTCTCAGTCCCTGGGGAGACAAACACCCTTTCTGATTCCGTACCACGTGCTCCCAGAGGAAAAGAGCAGTGTGCTTTTGGCAAGAGGTGATACAACAGTGAGTTTGTGGGGGATCTTTCAGTAAAAGCAACTGACTTCCCTTTGGTTGCATGTGTCAGAGTTTGTTACCTGAAAAGCATCTTAGTCTTCACCTGAAGAGTGGTGTGAACTTCCAAGTTTGTTTCCTGTTATCTTGCTGTCACTTCAGAAATGATTTTTAGGTTTGTACATTTCCTTTGTGCAAACAGGGTCATTATGTGAAAGCAAAAGCTCTTTCTGGATTGGAAAGGACTGAGGAAGCATTGAAGGAGTTTCTCTATTGTGTTGCCTTAAATCCTGAATGGAGCTCAATGAAGAAGGAAGCCCAAAAGGTATAAAATGTACTTACTGACCACTTCTTGGCCATCATACTGATCTTACTCCTGCAGCCAAGTAAAATTCATGTTATTTCAGGTGATAGTAGACAGTCAAAGGATGATTTGGTTCAGTACATTCTCCATTAAACCTTCTAAGCATTATGCTGTGCAAGGTGCTTCTTGGGTTTGGTTGATGAATCAACCAGAGGAATTTTCTATTTGTGAATTCCACTGTAAATCTGTAGGTGTGGCCATTGTTTTTCATAGATGACGCTTGCAGTATTTCATCTGGATTTGAGTACATCTAGATTTTGTAGGCTCAAGGCTGCTAATTTCAGCGCTCATAAGAAAACCACTTTCAAGTGGCAGGGAATTGAGAGAGGGGGCTGTGTGCTCCCCTGTCCTGGAAAAATCCTGCAGTCTCTGTAGTAATTTGTCCCTTGGGAAGTTAGACACACGTAGTGCTAACCAACCGTCATCAGGTTCTTCACGACCATCTCTGCCAAAAGGCAACTTTTTATAAAAAAAGAAATGGGGATTTGCCAAGGTGCTTGGTGGGCGCTGGTGAGAGGGGAGAACAGGCTCTGTGCATGGCTTTTAGCTAGAGGTGAAGTCTGCTTAAGGATAAAGGAGATGGATGCAGACCATAAGGAGGGCTTAAACATGTCCCTGTTAACTGGTTTTGATAGGAGAGCACAGTTTGAAGACTTCTGCAGGCAGGGGTCTGAGCGTCATAGTGAGGTCAGGGTAGGATGAGAGTTGGGGTTGAAGCGGGAGAAGGATGCAAGGGACTGCCACCCTGGGTGCTCGTGGGGAGCAGAAGCCTTTGGGGGAGGGAGGTGGACACCAGAAAAGTGCCTTGGTGGGAGCTGCCATTCAGGACTGTGGGCACTGAGGAATGCGGGATGTCCTGGTTGTTACAAGCTTCTTGGCATCCAGAGGCTGTGAAGTTCATGTTTCTCTGTACAAACAACTACTTACGTCGTAATTTCTTTTCTCCTTTTCTTTTTCCCTCTCTCTGATTGACTAGATAATGTGTGAGATGTTTTTCCCAGCCTTTGAAAATGTGCATGATAGTCTAACAGCACCTTTCTCTAGTCGAACATCCCATACAAGATTGAAACCTGCATTTCTGAGTAGCATAAACACACAGTCGGCTGCAGAAGATAGCTCAGTTGCTGGGTCCTCAAAGGTAAAGTAAAAAGTGCTCAACATGAAAGTACCAAAAGTAACACAAGAATCTGTCTGATCTGTGTGACATTGTCTCTGTTTGCCCTCACATAGGCACTTGCTTTCATGGTAAGCCTGTTTTCTGCATTGCTCTTGGGTCTCTTGTTGGGATGTACTTCCTCAGAAGAATAAGACAGTGAAGCTCTTTATTCAGAAAACAATCTGATGCCTTCATGTGGGGGTCAATTATATTTGTGCATGGTTTGTTTTTTTTCAATCAGGATTTTAGTGTGACAGGAGCATAATTTTTAGAGGCAGGAGCTGTAGGGAGAGAAGGGGCCCTATTTCGTGCAGCTGGAGAGCCTTTGATGTGGACCTTTCTCCATTGCTAAGCTCGTTGTAGGGATGATGATCTATTGGTGATGTACGACTAATAGAAAAACAGAAAAACCAAGCAACAAAGCAAGATTGTCTCATTCTGTATATAACTGTTCTTAATTTTTTTAGGATACTGTGTTCAGGTTAACAAAAACCCCGTCCCAAGAATCTGATGTATTTAGAAGCACTGACTCTCCTGTTTCCCATCATGTTCTGGATCTCTATTTTGAAGACAACAAGAAGTCTTTGGGAACTATTCTCTCCAGTTTACCTGGAGCTGGCTTAAAAAGAAAGCTCTCCAGTGATATGAGGGATTTACAAAGCTTGGATGTCCCTAGTAAAATTCCTAAAAAAGGTTTGTATTGTTCCTTAGAGGATTTCTTTCGCACATACTGAAAAATGTTAAAGTACTTTATTCTTCCTCCCTTTTTATAGGTGTCAATGAAACATTCCCTGCAGGGATTGGAATAATATTTTGTTGTCTGGTGTGCCTGTTTCTGCTTTAGCAGCCTATTTTCCTTATTTCAGGGCAGTTTCAATTAATTCAGTGAACACTGTACTCCCTCAGATGGGCTATTTCCAATGTGTAATCCGCAAACAGTTCAGTCTTTGTGTTGCTGATGCCATTTCCATTTTCTAGGTCTTGGAGGTATAGCTGGGCTTCATTGTCCTTCTATATGAAGGAAGGATGCAGTAAGCCTGGAAACTAATCTTTAACTGGCATCAGAAACAGTCACATGCAACTTTACATGAAATTTCCCAAGCAAAGAAAGAAGCCTTTTGAAGGATAATAAGCTCCTCCAGTTCTCTGTCACTTGATAGCTGTGCTTACCAGTTGCTATGCTTCTCAAGCTTCTAACAAGGACCTCCAAAGTGGTTTTAGTGCTCCGGGATAAAAATGCTGAAGGCAGTATATTGCCATGAGTAGTGAAATAATTGGTTAAAAGGGACTTTGACAATGACACTATATACTAGTGTGCATTTTTTTTCCCTTAAAGGAACAAAACAACCCACACCTTGACAAATTGTGACTTCTGCCTTGAAATATTAAAAGTCTTCAAGTGCTGCTGACTGTCTGCCACCTCTGCAAATGATCAATGTGTGGCGAGTTTCTGATCACCTTGCTGTGAAGGGGAAAACTCTGTGCTTGTCTGTGAACTGCAGACTCAGTAAATAAATTGTGAAATCTGACCTCCCTGTATCTTCCCAGTGAAGGCCAGAGATCGCATTTTACCCACAACCATTAATTTCTGGTCTGTGCTAGATCCCGATGCCATGTTACTATTTGCAGAATTAACACAGTTAGGTTCTTGCTCTATTACTAAATGCTAACGTACGAGATGTAGGTTAGAGATAACACTGTTTTTTTTTGTAGGCTGCACAGCACCACTGCCCTCTCCCCTATCCCATCTGTGTTCGAGATAAACCAGATGCCGAGAATAAGTTATCCTTTAACAAAACATCTTAGTGTTTTAACTTAACATAAAAAGCTGAGCTGCTTTTTTTTCTGTTTTTTTTCAAATGGTCGAGAATTTGTTTAATAAAAAGGATGTGAAGGCAGCATTCATGGCTCTGTTGCAACTCATCACTGAGCAACAAAGATGTGGATTGTAAAAAAAGTTGCAGAATCTGCTTGTGTAAATGTCATCAGAAGCTCGAGCTGACAGCTTTTGAGCTTATATGCCGTTGCTGTGAAGTTTGAAGTCCGTAGGCTTTAGGCGTGTTAACTACAGGGATGTATAACACCCCCAAAAAACAAGATGGGCAGAATTTTAAGTGAAGTGTTTTGCATCCATGTTTGCAGAGTGCTAGGCTACTGAAATCAATATTAGCTAATGCAACTCCAGTAGTCCTTAAAGTTTAAGCTGTCTGAAACTTGGGATTTGCACAGCAGCCTTGTCTAGAAGAATGTAAGCTTTTTATACTTGTGAGAAAAATTTCCCCTGCTGAGAAATCTATAATAAACACTGATGAAATAGTCTGACTGTGTGTAAACAAATTAAATTCTGGACTTAATGTACTTTAAAACATCTGGCCTGGCTGATGTGGGAGTGGTAATGGTGGTGGGAAAGCAATAGCAAAGGGTTTTAGAAACTAGACTTCAAAAAAAAAAAAAACCAACCATTTTTGGAGAAGTAAATCATGGGTATTCAGCTCTAAAGTGCTTTCTCTGGCCATAGACGTTATCCTCTGCTCTCCAAAACATTTACTGCCAGAAAGTCTAAAACTTAGATGGAAAATATGTTTGTTTGGACCAAAACTTCAAAAAATAGAGAGAAAGCGTGTTCTTTATGGAAAAACAACTTAAGCAGCATCTGAAATTGAAGTAATACTTAAATATTTACTATAATCATTTTCCGAACTCCTTAGATGCAGATGTTGTACCTGAAAATACTGCCATCACTTCAAGTGAAATACCAACAACTCTGGTGGATGCGGCGGACTTTGAGTGTTCCCTCTGCATGAGGTATGATTGCATTGACCTGGGATTAAGATCAGAAAGCCTTTCCAGCTTGCGAAAAAAATTTTCATGGTGTCAAAAGTGAAATCTACCAGCGAATGTCTAAATCATTAGTCTGTTACTTTTTGTTGAACCTTACATCTGGTGAATCTTTAGAGGTATGGGTTTCTCCGTTAGGTGTTGTTTTCTCCATTTGTTTACTACTTCTAAAAATGAAAAGCTTTGTTTTGTCATTAGATAAAACTGTCACCTGTGCTTTATACAAAAGCAGGGAAGGAAGAGATGGCTAGGTCAGTCACTCCTTTCCACAGTGGGAATCCACATTGTTTGTGTTGGCAACTTAGCTTTTCTGTTCCGTGTTTTCATGTCCAGGTTGTTCTATGAACCTGTTACCACTCCCTGTGGACACACCTTTTGCCTCAAATGCCTTGAGCGTTGCCTTGACCATAATCCACATTGCCCACTCTGCAAAGAAAAGCTGTCAGAAGTAAGTATGTTCTTGCTTAAATTAACAAAAACACACAAAGCTGTGTTTTCTGGAAGCACCTGCGCAGGGATTTTCTGTGCACTGCTCACAAGCTGTGCCAAAAGTAGCATGGCCAGCAGGTCAAGGGAGGGGATTCTACCCCTCTACTCTGCTCTCATGAGACTCCACCTGCAGTACAATGTTGAGGTCTTGGGCACCCAGCGTAAGAAGGACGGGAGCCTATTGAAACAGGTTTGGAGGAGGGCCACAAAAATGGTCAGAGGACTGGAGCACTTCTCCTGTGAGGGCGGGCTGAGAGAGTTGGGGCTGTTCAGCCCGGAAAAGGGAAGGCTCTGGGGAAGACTGTATTGTGGCCTTGCAATATTTAAAGGGAGCTTATAAGAAAGATGAGGGCAGACTTTTCAATAGGTCCCGTAGCAATAGTGGAAGTTAATAGTTTAAACTAAAAGAAGGTAGATTTAGACTAGATAAAAGGAAGAAATTTTTTTACAGTGAAGGTGGTAAAACACTCAACATGTTGCCCAGAGAGGCGATAGAAGCCTCATCCCTAGAAACAGCCAAGGCCAGGTTGGACGGGGCTTTGAGCAACCTGATCTAGTTAAAGATGTCCCTGCTCACTGCAGGGGGGTTGGACTAGATGACCTTTAAAGGTTTTTTCCATCCCAAACTATTCTTTCAAACCAGAACAACGCAGTAGTACCCACAGTATCCAGCTGTGCACAGACCTCATTTGCTCCAGAATATGTTTTGTTGTTCCTTGGAAGGAATGAGGCTTAAAGGAATAGAAACTTCCAGTATCCGTGTGAGGCTTATGCCTGGGGAGTCCCAGCCACAGCCCTGTTCGTACCATGCCTCCAGTTTGTGTACCTACCTGCGGTGAGAGAGGATTGGCCACTCCTTGATCAACATTTCTGCTCCAGCAGACATCACATGTCTCGTACTTGGAGTACTTCTTTCCAGTAACCTGGCAGTTCTAGGTGAAAAGAATATCTGTATCTTCTGCAAAAGTGAGGAGGGACTGCCTTTTCTTGCTGTTAGTACAGCTCCTGCCAAAAAAAGGGCATGAGGTTGTAGTTAAATGGGCACTGGATTGAACCGCATATCCTCAAGTGGAAATTTTGATGCCTGAAGGCTGGAAAGGAGAAGGAATCCGTGTGATCCTGATTAACGTGCTCTTTGGTCTTGGGAAAGGGATGGATTGAGAGAAAGAGATGTAACTTGTGTTCTTGTTATCAGACTTAAGAGTTGACTCTTCCTTGCAGTTTTTGGCAAGCAGAACTTACAAGAAGACCGTCCTTACAGAAGAGCTAATAATCCGTTACTTGCCAGAGGAATTATCTGAAAGGAAGAAAGTTTATGAGGAGGAAATGAAGGAATTGTCAAAGTAGGCTTTCTTTCTGCTACTGACGGCTGTTATAAAAATGTGGTTTTTTTGATCTAAATTGCTAAAGAATCTTCATTTGCCTTATGGAAATGCATAAAATGAATGAATTTGTAAATGAACCTGCCAGATGTTTTGCATTTTTGACATTTTTGTTGCAGATAAACAAGTAACGGTATGCTTGGATGATAGAGAGGCACAACAATTGTCTTTATTTTAAAGATAATTGCTTTTTCCTCTAAAAACAGTATGATAGCTTTAAAAGTTACTGTGGGTTTTTTTCTGAGAGTAAAATTCAAATTATAAATAGGTCAGGAGAAGTTCAAGGATCCCGTTTTGTCAGTGCTTGGTGGATCTTGTGATTTAACTCCACTAAAAGTAAATATAAACCAGAAAAATAAGCCTGAAAAAAATAGGTGACTTTTAGTGGGCTTTTTCAAAATTGAAGGTCTTTGCTGAACTTGAGAATTTATTCTCATCTTGCTTTGAGCATGGCTAGTTCTTAGGTACTATATTAGTATGTAAAGTTATCACCAACATCTTGCCGTGTGTATTTAGGCTATCTGTGTCAGTATGTGCATATTGGAGAAACTCTATTAATTTCTGACTTTTTCTCTGTAAAAGTGGATTAATGAGTTTATTTCCTTAATCTATTAACAGAGAGAGTCCTGAAATAAGTTTGTCATATAAAAATTACAAACCTTGACCAGATAGGTGTTTATGAAGAATGAATCTAAGGAAACCACTGGAATCATTGTTGTCTTAAGGGTTTGTGCTGAATATATCAGTACCCAAAAAAAAGCTGAGCTTTTTTCTTTTTTTTTTCTTTTTAACAATTATCTTACAGTTTGAATAAAGATGTTCCCATCTTCGTATGTACCATGGCCTTCCCTACCATCCCTTGCCCACTCCATGTCTTTGAACCTCGGTACCGCCTAATGATAAGAAGATGCATGGAAACTGGTACCAAGCAGTTTGGCATGTGCTTAGCTGACGAATTAAAAGGGTAAGGAGATGAGCTGAGAATGTCCTGTTGTTGGAGAGGGTGTTGTGATGCTAATGGCGTACTAGAGCCCAGTATACTTGTCTCCCCAAACCTTCAAGTCCTATATGTACCAATAATAAAGTTGCTGGCTTTTTAGTTTTGTGTCTTGAACCTTCTGTTTGACACAAAGATGTAAATTTGATGGCTTCCCTGTTGGATAGCTAGCAAGGAAACAAGTCCTCCTGCTACTACAGGCTCCAAAAATAGCAATTAATTGTCTGTAGGGTTGGAAAGCTTTCCAGCCTGTTCTGGTGAAAGCTGACTTGACTGGATAAGGTAGCTCCTCTGTCTACTCAGTTAAAAAAATCAAAAAAAAATCTGGACCTTCCATAATTTTCCTGCATACATGGTATCATTTTAATGAGACAAAGTATACCCTTGGCTGAAAGTCTGTTTTGCTGCTGAATGTTGAATTTGAATGTTTGTCTTGACTGCTGTGTTTCAATGTCCAAACAATCTGCAGTGAATGGGTTGCATTGTCTTTCTATATGAACTTACCTTTAATTTTTGTGAATTTTGACACTGGTGTGTTTCCAGCTCCCTGTGTGGAGACTGACTAAATGGCCTTTCCAACCCAATAAAAACCTTCACTTTTTTCAGTCCTTTGTAGAAAATAGAGTTTTGGCTGAAGAGGATAAGATGCTCACGGGGGAAAAAAAAGTGACATGGTCTTAAGAGAGGTCTGTCCTACAAGAGGTAATACAGTTGCAAGAAAAAGTACATGAATGTTTTGGAATTTCATAGTGTTCTGCATTAATTTCACATAAAATGTGATCCAACTGCCATCTAAGTGAAGAATATTGACAAATGTAATATGCCTAAAATAATAACACAAAACCAATTCTGATCCTCCAAGTCTTTATTGAACACATTCATTCAGCATTCAAAATGCTAGTGGAAAAAGTGAACCCTTGAGTTGACCTCAGAAAAGCTAATTGGAGTCAGATTAACCTGGAGTCTTGTTAAGAAAATGAGTTTGGAGGTGTGGACTAGAGCTATGTTAACTGATAAAAACCACTCATACTTTTTGAGTTTGCTCTGCACAAGTCGTACACTTACGTGAGCCATGCCTCACCAAAAAGAGCTTTCAGAGGAACTACGATCAAGAATTGCTGATTTACATAAAGCTGGAAAAGGTTACAAAGTGATTTGAAAGACCTTAGAAATTCACCAGTTGGCAGTGAGGCAAGCCAGTGAGCTACAAATGAAGGGGACTGTGGCTGCTCTACCAAGAAGTGGGTGCCCAGTCACAAAGACTCATCAGTGAGGTAAAGAAACAACCCTGAGTGACAGCCAAAGGGTTGAAGGCATCATTGGAACTGGCTAATGTCTGTGTCCATGAGTCTACAGTATATAAAACATTGAACAAGCAGGGTGTCTGTGGCATGACACCACGAAGGAAGCCACTGCTTACTACAAAGAACGTTGCTGCACGCCTTAAGTTTGCATTGACACTATGCAGTAATACTGGCAAAATGTTTTGTGGACTGATGAGACAGACTGAACCATTGGGAAAGAACACGCAGCACTACATCTGGCTTAAAAAGTGCGCTGCATATCATCATGAAAACATCATCCCAGCTGTAAATATGGTGGACGAAACATCATGATTTGGGCCTGCTTGGCTGCATCAGGGCCAGACCAGCTTGCAGTCATTGAGAGGAAGGTGAATTCCTGAGTGTATAAAAAAAATTCTTCAGGATAATGTGAGAATGTCTGTGCACCAACTGGAACTCTGTAGACATTGGGTGATGCAACAGGACAATGACCCAAAACACAGGAGCAAGTCCACATCAGAATGGCTTCAGAAAAACAAAATCTGCCTTTTGGAGTGGCCAAGTCAGAGATGCTCTGGAATGACTTGAAGAGAGCCATGCACATGAGGTGTCTGAAGAACATGACAGAGCTAAAGCAGTTCTGCCAGGAAGAATGGGCTAAAATCCCTCCTGAACGATGTGCAGGTCTGATCCACAGCTACAGGAAGCGGCTCGTTGAGGTTATTACCACCAAGGTGGGTGTCAACCAGTTATTGATTCCAAGGGCTCACTTACTTTTTCCACTGGCATTTTGAATGTTGAATGAGTGTGTTCAAGACAGACATGGAGGATCAGAATTTTTTTGCATTATTATTTTAGACATATTACATTTGTCAATACTCTTGACTTAGGTGACAGTTAGATCACATTTTATGGCAAATTAATGAGGAATACTATGAAATTCCAAAAGGTTCATATACTTTCTCTTGCAACTGTAGATAGTTGCTGACTTCAGAAGATAAGCTAGTGTGATGCAGGCTGTAGAGTGGATGACGAGCATGGGAATTTTTAAGAATATATTAGACAGGCATCCTTAGGAGCAGCATTTTTGTAGGTAACGATCACTGGAGCTGAGAGGAGGGCAGTCGTACTGGAGCTTGGCAGCCCTTCCTTGTCCAGTTTGGGGGTTTTTGTTGCTTTTTTTTTTTTCTTCTTCCAGCCTGGATGGTAAGGTGGCAGTAAGGATACAGGAGATGCTACAGCTTCTGCCTTGCCATTTGCAATCTGTTAGTGCTACACTCAGTGGAGTTCAGGTTCTAGCAGCAGCTGATGCTCCACAGTCCCTTTCAGGCCTGTTGCCAATTTTTGAAAGCAAACACTTGTGAGAGCAAGGACAAAATGACCCTAGGACATCAGTGATAACTCCCGTTACATCTGTTTAGGCTTGTGGAAGAGCTAAACTTATTTGGAGTCAGGTCTAATACAGAGGGCCAAGGTGTTACAATCTCAAAACCCCAAGAATTGGTTTATTATATAATATCATAAAGGATGCTTTAAAATGCAGCCACTACAATTAGGTTTATGTCCATCCAGTCTGTTCTGAGATACTAAAATAATTAAACTTTTTAAGCATGGTAACTTAAATCAAACACTGAAGAGGAGGAAGTCTTCATCTTGTAGACACCTCGCAGGCTATTGTAGCTTCTTCTACAAGTAAAGCAGTTCTTCTCTTTATTCAAAATTGCGAAATCAACTGGGAATACACAAAGTGGGGAAACTTGTTTTGCCTCGTCATAAGACATGGATGCATACCTCCCTTGAAAAATACAATGACAAGACATGTTTAGTTCATTACCTTCCTCTGGTTTATTTCTCCATTTTAAATTAAAACTGGGAGAAGAATAAAAATTTTTAATGTATCAGTACACTTTATACCCGTCTCCAGATGCATTGTCTCTCTTTAATCAAAGTAACTTTCTGTCCAAAAGTAACTTCTCAAATGATGACAAAAAAGAAAAAAACCCTCATCACTTCTAGATTAATTTCTAAATCAATATATGTCACTAAAATAATAACAATCATTTTAAATTAATTTAGTTGTTTAGTGTTTAGTCTAATATTGCTATAAATAAACTCACTTTTTGTAATCCCACTGGTAGAGCACGAGGGCCTGGTTGTGTGCAGCTGTACTCTTCTTGCTCTTTCTCAATTCGTTCTGTACAGTGGCTGAGAGAGAGTAGTTGTTCACAGCAGTGAGCTTATTTTTTTCCCAAATCCATGATTCCTGGTAGAGCAGAAAGAGTAGTCATTTCCCTGCAGTATTGCTGCTTCTTCATCACTTCATTAAGAAACAGCCAAGCCCTAGCAAAACAAGTGGTTTCTGGATGAAACGTTTATCAGACTGTGTGTGGGGTTGATGTCTTGAGAGGAGACGAGATGCTGAGCAGTAGGCCTGAGGAGCAGAACTGCAAAATCTGGCAGATCGGTGTATCTGGGTGGGTGAAGAGTCATTGTGCAATCAGCCTCTCTAGTGAAGTCACTACAGCATAGGTGTAGAGTAGGTGAGGCTGATAACTTCAAGTAAAAACTCATCGCATGCTTGTTTCCAGGGCATGATTAAAATCTATACCTACTTTAACAGATGCAAATGTGCTTTTGTAAAGAGGGTATTCTGGGTTTTCTGTGGGTTGGGTTTTTTTGTTTGTTTGGGTTTTTTTAAGTGCAAGAAAAATCTTGCTGTACAGGAACCTTTTCCTCCTAAAGCCTGTAATCCTTTGCTTACACCTTGGGGTAGAGGGGTAGCCCTCCCAGCCCTGAGTTTATTCCTCAGTTTCTGAACTTCCGTATGGGAAGAACCCATCTTGTTTTCTTCGCAAACCAGGTGAATTTGCCACTAGCAGTCGGCAACTCCCAGCATGAAACATGCTCCGTTTAGTTCCCCTTCCACCCTGCAAATGGACTCTGGAAATGCTGCTGCCCTGGACCTCTGAGGGAAGGCAGAAAGGGTGGGGGTTGTGTGGCTTATATGAATAAGCAGAAATGTATTGTCACCAAAGCAGGATCCTCTTTCAAATAAGAAGTGGTGAATTAGGCCCAGTATTTGTCCTGATGTATATAAACGCTTGTTGATGACTTCCACTTTTATGCCCTTCTGTCATTTCAGATTTGCAGATCATGGCTGTATATTAGAGATCAGGGACGTAAAGTTTTTTCCTGATGGACGCTCAGTTGTTGATACAGTTGGTGTCCGTCGTTTTAGGGTCTTAAGCCATGGCCAGCGAGATGGATATAACACAGCAAACATCGAGTATCTTGAAGATAAAAAGGTGATCTATGGTGCAAAGTTATTCATACCCATGTATTGCTGGATTCACTTAAATAGCCTTTCCTTATTGCATTTCAAGCTAGCTGTGCATTATTTTTAAACCAATATCATTATAAATACTAAAGCTCTGTTTTGACAACCGTAGAACAAACTTTGTCTCTTCCTTTCCTTTCTTCCTTTCTGCCCTTATAATTATCTCTGCTTGAAGTGTTACACTCCCTTCATGGATCTCAAAGTAGCTTCTGAGGCTCAGGTGCTCAGGTCTGTCGTAATGTGTTGATGAGGTCCCAGTAAGGTTTTGAAACTGGTACAGACTTGAAACCTTTCTAAGAGCACATGCCCCTGTTGTTAGAGAATGGGCTGTTCTCCTCTTGCGCTGAACAGTCACAGACTTCATGTCCTCCAAGCTCTCATTTATGGAACAGGTCCTCAAAGAAATGTGGGAGTGTCTGCTCTTAAAATGAGACCTTAGTGACACGTAGTTAACCGTGCCTGTACAAGCATCCATCAGAGCTGGCTTAGAGCAGAGAATTGCAGGGAGAGGAATATTTTTTTAAGAACGAGTCCTCTTTTATAAAACCTGCATCCAGCAAGGTGCTTAATGACGATTGTTGGCCAAAGGGTGGATTTCTGGCCATGCTTAATGATGACGTCTTGGATCATCTTCAGAGCATGTCTGTAGAACCCTGATCCCTCTTAACACTGAATTTAGTAGTAATCTCATGCCGATTCTGGAAGTCCAGTGTGATAATACAGCTCTTCAGCATGCTCTCATAGTTGAAGTGCAAGTCTGTAAAGTCGTAGTAGGGCCTTTCTCAGCTGTGCAGGATGATGCAGTTGTTTGCCAGGGCAGGAAGGGCAGATGGTGTGGTAGTGCTTCCCCCCTGTAAAAGGCCGGAGTAGGTAGTCTGCTCAGAGTGAGGGCTCTGCCATGTTTAAAACCCCCATGAAGGGCGGTGGAACACAGGTATTCAGGCATTGTTTGTAGATGGTGCCCGAGACCCACCTCTTCATGATTAGACTGAGATTTACCTTGTCTCACTTGAGAGGCTGATGTCTGTATTCAGCACCTGTCTTCATGTATTATCTGATGGTGAGAAATCTCAGTCTGAAGCAGCCTATTTTATCTGCTCTGTCTTAGATACCTACATTAAGATGAGATTAATTCCCCTCTAGAGCTGTTCCTCCTCAACTGTGAAGGGCATCCAGAAAAGCTAGCTCAGATATTCCTCTGAATAGCACAGGTGAATCACACTATTGGTGTGTACAAATTAAAGGAGAGTGGGAAAAACAACCAAAAACCTCACAGAGACAAAAATAATAATAAAAAAAAAATCACCAATTTGTAGTGATTTTTGCTTATGCTTTTTTCTTTTCCCTTTTAGCTAGTAGCTTGACCTGTGCAATTAAAACATTCTTTGCCTCAGCAAGGGTTTTTTTTTTTTTATGGCTGTTCTGGTTGGGAAGGCATCCCCTTTCCCTGCTTCCTGCCTGCTCAAGTGTCTGCCCTCCTCCTCCTCCTCCTTGGCTGTCCTGTCATGGCCATAACACTTCTATAAAATACTGCTGGTCTCTGAAGTGCCATAGACCCCCCTCTCTCTCTGCTTGGTGGCAGTAGTGTTTTTCCAGACATATACTAATGTTCAGAGGTCCTTACATGATGGGAACTCAAGGTTATGGGTTTGAGATTATTAATATGCTGTACCAGGATCAGAGAGGAGATTCTTCTCTTGTGCCAGCATTTAGGAATAGTGTATTAACAAGGCAGTGACCACTACAAGAAATGTCACCTAGGGGAGGGTAAAAAGACTCCAGCTTCACAGGTTTGATATCTGAGATTTGGATGGAGTTTGCTTAAATAAGGGCATTTGAACAGCTGTAGTTACTGCATTATTTTGCTTCGCTTGCTTCTGGGGAAGGGTATGGACTCCACGGTATCAAACGTGTTTTGTTCCATCTCCCTTCTTTTAACTATAAGGTTGAAGGACCGGAATATGAAGAACTTGTCCGCCTTCATGATTCAGTTTATGATCAAGCCGTTGCCTGGTTTACTTCTCTTAAAGACAATATGAAAGTGCAAATTCTCAATCATTTTGGGTCCATGCCGGGAAAAGAACCAGAGCCACAGGTAACAAAAGGTTCCTACTTGTGGAGCCTTATTCTGTACAGAATTTTTACACAACACTATTTTCTGACAGGTTTTTGCTGTGGTTTTGTACGTTCTAAATGCTTATTTATCCAGTCTTGGTCTATTGGCATGAAGCATGGAAAACAATCAGTGAAAAGCTATATTGATAAGTTGATATCTGAAGAGATTGGTCTTAATCGTGTTGCATAGACAAGGAGAGCACCTGAAATTAAATGTTTAGTTTTTACTTGAACAGTTTTGTGGTGACTTCTTAGCAAATAGAAGGTGGGAAGGAAGGTGGTGTTCTTCATGGGGCAGTGCTGGCGAATGAATAATTCCATGTCTCTCCATCCTTTTGCAGAGCAACCCCAGTGGTCCTGCCTGGTACTGGTGGCTCTTGGCAGTGTTGCCTCTGGAAAACAGAGCTCAGCTGGCTATATTGGCTATGACCTCCCTTAAAGATCGTCTTATCGCCATCAGGCGCGTACTGATATTTGTGACTCGCAAAAGACCCAGATAACATGGACTTCAGTTGTGAGTGGACACCAAAAGCATCTCACGACGGGTTTTTCTGGGGGAGGGCAAAAGGGGAGGGGTTGTCTTTTGGTTGGTTGTTTTTTTTTAAAGATTCCTTGGGAAAGGAATGGCCCTTTCTGACTTCGTCCAGCATCCATCGATTGCATTGGTTTGTTTTCCTGGGTATTCACCAAACCTTGCACTCTCTCCTGTTGTCCTGGTGAAATCTGAGCCTCTACAAAGCTGTGCTGCAGTTAGAACGTAGCTGATAGATATGGATAATTGCTTCAAAGTACTACGATAGAGTCGATGTTTCTAGCCTGCAAGAGAGTTAAGTACTAGAGTAGCACCATTGGCCTGCATGTGATTTGGATTTCCACTTGGTAGGAAAAGGAAACTGGACAGTGGATTGAAGAGGTGTATCCTAGACTTTCTTGAAGGTAGCAAACAGAAGAGGAGTTACGCTGCCTGGCAGAAGTATGTGTGAAGACTATAACCAACAGTACACGGCGTAAGTGAATTGTTAGGCAGTCTGTCACACACCCACATCTCTCCCTCTTCAACAAATAGCAGTCTGTGAGGAAAAAAAACCTGTTCTGTGGTCAAGGCATCTGAGGATGTTTATCTGGAAGAATAATAGCTACTGAATATGTACACTTATTTAGTAGCCTTAGGTAATCCCTTGTGTTGTGATTTATGTGTTGGAGCGGATTGAGTATGTACAAAATATTTGGAAAGGTGTGCTTTGGTTTATTGGGGAAAAAAAAAAAAAAGTCAAAGTAGTCCTAGCTGGTCTTACCGCTAAATTCACATCAAACCGACTCCCTAAAGTATGATAAACGCTGCTGTGAAATACTGATTTCACCCCAAGCCGGGGGGAGGCACGCTGCAGTTTACTCTGAACGCCCACTCTGTGAGTGGGGCCATCGAGGATGAAACACGGGGAGGTTTCCATCGCTCTCCCGCCTGCAGTGTCCTGCCAACCTCCCCTTACGTTGGGGTGATCTCTACTGAACATGTGTCAAACCGAAAGTATTGTAGTTTAGTACCAGTTGCTGTATGTGATGGAAATCAGTCCACAGTAACACCGTGAAAGGAGGCACAAACCGAACTTATAAAGGCAAGTCTCAATGCAAGCTTAAGTCAGGTATTAACCTTCATTTGTCTCTGGTTATTGTTTTTATGTATTGTTTTGTTAATATCTAATTTTGATAGCTGTTAAATTGATCGCTTGTCAGTCAAATGATCAACGTTTGCTCTACTGCCAATGAAATAACTAACAGTGTTACCAATTCAATTGGCATAGTTTCCTATAAGTAGAACTGATACTACCAACAGAAAAAAAAAAAATTTGACTTGAATCTCCATGTACTGCAAGCATAGCAAGACTAATGTAAAGAGTTGTTCATGTGCAGAAGTCTGGTAAGAAGAAATGGCTGTTTACCTAAATAGTCAAAGTGCCTGGTTTCTTTTTTTAGTTCTTTTGTCCTTATTTGTCAATGAAGATGTATTTAACTCTTTTTTTTTTTTTTCACTTTGCACATGAATTCTGGAAGAAAACTGCGTTAAAATGCAGTAATTGAGATATATATTACCTGTTCTCTTTGGGTATTGTAGTTATAACCTGTGTGGTCTGGGAAACAAAAATACAGAGGTTTTTTTCCTTTCAGCAAATGGCTACCACAAATGGTTTGTGTAACATACCCTGAATGTACTGTAACTGCCTCTACCTTGAACACGCCTTTTCTATTTAAATAGTTTGTGAGTGTATTCTCTGAATTGTGAAGTGCATAACTTACAACCAATGATGTCATAACCTCTACAGTAGCCTTCTGCAAGTTCTGCTACCGTCACCAAAATACTCAAAATCCAAGTTGAATGCATTTCCTCCAGGATTTGACGATGACGAAGAGGAAGTCACTGAAGTATGAAGGAGTCGTTCTGTGTGTGCGGTGAGGAAATGCCAGACGTCAGTAGGTCTTCAGCCCACTGTCAGCCGAGCTACCAAAAGGGTGGTTTCGCTCACTTAATTCTCAGACCAGAAGATGGACTGTATTTGATCTCGCAATCCTTTCTGTTCAGCTTCCTGTCCTTCCCATCCCTTTCCATGCTGTGTTTTCTAGACTCACTCGTCTCGCTCCTTTGTGTGTCTGGCCTAGTTTTGACTATTACTAGTTTAGCTGCAGGGGGATGCCAATGGTATTTGTATATTGCTGGTCCCTGATCTTACATGTGCTTAGTTCTGCATATAGGAGTGCATTTAAGGAAAAAGAAAAAAAAAAAAATCAAGGTGCTAGTTAGTGTCTTCTTGGCTTTGCCTCAGTAACTAATGTGAATATTCTTTGCAAAAGTGATTTTTTCAAGATATCTACTTTTGAGGTACTTCTGCGAGGAAACCCTACAGAACAAGAGAGATTATTTACTGCTGTTCTGTAATGTGTAAAGACATATTTTACATGGAAAGTGACATTACCGTGTTCATGAAGGCCTGCATAATTAATGGAATGATAGTTATCAAAGAGAAAGCTGAACTGTAGAGGGATTTTTTTTTAGTCAAGGTTTAAAGTGGTTTGTGAATATTTCAGTGACTGATGTTTTGGATAAATGATAACAACTTAGGAATTGTCTGTGTATGGATGCAAATAATCATATTAGCAGCCCAAAGCTGACACTTCTTCCAAAACATTGAATGCTGATCGAATAGCAAAGCTTTAATAAATAAAATAAAAAAAAAGAAATAAAAAATCACCACTGCCCTGTGGTACTTGCTTTCTAAGGGAAAGTACCAATTTCACTGTTACCAAATTATCTCTGCCATATAATCTCTACAGCATCCAGTAGTACCTCATGGGAAAAGCTAGCTATCTCGTTTCTCTCTAAAGGTAGTGTCCACGTTACGGCCAATCTACGCTTAGGTGTAACTTGTCGCCAAGGTACATGTGGAAGCATTGGAGCTGAGCTCCTGGAAGAGATAGACAGTATTTGTTGCCTTTCTAGCTCATTACACTTTTCTTGCTTGCTCTCCAAGCAAGGATGCTGGGATATATGATGAGTCTTTTCACTGTGGTGAATGTGGCCCTTCTTTATACATCGTAAAGAGGCCCAAAAAAAAAAAAAAAATCCCTCTACCTCTACACCTGTTGTTCACCTGTAAAGCTTCAAGCTACAAAACGATATATATATATTTTAACCTTTTTTTGTCTTTCAGAAGCATACTAATTGTTTGCCACTGAGGCCTTTTATCTACTGTATTTTAATATGTTCATTTGATAGTCATCGAGATCTCTTTGTACTTCTAACCTGTAGATCTTGTCATGTTTCTTACTGCTCCTTTTTCCTCGTTCTCCAGTCCACTTTTAAATTGATAAATAGAAATCTGTACACTCTCTATTCCTATTACATTTTACACTAGTGGAACTGGTATTTTGGTAGCGCCTTAATTTTGCAGTTGTGAAATGATTGTATCAACTCTTATCTGGGGCTTCTGACCAGATTTAAACGAGTATGTTTAATGTAGATAAACTTGAAACCATTTTTTACTGTTTTAAAGCTAGTTATGAAATGGAGTGTGTACATATGTATAAATATAAATTATTAATCTGCACCTTTTTGTATCTAGTAAATACAGGAGAAGTTCATGTTCTAACCACATTTGGCACATCTTGTTGCATAAGCAAAGCCAAAACTTTTTTTAAAAATTGCAATATTCATTTCATGTATATTTGCAATATTCATGGGAAATGTATTTAATTTATGTGATATTTGGAATAAAACAGATTGAATTTATAAGAGCATGAGTTTATGGGAAACCTTCATCCCTCTGTGAGGCTGGAGAGCTAGAGCTGTGATAAGTGCAGCTTGAGCAGAAACGAGCCGCTGCTGTGCAGCCACCAGGAGGGGAATGATAGTTTGATTTCCCCTACAGGAGCCTGAGGGGTGAGAATTGAACTCCTGAGGTTTTAAGAAGCGGATGGCATCCCAGAAGTGGTGGGTACATACTGGGGTTCGTAAGTTAACAGGCAAAGGTTTTGGCCCCAGTGCGAGAGAAGCAGGGCGAGGCTGCAGAGAGTGTGGGCTCACTGGGGACCCAGGGCTGCCTGTGGTGCTGGGTAAGAATGTGAGGGGTGAATTTGAAGGGGAGCTGGAGGTCTCCAAAATGGGAGTGGGCGGTATGGAGCCCTCAGCAGAGGTGGGAGAGAAGAGATGAACCCTTGGCTCCCCCACGAGCAGGGTGCAGCAAAGATGGGAGAGAGTTACGCAGTGGGGTCCTCGTTTGGTAGCTTCTTGGATTGAGTGGTTTTTGGTGCTGAGTGTGACCTGATTGGCCTCATGGAATAAACTCTGAAAAAATACAGTTACGGTTAAGGACGATTCTTTATTGACTAAGGCCAGTGTATTAAAGTACCTTCAGGGTGCTGCGAGGTGGAGGCGATGTTCCCCACCAAGGCACTGGGCATGGCTTGCACTGGTGTGGGAGGTGGTGGGACACCAACCAGGCCACAGCGGCAGCAAAATGCAGTTTTGGGAGGGCAAAGCTGAGCCAGGTTGCAGAGACCCTCAGCCGTGTCTCACTGCCAGCTGAGCAAAACCACTCCAAAGACACTTTGTAAATATTAGCCTTTTTTTGTTGTTTTTCTTTTGGTGTTGAATTGACTTTGGCCTTTGTGCCTGTATTTACTGAATGTCTGAGCAAGCAAACATCAGTTAGAGGACTGCTGTTTTAAAAAAGGAGTTGCAAGTGTGTGTTGGAGTGTGCATGTAAGCGCTCCCTGAGCTATTTTGATATGCTAGACAACAGCGTTCTTTAAACATCACCCCTTCCACCAAAGAAAGGAGGTAGGTGAAGATGACCTGGTCCCTTTTCTTTTTATTGTCTGGATCCTTGTGCACCTCAAGACTTTGAGAGCAATAGAAGCAAATGCATGAAGTTAGTAAATACTAGCAGAGTGGGGTTTTTGTTTTTTTTTTTTCATCCTGCACATCCTCTGCTAGATGTCAAGCCCTGGTAGGGCAGCATATCAGATTGAGCGACCTCCCCTGAGCCTTAGAGTGATGCCATTCCTAGAGTGTGGAAACCATAGTGGTCTGTTGTCCTCTTTGCATTTATGCCTTATCAAACAGGGAACTTGAAATAGCATTACTTAATTCTGTCCAGCAGCACTTCTGTTTGGACGGTTGAGCACTTGCTGGAAGCTGTTGAATAATGAATAATGTGGATGAAAAAAATCTGAGAGTGTGTCTATGGGACAAAAAAAAATGTGAATCCATGCCAGTGCTTTCCTTAGTTCCTTTAACAAATGTGTATACTACACTTGCAGCTAAAAGACGGGCATGTTTTTAATCACATTTACATTACATGGTAGGAACAAGTTGTTTCTAAATCGAGATGAGTAGCACTTGCTTGACAAATTTCATAGCTCTATTCTGCCGTATGTGGGGTTCAGTCTTGACTGCTAAATTTGGGACTTCGTGCATCCATGGCAGAAACATCTTCACTTCTAAATGTCGCTTACATTTTATTCTCATAAACATATGCTGCTCTTTTTGTGCAACAGCCACATTGGAGCCCTGCCCCTGGGAGGACCTGGATTTTGAATGCAGAAGCTAGACCAGAAGCTGGCCCTGGAGGCCAGGCCAGTTGACCTCACCATAGGCCAAGTTAGAGAAACAGCTCTGGTCTCCCCTCCTCTACCCGGTGTATTCCAGAGGCAGAGCTGAAACTTCTCAAGTTGTACACCTGGTGTCCACACAAGCTTGAGGGTGATATACTGCAAGTGCCCAAGAGCATAATTTTCTTTAACTGTAGCAATAGGCAAAGGAAAGCAGCTCTGTGCAGCCCCTTCATCCCAGGAAACCATTCATGTTCAACTGCTTCATGAAATCTTTCCACCCTCATTTCAGCTCATGGAGCCTGTGGGAGAGTCACTGTTTATCATGGCTGGGGTCTTTCCTGTTGTTACCAGCCCTCTCTCATTGCACGGCCTTGTTCTTCCCTTGCCAATCTTCCGTTTTTTTTCAATTCAAGGAAGGAAAGAGCTAAAAGGTAAGAAATAAACGAAATGCCCAGGAAAGTTTTGCTGGCTGGTGGCTCCAGTTGCCATTTTTTTGACCAAAGCTGCAGTTGGAGAGTAGGTTCAGGCAGCAGGACATCTTGTGTCCTGTCAAGCAGATCTGGCAGGGAAAGAAAGACATTTCTAAAGCAGAAGGAGGGAGGAATATGTAATATGGTATTCTTCATCATAAGAGGAAAGATAGCCAGCTTTGAGCCTAGGGCTCAGCCCTGCCCTGGAGCAATTACTTCATGTTTTCTGATGGTGGCTGAAGCACCTCATAGTGCTGGCTGGCTGCCCTTGTTGGCTGTCAGAAGATGGTTTCTAGCAGATGGACTTGCTGTGGCTAAGTAGTCACGGTAGTAGAAAATGCCTAAGTGTTTCATGCCAGCTTCATTTTCCTATATCTGAAATTATTTGACTTGGACAAAAGAATCATCCGTTGCCTCAGTGAGAGTCGACTTAACAGGGTCTTACCCAGCACCATTGTGATTTCCCCGTTCCCTCTCCCATTCCCACCATGTTGAGTGGTGTTCAGGCAAGACGTATCCTCATGAGAGGGTGCGTGGAGATCTGAGCCTGCCACAACATGTCTTTTAGCAGTTCCAGTTAAACCACTAGCGATGCGTAACAAGGTGGTCAAGTGAAAGCTGGTTTCTGCAACTCAAGTACATGCCACCAGAGCCCAAGCTGCATCAGGGCTTCGCTAAAGGTGGCTCCATCCCTGACACCTTTAGGCAGCTGACTGGAGCCCTGCCTGTGCTTTCAGCAAACACTCTGCTGGAGCATCTGGAAATTATGCTCTTTTCTATAGGCACATCAATAGGTGCTTCGTCACATGGAGCACTCTGAGATCAACTTCTGTTAAGTGAGTCTGTAGGTCCTCTGGAAGTAGGACCCAAAGGATGTAGACCCAAAGCTTAAATGTCAGTGGAGACTGATGTCCAAACAGAATTATTCAAAGAAAGTCACTTATTCAGAGCCAGAATTCACTGAGTATGCGTAATGTGTGTTTCCATACCAGCCTTTTCCTGACTCCTTTTGGTTCTTTCTTACCTTGATCTCTGCTGGAGGTGGAATGCAGAAGGACATGTGAGGGAGCACCCAAGCGCCAAGCACTGTGCTCTGTGGTGGGACCAGAATAATTCCAGGGGAATGGCTAGTCTGAGGTATCCAGCCTGATTTGCCTAAGATGCACCACCCCCAAAGCTTAAGCGTACATGTGGAAAAACTGTTTGGAAAAGATGAACTTACTTTAGAATAAAGTTTTATTCTCTCTTACTAACTGTTATTATGAATCAACTCTCTGCTCCCTCTGCCCCCACCCCAGGTGTAACTACCAAGCTCAGGATTAAGCGCATTCAATGCTAGTAGCAAAGTAAATCCTCCATGGGAAGTGAACGATGTTCCAAGTGGCCCACTGTTCTTTCCCAACACTGACTTGTACCAGAAACTTGAAAAGTACATGAAATACTTGAATAGGAAAAAGGATATTTCTCACAAATTCCTCAATTTGAGGCTTATATATGTCTCGGAAAACTGCTCCTTTTCTCCTTCCGAACTTGTGCTATATAGAATTAGGGGGAAGCTCTGACCTTTAGGAAGTAATGCGGTGTGGTCACGGCATTCATAAAAATGATCCGTTCCTTCTTCTGCAGTATTGTGACCTTGGTGCCATGGTATATAAACAAATTCCTCAAATTAATCGTGCACAAGGATCTTTTTATTTCTCCTCTTTTTTGGTTTTGTTTTGTTCAGTCTCAGAATTTCTATTATTTCTGGTATGTTTTCTTTTGCTAGAGAAATGCAAATCAATGACACTTTCCCAAATGAAGGAACTGCAAAAAAATGTACATCCCACTGTTTGCACATTTGAGCGTTTTGTTTGCTGTGTAGATAGTTAGAGGACTGTGTTCAGAAGCTGTGCGTCTGAATTGCAGGCTCCTCATTTTGCAGAGGTGCCTCCTTACCAGCTGGTGCTTTCAAGCAAGTAATTTTCTTGTTTACTTTGCAGCAATTGACTGCGTAATTTCAGCTTTGGCTGGACCTTTTCAAATATTGTCATTGCGTGCTAATTCTACAGTGCTGAGGCTTCTTGATTTTATCTTTCTGGGTAATAACAGGTAATTCCTCTTGGAGGTTGCACACCAAGATGACAGTAAGAGTTGATGTGTTTCCAGTTGTAAGACAGTCTGTGAGTACCTCTATTTTTTTTTCTTTTTTTAGTGGAAATATCTAGTCCCCTTTAGAGAGCCAGCTGCTGATTGCAGCTTGCCTTTTGCTCAGCGTTTTGCTCCTTCTGCACTTAGTGCTGGAAAATCTCTTGGCAAGGAGGAGTTAAATATTTCTGAGTTCTCGCTTGAGTCATCTGTCCCTGGGTCGGGAGTGGGTTTGCTTGCAAGCACGTATGGGATTGGAGCCGGTCCTGGAACAGGAGCGCGTGGCTCACGTCTGACATGCACCGCTCGGGCAGAAACCAAGGAACAACCGCTGCAAAGAAAAACACACTGAGAGGGGAAGGGACAGGCAGGACTTAGGGAGGATTTGTGGAGGACGCTTCGTTGCTTTGCCTCCGTTTATTTGAGGTGGAAGAAGGAATACGGGGAAAATGGGGATGTTTTTTGCTCTTTCTCTCGTTACCTCGTGTGAGGTTGTGCTCTGGCACAAGCACTGCCTGGCACAGAGCAGCTGTGTGTGTCCACAGTGTTAAGGCCTCTTTCCCACCCAAAATATGCTGCTTCACACAAACTACCGATTGGGAATGGTCCCTGCGTTGTGCTAGCTCCTGACCTCTGGATGCAGATTTGCAGGGGTGGGTGGGGGTGGTAACGGTTACCTGGCAGGAGCCTAAAGTCTTCCTCAGCTCTTCGTAAAATTGCAGTTGTTGTAGGTAAGGAGAAGTTTCCTCGAGGAGGGATTGTGGGTGTGGGAGGGACTGAGCTCAGCTTGGGAGAGGGTCTGTGACGGAAGCAGTTCAGCTCTCACTGGCTCTGGATATGATGCTGATGACTGGCACAGGGAATCCTAGCAGGCATCTCCCAGACAAGCGCGTATGCAAGGCTTCACAGTGCTCTGTCTCAGTCTCCCTAAATGGAATGTAAGGTCTTGGTCTGCCAAGTGTGCAGGAAGGAGAAGGAGTGGAGGACTGGAGAAGTGGCGATAAATTTTTAATGAAATCACAGGGAAGTGTCCTAAGGGATTTGTCTGTTTCTCACATTTCCCGTTGAATGAGGACGGGATAGGAGCCCAGGCTCGTGCATACTGGGGCAATGTGACCTGGAGCCTGGAGTACACTGCACCAAAAAGCAGCGTAAGGCCACCAGTTGGACTGGAATAAAAGCTTGTCTGGCCCAGCGCCCTGTTTCCAGCAGTAGCCAAAGAACTGAGGGGAGAATAGGGCAATACTAATATTTTATCTCTTAGCCTCCGGCACTGTAGAGATTTCCTGAAACAGATACGATGTCTCTGTGTTTTGGAGCCTGTAGTAGGTCTCTCTTACTTTTTTTTTTTTTTTTAATGTCCCAGGGAAACTTTTCAGCCTTCTTTGGTGAAGAGAGTGTGTGAAGGACTACTTTTTGTTTTGGACTAGGATCTTACTAACTTCCCTTTGTGCTCACTAGTCCTTGTATTGAAAAATTAAAGGTAAAACATAGGGGCTTGGTCCATTTAGGGCTTAGGTGGAGGAGGATGGGCTGGTGAAGGTAGATTTTTGAAAAAGTCATGGGCAGGTGGCCTTAACAGCTCACCATTTCTTTCTTCTGATGCGAGAACTAAGAGGCACCAGCAAGAGGCATCAGGAGCTGAATAAGGGATTCTTCGTCCAAGCCCACAGTCTATTTTTTCACCCACTTTTGTTGCACTGCTGGTGCTGGCTCAGACGTTTCTTGGACTCGGCAGTCCAGGCTCAGTCAATCTCTTAGATCCCTGCTGTAATTCCTCATAATCAGCCTTCACCTGTATAAACCTGCATGACTCTACATTATCAAAAGAGGCACCTCCATGTGCAAGGTCTGTGGTGGGTTCACGGAGCCCTGAGGGAGCCAAGCAGCCAGACAACCCCAAAGGCAGATGGATCAATGCCATTGTTTGCCTTACATCCAGGTCTTTGCCGGAATAAGTCAGAGATGTTTCTGCTGGCAGAGAAGTTTGCATGATGTGATAGAAGCATATTTTTAGCCATTTTTTTTTTCTATTCAGCAGGCAATTTTGCCATTTCCTCTGCCCACAGCTTTAGAAAGCCAAACAGCTAGCAACACAGAACAGATGGTAGAGAGAAATCTGCCTGCAGCACCCAAACGAAATGGAGGATGTTTCTGCTGTCTGCGAAGGAAGTGGCCACAAACTACAGATGCTCATCTGCCTAAAACCATGCATCTCCATTCCCTTCAATTCACTGTTGGAAGGTGGCAACTGAGAGGTCACCTCTGAGCTTTAGCAGCATCAGCTGACAGCAGACCATGCTAGTGTTATCAGTTAGGCACTGTAGGAATATTTGACTGTTACCTAGTATTTGAGAGAGGCAGAGATGTTCCCAGGTGTCCCTCTGTTCAGCCTGGCTTTGTTCTGGCCAAGAGCTGGGTCCATCTTGCCTGCTGCCTGCTTGTTCTGCCCTTCATCTGGATCCTACCTTTCCATCACCAGGTGCATGCTGACACCCTTCTTCCCTTCTCTCCCAACCTACCCAAAGCATGCCAGGGAGAGAGCTACTCATGAGACACAGAAAAGAGAACTCATGACTACGATTCTGCTGCAAGCTGGATGTGGTCCCAGCTGCGTGAGAGAGACCTGGGTGACCATACCATACCAGAAGAGGCATGTGTCCTGCTGCTGGAGCTGCTCCCTGGTTCTTCCATGAGTACAGCCATGCCTTTGGGGATGAGAGGAAAAGCTCAGTAGAACAGGATCTAGTAAAAATATTCTTCATTTGCTTGACTAACCTGATCTCCTCCTATGACAAGCTGACTTGCTTAGTGAATGAGGGAAAGCCTGTGAATGGTGTTTATTTGGATTTTAATAAAGCCTTTGACATGGTCTCCCACAGCATTCTTCTGGAGATGGCTGTTCACAGCTTGGATGAGCGTACTCTTCGCTGAATGAAAAGCTGGTGAATGGAGTTAAATCCACTTGATGGCTGATCGCAGGTGGTGTTCCTTAAGTCTCAGTACTGGGGCCAGTTCTGTTTAACATCTTTATCATGATCTGCATGAGGAGATCGAGTGCACCCTCAGTAAGTTTGCAGACAACACAAAGCTGGGCAGGTACGCTGATCTGCTTGGAAGGTTCTACGGAGAGATCTGGACAGTCTGGATTGATGGACTGAGGCTGTATGAGGTTTGACAAGACCAAGTGTTATGTCCTGCACTTCGATCACACCACCACCAGACAATGCTACAGGCTTAGGGAAGAGTGGTTGGAAAGCTGCCTGGTGGAGAAGGACTTGGGCGTGTTGGTTGACAGCCAGATGAACGTGAGCCAGCAGTGTGCCCAGGTGGCCAAGAAGGCCAACAGCATCCTGGCCTGTACCAGAAGTAACGTGGCCAGCAGGAGTAGGCCAGTGGTGGTGCCCCTGTACATGACACTGGTGAGGCTGGATCTTGAATCCTGTGCTCAGTTTTGGGCCCCTCGTGACATAAAAGACATTGAGGTGCTGGAGCATGTCTAAAGAAGGGCAATAAAGATGGTGAGGGATCTAGAGCACAAGTCTTATGAGAAGCAGCCAATGAGGTGGTGTTGGGTTATAGGCTGGACTTCATGATCTCAGAGGTCCCTTTCAGACTCGATAATCTGTGATTCTAAATCTAGCAGTCCTTTGCCAAGTTTTCTCGCTTTTCTTTCCTTACTTATATCTTTGTAAGCCCGGTGTCCCGCACTGCACCGAGCCAAACCAAGTGCCTCACCCTGACCCTTTAACTGTGCCCAGGGATTGAGGGCAAGCACCCTACAGTGATCCTTCGCACTGTGTCCCACTGACTCTGTTCCTTCCAGTAACTTTATGCCTTCGAGGCCTGTACAGAAGTATTTTTCCTAAGCACATTTGTGCAGACAGTTATTGCCTGTATGTTCTATGTCTCACTTGGAATTTTAGTATAATATTAGTACTTTGGGAAAATTTGGTGCTTTCCTCCTCTGAGCCAAGAGTCACCCTGCAGGTTCTCAGAAGCAGTTTAGGAACAGCTCTGCAAACCTGCCTGCATCTATGTATCCCGCTAGGCAGCCAACAGAGAAACTCAGTCCCTGATTACCTCTGGAAAGAGACACTGAAGCTCCTTTTAATTCTTAATTTCCCCTGTGAAATTTTTGGATAGGAAACCAAGAATGGGGGAAAGGCTGTGCCCCTGCTTTCATCCACACCAAGTAAGCACCCAAATGCCACATGACTGGAACTGGTTTTCTTTCCCTACAGCTACTGGGAGGTAAATACCTCTCTCAAGCTGCAGACTGCCAGGACTGAACTGTGGCCAGCTGCTGACAGAGACTGTGTTATGTTGCAATCGTTACCTATTATTGTGGTTAAAATATACCCAGAGCTTGTAAAATAAAGAGACATGGAGAGACATGGATTTGACAGGTGGACCACTCGGTAGATAAAGATCTGGCTGGATGGTCGCACTCAAAGAGTTGTGGTCAATGGCTCAATGTCCACATGGAGACCAGTGTCAAGCGGTGTTCCTCAGGGGTCTGTTCTGGGTCCAGTGCTGTTCAACATCTTTGTCAGCGACGTGGACGACGGCATTGAGTGCACCCTCAGCAAGTTTGCCGACCACACCAAGCTGTGTGGTGCCGTGGACTCACTTGAGGGAAGAGATGCCATCCAGAGGGACCTTGATAGGCTTGAGAAATGGGCCAGCACAAACTGCATGAGCTTCAACAAGTCTAAGTGCAAGGTCCTTCACCTGGGTCAGGCCAGTCCTAGGCACAAATACAAACTGGGCACAGAGTGGGTTGAGAGTAGCCCTGAAGAGAAGGATTTGGGGGTGTTGATAGACGAGAAGCTCAACATGAGTCAACAGTGCACTCATGCAGCCCAGAAAGCCAACCCTATCCTGGGATGTATCGGGAGAAGCGTAGCCAGCAGGTCAAGAGAGGTGATTCTTCCCCTTTACTCGGCTCTTGTGAGACTCCACCTCAAATACTGCATCCAGTTCTGGTGTCCCCACCGTAAGAGGGACATAGAACTGTTGGAGCATGTTCAGAGGAGGGCCACAAAGATGATCCAGGGACTGGAGCACCTTTGCTATGAGGACAGGCTAAGGGAGCTGTGATTGTTCAATCTGGAAAAGGGAAGACTCCAGGGCCACCTAACAGCTGCCTTCCAATACCTGAAGGGATCCTACAGGAAGGCTGGGGAGGGACTTTTTACAAGAGCGTCTGCTGATAGGACAAGGGGAAATGGGTTTAAGTTGAAGGAGAATAGATTTAGATTAGATCTTAGGAAGAAATTCTTCAATACGAGGGTGGCAAGACTTTGGAATAAATTGCCCAGAGATGTTGTGGCTGCCCCCTCCCTGGAGGTGTTCAAGGCCAAGTTAGACAGAGCCTTGAGTAGCCTGATCTAGTCCCTGCCCATGACAGGGAGGCTGGATTAGATGATCTCTAAGGTCCCTTCCAGCCTAGGCCATTCTATGATTCTATGATTCTATGAATATGAAATAATCTCTCCCACCTTTCTAGAGGGCTCTGAGTACCACTGGCAGCAGTGACAGCAACAGTGGGACTCCGTAAGGTCACACAGCTGGAGAAACAATCCTTTGCACCAAAAATTTGCCACTTTGTCATTTCAGCAAGATTTCCCAGCGATACAGAAGTCTCGGTTCTTGTAACTTTAATGAAAATTGGTAGCCCTGTGGAGGAGAAAGATGCCCTTAATTCCAGTTTCCACTAAAAAAAAACATCTGAGTTTATAGATGCTATCTATCAAGAAACAAATACTGAGAAAACTAGGCTGGAATGGTTCTGAGAGCCCTGGGAACTACTTGTTTTAGTAGTAAATATGCCATGTCATCCTGTTCTCTTGGAGTATGACTAATCCCTACAGTACATTGTCACTACCACCCAGTGCCAGTTGTGGCAAGCGGTCTGGCAGTGAGGCTGAGTTTTTGGCATTTTCCTCTTGTGCTCCAGAGCTCAGAGCTTCTCTCTGACCCTGCGTTGCCTGCACTTGCTCTCTTTCTTGTTAGCAAGGAGCACACCACATTTTTTTAAGCTAAACAGGAGAGCAATGAAGGGCAGCATGGACCTTGTTACTGCTGGCAGCATCACTTGGTTTTGGCCTCAGTACTTTTGAGCAAGCCTTCCCTTCTTTTTCTCTACAGTCAGACTGACCCTTGTTATCTTCCTCTGCCCTAATTCCGCTGGTTTTTTTCCCTTCTTTTGCTCCCACGGCAATGTCTTACAAGCCTGAACTGATTTCCAGGCAGGGGTTCCAGACACGAGAGCAACCACTGAGTGTTGTATCACAGTTTTCTCTTGGCAAACACGCTGTCTTCGAGGTCAGTGTGAGCAGAGCAGTATTTGGCCTCTGGACTTGTGAGTGACTTAGCATTGCTTTTGTCTTTGTAGGCTGCTGGGAAGGAGCCTGGTGACCCTGCCATTGCATCCCTCCTGTCCCCTTGCCCCAGCCACCAGTTTTTACTTTGCCCCTTTGCCAAGAAGTAGGACACAGAGATGCTCCTCTGGCAAATGAGTGTTGCCTGACGGTGCAGTGCCCTGATGCTCACCATGTGCTGATGGAGTGATTTAATTCAGGAACTGCAAAGATTCTGTTTCTCAGCCTCTTTTCTCAGTGAGAACTTCATGTCTCAGACATTGTCCAGGAGGACAATTACATTGCTGTAAATGATCATGCACCACTTTGAAGAAAGGTAGTTAAACATCTGAAGACCACAGACTTGGATTAATGGCAAGAGGGCTTATTGGAAGGCTGAGGGAACCGTGGCACTGCCTAGGTGAAATACTGATCCCTTGGTTGTGCTGTTGCCACGCTGCTGTTTCTGAAACTTGAGACAGAGGTTTTGAGATCTGTGGAAATTTTGAAATTATACTAAGTGACAGCCATTAAGAAGTAATTACAGAAAAAGAAAAACAAGCAAAATGATCAGTGGGGTTTTTTTCCCTTCCTCCCACATGTGAAACGGTAATGGAATACGGTCTCCTGGTGTCGTATAATGCTTTAAGTACTGCATGTCCCAGTTTCACAATGCTTAGTACAATGTGTACAAAACCAAATATGAGTATGTTGTGGTTAGGTTGTTTATCAGCTATCTGCTTTACTGAATATATATTTCTATATATGTGCTATATTCACTGTGAAGTAACTGTATAAGTAAAGGAAAGGAAAAATCTATTACCAGTTAATTAAATTTCACAAGGTCCTGCAAAAAGCTATAGAGGACCATCAACATCAGGAGCTAACCTATTGCATTGTTTTTTCTTTTCTTGTTAAAGTGTGACGTCATTCTTTTTTTTTTTTCCCCCTGATGTTACTTGGTTAATAAGTAGCCCCTGGACAAAGAAAGCAACTACAGCATCATTTTGCAAAGCTTGCTGTGTCTCCTATCCTCTGCTGTATGCCCTCGGATTATAGGATTATTGTATAGCGTTGGCATCTTTCAGCCAGTGCTAATAACTGAAATTGGCGGCATGTGCCAAAACTCCATTAACAAACACTGGTTCACATTTCAAATAACTGCTCATTTCAGCCAAGCATGTGTTCTTTTTTATTTGCTGTTCATGAAACAGATTGCTTTTTTACATTAATGTAAATTGCTGCTTATGTCTGCCCTATGATGTATATGGACAGAGTATTCATTCTTTCTTCTGCTTCATGACATTCTGTTTTCAGTCCCTTCAGGCTACTCACATTAGCGTTGGACTTTGATTCTTCACCTACTGTAGACACGGGTGGGTCAAAGCAAAAATCTTCTGGGCTCAGTGATTGGCGTATGCTTTGCAGATTTTCCCTTTCATGTCCTTCAGCACAGTTGTGATTGTTTAGAGTAACTTTAATCTTCTTCAGCCCTCTGTTTGCTGACAAGAGCAGGACAGTTTCTTCCTTTTCCCTGACGGTCAAAGTAGCCCATCCCTGCATTTGATCCTCCTCTGAGTTCCTGTGTCTTTAATATACACGCCCAGAAACACACACTGTATTGTATTTCACTATTTCCCCGCCCGTACGGGATAAACCTCTCTCAAGACTGAATCTTCCCCTTAGCGGATCTCAGTGCCATTGGTGGGTCCTGATAAGTTCATACTTACTTTCTCTCTTTTAATCATTTCCATGTTTCAATTCCTGTCTCCCAGATAACTTTTCATTGCTAGTTCCCAAATGTATTTTGCCTGACTTCCACTCAGTTCAGTCCTGTGGGTCTTCAGGAACAATATCCTTGTCTTCCTCTGTACCAATACCTTTCAGCTTTGTAGAGCACTCCCATGCTTATGTAAACCTCAGGCATTATTAAACAAGAAGGACTTCTCCCAGGACTGATCCTCAGGTAAAAAAAACTATGTATTTGACCTGCTGGAGAGCAGCACAGGGGAAAGGGACCTGGGGGTTCTGGTGGACAGCAGGATGACCATGAGCCAGCAATGTGCCCTTGTGACCAAGAAGGCCAATGGCATCCTGGGGTGTATTAGAAGAGGAGTAGCAAGTAGGTCGAGAGAGGTCCTCCTGCCCCTCTACTCTGCCCTGATGAGGCCACATCTGGAATATTGTGTCCAGTTCTGGGCCCCTCAGCTCAAGAGAGACAGGGAACTGCTTGAGAGTGTCCAGTGCAGAGCCACAAAGATGATGAAGGGAGTGGAACATCTCCCTTATGAGGAAAGGCTGAAGGAGCTGGGTCTCTTTAGCTTGGAGAAGAGGAAGCTGAGGGGTGACCTCATTCATGTTTATAAATATGTCAAGGGGGGGTGTCAGGAGGATGGAGCCAGGCTCTTTTCAGTGATGTCCAAAAACAGGACAGGGGGCAACAGATGCAAGTTGGAGCATAGGAGGTTCCACAAAAATATTAGAAAGAGCTTTTTCACTGTGAGGGTGACAGAGCACTGGAACAGGCTGCCCAGGGGGGTTGTGGAGTCTCCTTCTCTGGAGACTTTCAAAACCCACCTAGACGCGTTCCTGTGTGACCTACTGTAGGTGATCCTGCTCTGGCAGGAGGTTGGACTAGATTTCTAGAGGCCCCTTCCAACCCCTGACATTCTATGATTCTATTCTATGATTAAAAAAACCCTATCCACTGTAAAAAAAAAAATAGTGTACATTCACTCCTTTAGGAGTAAGGTAGTTAGGTGGATAAAGATCCATGACCTTTTTTTCTGTGTTTTAATTCTTATTATCCATATTACATTTAACTTCTGATGAATGTCAACGTCCTTGTGGCCTTACCTAGACTCTTTCTCCACCATCCTTAGACAATAGTTCCTTTTCTTTCAATAATTGTATGCATGAGGTCAGAAAAATCTTCTCCTAGATGTTGTCATACCTTTTGCAAGGTACCCAGGTTTTGACAACAGAGGTCTGGCAAGTCTTCCAGTGGCAATTAGATATTGGTGCCCTGTGTTTATTCATCCTGTCTTTCTGCAAATAGACACCAGCCCCTTTAGCAGAGACTCGGCTGCTCTGGTACAAACCTTAGGCTCTTGGCTCACCACAGAGCAGACATCTGCCTGTGACTTTGAGAAACCATGGCACGAGGGTTAACCCCAAGTCTAAAATGGCACGACATCCAGCTGGAAACCAAAGAAGACAGGTATGGTACAGAATATCCTGTGACACTAGTCTGAATATACCTTTCTGCATCTGAAGGAATGGCTGATTGGAAAAGGCTCTGAAGTCAAAAGACGAATTTGTTAGCCCAGTTGTGGCTATTACTGGCTTATTAGAAACCAGCTTCATGGTTAGTGGCATTTATAATTAAGGAAACACAAATAAGATGCTTTTGCTCAAATAGGTGTAACAGCTTTGTTTAAAAACACGAAAATCTGTCAGTGACTTCTGGATATGGTGGGATGTTTAATTAGTAAACCTAAGGCCCATCCATTTATTTTTTTTAAACAGCAACTCTCCTTTTCTAAAATATTTGTGGTGTTTTTCCTTCTAACTTCTAAGATCTGGTACACTGAAATTAGCTTCCTAGTCATAAATCTGGCCAAGGGAGAAGGGGCTACCTTATACAGATTATTCTTTTATGGACAGTAACAAATGTGTTAGAAATACCGAAAACACATCCGAAAACGACAACCAGGTTAAAATAACTTCAGTCAGAAAAGATTTTAGAAATTTCCACAAGAGGTCACTGTTATCATTAGCAATAGATAAATAGCCCTCATTTTAGGACTCAAGAGCTGGCATAGTTTCTCCCTTAGAGAAAATCTAAGGTCATTTGGAATAAATATTCCCCACATAATATCTCCCTCATCTGTCTTACAACACGAATCTGATGAGATAACACGTTTTTCATTCCTAAATTTGTCATAGGCATCCTAGATTTTAAAGATGCTGAGACTATCCTACATTTTCCTTGTCAAAGAACAACCTTCACAAATTGACACATTTTAATGAGAAGGATTTACAAGGACATGCTCATGGTTCTGTTCATGATTTCTCAGGGTATTACATTAAAAATATAAATAAATAAGCATTGAAATATTGTCTTTCTTATGTTGGCAGAAGATGGCAATCTCATGCTGTTACAGCTTCCTTATCCTAGCTGAGGCCTTTTCTTAAAAGACACATGGACTGGGGGAAAATGTGTGAAATTGCTACTGGAAGTAAAAGCATCCAGTAGAATATCAGATCCATAGATTCTCTTAGGGAGAGGTTATATGAAATAGTAACCTGATATCCTGACAGTAAAATTTGGTGGTAAAAAGGGCTGGTTTTGAACTGTGACTTCAGGAATGCCAAGTTTTCAGTCACCCAGAAATATAGGGGCTGCCTGTAACTTCCACCATGCCAAACACGAGGGGAGAGTGGGATCCGTGTTATTTGATCATTCTCCTTTTCCAACAAAGCTGCTTTCCATTGCCTTGAAAGGATTGCCGAAAAGCAGCGTATTTGAATGAATACTATGCGCTCAAGGGTGCCTTTCCTTTCTAGGTGCTCAGATGAAACGGAAAAGAAAGGTAGGGAGGTCACCGTAACGTGCTGTAGACGGTAATTCGTAGCAGCGGCGCTGCCTGCTTAGCGTGATCGCTTCAAAATATTGCGCTGTCAAATGGAGGTAGTCCTTCCTCACAAAAACAGGAGCCCGCTGCCTCAGAGGGAAACGGGATGGAAAGAGCAGAGGGTTATTACTTTAGGACAGATGCAGATCAAATGAAGCAGTGCTTTGTGTCAGGCTTTCTGCCCAAATGACAGTGTAACTGCTGTGTTAATGGAAACCCTGGAGGTGGAATGAATATGGGCCCTTCGCCGGGCAGGCAATCGCTAGACCAGAGTAATTCTATACCGTGATTGAGGTGCAGACAACAAGAGACAAAAATAGACTTAGCCCTTTTTTTCCTTTTTTTTTTTCCTTTTCCTTTTTTTTCTTTTTTTTTTTCTTTTCAACATCAATTGTGCACATACAGAAAATGCTTAGGTAAAATCTTCCATTCCATACCGAAGAAAATTGCTCCTTAACCTCCAGGTAAGTTGGTCCAAGAGCATTTCTAGTCAACACCTCTACTGACCTTCTCTACCTGAGTAAATTGGCTATAATAACTGCTGCAGAATATATCATCTCCCAATAGCTGCTTGGGAGTAGTTCCTACTAGGGCATGTTATTTGAAGCAAAGCCACTGTATTTCCAGAGGGCTGTGATTATTCAGGAGAAATAATCTTTTTCAGGGAAGCAAAGCCACCTGGTGAGCTATTCCAGAGCAGCTATTGCAGTGTGTTTGTTTTGGAATAACTATTCTGGTCTAAAAAGGCCAGAGGACTACCAGTTAACCTAACTTTCACATCCTCCCCTAGGCTGGCCGGGAGCGTGCAATTGCATTCCTATTTAGGCAATTATGTGGATAAACTGTATGGCCGGGCATTGGGAAGTTTTAGTGGTTATGTGTATGACTCTTATTGCTACCAAAAGATGTGCTCTGTATTCAGGGTAAAATACTGGAGAAATTTTGTAGTGCCTCATATACCATCTCACAGGTAGAACTGGATCCTCCCAACCTAGAGTACAACCCAGTCATGAAGGAGGGGAGCAAAGAAATAGGCTGTTAACAGGCATTACTATGAAAGTATCTCTTAGATGAACCCTTTCCAAACAGTGCAGGCAAAATTGTGTGTATTATTGGCTTGTGTCAACCTGTTGTACTTTGGCCCTTGGCCATAAAATATAAAACTGCTTTTGGTATTGTAGTGGACAACTTCTATTTGTCCTTCACTGTCTTAAAATCTTTAAAATTCCCTTTTGCCAAAGATCTTTGATATCTGTGACTTTTGTTCTGTGAAAAAAAAACCAAACCCATCATTAGAGAAACTGTGTCTACCACCATAATTACTTGACAGTGACACAAAGTACTGTTTGTTTGTGAGCTCGCTCGTGAACAGTTTTTACAGCCACAAGAAAGCACATCAGCATCTAAGCCCAGGCATTGCAGGGGTAAATCTTGCATATGAGAGAGGAGCAGGGACAGCAGCACAGCATCGAGCTGGAAAACCTTTTGTGGTGGTTTCCCTGTGGGAAGTGAAGACATTTTCTGTTGAAACACAACTCACTGAAAGACAAATGCTAAACCTGGTGCTTTGAAAAATGAAAGTAAACCTTTCTAGGCCATCTGTTTCCTAAATCTGGGAGGCAATCCAGTCTGGAAGCGTGTTTCCAAACACCTTTCATGGACAGCAAGGGGTTTCTCCCACCTGAAGCTGAAATCTTTCCCAGGACTGGGTGCTCAGTAGTGCTCCTGAGCTAATCATATTATCTTAGATAAAAGACAGAAGCTTGAGTGATATACTTCCCTTGCCCTCCACCCCCCCCCCCCCAATTCAACAGTAAGGAAGGGAAATCTGTGGGGTGCACTCAGACATACCTTGTCATTGAAATCCACATCTGTGACACAGTTTGATTCACAGTCACTGAATATTAGAACGGCAACATTCATGATAGTGATCAATATATGTGCTGCCGTTAATGATGGTGGTTCAGGTAATTAGGAAGGACGCCTAGAATGAAGCTGGCATCTGAAACCTCCAGGTTTCCCTTCAGAGAAAGGCATAAAGGAGGAAAGCGGGGGGAATTAGCAGATTTGTCTTTCAAGCCTTGCAGAAAAATCCTCTTCGCCAGTGGCAGAGGCTCTATCAATCAGCAGAGGAAAAGGATGCTGCCTTTGAACCGCTTTGCTTTCTTACCCCATAGAGCTTTGGATCATATCAAATGAGGCAGGGTGGCAAGGATGTGTGCTCACACACAACAACAGCAGGTAAGGGCATTGTAGTCACCAGACAGGAAGATTTCTTCCATTCAGCCCTTGTAATCCTGGGCAGGGCTTTATTTAGATGTTTCTAATTACCACAGTATGTTTAAATAGATACACAGAAAAATCAGCAGGGAGCAACAGTTCTCCCCACTGCCTGGCAGGGCTGATGATGACAAGGGTCATGTAATGGCTTAATATGATGCCACTTAATATCCTACTTAAGCAATGTAATTATGGGGTTTATTTGATAGAGCAAGGTTTATCTCCTGCAGAAGGCACGAATGAGATTGCCAGATGCAGGTGCTGCTGGGTTACAAGACTCATTTTTTGTGTTATATAGGTTTTACAGCCTTGTCCACTCTGGCGATTTTCACTTTCTAAATCCAACACAGTCTGTCTCTTCAGTCTGTCTCAGTGGTGCCCCTGTATAAATAAGCCACTTTCCTCTAGTAGTTGGCAGCTCTCATTACAAATATTTTCTGCCAGCTGCTCTTGGAAGATTTCTTTATTTTATCTCTTCACAACAAAATGGAGATCTCAGACACTCGTCCCATGTTTTAACATAGTGTGCCTCAGAGGAAGTGACTCAGTCTTTGTGTACAGTCTTAGCAGACAGCAAAGTTTTCATGCAGGAATATAGAAAAGAGATTTATGTAACTAATATCACACTGAAAACAAACAAGCCCTCCAACCAAGTTCAAAGTACCAGGTTAACACATACTTTCTAAGTAAATATGGTTCTTTCACATTTGTCTAGACCTTCTGATCTAAATCTTAAGATGCTAAAAGAACTTGGGGAGGAGGCGGGGGCTGGGGAAGTGAAATGCCATTGGGGATTTTCTCCAAGAATTTGCAAATGCGGAGCTCTTGCCCCATCTTCTGAAGGAGAGGCAGGATGCCTTTCTTTCAGGGCAGGGGACGGGAGCCTCTGGGGAAGTGTAAACGCATCAGTGCAACACCAATTCCTAGAAAAAATACTGAAACAAATAATCAGACACCTGGAAGGGAGCAAGGGAAAGAGTAGCTGCCAACATGGATTTGTCAGAATGGTCTCATTTCCTTATGTGACAGGGTGACAGATCTCTCTGACAGAAGCAAATGCATGTCTGGTCACAGTGTCTCCCGCCAAGCGCTCACAGGCAAGCGCAGAAAGTGTGTGGTCTAGACAGATCTACTGCATGGCGGGCTCAAAACGGGCTGGAAAACGTTACTCAGAGAGTACCGGTAATTAGCTCATTATCAAAATGGAAGTTTTTGATCAAGACAGTCTCGGCGGGAGGCTGCCGTGGCCCTGTGATTGCTCAGTGTCTTTGGCAGTGAAGACAACGGTGCCAACGATGGACTCAAGAATGAGCCTGTCACCATTTACAGACAGCAGGAAGGGGCAAGATCCCTCTGCAGTGCTGGGGAAGGCTTTGAATGGCTTGGTATATTTGAGACATGGCCTTCCAGAAACAGAAAAGAACATGCAATTTAACAGGGAAACGTCCAAAGTGCAAATAGCAAATGTCAGAGAAGCACCAGTTTTGCAAATAAATAAATCTATAAATAAAAAAAACCAACAACTAGAAGGTGTAGTGAACCAGAGGCTGAATGTGAGTCTACTGTGTCATGCTGCAGTGACAAAGATAAACCTCATATTTCTACACGTACGTAAAAACATGTAAAGTAATATTTTAGCTGTATTCAGCACTGGCATGGTCTCAGCTTGAAGACTGTGTCAGGTTTGGGGTACTGCACCTGAAGAAAGGTGAGACCCAGCTGGACACAACTCTGAAGAGCCCACTGGAAAAAGCAGAGCCAAGAAAACATGACCCATTAACCAGGTCTGAAAGAAATGGGTGTGGTTTAGCCTTAGGAGAGACACTTAATCTGCCCTTCACACTTCTCGTGAGGGAGACAACTGGGACTGGATCAACGTTTCAGCAAAGATGGTGTAGGTTAGACACAACACAAGCCGTCCCTTACTGTGGAAGGGGCTGCCGGGGGAGGTTGTTGGGCCTGGCTACCAGTGGCTGAAGAAGAGCCAAGACAGGCATCTCTGGGGAGCTTCCCGCACGCAGCAGACCCCACCGTGGATCAGGGAGGTGGTAGGTGGCTCTGCAAGGAGGGTCCCTCCCTGCAAGTGACCCAACAGCTGCCAGCACCTGTGCACAGATTCAAAGACACCCACAGTAGTGATCAGGGCGATCTCCCTTCTTCCAGGCTGAGCTCTTACACGCCACTTTCTCCTCCTACTAAGTGATGAGAAAAATAGTGGGAAATGCCACTGAAAGGCATAAAGTTGTACTTGGCACCTGGGGCATGGCTGGGGCCAAGGGACCGGCTGCAGGTGGGTACCTTGCTGTGCTGCCTGTTTTGCACGTGTCTGCACACAAGTGGTTCTACCTCGAGGTCCGTGTGACAGTTGTCAGTAATTATCAGCCCCTCTCTGCAAATTTCTGCGAGACTTACCTGTATGTTACTCAAACAGCACTATTACAACAAGATGTTTTTTATGAGAAAGAGCCAGTTAAAGTATTGAACGTTCAAAGAATTAGCTCTGGAAGGGAGAAGCCGATGAGTCATGGTCTGTGCGGAGTCCCCCAGTTTGAAAGCCTCAGAGATGTTTGGGTATCATGCAGTGAGCTGAGATGTGGAGCCTTAACATCTAACCTATCTTAAAACAGGCAATATCTTGCCTTGCTCCTTATTCCTCCATCTAGTCAGAGAGCACATTCACGAAACACCTTAGGCTTTAAAAGATAGCAATGAAAAGAGCCTGCTACCATCCTCACCTCAAGAAGAAACAGCTTTCTGTCCCTGGGGAGAACACAGGCTTGTGACAAACTAAGGGGAAGGACATCCCCCTCTGCCTCCCAGCCTTTGAAAGTTGAACTGTGCCCTCCCAGCCGGCACGGCCAAGGAGCTGGTCCTCTTCATGTCCGTGGGGAATTAAGTCTGGTTGAAGGAACACAGAAAATCTGAAGCAATTCAGACAAGCATGACTCAGCCACCCTGTCGCAGTAGGTTTATAATGCTGAGGAAGAAATTTACTCTTGAGCATGTTTTAATTGACACACCAGATTATATACACTGAAAGAATATCTTTCAAAATAAAAGATGACAGACTTTCAACATCTGGTCTAATTCCCTGCAACTATACTAGCAGATGTAAACTGTTATGTATTCTATTAGCAAATATCCGTCCTTTATTTCCTTTTTCTAAGTATATGAATATGCTTGTATATATTTTTATTACAGCTATAACAATCTATCTTAATTTTATATATTCACGCTTGGATTCTGGATTTAAACAAAAACTGCTCATGGTGTGCAAAATTCTGCTCATAGAAGTGGGTAGAAGTTTTGCTAATTACTTACGTGGGGCTAGGATTTTGCTCAATAAGATTATGCATGTCTCAGGAGTTTCCAGAAGCAATATAAACCGTGAGACTGAAGCTGAGGTTGTGTTTATAGGCACCATAATTGCACCAGAAAAATTCTGGGTTTTTTTGTTGTTGTTGAGCTTATTTGCATTTTTTCTGGAGCTGATTGAATGAGGACTGTTTGTGAGCCCTTATTTTGGCTGTCTCACGGTGATCAGAGGATGACGGAGAGGAAGAGCTGTGCCAGCTTCACTCACTGCACCCTGTCCCACGAGCCCTCAGGCAGCGCTTGCACAGAATCGAGGCGGGGTGATGTTACCAGGACTGGGAAGTAAAACCTGTCAAGCTGCTGGTTCAGCTGAATTTTTAATTTATGTTTAATTTTTTTTCCCCTGCCTGCAACACTTCTGTCCAAAGAAGATGCCCAGTTTCTGCTGCCACCTCTGCTTCTGTGTATACTTCCTAACCCATGTCAGCCTCAAAAGCTGACTCAGCCAAGATCTACTGTAGAATCATAGAATCATAGAATCAATCATAGAATCTTAGAATGTTCTGGCTCATTTTCATAAGGGTAGCTCAGCTGCTAAATTCAGGTGAGCAGTAACTTCCAGCAAAGCAGTGGTGACAAGTACTTAGGGCTGGTGACCTTAGCCACTGAGGCTGAACCAACCAGGACAGGACGCGTTGCATCCTTTACCCCATCACCCACTACAGCCGGTATTAAAATCCCTTCTTTTATTGACTGCACAGAATTGGTTTGGTAGGGCATTGCTCAAAACATCCAGCACACTTCGCAGACAAAGTGCATTAATGGAGTGGGAGGGGGAAGCCGGCCTCCGAAACAGCAGTAGGCCGTCAACAGATGCCTCGTAGTGCTCATTCATCCAGCATCAGCCTCTCCAAATATCTAAGTTAGAAAGTAAGCTTTGAAGCCAGCCTGGGAGGTAAAAATTGAAGGAGCTGAGAAATTTGCATCTTTTTGTGCATTCAGTCAAAACTGCTCCTGCGAAAACACATAAAAGCCCCTAACCATTACGGATTTGTATATGCAGATTTAGTTCTTCAGCTACTTTATGGTAAGACACAGAAACCTGTCAACAGAAGCACTGTCGGTATGTTCCATTAGCATGTATTTATTTACATGACTATCGGAAAACAACCGCTCAGATAAATCATTGTTAGGGAAGTGGACTACTTAAAGAATGTGTGGCCCATTTGCCCATAAAACACCAATTATCACAGCAGCACCTCTCCAATGAATCACCAGTAATGAGACACCATTATGGAAAGTATCAATTTTCAGTGCAACTCAGCCACATTGTACACGGTCAATTGTACCAAAACTCCTAACAAATAAAACTTTTCCATGAAAATACATTGGTCTCTGAGAAAAATATTATTTTCCAAGAGGGCTCAACCATTTTTTCACAATTTATATTATGAGCAAATAACATCTCAGTCTGTGTGTTACTCATTGCTTTTTGGAAACGTGGGTAGCTCTTCACTTTCAACCAGAATTCTGTCAAAATATATCATCCTCAGGTACGAGATCACTTTTGTACATCTGTGCTTCCGAAGGAGTTTCACAAGGCCTTTAAAAGCCAATGTAATGTGATTTCATGATGTAGATATGCAGATGAAAATATTCTCTGCCCAATTCTTCTAGCCACCTCTTGGTAGCATCCAGAGGCAATGTGTCTTTGTCATGAGATAGACAAAACAGGTTTTTCAGATTTCCTGAAAACCTTCACAGGATTCCCATGGGGAGCATATTTCCATGCACTGAGGGGGAGAAGAGACAGTTTAGTACTGGTGCAGAATGGGGCAGAATTTTGACTCGTGGAAAAAAAAATCTGCCTAGACTGAAAAGCAGACATCTATCTTGGACCTTCTACGTGAGTCAAGAGTCCTTCCTCTGAAGCAGCTGTTGCCTACATCTCTGCCCTGACAGCCTGCGACGTTAAGGAGAATCAGGTCATTGCCACAGCTCATTGCAGCCCTTAGCTTTGTTTTAATGGGAAGAAACAGTGCCTCTCACTGCGTAACAGATAGAAAGAAATCTGCACAGCTGTGTGCCTCCTCATCCTCCTTGAGAAGGAAAGCAAGCGAAGGGGGAAATCCACGGTTCCCAGCACGTCAGTTGGTGATGTTTCCTGGACCATGGGAGTGGCAGTGAAGGGAAAGGTAGTGCTTGTGTTAAGCTAGGGAGGTTTTTACATCATGTGAAGCCCTGGTGTCAGGATGCACACAGCTGGGCAAAGCTACTATGACACCAACAAATTTCAGCAGTATTCCATTCCTCCTACATACATTGAGACAAAGGAGGTCTGGGCTGATATTCGTGGTAAATACTTACCGTGCAGAGTCCAGAAAAGAGAAGGTACTACGTTTTTTTTCATTCTTGATCTATGCGCAGACTGAAGGCATGTTATAAAGAAATATTCAACAATGAATGCATGGCAGCAGTCAATAGAGAGGATGGAATATTTCCTCCTCTCTGCTGTAGTTTCAGTGTCCGGTTTAATTTTGAAATGCATTCTTGTAGAGGTATGGATATGGGCTTCTCCCACATCCTGTGAGGACCACAGCTGCACACTCACATGCATCACAGTTTGGCACATCTTGTGTGTATAGACAGATTTCCCTGAAAAATCAATTTTCTGGGTTGATCCCTGTGGACTCTGTCCCTAGCTGACAATTTCAGTCACTTCTGGTGTTTTCAGGAGCACCTCCTGAGTTCTCACGGGGTGCATGTACATAGCCATGCACTACTTTTGTCTTGCAACATCTATGTGAAGCTGATTATTTTGGAGGCTTGCTCTTGTGAGGGACCTGTGGCTGTCTGTGATGTGGTTGGGAACAAGACAGCAGGGCATTTATATATTCCTTTTGTTTCCTCAAGCAGCTGTCTCTTCCTGATTCTCCGGCATGAACACTAGTTTTCCTGCCTTAATCAAACCTCCTTGCTCAGGTCTTCATCATTAAACATCACTTTGCTTTCTTGTACAATATATATCTGTGCCAAGGATATGGGTGTATCATAGGAGGATAGGCATTTACTAGTTTTCCCAGCTGGATAGATACTTAATGGGCATGCTGCTTGTTTCACATCAAAAAGGTATAGTCTTGGGAGTCGGATATTATGAGGTCTGTTTTATCACAGATTCATTTATCACAGATTCAAGCAGGTGGCATAATGCTGGAGTAGTGGGTGATCGTCTTCCGGCACACAGGGCTCTGTGGCCACAGGGGAGGCAGGTCCACAGCTCTCACCTGGGTCCTGTTCACTGCTGCTCCCTTTTGTAGCTGCTTAATTGCTCCTGCCACAATCCAACATGTAATTCAAAATGGTTGGTGGGCAGCTCCACTTTCAAAAGGACAGGAGCCTTCTCTGATCCATGAAATACTTCTGGTTGCCGATTCCACACATCAGATTTCCCCCTGCAGAAACCCCAAGGCAGCAGTGGCTGTAGACTTTGCGGGCTGTTTTTTTAACCTTCGTTTCTCACATAGCTACCCCTTGTCAAGGCTGGGCCTGGTCCAGGGAATAAGACTCACCCCTACATTCTTAAAAAACATCATATATCTTCTTTTACAATTATGCACCCAAGTGAGCTATAAATGGAGAGTAACTGCCATCTGCAAGAACAAAGGGGTTCGCTGAGCAGTGATAAATAATAAATTGCCCAGGAAAAACGCATCCCCTACCTCGGGTTTTGTTTTGCTTTGGCTTAGCACAATTTCCACAAAATTTTTGGCAATCACACTGCCATTATCTTTTCACGACGGAGGCCCTAGGAACTTGTTCAGCCCACAGCGCGAGCCCTTTATGTACCTACTAATGTGTTGGTTCACAGACAGACAGAGGGAGGCTGCTGATCTGAATAGCAATCAGATGCCAGCGTATGCTGCCTCTCTACAAGAGCCGTGGACATTAATAATGTCTCTGGGGAGTGGCTGCAGCTGTAATAAAGAAAAGATATCTGCAGTGTTTGCACAGCTCTCTTCATTCATCCTGATATGTAGTGAAGTGTGATAATAAGGACTTTACAAAATCTGACAGTCTTGGGAGGGGGGCATTTGTCATGGGGGGAAAAAGAGGGAAGAAACATTTGTTTCTACTAGACATAGTTGGAGATATTTTTAAATTTGACCCCGTGGTTTTTGGTTTGGTTTTTATTTTGTATATGAAACAACAGTCACAACATGGCCCTTTCAGAATATAACGGAAGGGATTTTGATTTGGAGCTCTGACTCTGGAAAAATGTCGTGTCGCAGGCCTGCATGCACACTTTCATCCTCCATCCACAGCAACAGCTGTGATTAAAGCAAGCTTGAAAAAAATGATTGCTCTGAACGCCCAGATACAACAAGGAATCAGTTAGACGGTGAAAAACTAAAACTGGCTATCTGAGGGTTTTCACTGTGTTACAGATCAGCTCCTGCGAACGCAGCATGCCCCAGATCAGGCCCTTTGTGCCTCCTCCTCCAAGACATCAGGAGCTCAGCACCAGCCAGTATGGGCAGGTGAAGCACCGGGACTTGCCCTGGCGCACAACCTCCTGCGGCTTCCACCGCTGCTCACCTTCACAGGGCAAAGCAACCCCCCCGGCTGCCCCCCTGAGAGCTGCAGGGGCTGAGCTGGAACATGACTCCCAGCGTTTCCCTCCCCAGGAAGCACACGCAGCTGCCCGTGAGTCGGGTCCCACGCAGGCTCCTGGTCTCAGCGTTAAATCACACCCTGCAAACACCAGGGGAGACTCGAGGTATCGCGAGGCTGACTTTACATTATGTTTACAACTTAGTATTTTTCTTCTGGCGGCTTCTGGGCACTTAGCTTTGAATATTTAATACTGCAGCAGCATGCTCTCATCTCCTTTCTCCGAAGACAAGGGAGAATTCAGAAACACCAAGACAAAAGTAATTTGTCAGCTTGGTGACTCATGTATCCGACTTGCACAGCAGGTCTGTCTGAGCTCCAGCAAGGTGGAGGAGATACGTGTTTGCAGTGACAGCCCAAGGAGACGGAGATGACAAGGCACCTCAGGGTGCTTGGAGCACTAGAGAGTCTCCTTACAGCACGGTTTACAGTGTCTAGACACTGGTTTCAGTGCAAAATCATGAGTTTCCACCAGCAGTGTTGCTGGGCACGAGTAAGAACTCAGAGCAGCTCAGTGGCCTCCACCACAGGAGAGTTTTCGGTGACAGTAAATCTAACACAGGAAAGCACCTGTGGATCACAGAAGTGCTGCTGCGATTAAATGCAGGCAAATTATGTGATTACAAAGGTGAACATGCACAGTGTCGAAAAACAGAAATTTCAACGTTTCATAGCAGTGTTGCCAGCTCTTTTTACAAATTTCTGGTTAATTGAGACTTAAAAAGAAAAAAAATCTCAGTTGCTGAAGTCTTTTGATTATGCAAGGATCTCATATCTCAGTTGCTGAAATCTTTTGATTATGCAAGAATCTCATATGATCATAGCATATAAGGTCGGATGGACCTCAAGGACATCTGGTCCAACCTTTCTTGGGGAAAGCATGGTCTAGATATGATGGTCCAGCACCTTGTTCAACTGAATCTTAAAAATGTCTCATGCTGGGGACACCATCACCTCTCTGAGGAGATTATTCCAATGGCTTATTGTCTTTGTTGTGAAAAATTTTCCTCTTTTATCTAATTGGAATCTCCTCATTTCATCTTTCCCTTCAAATAACAGTTGGACTGCTAGTCCTTTTGGCTAAGCAGAAATATCCTGATACTATGGCTTACAGATGCAAAAACTAAAAGACAAATAAAAGGGGCCCTGCATTTATTAATTGTAAGACTCTTTTGACTCTTAATTCAACTGATGCTTCCAAGGCTTGTGATGCACTTCAGTTTTAGCTCATCTGAGCATCTTACATGTGCTCGGCATAAGGTTTTTCTCCACATAGCAAGTATATGACAGGCGTAAGGGTAGGAGTAATCCCACATGCGCATATTAATGCATTCCTACATTTTCTGAAGATATGAGGAAGGTAGATGTCAAAAAAGAAAGTCTCTAAGTATAAAAATGTCAGTGGTTTCTTGTACTATTTTTTTTTTTAAAGTTTATGACAAGCGAAGATGTAGTGCTGGGCAACATCCTCAGCGCAAGTCACCAGGCTGCCTCAGGCATAGTCTGGGGCAAGAAGAGCTGCACAAAACCAATTTGAGACAAAAACTGATGGTCTCATGAAACTGCAAGTTGCTCCGCTGGCCTACGCTCCCAGTCTGGAGGGCAGCAGCGCTCCACTGCAACCCTTTCCTTCACTGTCAACGAGCAATTCAGTGAACAACATGATCCCTCGTCTGCTGGCTCATGTTTGAGTTGGTTCCAACTTCCAATTAGCCAGGCTTAGCTTAATTCAGAAAGTATGTCTGAAGCTCTGGGCCAGCAGCAGTAACAGCAGCCAGGCAGCCAGGCTGGATGAGCGCTGTCAGTCGATAGCCTGGCTGGGTGGCAGGGGCCTTCTCCCTCCCACATTGCCATCTGAAACATCACCTTTCTCTCCAGCACATGGAGAGATTTCAGAACCAGCCCAGAAAGGGTGGGGAGGAGGCAGGTGGGAGGATGTTTAAACCATGGCAAAGGGAGCTCTCAATGGGGTGCCATAGCAGTGAGCACTAATGAAAAGTGGGGTGCAATCCTGGCCACTTTTATTTTGCATTTCCCAGCATCAGAGACAGTAACTGCTTTTATCGCAAAAGAACATTTGCAGGATGTGTCTCAGAATGGTTGGTATTTGCTTACATTTATTTTTTTTTCAATGGATGGAGAGGAGACAAGCCAAGCCTCGGAGTTCCTGTGGTCCCACTTAAGTCAAAGAATCACAAAATATTTTGGGAGGGACCTTTGAAGGTCATCTAGTCCAACACTCTGCAGTAAACAGGGACATCTTCAGCTAAGTTAAAAGTTGCTCCGAGCCATTCCAGCCTCATCTTGGACGTTTCCAGGGATGGGACATATACCACCTCTCTGGGCAACCTGTTTTAGCGTTTCACCACCCTCATTGTAAAAAATTCTTCCTTATGTCTTGTCTAAATCTACCCTGTGTTAGTTTAAAACCATTATCCCTTATCCTATCGCAATAGGCCCTGCTAAAGAGATTGTCCTCATCTTTCTTATGAACCTCCTTCAAGCACTGCAAGGCTGCTATAAGGTCTCCCCAGAGCCTTGACTCCTCCAGGGTCAACAGCCCCAACTCTCTCAGCCTGTCCTCATAGGAGAGGTGTTCCAAGCCCACTGATCCTCTTTGTGGCCCTCCTCTGGACCCGCTCCAACAAGTCCATGTCTTTCCTGTGCCAAAATCCAAGCAGATCGCAGGGCTCATGCCGGTGCCTCACTCCAACTAACCGTACGTGCACCTGTGCGGGTCAGGCGGTTGCCTTTGTGCTTCGCAGCAGCGCAGGCATCTGCCAGTCCTCCGATATGTGCTTCAGGCCTGGCTTATATAGGTCTAACTGATTAATTAATCTCTGTGCAGCAACTGGAAAATGTAAAGTGCTACATAAAAGATAAGTATTACTATTACTAAATCTGTACTCGACGAGTGTGACTTGACATAAAGTGGCAGGTTTTATCTTACTCATTGCTACTATCTGAAAGAGGCGATTGAGAGCAAATTTCTGGACCGTAATTTATTCTATAGACATAGTGGGATAAGTAGCGCACACGAGCACCTTACGCTGCATGCACCATGGGAAGCGCTTCACCGACAGAATACTTGATGATTTTTTTTTTTTTATTTTCACACGTTGCTCCACTACCTGTGACTCAGAGGCTCAAATGCAGGGGCATCAGATGGGTACTCCATGCTCCCTCGGGAAATTTGGACTAATAAATCCATCACGGCATATGGCTGCAGAGCCCCCAGCAAGACGCAGAGGGTGGGGTGTTGCGGGAGTGTGTTGGCAGACTGTAATGGCAGAGGCGTGACTGGAAAGCAGTGACATTTGGGGTGCTGCCGAGGGGCTGCTGGAGAGAATGAGAGGAGATGGGCAGCATGACAGCAGCCAATGGCATGGCTGGAGGGTTGCAGTGCTTACCCCTCTCCGGTTGGGCATTTCTTGCAGCGTTCATCGGCTGGGCAGAAGGAGAAAGGGCGGTCGGGAAAGCAAGCCAGCAAGTAATGCAACTGGTAAATATGTGTATGAACTAATATTTACATCTTGTGCACTTGTGGAGAGCCTAGCGCTATAAGGAGTTAATCCTGACTACTCCCTCTGGGCCATATGGCAATATAAATATTTAATACTAACAATAATAATAGTAGAGCTTTGAAAATTAAGAACTCTGTAGGCAGTTATTTTTATTAATAGGAGTATGGAATATTTGTGACTCAATGGCTGCTAAATACTTTCAATTTGGGTCCACAAAGCCAACCTGAGCACACACACAACAAACAGTGCTTGCGTTGCTCCAGCAGGAAAGCAGGTCAGAATCATGCTCCTGGAAAACCACCCATGGCTCTGAGTGAAGTAGGTCACCTTTGTCCAAATACTCACCGTATCTTCGATCTGAAGTAGTGCAAAACTGCTTTCAACTGTGCTTAATTTATCAGTATTCAAATAAGTGAAATACAAAAGCAAGGGTAATACAACCTTATTAGTTTTAATGGGAAAAAGCAGGAAGGGTGAGAGTTCTTTCTGCTGACATTAAACTCTTGCAGACATCCAGGTGTGCGCAAAACTGCTTCTGAAAGAGCAATGCGTAACCCTAACTCTTTCACTCCCTGCCTTTGCACTGAAGTCTGGCAGCTTAGTGTCTCAATTTCTTTGAATTTGGTCTTCTTTAATGAAAAATGTGTGTTACTGCTCCTGGCTTCTCTTTTGCATTTTTTCATCCTTTCACATTTCTTTGCATCTTTTTGCAAAATAATGAAGGAATTCCCGGTGCTCATGCACAGAGAAACTGCTCGCATGAGCACAGCCTCTGACTTCTGCCCTTGCCCTGGTTTCTCAGTCCCTGCAGCCACAGCCTAACAGCATGCAGGTGTGTGACTGCTGTAACGTATGCTGGAGGGCGTAAATCCACCTGGTTAGTGGTTTAAACCTCACTTTCCTAGTAAGACAGGTGATACAAGGCTCTGCTTTAAACTAAGAGCCCTCCTCTAACAGATGCAGTTTTTTGTTTCAGCCTTCAAAGCTCTCCCTAGCACTCTTTCTGGTTGCTCTTGTTCCTCATCTTTCAGGGTGTCTCAAAGTTGTATAGAAAGTACCTCACTTTTAAAGGGGTTCAGGTTAATAAATGATAAATCCAGCCACCGTCAGGTAATGTGCCATAGCCTAAAGAAAAGAGAAAGGTCATGAGCAAACCTCAGACACAAAGTATGTGGTTTCCTTGAAAAGCCTCGAATACACCAGGAAATTTTTTCTTCTTTTGCCAAGCAAGTTTTCTGGACAAGTTCCTGAGCATTGCTTTCTTGTGGATCTCTTGCAAAGTCTCCAAAACAGCGCTTAAAAAATGTAGCTGGCCTCTGAATTCATAGGAGAAACAAAAGTAAAGTAACTGTAAGTAGAAGGGGAAAGAAAAAACCCTGAGAAAATATCTCCCTTTAAAAATTCTTATTCAAGGCTGGTTTAGCTCACTCGGTTGAGCGTGGTGCTGAAACACCAAAGGTTGCAGGTTCGATTCCTGTTCAGTCCTCATGTGTTGCCTGATCTATTTGAGAGGTGTCCCTGCCCATGGCAGGGAGGTTGGATTAAATGATCTCTAAGGTGCCTTCCAGCCTAGGCCATTCTATGATTCTATGATTCTACCAAGGGTGTGAGGAAGTGCTGTGTAAAAGCAATGAGAGGGAGCAGAAAGTGTAGCAAATGGAAGAAATGGAGGGGAAGAGCAAGGAAGAAGGGAATCTGTGCTTCTAGCACCAAGCTGACAAGCTACTTCTCACCATACTTCAGATTTTTATTCCTTATGTTATCTCATTTGGTTATCACTCTAGTTGTCTGCAGCAATGCCACACAGAATTTGCTTGGCAAGAAAAACTGGTTATACCAGGGAAAACTGGAAAGCAATTTTGTGTGATCCAATTTGAGCTGATGTACCAGAAACCTCGGTATGCTATGAAAATGGTGACCCGGAGTCACTCTAAGGCCTGAGGTGATGAACACAGAAAAGATGATAGTTTAACCCGGTGAAGGTCAAAGGAAAGACAGGACCTTAAGAAGATCCTTATCAATTGCCTCATTATGCAAGATCTTGAACCTGATCTTGAAGTTCATGCCAGGGCTTTATGCAAAGCTCCATCTAGTTTTAGGTGAAACTTATGGTATAAACTACTTGTTCCCTTACAGAGAAAGAGCAGATGTGGCTCTAGGCTTCTCAGCCACTGAGGTGGACTGAGTGTTAAACCCAGGGTGAGCTACACTTGGCCAGGCCACTCCTCTAGAAGGAGGAGATGGGGCAACACAAGATGAAGGACAAGGCTGAAAGCCTGAATGGAAAGGGCTCGCTAGTCTCAGTTTTGCCAGTGAGAGGGGATGGAGAAATTGGGCACTTTTTTCAGGCATTTGTTTTCAACTCTGGTTGCAAAAATCCAGTTTTGACCCCTTCTCCCTCTTATCCATGATGTGTCCACCTGTCCAGCGCTCGGAGCAGAGGAGGGAGTGGGTTGTGGGGGATCACATCAGATTTGTTGCCTCGTGCCACACAGAATCACAGAATGTCAGGGTTTGGAAGGGATCTCAAAAGATCATCTATTCGAGCCCCCCTGCCAGAGCAGGATCCCCTACAGTAGGTCACACGGGAACGTGTCCAGGCGGGTTTTCAATGTCTCCAGAGAAGGAGACTCCACAAGCCCCCTGGGCAGCCTGTGCCAGTGCTCTGTCACCCTCACACTGAAAAAGTTTTTCGTTATGTTTTTGTGGAACCTCCTAGGCTCCATCTTGCATCTGTTGCCCCTTGTCCTGTTGTTGGACATTACTGAAAAGAGCCTGGCTTCATCCCCCTGACACTCACCTTTTACATATTTATAAACATGAAGGAGGTCATCCCTCAGTCTCCTCTTCTCCAAGCTAAAGAGACCCAGCTCCTTCAGCTTTTTCTCAGGCCCATGCCATGCCTCATTCCTGCCAACATTGCCTCCCATAATGGAGCAAATGGTGAGCACTGAACTCTGCAAGTGGCTTATTTATTCCACAGCCCTGTGACTGTTGAACTCTTCAGATGCTGTTCAGACGTGCACGCAAAGGAGAGATTTTTAGCTGTTTCAGCATCCTAAAAGATGTTTGGTTTGTTGTGGGATTTTTTTTTATTATTATTATTATTATTCTGGAAAGTTGTTGTTCCACTTCTTGTTTCGTTTTTTTTTATAGTCAGTCTCTGTGAGTACATCACTATCTCTCAGTTTGCAATGGACTGTAGGTGCTGTAGAGGAGAGTTATTTGATTCAATATCAAACTGAGCAATATAAAAGTATTGAGTAGTCTTATTATTGAAATAAATCTTTGGTGCCTCTTCCATTCTGATGTTGGATTTTTTCCATTTATTTCTGTAAAGTCCTGCATTTGGAAGTAATTTGTGTCTTGGAACAGCAACCTGAAATTATTGGCCAGCCTGGCGTATAATGTAATGAGTGCTAGACATTTATAAGCTTAGTGGGTTTGTCAGGAGAATATCAGCTTCCGCTCCGCCACCCTATTACCGAAGGTGTTCTGGCTGACCTTACAGTTGCCCCAGAGTTTTAGTCATCTAGAAGTTTTGGCTTCAAAATCAATACAAGTTTCAATTATGTGTATATATCTTCAGCCGCAATAGAAAGCAGTGGTCTCTGCATCCATCTGATGTTGGAGGCAATGTTATCTAACAGCTGACAGAGCAGACAGGAACTTGGCTGGCTTGGGAATGCTCTGCTGAAATGGATTTTGAGACTCTGAACAGAGCATTTAGTTCTTCTGCTTCTTTTGTGGTCTGTAAAACGGGCAAGGTGGGTGTGAAGACAGTGAAGGAAGGAAGCAGGGAGAAAAACTTCTTCTTCTTGAGAGTCTTCATTTATTATTCATAGAATCATAGAATCATAGAATGGTCTGGGTTGCTGAAAGACCCATCCAACCTGGTCTTGAACACTTCTAGGGAGGGGTATCCAAAGCTTCTCTGGGCAACCTGTTCCAGTGGCTCACCACCCTCACAGGAAATAATTTCTTCCTAATACCTAACCAAAATCTACCCTGCTCCGGTTTAAAATCATTGCCCTCGTCCTATTGCTACACATCTTTGTAAACAATCCCTCCCCAGTTTTCCTGTAGCCCCCTTCAGGTACTGGAAGGCCGCTATAAGGTCTCCTTGGAGCCTTCTCGTCTCCAGAATGAACAGCCCCAATGCTCTCAGCCTGTCCTCACAGGGGAGGTGTTCCAAGCCCCTGACCATCTTTGTAGCCCTCCTCTGGACTCACGCCAACAGGTCCATGTCCTTTTTATGCTGGGAATCCCAGAGCTGGACACAGCATTGCGTGTGGAGTCTCACAACACCAGAGTAGAGGGGGCGAATCACCTTCCTCAACCTGCTGGCCACGCTTCTCTTGAGGCACCCCAGGATGCTGTTGCCTTTCTGTGCTGTGAGCGCACACTGTTGGCTCATGTTCAGTTTTTCATCCACGTCTCTGCAGGGCTGCTTCCAATTCACTCGTCACCCAACCTGTATTTGTGCTTAGGATTGCCCTGACCCAGGGGCAACTATTTGCACAAAACTCTATATGCAGTGGCATAGAGATGCTGCTATAATAGACACTTGAAAAAGAGTCTGTCTAAAGGTGGAGTCTTGCACCATACTTGGAAACCTTCCCAATGCCAGGTGAGAGAGGCAGGATCTGCTGTAACCCATGCAGTATAGACATGTGCACAAATTAGAAAGTCAGAGAAGCCATCCCACGGGCAAAAATGCCCTTCGAGGGCAGTACAGCTGAAGGATTCAAGCATGACATCTTGCTTTAGCTGGGCTGTTCCCAGTGATATAGTGTGTATGTGTTATTTAGACACTACGTATCAAAAAAAAAAAAAGAGCTAACAATGTGATAATTGGTTCACTTCTGCAGCATGGTTTATTCAAACTAAACAGATGTGCTTCACTACCACAGTTTGAAAGGCACTTTGAACATACAACGAAGCCACTTGATGTGGAAAAGGAAACGTTATCAGAGAAACAGATTGGGCATTGTTTCGTTATAATTCTCTGAACATACAATAGTCTTTCACCTACACATACAATAGCTATTGCCTTAATAGCATTTTTCAGTAGTGTAGATAAACGCTGCGAGTCCAGAGTTGGCTTCCACGTTGGGTTCTGTTGCATTTCCTGGACAGATGATGGCATTGTAGCCCTGCTGTACTCTGCAAACCCAGCCAGGGTACTCCCAGAGAGAGATCTTGATTTGATTGTGCTATGCACGCTTTAGCGGCTTAAGATTTTGCCTTTTGCTTTTCATGTCTTCAGTGAAACAGATGAATGCTATAATAGCTGTACTTTCTAAAAGGAAGACATGAAATTCCTACATTTATAATAAAAAAGTGTTACCAACCTCATTGTAATTCAGACTTGAACTGTTCACCCTGTGCACGTCCAGAAACTCATTCTCTAATACTAGATGCAATGATCTCTGGAGGGAAGTTTTCCATCTGTTTCCTTATGATGTTAAGCTGTTAGTGCTGTTCATTATTTATTACATCTACTGGTGTATGTTAAGCTATGATTTTCTTCTTGTCTGGTATTAAGAATTCGACTTGGTTAGTGTAAAAAAACCGCTAGGATTTGCATATTGCACCTTGATATTTAGCGTATTTGGGGTGGGGGGAGACAGGGGACTGTAATTGCTCCCAAGCTGCTTTTGTGCTAGCAGGTAATTTATATTTAATTCAGTGATATAGAGCTAAATTAACCACTTAAAATGGAGATAAATATAGACGGGCTATATATAGGTGGAATTTGCCACCCATGCTCAGATTGAAGAGCATTATCTCTGCTTGATTTCAGTGGGACTACTGCAGGGTAAGATGCCTCTCAGTATGAGCAAGGTAGGCAGAATCGAGCCCATCATAAATACATATGAGCATATATTTCATCTATATGAATGAAAGTGCTTATGTGAGAGAGAGAGCTTTTTAAAATATGAGTATGTATTTACCAATGTGCATATTAAGCGAAAGCTCACAAGCATCTAGTTTATTCTGTGTATTTTCACATCTTCTCTTGCTGGAAGGTGTGGAGGACTTTGGTTATTATGTTGTTCTATGTAGAATAAATGACTAATTCTTTTTTGGGGGTGAGGAACGGTTCAACCTGATTCTCTGTTCCTTCACAGAAATTATTACCTTTTTCTGGAAATAGAATTTTGTTGACTTTTTCCTATTTCATTGCTGGTTGCATTAAATGCTAACAACAGTTTAGGTGTCACAACATAGCTGGGAGTGATAGCATTTATGTTATTATTTGCAATTACTGTATCAGGAACAGCTCTTTACATTCAGCATCTTGCTCACAGAAATATCTTAGAAGATATACAGAAATAAGATCAGTATCTTATTACACTGTAATTAAAGTATCAGTTTGGGCTGTGAAATATTATCTAGATCAACCATTGAGGTTACTCTTTAACAATACTGATTCCTTTGGAATAAATATATGTGTTTCCAAACTGCATAATGGGAAGTTTTAGCATATCATTCTCACAAGTAGTGTCTTTTGATGTGATGGAGAATTGTAGACGAACCAAAATGTTCGCTTTCCTGTCATGTAGCTGGTTCTTTATCATAATATAGATGTTATTAAGATAAAATCTGTCTCTCCATACTGTAGTATTATAAAACTCAGAATTAGAGATGCTTTATCATTTCTGAAGAACAAAGACTATGACTGCTTCAAGCAATATCAAAGTCAGACTACCTTTATCAGGGGGGAACATGAAGGGAAGCACCAGTATTTGCCAAAGCATAAGTTAATTCTTGTCAGACTTAACACAGGATGCTTGCAATTACCAGGCAAAATAATCACCAAATGATAAAACAAATAAGCTTCCCTAATGCTTTTTTAGCACTTTTATTAAGTGGTAGCAGAAATCACCTACCTGGGAACCAAGATGGCTTGGTTGTATATATGCTCTTTCGACTCCAGAGTCGGATGCTTATGTGGAGTAAATCAACACTGCTTTGACAAGCCAGTAGAGCTACATTTACCCACACCTTCTAAGCTTTTTGTATAGGATACTAGATTGGTAAATATAAAGGTACTATTAAAGTGCCCTGGGCACTGGAAAAATTCTTGCCTTTGCACCCATTGAAGATCACCTCTGTAAGACTGGACCCATTGGAGCCATTTCGGAGAGAATGTTTAGATGCAGCTAGAGATAGATTGCAATCTGTCTTCTCACAAGGGCATCATCCAGCAGCTTTCCAAATAGGACCTGGAAAAGTGTGGTTGGTCCTCATAGAGCCACACGGCTCTCTTGTAATCCTCAAAATGGATCCTCTGTGCTGAGGGTCTGGACATCTCTAAAAGATGTCTCTTACAGAGACCAGCTTTCTTCCTCTCTCTGGCATTGTTTGCTTTTCAGATGGTTTTAAAGGAAAGTTGTGGCGCTAAGTGAACAGGGAGGTGGTGAAATCTAGCAGAAAGACAGGAATTGTTGGTGCTGGGGTTACCTATGCAATCACTGAGTAACCATCAGCAACTGTGGGAGTAACTTCTCATGGCCCGTGAGCAAAGCATTGTAACCTCAACTGACTTGATTAAAATTTGCAACTTTATGAGTTATTTTTCAAGCTACAAGTTTTGTGTTAAAAGAGTCAGAGACATGTTTTGAGATAGAGCGTTTTGATGCTGCTCCAGCACACAACACTGCCTGTTGGCAAAGTGAGCAGGCTCAAGCCTTCATGCCCAAAAATGGTTCTTTGGGGTCTGCTCCAGGTTACCTTCAATGTGAAGAGAAATATCTGGCTCATTCCTCTGGTTTAAATGCCTGTGTTGGATGAGATGAATCAATGTCCTTTTTTAGGTCTACATTTGTTTTGTTCCATTGACTACTAGGGAAGGTCAGAGGCGTAGCTTAGAAGGAGCCATGTGAAGGTGATGCATCTTGCTGGATTTCAGTCCCAGCACTGCAAGAAAATCCTGAACCACATCTATCCATACTCTGCTCAGGCCAGCGCTGCTGAAACAAGATGGAGCTCACAGCCTTTCTGCTCTCCACACCAGGCTGCCAGTGGGACACACAACTTCATTCTGACCTCCCAAATGAAAAGCACGGCTGTTGTTGGTGCGCCTGCTAGTGTATGTTACAATTTAACTGCACTATCACTCTGCAAGCAGCATGTTTGGTCCACCAAGTCAGTTAGCTTATAGTGGTGCAGTTGTCTCCTTGAGATGTCCTTCCACTGCAGCTCGACACAGTCTTTAGTCCTGTCTGGGTATTACCAAACCCTTCCAAGAGTTGGAAGCCTACTGACAGGTTCTCTGCGGCTTTGCTTCTCCATGTGCTCACACGGAATCTCAGAATCACAGAACGTCAGGGATTGGAAGGGACTTTGAAAGCTCATCTAGTCCAACCCCCCTGCCAGAGCAGGATCACCTACAGTAGGTCACACAGGAACGTGTCCAGGTGGGTTTTGAACGTCTCCAGAGAAGGAGACTCCACAACCTCTCTGGGCAGCCTGTTCCAGTGCTCTGTCACCCATGTGACTTATCAGTGGACAGTCATATGTGACCCACTGGTTAGTGTTCAGGGGTGATTCGGACATCTCCAGGTCAGGCATCCCCACAAGTCCAGGCACTTCAGCAACAGCAGTGTTCATGTCACTTCAATCATGGCCAGCTTTTGGAGGCCTTAAAATTAACATTTGGTATCAAAGTGAATCAAGTTTTAGTTTAAATGTGTTTGGGGTTTGGTTTCTTTTTCACTACATTGTGATAACCAGTTAAACAGACAAAAGTAAGTATTCTCAATTTTTAGAATAACCCACATCATACAGTATGGTTCATAAACTGCTTTTTCACAACAGAAACTCACTGAGTTTGCCTGAAGACCTTTTAGAACATTTGAGATCAGGAAGTGACATATAAAAGTGTGGAGGCTGCCTCCCCGCTGTTAACAAGGGTTTACAACATAACCTATGGCAATTCCTGCGTGTTGCCCTGTATTACACTGGATACGAAGAAATGTGACCTAACCACAAATTAAACTATTTTTATATTGGTTTGGGAGGATTCTTAACTATCAATATAGATTTTCACTTTTTTTTTTTTTTAGGGTCAGTTCTTCAGTATTTTGAGTTCGTTCAAAACACTAGCTCCCAGAGTCATGCACTCTTTTAAAATCCCATATGCCAGTCAAAGAAAGAGAGAGAAGGTACAGGAAAGACAATTCTAGCACTTACTGTTTCAGGAGTAAGTCAAATACACAGTTCAAAAAGATCCCAAACAAGTAGACAGAGTCCTTAAGGGTTTCTAACAAAAATAAAAGATTTTTAACTCTTATGGTTTGCAACGCTGCGTGATATACTGTTACTTTGGAGAATCAAGCACTTGCTGGCAGCAGCTGACGTGATCTAAAAGTGCTTTGTTCAGCTGCCTGCAAATGTGGAGTTAACTCCTGCTGCTAATTCAAGATCCAGCCATGTCACCACATTTGTAGACGCTTATACTGCCCAGGTTTTCTGCGTCTATGTCAGGAGTTCCTGACCGTGTTAAAATGGGATGGGGCAGGAGGATAAGAGGGGATAGCCAAGAGTGTGATGGTAAGAGCAGCTGCATGAGATTGGGTGCTTCACCCACGTGCAGGCCAGGGAGTCTGAAGGAGTTAGACAGAAGTTATCTAAGACAATGCATTATTGAATGCTCACTTTCCATTTCTCCAAAAAGACACCCAGGAAGGCCCAGAAATGAAAAGCCTGAAAATGGAAACCCCTGCCCCACCCTTCCTCCTGCTGTTTTCTAGGAAGAGAACATGGCAGAGCATGACCACTGTCTCTGCTCAGGCAAGAAGGTTTGATAACTCTGCACATCTTCTTTGTGATGGCCTTAGGAGACGCATAACTGTGTGAGAAACCTGAATGAAAGTGTCCTACAGAGCTTCCCAGAAAAGTACACTAAGGACTGTAAGGACTAACAGTTCTGGATTTGTCAACTGTGTACTCATGCATATATGAAAAGGTGTATTTATTTTATCTCGTTAAATATGCTTTTAGCAGGTGGATTACGCCATCATAGCAGTAACACTCTGAAGCTGCAACTAATGTGGCACGTGTGTTCTAAACCCTTATTTTCAGTCACTTACAACTTTCTGAGAAAAGTAGCTTTTGCATTGATTTATCATGCTCCACCTGGGACCAGACACGATCATTTCGCAGACGAAAGGGAAGTTTTATTAACATGCACCCAGTCACTTATCCAATTTGGAGTTGTCTGACTGAGAAAAAGCCTTTTTCACTTTTAAATCCAGCACATAAATTCTAGGGACTCAGATGACTCCAGACTTCTTTGGCTTAACAAAAAAAATACCAGTTTCACCTGAGTTGAGTGGAATATTCAGCTTTCCCCTTTCTGAAGAAGAAATGACAACTTTTAATAAAACAAAACAGCATTGTGTGTCCACAAATTTGCACAGGCACTATCTTGAACACAGGTTCCATGTATCGGAAGGATCATAAACACGTGCCAGTCTCTAACCTTCTCCTCCGAGCTGCCCCCACACAGAAACTGTTTAAGTCTGTGCTAAACTAGAATCCTGGTAACTTAAAAGAAGGGAGATATTAATTATGAGGGCTGACAAATCTCCTTAGCTTTTTGACTGTTACCTGCACAGCAGTTGATAAAATGTTCAAGCTAATGGTATAAAGAAGTCAAATAATGATATTGCAGACTTACAGATTTATCCTGGGATTAATAAATTACAGGAGACCATAGTGAGTTGTGTTTGAAGGGATAGCAGCTGGATCCTTGAAAACAGATGGCCTTCCTTGTCTAAGTAGGCTTGATCTTGTCTAATCTTAAAAGCTAAGCAGGTTTGGGTCTGAAAGATCCACCAGAGAATAGCTGATGTTCTAGGTTGTTGCTTTTCTACAGCAGCAATTGCTGCTCATAATGTGATGCAAAATTTAATGAGAATTTTGTGAAAGTAAATAAATAAACGCAAAATTTATAACTTTATTTACGTTTTCCATATTGTTCCTGTTAGTATTTTGCTAGAAATTTGCTGTGTTCTCAGGACGACAGGAATTTAATACAGGCTCTGTTCAAACAGAAAAAAAATTGCCAGCCTGTTGCTGTGACCTACAGCACGAGTTTTGAGAAAGATTGCTCATGAACAGAAGAAATTTAAAAAATCCTAAAAATCCCATATCCTCTGTATTTAGAGTATTCCTTGTTTCATGAGCAGCATTTTTACTGCAACTTTGTCTTTACAAAAAAAATTTATTTTGAATGTACTTTCCTTGTTGATTTCCTTAAAAACCCCAGCTGTCAACATAATGAGCATTTAATTGTGATCACTCAACATCTATGCACAAAATAGTCCAGTTCGCAGCTACTTATTTGCACTCATAACAGAGCTGAGTATGGCCACAGGAGGCTGCAAGGCTCTGCACGGTTCATTTCATGCGTGCCAAGGAAGTGGAGAGGTGGTCAGGTTCCTCCTCCAGCTCCCCAACTGCTCTTGGGCGGGCAAAATCACACATGGGTTGTCCTTAGGAACGGGGCAACTCAGCTTTCAAGGAGCGAATTTCCAGCTCACCACTCTGTATTTGGTTTTGTGGGAAAGCGGCAATTACTGAGCCCATGTTACTTGATTTTCTAAAAGCCGGGATCAGCAAAGGTTTTGCCTTTGGCTTTGGTGAGAGCAGTGTGAAGCCCTAAGGCGACCGGGAAGGGTTTATAGGTGACCGCCGTAGCTGGCTGTCGCTGAATGCTGACTGCTCACATGACAAACACTGGTGTTCAAGACTGATCGGATTAATTAGTCTGTCAGCATAGAAAGATCTGGTTTATAGCCACTTGACTATTTGTTATGGGGTTTTTTCTCCGAGCACTGTTAACCAAATACAAATGCTTGAAAAAATGCACTGTTCATGAAATCAAGTGAATATGGAGAGAATAATTGTCACTTCCTTAAAATGCAACAATCCAGAATGCTTTATATAAGCATCTAGGATTAGAAAAATGCTGTTCTTTTCTGGTAATTTATTTTATATTGTACTGTATGATAGTCAGCATGGTAAAGACCTGTATCAATTATAGCATTTCATTACACAGTAGCACAAAACATAACGTTGTGTAATAGTTTTCTTGCTCAAGAATAGGCAACTCTATCTCAGACAGTAAAACCCCTCTCAAAAATCCAGTTAAATTACATCAAATATCTCATACTGTTGCAATCAAAAAAAGCATTTTTATAAAATCCAATTGAGCAAAATTAATTACTTCTACATAAGCCAGGTTTCAACAACAGAAAATTTTACAACTAAACTAAAATCTCGTAAATGTTAATTTTATTCATGTAATAGAATTTCTGATCATAAAATGAAACCTTTATCATATAATAGTTTCATGCTGAATTCTTAAAAAAGGTGAGCTTACAAGCAAGGATAATACACAAGTGTTTATACAAATGTGTATACGTATTCCCTACATACATAAGAGCATATAGATGCATATACACAACACACAATTGCCTGTGTGCGATCACTTTCCCATTGACTGCAGCATCCTTGTAATCCATTCGCCCCACATCGTTAGTTCAAGTGTTTTCTGAGAATTGCAAGTCTCTTCACAGATGGTGATAGCATTATACTCACCAGTAGTTGCTTGCAAGACCTCATAATTGCCTAGTATGTGCCTCTATTTTTGTAAATATTTTTGCTGATGCAACCTCTGAGGTTGATCAATTTTGTAATTTTGATATGATGAGATAAAGAGGGAAACAATAAAACAGTAAAGAAACTTAAATTCTGTCAATATGATGTCAATATGATTACGGCAATAATCAGTAATACAAGAGAGGTAAAAAATGCCTAGCTACTAAATTGTCATCTGATTACATAGCCAATTTACAAAGACAATTTTAATAATAAAATCTAAAAGTCTGCTCTATGTACAAAACAAGATACAACAGCAGTCTTCATAGGAGCCGCAGACAAAAAACCAACCTTGTAGCTACGTGTTTTGCCTCAGAGAAAAAAGGCAGATGGAGGTTCATCTCGAGTGCATTCACAGGGCATGTGCAGGATAACCAGGGGATCAGGCCCAGGCAGTGTGGATTCATGAAAGGCAGGCCCTGCTTGACTAACATGATCTCCTTTATGACCAGGCGACCCACCTAGTGGGTGAGGGAAAGGCTGTGGATGCTGTCTATCTGGGCTTTAGTAAAGTTTTTGACACCGTCTCCCACAGCATTCTGCTAGAGAAGCTGGCAGCTCATGGCTTAGATAGGTGTGCTCCTTGCTGGTTAAAAACTGGCTGGATGGCCAAGCCCAGAGAGTGGCGGTGAACAGAGTTAAATTCAGTTGGCAGCCAGTCACAAGCAGCATCCCCCAGGGACGTTGGGGTCAGTCTTGTTTAATATCTTTATCGATGATCTGGATGAGGGAATCGAGTGCACCCTCAGTAAGTTTGCAGATGACACTGAATTGAGTGAGAGTATTGATCTGCTGGAGGGTCGGAAGGCTCTGCAGAGGGACCTGGCAAGGCTGGATCGATGGGTCAAGGTCCGTTGTATGAGGTTCAACAAGGCCAACTGCCAGCTCCTGCACTTGGGTCACAACAACCCCTGGCAGTGTTACAGGCTTGGAGACGGGTGGCTGGAAAGGTGCCTGGTGGAAACGGACCTGGGCATGCTGGTGGACTGACAGCTGAACATGAGCCAGCAGAGTGCCCAGGCAGCCAAGAAGACCAAAAGCATCCTGTCCTGTATCAGGAACAGTGTGTCCAGCAGGAGTAGGAAAGTGATCATGCCCCTGTATTTGGCACTGGTGAGGCTGCAGCTTGAGTACTGTGTTCAGTTTTGGGCATCACAGTATAAGAAAGACATTGAGGTGCTGGAGTGGGTCCAGAGAAGGGCAATGAAGCTGGTGAGGGGCCTAGAGAACAAGTCTTATGAGGAGCAGCTGAGGGAACTGGGATTGTTTAATCGGAGAAGAGGAGGCTGAGGGGAGACCTTATCGCTCTCTACAACTACCTGAAGGGAGGTTGTAGTGAGGAGGGTGTTGGTCTCTTCTATCAAGTAGCTAGTGACAGGATGAGAGGAAATGGGCTCAAGTTGCACCAGGGGAGATTTAGATTGGACATTAGGAAAAATATCTGTACTGAAAGAGGTAAGGCATTGGAACAAGCTGCCCAGGGAGGTGGTGGAGTCACCATCCTCGAAGGAGTTCAAAAAATGCGTAGATGTGGCACTTCTGGACATGGTTTAGTGGTCATGGTGGTGTTGTGTTGGCAGTTGGACTTGATATTCCTAGAGGTCTTTTGCAGCCTTAATGATTCTATGTTTCTATGACTCTACCTGCCTTCAGAACAGCTGCAACAGCAGGACTTTTCACATCACAATTTCAAAGGGGAACAAAACCGCATTGCTTAATATACTCTCCCCTTGGGTGCCTAGTCTTGTTGTCCCTACCTATGCTTGAGAAAACTTTTGAGAGCTCATTGGAAAGCTTAAACTTCTTTGGTTTTTAAGAACCCAGATAAGGGAGACTAGCCCGCATGTTACGAAGGTCCTGCAACTCACCCCATTCCACACATGGGAAATTGTGTGTTCAGCCCTTCTGGATATCAACCTTCATGAGCTAAGAGAAAATTAAGGCAAATTTTAACCCTAGACAAATTATTAGAAACAACAGGTAGTGAAAATAATTAGTTAATTATTTTTTGAGGCCTTCTTTCCAGTGGAATCTTCATTCCCTTTGGAGACTATTGGAAGAGGATTTCAGAAAGTGTCCCAAGCATTGCAAGCATTTACTGATCCTTAAGCCATCCTGTGAGATAAGAATGAGTCGTAGCTCACTGAGGCAGCAGCATCAAACCATTACCCCTTAGTAATGGTTTTAAACCACAACAGGACAGATTTGGACTGGATATAAGGAAGAAATTTTTTATAATGTGGGTGGTGAAACATGGGAACATGCTGCGCAGTGAAGCGGTAGATGCTCCATCCTTGGAAGCATTCAAGGTCAGGTTGGATGGGTCTCTGAGGAACTCGACCTAGCTGATGACGTCCCTGCTCACTACAGGGGAGTTGGACTAGATGACCTTTAAATGTCTCTTCCAATCCAAAAGATTCAAGATTCTATGATTCTAACTCTTGCCAGAAGGATGAAGACTATGAGGAAGGTGAAGCAGAGAGAGAAATGAGTAGTCTGAGGAAGCAGGTAGGTTTATCAGCGCCACATCCAGCCACCCATCTGCCATTCCAAGCACTCTGTGGTACAGCATCAACAACTGCATTTGCTGCTTCCCCAGACGAAGACCTTGATATACTCGTTTGTGCATTGGTGGAGTAAGCAAATATGAAAATTGACACTTTGTAAGAGGGTTTTCTCAGCTACGCTGAATAAAAGGGGAAAAAAAAACCAAACCCTGAAGCTTTGTCAGATTGAATAAACCACTAGGATGAAGGGAGCAAAGTGATAAAGACCTAGATCTAAGCTACAGAAACAAACATGAAAACACTTTTTATTAAAGTGAGTGGGGTGTTGGGTCAGTCAGCCAGTGTGTCTGAACTATGTTTTTGAATGAATGTGTGATCTTACAAAAACAGCTTCCCTAACGGAAAAATGGGGGGAAAAGCTGTTGCATTTTCTAATGCAAAACAACTTTGAACACCAACACCAACATTGACGTATTAATTTAATCATAGTTAAATGATTTTATTATTACTTTTAAAAGTAACTGATGTGAAAGAGTATAAATAAATGTTTTGAAAATCAGATTTGTACCCCAAGAAGACTACACGAAAACATGGGTAGCATTGCAAAAAGATGTGCCTGATTTTGAATAATTGGTCTTTCTGTTTAGAATGTTGTTATCATTTACTTGCTTTAGAAGGGGATCATATGGATATATGTGTATTTCAGTCTGTTCTGTATGTTATCATTCAACTAATTTTTAAATATGCACATATGCATCAGTTTTAAATAAAAATATGTATTAACTTCCTCAGTTAATAGCTTAGTTTTTCACTTTCAACTGGAAACTCTAAAACATTTCCTGTATCTTTGGAAGTTATTTACCAAATGACATGAAAGTGTAGCATAGAACAGTTAAGTTTTTGTGGTCTCTTTCTATGTACTGCTACCTCATAGATGAATTATTTACTAACAATTCACTTTCATAATAATTTATAGCTGCCAACACTATATTTCCAGGAAAGTCAATGAAAAAGGTGATTTCAATGGGAGAAATTTAGCTTCTTACAGTGCCCCAATGTTTAGCTTTTTTTTAAAAAAAAACAAAACACACCACAAAACACAAAACAACCCAAACCGACAAATCCTTATTATTTCAGAACCTAGCAAAGCTTGCAACAGTCTTTTGCTTATGGAATTCTACTGTAGCTCTCCAAGACGTAGATTTGACCTGATGACTCTCTTCTCTTGCTAATTAACACTGGCTTCACCGTTCTGCTTTAGGATTATAACTGGCTCAATTTTCACAGTGAGCTTAAGAATATACTCTCCTCTTAATTGTTCGACTTCATGAAAAACCTCAGTATTCAGCACTGTTTTCCTTTTCTTAAAAGATAAGCAAATTTTGGGGACGGGTTCCAGCAAATCAGAATAGAATTTTAAGTGGGTTCACACCCTAAAATGTGTGAAAAGCCCCATGGGCTTCTCCCATCTAGGTTGTATTCATCACTGTGATATTTAAATGCTAAACAAATCTGTTTCATAGCTTTGGTTTCCCTTTCCACCTTTCCTACTCATCTTCACCACCCTCCACTTGCACGTATTAGATCTTCAGGTGCTTTTCTGAGGGCAAGCTCAATCCAGTAAAGCATTTTGTTTGCAAACCAGCTGAATTCCTATGGTAATCTTACTGGTGATGCTGTGGGTGTAGTGCTCTTGGGGTACCGTGCAAGGAGAAGCCCTAGAGAGAACTGCTGCCTCTTGCTGCAAGTTTTCAGGCTCTCTCAAGATCCCTGAGACATTTGCCCGCCTCTTCCAGTGGTGACCCCTGCTCATAGAATCATAGAATTGTCAGGGTTGGAAGTGACCTTAAAGATCATCTAGTTCCAACCCCCCCACCAAGGGCAGGGACATCCCCCACTAGATCAGGCTGTTCAGAGCCCCATCCAGCCTGGCCTTAAAAACTTCCAGGGACTGGGCTTCCACCACCTCTCTGGGCAACCTGTTCCAGTGTCATACTGCCCTCATGGTGAAGAACTTCTTTCCCTGTTAGCCTTGTGTTTGTTAGGTTTGGGGTCATTCTGGTACCTCTGAGTCAATTCTGCCAATTTGGGCCAGCCACTGAGATTCGGGCTGGCAAGTGTCTCAAGCATCGTGCTGGTGTAACATGGCAATACTGAGGTTAAAATGGGCTGTGACAGCAGAGGCCTCTCCAGGCCCAGTTCTGCTCATGGTACCTGAACAAACAGAGGTAATGAAGGAGATTTGACCCATAAGGCATCTTCAGAGGAGCTGAGAGACCTTTATGTGATGTTGCTTTCATAGTGTTCCTTGGAGTTATTATTGGTTCCACCTACACTAATTCTCTCTCGCTGAGTCTGACCCAGAAAAGAACTAGTCCATGTTTCATCTGACACTATCCTCAAAATTAATAAAAATGAGTGAAAAATAGCTGAAGAGATTATTTTCTAATGTCTATCTGCAATTGGAAAAGGAAATTTCTTTCCTTCATTTAACTCCATCTGGTATTTTGCCAGGTATAATTCTTAATTCTGTTCATTAAAACAAAAGTATAATACTGTAATATCTGGGCACAAAAACTGCCAAGTGGAACAACCACATCCAGAGCAGTCTTTACTTGGTCGTGACACAAAAGTCCTTGTTAAAATGTCAGCAAGGAGATTTTAAAAGAACCAGCTGAAGGACTGGGTCAAGTTAAGGTATTTTGGCATCCGTGAAATAGAACAGTGCTCTGAAAGCTCAGAAAAGGCTGTTGAAGCTTAACAACCAGCAAGATGTTGTGTAGGTGTGTTTGCGAAAGAGAGAAGCATGCGAGAAAGAGCCCAAGGAAGTCTCGCTTGCCTGGAACTGGAAGCAGATTTAAAACCGTGTGTGGCTGACAGACTCAGCAGGATCACCGGAGTCTTAATAAGCCTGGAAAAAATACTTGCCATGCTTACCAAGCCAAATTGACCCTTGTTATCTCCTGGTTCCTTCTTGTGCCCACTTCTAAGATCTAAGTTTGACACCCTCACCTCACTGTCAGGATGCAGACATGCTTTATTATACTGAAAATTCTCATCAGTAACTACAGCACACTTCTATCCTCTGGCTGCAAAGAGCGGTCGCGACCTTGTTGCCTCTCAACAACAGCTAAAGATAGATTACGTCTGCTCCAGGAAAATCCAAATCAGGATGAACCAGCTTATTGATTTATTAACAGCACGTAATTAATGAGCAATCAGTGAACAATATTTTTGGGATCAATTCCAGCACTACAACAGATAAACTGCAGCACGGTACTCTCCCACATATGACGTAGCACATACCTGACTCCAGGCACATCGACAGCTCCTTTGAAAACAAGTCTATTGCTACATCAAGGCCACACAGAACTGCTTTTCCAAATTTTTTCTTTTAGCCCATATAGATTAACTATTTTCTTGAGGTGTTATGACTTCATAGTAACTCCGTCTGGTATTACAAGTGAATCCAGAGATGCCTAGAATAAAAACCTCTGTGCTGAATCCAGATAAGAAGCAAAGCATCTAGTGCCCTGACCACCTCTCTCGATGTTTGATCCTGACCTGTAATTCCTCTGCCCCTTTTCAGCCAATTTCAAAATGTAATGTGAGAATTCACCATGAGCAAGGGTTGCTTTGTCAGAGAAGCTGATACAGAAACATATTTTACTATTTTAGGTTTTTCTTTCAAAGATACTGACCTGTATAACTCCAAGTCCATGCCACTTGCAGATGTTGTTTGTTTGGGGGTGGGGTGGGTAATTTTTCTGGAGTTAGGGGAAGGATTGTTCTGGAAGTGAATGATTTCTGCAGAGCAAGGGGCCAAGGGATGCAAGCGATATGGGAAATTTTGAATGTATTTTCTTTCATCTTTTCCCCAATGCCACCACATGGAAATGAATGACACATTTTCATTTCTTTCTATATTGGCATAAAACCTCTTTACCCTTCCTTTTCGCAGTCACTTTCTTCTAGTGATGATGAATGTCATACAAACAGTGCAAGCATAATAAATCGGTTCTTAATTTCCTTCTAGCTGATCTTGGATTTGGCTGGTGGCTGTAAGTGAAGTAAATGTACTAGAAAAACAAATGGTAGGTTTTGAAAATAAGGATCTGATTGTCATAGCCAAATAGTCATTATGTGTGTTAATCACCAAAACTGAATTCCAGTGTATACTTAACTGCACACCTGTCTGACATCTGGAAAATTGAACTAATCCATTTTCTGAAAGGAACTCCAACTTGGAAATCACATTTGTGCTTGGCAGTGTTATGCCTACTATTGTTACAAATAGCCCTGAAGATGATTAGAATAGAAAGGGAATAAAGGCAATCTCCTTTGTTTTGCAGGCTGTGTATTTCGTAAGTTTGACAGCTTTGGGAGGGAGTTATTCTCGTTTTATCAGTGCATAGCTCACGCATGACACCGAGAGGTCTCCTGCCCTGCTTGCCCAAGGCTCTGCAAGTGGGTAGTTACACAGCACAGCTTTTGGGAAGGCAAAACAGATGGAGGATCATCTGTGGGGCTGCGGAGGGGGAGTGACAGGGGCCAGGTGTGTTGCTCCATCCCTTCCAACTTCCCCAGGCGAAAGCAGAGAGAACTGGGGAGGGCTTTGCGCTACACCTTTTGGAAGCATTGAAAACTGCTTTGGAAGATTAAAATGACCAATTTGCTACTAGCACTGTTTCAAAATCTTCAAAATTGTGAAGGCGAGTTTGTCTGTCTTGAACACAAAGGGGAGAACTACATCTCATACATCACCTAGAGCTTCTCAGCACCCCCCTGAGCCCACCAGCATCCAAATTCAGGTTTTGCTGGTGAGCTCTAAGAGTAGTGCCCCAGATTCAATGTGCCAGAGATTAAATCAACACATCCATCTTAACGTGAACTTGTCTTAAATCAGCTGCTTTTTATTTTTTATAACTGCTAATTCATCTCTCTCTAAATGAAACGGTATACCTTCTATCGCTGGAAGTGGCAGTTATTATAACATAACGTTGCATTTTCTTCCTTAAAAAAAAACAGAGAGTCTTCTGGGCCAATGTATTTCTTCCATATGTCTTAGTTGTTTTGTCATAATAGCAGTAACTAAAAAGAATTACACATTAAAAAAACCGAATCAGGCAACTGATTTTAATTTTGGATTTTTTTAGTCCTCCCATAATGTGTGATTGAAAGTTTGTGAGGTGCTCAGTGTGGTTTATAAAACCCTGTCAATCGCTTGTAACTTTGGCGAAGAAAGACTTCTTAATACACAGTTTTTAATGTGAAATTACCATATTTTCAGTTAGCAAGAGAGGTCTTTTTCAGCAGCTAAAATTAACTGTTGAAAAACGTTGGAAATGTGAATGGTAATGAGTTCATTCCTGTCAAAATGAAATCATTAATATTAATTTTTACCCTCCTCTGAGTGACTCCTGCATCATTTTTCAAGTTAGAAAAGATGTTAACGAATTTGCAAGACCGCTTCCTGCAACACAGGGTTAGCAGGTCTCCCACCACCAGCAAAAGACTATTTCTTGACTTCTCCTTTGAAAACTTCTTACTTCAGTGTCTAACTTTTATTTACAGGGAAACCCAGCAAAATTACCGTAAGCTTGTTTACTTCTAAAACACAGAGGATATACAAACCTTGAGATTGCTCTAAGATGGTCTTACCGAAGGGTTCTTTGGTTTTTGGTTTGGTTTGGTTTGGTTTTTTAACCAACTAAGTACAGCAACACCTCGCAGTTCAGACTGTTCCCAAAGGACCTGTTTTCACTGATGTCAATGGAAAAAATCCTAGTGATTCAGCATGGCTGGACCAAGTCCAAAGTTCAGACATTTCCAAGAGGTCTCCAAGTACAGTAATAATACAGGAATTGAAGGTCCTTGATTCACTAGAAGACTTCAGTAATCTAAGCTGATTTAATTACACTTAAGTATAAAACTAAATATAAACATGAATTTAAATGTCTTCATATAGATGCTTTATTTATTTGTAAAAAAATCACACACCATATTACAGCTATGCTTACCAAGCAGGCAGGTGACATGGAATATGAGTGAAAATAGCCCTTAACAATAAACATGTTTCATTTCTGTGTTAAAAAGTACAAATTTAAATCTGCAGTACCTCATAAAACTTTTAAAAAATGATATTAACAGTAGTATATTATAAATTTTAAAATGTCCTAGTATTTTTAACTGGATGTACCTTGTTGGCTTTTGCTTTAATTTGGGGGGAAGGGGAAATGATCAACTTTTATCCTCGTTTCATGCTAACTAAATATTCCTTAGCTACTGAAGTGACTTAATGACATGAGTATGTGGTCTTATCAAAGTCCCATTATTGTTCTGACAGTATCTCATTTGTATGCAAATCCACTTGCATGCAACTTATTCTTTGGCAAACGGTGCTAGCAAGCCAGCGAGTGTCGTTTTAATTATGTGCATGTCTCTGCGTAGTATATTTGTTACTGCATAGGAACATTAAGCTGCTGTAACAACTACTGTACCTTATATCATGCTTATGAACAGCGGTGCAGAGCATCCTGCAATTTTTATCGTGAGTGATAGACATGCTCTGTCAGTCGCTGTCACCCAAGGGTAATCGCAATACATAAGGCGTCCTTTTAAATAAAATATTCATGGGGCACTTTTTTTTTGCGATTTCCCGTCCTTTTGATAATGATGCCCACCGGATAGCTGTTTGATTGGTGTCTTACCTTCTCTCACTTTTCATATTCTTGACGATTAAGAAAAACTAATTCTGTTAGACACAAACCAAAGGGGACACCCCTGTACACCTGTACGGTAGAGGATAGCTTCTGCTCAGCAGACATAGGCTAGTGTCAGGGGGTATCAGTAGGTGTGCAGTAGGGGGAGAGCAATGATGTGTATATATACACCTGCTAGTGGGTGTCTACCTGAAAATAAGGTCACTCTGCTGTGCGATTTACAGTGTCCCTTTCTGAAGACCCTGAGAAGGGCTTCCCAGGAGATGCAGCCCCTCACCATGTTTCTCCAGTCTCCAGGATGAGGGGATGCCACACTTCTCCTCAATGCCCTGTGGGCCAACCCATCCTTCCCCGTACTTCAGCCAGCTGACAAGATAAAGCTGACTCTGCCTCACGTCATGAAGCCAGCTCGATCACTTGTGATACAATCCATGCAAGGGGAACGCTCTACAGGGATCAATGTTGTCAGAGTTGGAAAAACAGCTTCAGGACAGCAGGATTTCAAAAAGCTGTGTCAATGTCCCAGCCTCAAATCGGTAAAGTTTTATCTCGAATCTTTGGGAAAAAAAAAAAAAAAGTGAACCTACCACAAGAAGCATCATGATGCAAAAGCAGTCAGCAGAAATACAGAGGCATAGAGACTCCGTAGTGCATCTCCGCGTGATGCTGCGATTCGATCTATTTAGGAAGACAGGGCTGGAGGAGCTGTCTAGGTCATTATCCCCAGTGCTCTGCAATTGCCTACATCCCCATATATGTCTATGCACATGGGAAGCATAAAATCGGCATATCTACAAAGTTACCTGCATTTGGAGACACATTTTCTGGCAGCTGGGAAAGAGAGGGTCTAGTCAAACAAGACAGCAAAACTTTCGCAATTACTAATAAACCTGACAAACTGATTTATGGGTGTTTTTCTTGCTGTGATTTGTTGACAGATTGTTCTTTATGCAAAAATTACCAAGGTTTAAATCTGTATCATATGGCCTCTAATTCAACTGACAATATGTTACCAATTAAATTCTGCTTAAGCTATCATCAACTAGTGAACCACAGACTGCGTTAAAGAGAATGGCAGTCAGATAACCAGTAAAATCATTTGTGCCATGATTCTGGAGGCAGGCCGTTAGAGGAAGGACATTAAATAACTATACAAGAGACAAAAAGATCCTTCTTCTTTTTTTTTCATTTTTGTAGTGAAAATGAAACTGGTGCCAGTTTTGTACTTGATGCATCTGCTGTTGGAAAAAGAGAGATGGGATTCCTGTCCTTAGTATCCCAAACTGTTCTCATATACAGGAGGAGCAGCACAGGCAGAGTCAGTGGTTAGTGGGAAGAGTATTAATGAAACGTCACCATTTGCCCTTTCATTTGATCTTAAATTACTCTTTGGCTCAATTTTGGCCCTTAGCCTTCACTATTGTTGTTTTCATTTGTAGGGAGAGGATGCATTTACTGCCAGGCAAAAGAGTTGATCTCATGGGAAAATGAAGGTAAACTCATTTCTCAGTGAGTTGCCCTTCCCCAGGTAATTTTCTTCTTCAGCAAGGTGACAAAAGGGCCCAGAGTACAGAGTGACATTAAACATCACCAGGAAGAACACAGGTCCTCACTGACCTTGACAGCACATGGCATTGGGCAGAGCATGATGCCTTCCTTTCCAAATTCACATAAGCAACCTCACCCGGAAAAGACTCATTTTAAATACTGCGATGAGATGAAAACTGCTCGCATCAAGGTAACTGTGAGAGCTAAAATAAAATTAAATAATAATGTGCTTTTTCTGTGCAGCCATTAGCTGGGTTTGTTCAGGGGAGGTGACAACTTCCACAGAGCTGAAGCTTGGCAGGGTGAAGCGGGGTGAGGCCGGTTTGCGCGGTGGAGGTGGGCTGATCCGCTCTCTTGGCTTACACACGGTAGTGCCGAAGCCCAGGGTTTAAGCAGTACGGTGGGAGCTTGTCTGTAAATGCTGCATTGTATGGAGCTTCCCGCTGTGAGTTTTATCTGCCTCCTTATCTCAGCTTTAATGTTGCGGTTGTGTATTAAGCGTATGTGTGCTCCAGAGAATGGGTGGTAATCTTTGTTTAGAAAACAGAGCCTATCACTATTAACCCTAGTGAATAGAAAATTTACTCCTTTCCCCACCATATCATCATCGCAGTCATTATTTACTTAAGAGCTTTTTAATGTTTTGCTGTCTGCACTGATGACTGCGGTGTCCTAGGCAGGGACTAGGATTTGGGATCTCGTCATGAGGTGTCTCTAATGAATGCTTGAGCTCCCCTTCCTTTCTGCACATTGCAATACGACATCATAAGCCAAAGAACCCCACTGAGAAGCAACTAAATTCATAACACTTTCAAAAATACAAACATCCCTCTTACTGAAGATTACAATGTAAATCAGGCATCTATTATTTCTGTGTCAGTATAATAATTTAAAAAGAATTTGCACAAGATAAGAGGCATCCTCTAAGGATGACAAATTAAGCGTAATAGAACAGTTAGAAAAGAACACAAATAAGAAGACATTTGGGGCAAATCCTCTTCTTCCTCTGCAGTCGCACAAATAAACAGTTTGGGGGATGCATGTCCCTGCTTACAACGCAATAGCCAGTCCCAGAGAGGCTGTTAGAGATATCCCATCAAGTCCCTTGTCCCAGCTCTCCTCCACAAAAGAGAAGAGGAGCAGCAAAGCCTTTGGTCCTCACCTTGCATCATGACTTTGTGGTCATGATCATGAAGAGTCGTGCCCTGATCTTACACTTCTTTGTCATGGGACCACACGCTGTGCTTGCGCTGTGGGTGGCTGGAATGGAAAGACACAAGTTAGAACAGGCTGCCCCCCTGGACAAAAAAAGTAATATAATGGTTATGTATAAAACTAGTTCTATGTATCCATAATATCTATACACATTTCTGTGTAAACGTTCATCTCTTGTCTGTACAAGAAATGCAGGAATATTCTGGTGTAACTCAGCTGAACTCAGGTGAACATCCATGCTCCTTCATGGACTAGGAGTCAGTCCCTGCGCTGCTCAATATTAACTCCTTCATGCATCAGCACTGCCAAGATGTAATGGGTTTGCTTTTTTTTTTTTTAATCTTGCCTAGGCGTCTGCAGATGATGCTGGAGAAAAAGGCAATCCTGCAACCACAGGTGGAGCCTTTGCTGACAGCTCTGCTACAGCATATTTTTCAGTGCTCTCTGCTGCTCTGCCAACTCATTCAGATTTTTTCCAGCTTATTTTGTACCTCTCCCTGCAGTCCATGTGGGAACGTGGAACCCTTCTGCTGAAGAAGATAATTGCAAGGGACATCACACCAGGAACAAAGATAACTTGCTCTCTGCCATTTGCTCTTTAAGGGGCTGACACTGCAGTAGCACTGTGAGCCACAGGTCTCTGCAGCCTGACCAAGCAGATGGAAGAGCATGGTTTTTCATAAGGCAGATTGATGGTGGTCAGTATCACAATTTAATCTGAATACTTTGGAATACAGGATTGCCACCACTCACTGTGATTGCAGAGAAGTGATATAAAACCATTGAAACTTCATGAATGTCTCGCTGTCTTATACAGCAGCTTTTTTTCCTCCTTGCTTGATTTTTTCAGATGAAGCTAAATTTGTTCAGAGACTCACTTATAGCTAGTGCATGTATTACTTAGACATAACGAACAGCAGGCTGCACTGTATTTTGCAAGATTTCCCTTCCAGCTCTACCAGCAAGCAACAGAGATAACCGCTTCCTCTCAAATTTCCTTACTCTGTTTCTTTCTGAGTTCAGTTCAACTTGCATTCAAGCTGTTTGGTAAATTTCCACTGATCTTCATGGTCTTTGGACTAGTCCCTTCTAAGAGAAAGACATTAATCTGTACCAGAGATGGACCTGTGTCTAGTGGCATCTAAGATGCACGTGCACATAGGAAGGGTATAGGGAAAGCAGAATCTGCTCCATGTAAACCTAGTCCCCAGCCAGTATATCTGCTACATTTCCTAATTTATGCAGTGATTTAACATTGCAGTGGGTCCAGCTCATTGAAGCAAATTTATATGCAGAAGCACTATTTTAATCTTAGATTTAAAATAATTTTAATTAATAACAGCTTCCTTTTCCAGTCTGTCAACATATCTCCACCTCTTGGCTTTTTAAGAATTAAAGTAAATATAGAAATAAAAATATTAAATTATTACCAGGCAACCAGAACAAAGAGAACATCAGAAGCCTCAAGTCTAGAGATGCAAAAAATGGCCTAGACTTTTCAACTCCATCCTACCGACTCAACACAGCTATACTTGGTTCCCTCTTTTTAAAGGCTTGCTAATTTAACTAAATATTGAAAGGAAATAATGAAAATACTGTAATAGACCATCTCACCATTTATTATTCCAGTCTCTCAGGTGCAAGGTTTCTTTCTCAACCCGCAACTGCTAACAAATATCACCTTTGTGACTTTGCCTGTGGCATTCATCCTGCTACTACTTTAATTTTGCTTCTTCTTCGCTGGAGACAGCTGCTCTACGCGGGTAGCTCTTCTGCAGCATGGTAGGACATTATCGGGAAGCTTATTGCTGATGCTAATGGAGCTGGTCTAGCTGCTGACGCAGAACATATGGCTTTATCGGATTTCAAATCCAAAACGCTGACCCCCTCCTTCGGGAGCAAGGAGCGCGGTGTTCTGGAGGACGGGGCTCAGTTGCCTCCTCGCTGCAGGAAAGCAAGAGATGTGCAGGTTATTTCACCCCCTCCTTGGCTCAGAAGGGAAAGTCAGCATGTCTACACTTCTCTCATCCAACTTAGAGAAAACAAACGCAGAAAGTTGCGTTCAGAAACCACCACGCTGGTTCCAATAGGGTTAAAATTTTCCCAGTGTGCCTTTTGGATGTTTGAAGATTTTAATATTACTTGGATAAAAAAAGAATAGAGATAGGACACATTTTTCTTTTTCTAAGACTGTACTTATTTAATAGTTAAGCTTGAAAAGGGGCTACTAGAAGCATCCTGAATTATAGTTTAAATGAGTTTAAAATTCCAGTTGCTTATAGCTTAAAAAAAAAGAAAAAATATCTTAAAGCAAATGGTCTCAGTGGGGTGATGCATGGGCAAAATGTAAAATGACACATAATGAAATAAAGTAATTTTATTTGCAAACCTGTTTGAAAGGCTGGTACAGAATGTAATGATCTAGCAGAAGCAGTCTGGCATTTCTCTTGGTGTTCTTCTGCAGAATTATGTGACCCAAGAAAGAAAACATTAAGTTGTTCTGATTTCACCCTATAGGACAGAGAAATACGCTTTGGTTAATGCTTACCATAATTCTATCTACTTGGCTCAGACAGTTATATTTTTATGAATCTTACGTTACTTTCTGTCACCCTCTAGGCAACAATATAGAGTTATTACAGTATAAAGGAAAATGCTTCCTGTTGAGCTTATACTTGAACAAGTCTTAACCAAGTGGAAGCTCTTCATAAAAGGATAAATATACTAAGGAATAAACAGGTAGAGTGAATAAAAAGGAATATAGGCTTTATGGATGTCTGGTTTGATGGCATAGACTAGTGAAACACAGAAAACTCCAAGATAAAGCTGACGTGCTAAGCTACATCAGAAATCTGAGGGAGTTAGAATTTTGTTAAGTGAATTTAGTGCTCATTAAGGGATTTGCGGTGTCAGCATTACAAAGCAAAGTCCTCTCTCGCCCTCAGAATTGGAACAGCACAGTGCAGCAATATTAATTCCGCGGCCGTTCCCTTCTTGGCCTCTCCAATAAAATTATTACCCAGGGACCCAATTGTGCAGCACTGCTCAGCGAGCACCTCCTCACGAGGCACTGAGCTGAGATCACTGTCTCTCTTAACGTGGCACATGGATTATAGTGCCCTGTGCTACACTAGGCTTGGAACACAGACGGCTTCCACCTTTAGTTTAAAGGAAAATAGTGGGAACTACTCTTGCTGCTTCCTTTAAGACGGACGGTGCTTTACGATTCCATGAAACATCCACACAAATTGTTTCCTTCTGCTTTACATCTCACATAGCACAGATCTAGTTGTACAGAAAACACTAATGAGGTTGAAAAAATTGTACTTGCTGTCTCTGTTCGCGTATCCTTCTTAGCCAAAAGCCAGCTAGATATAGTTCTCATGCTACTGGAAACTCTTCATAATGAATACACACATATATTGCAAACCCTTTTTCCCTATGGCCCCATGTGGCTTTTTAAGCCCAGATATTAAGCCTTCCTCAGCATTACCTTATCCTTTCGTCCAGACATCATTCAAAGGTACAGTTGACTTTCGAAATTACATCATATGTAAGTAGATTTATTTTTCCTTTTCTGCAGTTATAGTTTAATTTCCTTTTCCAATTTGCATGGGTGCACACTCATAAATTTTAAATATGTTTAACCTCTTTTCAAAAGACCCTTTGAATTTCTTAAAGGTCTGTGCCCTTTAACTTGGATACACAATCTTTTGTATAAAGAACCACACTAAGATATCCAGCAATATTGCTTTAAACACCTTACTGCCTTTCCAGAAGGTTCTCTTTTTCCCTCATGAAACAAAACATTCCCCCGGATGACACGCCTGGTAGCCCAGAAATGGGGGCTTCAGATGAGAGGCGTTTGCTGGGGCTTTGCTGAGCACCCAGCTCTCAGTGTATCAATATAAGCAAGGGAAGATTGGGTGGGTCACCCTGGAACCAAACAGCAATCCTTCAAGCCCAGGGACCGACCAGCACCCGCAGCTGTTCAAGGAAGGCAAAAGAAACATTTCAACTTGGCAGTGATAAGCTGAGTCACAGAATCACACAGAATTATTGAGGCTGGAAAGGACCTCTGAGATCAAGTCCAGCCTATGTCCCACCACCACCACATCGGCTAGACCATGACACTAAGTGCCACATCCAGTCTTTCCTTAAACACCTCCAGGGGCGGTGACTCCACCGCTTCCCTGGGCAGTGCATCCCAATATTTGACCACCCTCTCCGTGAGGAAGTGCTTCCTGAGATCCAACCAAAATTATGGCAAGTCCTTTGTCACCTCCTGAGGTGTTACCAATGGAAGAAAGGATGCCACCCTAAATTGTTTGGGGGGATTTAAGTGACTATTATTTCTAAATAGCACCTTGTCACCCAAGCAGATTGGTACCACTGTCATCTCTTGCTCCTCACCACTGGATTACCCTGTCTAGGAGCAGTTCCCTGAGAAATACTCCTCTCCAGATCTACACCTGCATCTGAGACAGCAAGCAGGTGACAGCCTGTTGCAGATGCCAGAGGAGATGACCTGGGGAACAAAACAGGTCACACTGGGCCATCACAGGAATGATATGTTGGTCATACCCTCACCCCCGTCCCATGCCCCATGGCATGTCTTGGCTGCTGGTACCCAACTCCATCTCACAGCAGCATCAGAGAGCTCCAGAAAGAACACACAAACACCTGAGGCTGTTCGCTAAGGACCACCTGCCTTTCCTTCTTGTTTTGGTTTGTAAATATAATTATGTCTCCCAAAAAAATAAAAAAAAACTACATGTATATATATACATAATCAATGTAATATTTCTCAGATGTCTCGGTGCTGGCTTTGCTCAGGGCTTGCTGGTGAGATGCAGGCAGCAGCTCGAGATGGGGAACACGCAAAGCACAAGCCCTGCCTGTCTCCATGCCATGCCTCAGAGGAGGAGAAGGAAGAGGAGGCAGGCATGGAGGCAGGCAGGGCTTGCACTGTGCACCATTGCCTTTGTCTCTAGCTTTGCTCTGCCTGCTCGACACAAGGAGCAAGGCAGCAACCTTGGTCACACGAAGGTTTCCTTTAGGGAGCCGCTGCTCTAAGAGATACTCTGAGAGGATGCAACCTTAAAACCGGTGCAGTCACCGAGAATTATAATTGCAGCATTTATTAAAGCCATTTACATGGTGGGAACATAAGATAAAAGGAAATACATAGTAATTGCTTAACCGAATCTGACACTGCTCACAAATTCAGATATCTTTGGAGGGAAGATGAAGGAGAGGTTAAAAACCTTTTTCTTTTGGGTCCAAGGGGCATCATGTGCTGTTGGCAGCAGTGGCCAGCTCGGGTCTTCACCTGCTGCTCTCTCGGCCACTTTGTGAGATGGTCCCTGACATCTGCTGGGGGGTGACTGGCAGGCATGGGCAATGGGGAGCCGTCACAGGGGACACCCTCTTGGCTGCCCCCCCACGCCCCCCGTGCCTGACCCCAACCTGCAGACCCCTCGCTGGGCTCTGCTTCAGAGGATGGCGTGTACCTGCCGTGCTCATTGCCAGCGGGTCGTGCCCTCCCTGCTGCTGAAAAAGCCACCATCCAGCAAAAGGGCTTTGTTTGACTCGGACCCCAGGGAAAGCCCACTCATAGCGTTGGGTTCAGTCCTTTTGTTTCCAGGTTAAAAACTTGACCTTCCCCTCCCCTGAGCCCAAAACAGCCCTCATAGCACTTCTGTTCAGCAATTACATTTTCTTTTTAAATCTTTCTTTGGGTCTTGGGTGACAAAAGGGCTTTCATAATATAAATAGGTCTCAAAGCCTTTTGTGCAGGGAAAAAATTATAGGAAAGAGAAAAAGAAGACAGAAAAAAAAATCTGTGTCTCTCCAATTGGCATAATTCCTTCAGCCCTGGCTCATAATTTAAGAGAGATCAATTCTGCAGCTGACATGATAGATGTTGTCATCAATACGTGGAAGCAGCGATTTATATTTCTTCATTTGGGGACACAGCCATCCACCTACCTCTGTGGGGGTCCCGTGTGTGAATCAAGAGCAATATGTGGCCAGTAGGCTAAGACTTGACTTAGACTTCCAGCCATGCAACTTATTAAAATAATAAATATTTTCATTATCCAGAGAATCCATTATAGTTCTATGTTTTAACTATTGTTAACTAATAATATGGATTAATTACCAAGTTAAATCATTAAAGATTAAATCCATATATTTTGCTTCTTTAGAAGAGCGATAGTTTGCAGCCATTTGTGTATTACGTATGTTAAGTGGGAGGGCGATGAAATATGTTGTGTTAACTTAACTTTGACAGCATCTGTATCCATGCCATATTACGCTCTGGTCTTATCAAATCTCAGAAGCTACAGTGTATAAATAGACTGTGATGATATTTGCAGGAGAGAAATCATTCAGAACATTTTTGGCATCTTCTCTAGTGACTAGAGAAGAACCACCTCACGAATATAGCATATAATAATGTAATAAAGTGGTATATAAGAGCATAGAATTGAGGTACACTTACATGTGCTGAGTCAGAGTTAAGGTTAAGGATCAGACATAAACACAACTTTGATTCTAAGGAATCTCCAATCAGACTGCAGGTTTAAATGAACAGGGAAACCCAGTTTGGAGCTCATTTCACTCTCTGCTGAAGCAACACCAGTCATTGTGCTGGAACTTAGCACTGATTTAATGAAACATTATCAGGTTGAAGACATACAGATACACGGGGAAAGGAAAGCTATTTAGAGAATAAAATTATTTACAAATACACATTTTATTATGTTAAAAGTACTAAACTACAGGATGTGCAACTGCTCAATATGGGAAAAACTGTGAAACCGGATAGGCTGTGATATACAGGTGGCTAGACTAGATAATCCAGTGGGTTTGCCTTGCTGTAAACTATGAGGTTATGAAAGCACCCGACATTTAAAACTTTTTACACTCAAGCCTATGAGTATCTATTTACAGTGGAACACTGTATTTAAATTTGAATAGCAAACCAATTATAAAACATATTCAATAGATTAATTTAGATTCTCCTGGACAAACAAAACACATCCTAAAGCACCGAGGGACTGATTCTTCAAGACCAACTCTAATTTAGGATTCCTTGCCCCTGTGGAGCCAGTGCCTAGTACCCGGTAGGTACTTCTACTGAGTATGGTGATGAGTTGCTGAAGTAAGACTAAATAATGCTTGTTTGCTTTTTCATCCTTTGGAGGAGACTTGCATCTGGGCTTTATGCAAACACTCCCTGAGGAACTCTGTATGTCCTGTCACAGCCTCTGCCCTAGCAGGACTGCCTCATGAGTGCTGGAAGTGCATCGTATACTGAAAAATGTGTGACTCCGCTTGCCAGCCCTCCCCTTGAGCAATGTAGCAATCTGGCCTCCAAAGGCATGGATCTCCTGGAGAGAAGTTGGAAGATGCAACCGTCCCCATTTTGTCCCCGAAAACACAAGGTGTGACACGTATGGTCTAATCCTGGACCATGCTGTGCATATGCGACTGTGAGGCCGCCTCCAGCAACTGCTAAAATCCACAGGCAAAAAAACGGGGCCTGACTGTGCCCCACCACCCCTGCACTGCTGTGTCAACGATGGGATGAGACACAGAAAGCCACACTTGAGACGCACTATGCTGATGCTACAGAATGTCCTGCGCTGGTCACCTCCACAACTCCTCTTCTGTTCTTTGAAAGCATTCAGCTAAGGTCTTGTGAATTTGCTGGGAACTGACTTCTTGCTGGGTATGTTTTAAAGGCAGGTTATACCAAAGAGATACTATGGTGATGTTCTGCGTAGAGGATGTTGACTAAGAACGTAGTATTTCTCACCTCCCCCTTATTTTATGTTGCATTAAAATTATCTTTACTCTTCCTCAGGCAGTTGCTATGCCACACTCAAGACAGAGAGTCTGGGAAGTGGGAAATGTCAACTTTTAAGATGATGTTCTGCTTTCTTGTTACATGCATTCTTTATGTAATGGATTTGAATTACATATTGTTCATAGGGGTTCAGCTCTTCTTAGAAAGCCTGCTTGACTGGGCACAGTTGCTTGTTTATTCTTAATGAAGAGCTGTTAACAGAGGAAAGAGCACAACGAGGGGCCAAGTAATGTCTACATGAATCATTAAAAATATATGTGCAATGAGCAGGATTAGATAGCACACGGCGTATTTTTATATATATAGCGCCATGCTTTCCTGAAGAGGCAGGCTTCACTCCCTACAGGAGCTGAAAATACGTTGACAAGTCACACAGCAAGGGATGACAGGGGAGAACGGGCGGCTGCGGGGAAGCCGTGGGTTGCAACAGGCAGCATGGAAGGAGTTTCTTCAGGCACGGGCCTGAACTCCTTTTAAACAGTCTGTGTTAACTTATTGGACATTACAGCTACGATCATACCATGCTTGGTGATAGATGGGACATTTTTAAGTAGGAAAGCAGTAGGTGAGGTTACTGTTCGATGGCTGGTAAGCAGAAAAGCGTCTGAGTGAGCGAGACTGCAGAGCTCAGAGGATGCTCTGGCCACAGGGACCGACTGCTGTGTTATGCCGAGGAGTTAGCAGAGGGACAGGGCACAGCCACAAGCCAGCCTGCCCGGGCATGCCGCAGAGAAAGTGAAATCAGGAATGGAAGGTTAACCTGTAGGTGAGGTCTCATGTACAAGGAGATTCAAAGATGCCATCGAGGCCCAAGGGAAAAAGGAGAAACTTCCAGCACTTGGCAGCTAACCAAAGCAGTTGAGATTTTCAATTGACATTAATTTCAATGCAATTAGTCTTGATGTTCTCTCCTCCACATGAGAAGAGAACCATAGCCATGATGGGAAAGAAAAGAACACCACAATAATAATACACATGTAAAAAAAATAATAATCTTGTATGTTAGAACATATTAAAAACACAAAACATACTGCCTATTTTGCTATCATTATGCATTACTGTTTGAAATTTAATTCACTCAGTGCTGTTCATGCTGTTTGTTTCCTTTTTCTATTGATCTCAGCTCGGATGATGAATTTAGCCTACAGAACTTCACTTCCAAGTTTCCATGCATTCGTGAGCCAACACTTGCAAACATCACAACCTAACTCATGCTTTACCCAATGACCTACGGTCAGCTCCACCGCTGATGTAAAGGGGGTCTATCTCTAGTTATTTAGTCCGTAAAGACAGCCTAAGCCTTCAAGAGTGATTTAAGCACTCCTGCAAATCACTGTGTAAGCTGGGACTCAGGCCCATACTGAATGGGGGTTGCAAAATCTCCCCTCAAAGTAAGAAGTGTGAATCAGTACAGGCCATGTCTTAGAAAGGTCAGTGCAAATGTGCTGCCCTTCACTCCTTCACACATAAGAAATTTATTTGTTGAGAACGCTACCTGTTTTTCAGTCTCAACCTTCAGCCACGTGGAGCTTTACTGTAGCTGACAGAAAAGGCTGTTTTTCAGGTGGGTTTATGTGTCCATCAATACGGGACCAAGTCTGAAATCTGAACTGGCCTGATTTTTTTCATTTTCATCTTCATTTGCAGTGGTTAGACAGGGGGTGCTGCAAACCTTCCTGACTCAGGACACATCTTTCTCCATCCCTCTCGGGAAGGTGAGGAGACAGACCTGGCAGGAGCCGGCTCCTGTGGGTCACTCCAGCCTGAAAATGTGCCACATCCAGAGGGTCGGGGGACTTCTGGCAGTAGGAGGCAGCAGCACCTTGGCTGTGCAAGTGAGTAGAAGCAGCTCTGGAGTGGCTCGGGATTTTCAGATGACTTGCCGAGAAGCTGCATAGAAACACACTGATTTCCAAACCTTTCCCTCGGAGTGTGGCTATGCTACAGCCAAAGGTGTGGCCACAGCTTGTGCAGGGTTATCAACCATAAACTAAATCGAACTAAGTGGGGAACGAATAATATACAGCCACAAAACTGGTCCAGAAGCCTGCGTAAACACTTGAGCCTCTGCACTGCTCGCAGCTGGCAGGGCTACGCATGTTGGGGTGCCTCTAGTCGGCTGCCAGCTGGGTTGGGTTTGTCTCCAAGAGCTGGGATCTCCCAGTGTGGGATCTCCCTGCGGATATTAGCATCGGCACCGTCACCTGAACAGCCCCCTGTTTTCATCACGGATTTTGCGTGTTTCTTCTCCCGTTTGCGATGACACGGCACTTCTCTGGCAGCTACTCGCTGCTTAGCTGAAGAGCTCAATATTCTGGAAAGTATTTAATGTGTGTTAACCTCTCTTAATGTGATTCAGCAACTACAAATCAGGAGAGCCTGCCTCCCCTGGCCAGCCAGATATCACAGCCAGCGCTTCACGCCGGCTGGACAGTGCGAGGGGTCTTACTCTCACTGGGTGGCAAGCACGGGCGGTTGGTACTTTTATTTTTAACGAGAGATCACTCATTTCCAAAGGTTTCACGCCTACCAGGGATCTTTATTCTGCTGCACAGACCGAGGTAGACCCGTACGTACATGGAGCCTCCAGGAACTGTGATTTGCACAGGTGCAGCTCGTTACACATCTAAGGAGGAATCGGTCCAAAACCCTTTTCTGAACGCAGCCCCAGGCCCCGCACTGCTCTGAGGCTGCCGGCCCCGAGGGCAGAGAGGGCTCCGTGCCCGCATCCCGGGGCTCCCGCGACCTTTCCCGCAACAAACCCCATCCCAGTTTCCCCCCCGGAGATGCCTCCATCCCGGTTGCTCACGACACGCGGGGCGCCGGCCGGCCGGTGTCCCCGAGGGCCCCGAGGGGCAGGGAACACGCGTGGAGGAAGCGGAAGGGGGGAGGGTGAAACAACCCCCAAACCCCAACTTGTGCCGGTCGCCCCCCCTCAGGGTGCAACTTCCCACCAACTCTCCCCACGCGGCGCCGGGGCCCGCCTACCCCCTCCCCCGTCCTCCCGCCCCCCCCCCCCCCCCACTCCGGCGCCGGGCGGGCGCTGCGCGGGCGCGGGGCGCAGCGTGCGCGGGGCGGGCGCCGCCTCGGCCGCGCTCTCGGCGCGCGGGGAGGGGGGGAGGGAGGGCGGGAGGGAGGAGGCGCGGGGGGAGCGGGGCGGGAGCGGAGCGCGGTGGCGGCCGAGACGAGCCGCTTGCAAACGAGCTGTGGCAGGGTTTCTGTTTTTTATTATTATTATTTTTTTGGGGGGGAAGGGGGCGCGCTTTTTTTTTTCTTTTTTTCCCCCCAAAGGGAAGGTGGTGGCGAGGGCGGGGGGGGGGAGGGGAGGGTGTCCATCCCCGCCCGCGGGTGCTCCGCGCCCTCGCCCTGCCCGCGGTGCAGTTAAGATGCGCCCCGGACGCCGTGTGTTTGCAGCGCGGCGGCGCTGACATCGCTTCACCATGGACAGCTTCGACTTAGCTCTCCTTCAGGAGTGGGACCTGGACTCTCTGTGGTGAGTGGTGCCCCTGCCTCCCCCCACCGGGAACGGCCACCAGAGGGGCGGGGGGGGGGGGGGGAGAAAGGCTGTAACGGGAGGTGTGTGCAGTAATTGAAAGGGGTGCGATAACTGGGGGATGTGCAGTAGTTGGGGGGGGGGGGGGGGGGGGGTGTGCAATAATTTGATGTTACTTACCTGGAGGGGTGCTGTACACCGGGGGTGCGGTTATAGTGGGTGTGCAATGAGGGGGGGGTGCCGTGGTTCGGGGGTCAGATAACTGGGGCGGTGGGTGCATTAAGCAAGAAAGGGTGCAGTACCCCGGGAGATGTCTCCCTGGCCATTTGCTCTCCCAGCACTGCTGGCCCCAGAGGGTCAGAAGGATAGGTGCCCCCCCTTCCCGGCTGCCAGGGTGGGTCTGGGAGGTGAATGTAATGTTTGGCTGTTGTGGGGGTCTCCTGCACTCGACCCCCCACCGCCTGTGCTCGCTCGTCACCGGCACCCTGGGCTGCACTCCCGTAGCTCATCCCCTAGCCCTCCTGCACGCCCCTTCCACACCCCCGCCGGTCCCCGTCCCGCAACTCCCCCCCGGGCCGCCTTTATTTCCCCTCCCCGCGACTCCCTTCTCGGCTGCTCTCTTCTGCCCCTTCTCCCCCCCTCCCCTTTCCATTGCATGCCCTTGACCTCCTCCTGTGCACCCCCTTCACTGCCCGCCCCGGCGGCGGGTGCGGGGCTGCCAGGGAGGAGGGGAAACAATTTCTAGAAATGTCATTAGCGGCTGGAGGTGGGAAGCGCTGCCCTTCCCCCCCCACCCCGCACCACCCTCCCCAAGCCGCTGCTTCTGCCAAGTCGCGGAGTTTGCTGCGGGAGGCACGCTGCCCCCGGGCGGCCGCTGCTCCTCTCCGCCGCTCCGCACGGCCCGGGGCGGCGGGACCGCGTCGAAGCCGGTTGGGGTCCGAGGGGGGGGCGGACGATGACGGCCGTCACTGCCGCGACCACCCCATGTGCGGGGAGGCTCCTCCGGGAAGCGCCACCCCGCCCCCCCCCCCCCCCCCGGTACGACGCCGCGGTGGGACGCGATCCCGTCGGACACCCCCCACCCCCCGCGGTGGGACGCGAGGGGATACCGAGGGGTCACCCCGCCACCCCCTTATTTTGGGCAGGCAGTGCCTGGCGCCCCTGTCGGAGCCGGGGTGCGCTCGGCCGCGGGTGCGGTGCTGCCCTCGTCAGCCGGGACAGCGGTGGCAGTTTGCATCCGGCCGGCTTGGCTCGGTAGTTTGGGGAGCTGAGATTACTTTTTCCTGAAATCAGTTTAACGGTATGCGTTTGGGTTTTTATTTATTTTTTTATTTATTTTATACACGTTAGGTGATCTGCAGCTTCTGTCAGTAGGGTGCGCGTTCGACAGCGCCGGCTTATGTCTTTGCCGGCAGGTGTAACAAAATAAGCCGGACCAGCGAGTCCCGGTAGTTGAAGCCGCTTCTTACAAAATGATCCTTCTCGGGATAATGAGAACAGCTTGCACCGCATGATGTGTTTGCTTATAAAAGCATACATCGATAACATCCAGCCTAATAAAACTTTTCTATTGCTGCAGGAACTTTAAAGAGCACGTATAATACAAAATTAGTTACTACCCCATAAAAGTTTTTAATTACTGTGTTTCTGCCTGTGACACAAGTTAAGGTTATGTCCTCGTTTCAATTATAAATACCAATATTCGGTTTATATCCAAACCATAACGTTTCTTTCTGGCCTGATTTTAAGTTTTCTGCCCATATGCACGGTTTTACAATTTAATTACATGGTTTTTGCTATTAAAAAAGAGTAGGAGAAATAATACTTCCACACATTTGAATGCTTTTCCCTTTCGCCTTCAATGAAGACAAACTTCGGGGGAATCTTCTTACTCCAGCAAATGCATGCTGTTCATTAGTCTGTTCTGCAAGCTGGCTATTGGCCTTAATATTGGATTTGAAAAGCTAACAATGTAACTCTGCAAAGCTGGGGCTTTAGGCTGTGCCTGGCAATTGCTTCTTTTCATAACCTTTTTAGCATGCTTTTCTGCTGTTGTGGGAGCCACTTGCAAATGACCGTGGTTGGCATAAAGCTCCTGTACAGGTCCAGAGAGACATCAACCATTTTCCAGCTAAATTACCTGCTTAAAAACATTTGCATTTGCATTAAAAGTGATCTTGTGGTTTCATAGGTCTTACCGTTTGTTTTCCTCTATGGCTGTTGCAGTTTAGAAGGCAGGTTGGACAGAAGGGCTTCAATTAGAACAGTAAAAGTCATTATGCAGTGGCAGGCCTCCACCCGTTGCTAAACTTGCACCCCTGTGTAGGGGTTGAACCCACGAATATCCAGAGCAGTGCCTAGTCAGGGGATAGCATCTCCCTTCGGAGTGTGTCGAGCGACCGGAGGGTTTGCAGGGTTTTGCTGTGGTGTGTTTGTGTCCTTTGGAGGCACAAGGTTTCACTGAGCGGCTTTGGCTTGGAGTGTCTGAGACTGCAGGCTGGAAGTTTGTCATGGAGTCATAGAATGATTTGGGTTGGAAGGGACCTTAAAGATCATCTGCTTTCAGCCCCCCTGCCATGGGCAGGGACACCTCTCTCCCACCAGGCCAGGTTGCTCCAAGCCCCATCCAGCCTGGCCTTGAACACTTCCAGGGAGGGGGCAGCCACAGCTTCTCTGGGTAACCTGTGCCTGTGTCTCACCACCCTCACAGTGAAGAACTTTTTCCTTACATCCAATCTAAATCTACCCTTTTTCAATTTAATGTGAATTTGCTCTTGTCCTACCACTATACTCCCCAGTTTTCCTACAAGAAAGACAAGGTCTCCCTTATATTTTGCTGCTATAACACATCCCCAGAGCCTTCTCTTCTCCAGGCTGAACAGCCCTGAATCTCAGCCTGTCCTCATACAGGAAATGCTCCAACCCCTTGATCATTTTAGTGGCCCTCCTCTGGACACCAGCAGTTCCATGCCTTCCTCATGAAGTGGCCGTTTTGGGCAAATGACTGGGAATAGTCAGTTTGAAAAGCCATATGAGCGGTATTGAATAAAAATTTACTTTCCTTTGGCCAAAGCTTCCACAGTCCATGGTGAAGGTCAGTGGTGCCTCAGCGCTGCAGTGGCAAAGGGCCCTGGGTGGGTCTACCATCGCAGGCCGGTACGTGTCTCACACCGTCCTGCCCACTTGATGATGGGCAGGTCATGGAGATCCTCGAGAAACCTGATTTGGATACTGTACTAAACAGACTGAAATAAAGCTGATATGTTAATTTTAAGCTCTGGACGTTTGTCAGGGATGCCTTCAAAAAAGCACAGTTGCCAAAAAGGGAAATAAAATATACCACGTAGATAGGAAGTACTTCATGGCAAAGAGCAACACTTAAAGAGACTTAATTTTCTCTGCAGCGAGAATAAATGTTGTCCTTTATTCTTTTGAATGTAGTCATAATGGCAATTTGCGCACTTAATTTATGACTGAAAATCCACTTTTTGCAGTATTTGGTGAACGTTTTGCTTAAAAGTGCAGTAATTAAATATTAATGTGCTGTTCTAAAGTGCTTTTTTTTTATTTGGTATGTTCTTGGAAAATCAAAAGGCATTTCTAGATGAACAGCAGCATGCTAATCAATTCTCATTGATTGTTACTTTCATACTATTAATGAATTTACTCCCCAATTAATATGTGCCATGTCTTTTACTTTGCTCTAGCATAGAAAATGTAATAATATATCATGTCATGGCTATAAGACAGCAACTAATAAACTGCAATGGGAGAGTATTGTAAGCTGTTTTCTACTAAACAGTAGGTTTTCCAGGTTGTACTGATGCCAGTAACACTTCTGCTTCCCAGAAAACTACTATAATTCAAATAGTGAAAGCTGAGTACAAACTCAAATAGAATTTTTTTTTTGAAAAAACATACCAATCTGTGGCATAAACAAAACTCGTGCCCATTTAGTAAGTGTTTTCTGGAACATTTTGGGATGATGAGCCCAACTTAACTCAAGGTGTTGTTACTGCTGACTAACACAGTTATCCCAAACACATGGCACAAATGACTTTGAACCACAGCCCCATCTCTCGTTTTTCTTTCTCTGTGCATTTATTTGTGTGCTATATGTGTAGTTTCACTTGTCTGCACTGAAGGATGTGGATTCTCTATCACCTTATAGCTTTGTATTTGTTTACACTAAACAAAAAAAGAAATGAAAAATCTCAGAGGTGTTTCGTATGCCTCTTGTACAGCAGAAAACGTGCCGTACATGACAGAAAGTAGCAATTGAGCGGACTGAAGGACTTAAGTGGAGTGCTAGGACTAATTCTCCTTTACAGGCATTCGTACTGTTATATGCCTTATTTAACAAATCTAGATGAAAATTCAGCGAGGTCCTTAACTCTGTGTATAAATTTAGGCACGGTGATAGCCCTGAAAACCACTTAGTAAAGACTCTCCTCAAATGCTTGTGTAAGATGCATGTGTAGGCTGAGTTTTCCTCCATTCATTAAAAACAATTAGCAGATTTATTGAAGCACTTACTGTGTTGTACCAAACAGGAAAATAACTTTAAGTGTAAGGTGTTTGTTAGCCACAAACATAACAGTGTTTGTTTAGGTAAAAGAAGCCAAGTATGTCATCGGTTTATTTCGTACTTATGTGATAACTTCTGGCTATTTTGAGTTAGTATTGGTTTTGAAGGGATTTGATAGTCATGTAAAAAAAATGTATAGCTGTATAGCTTCCAAGTTGAGATCAATATCAAATCCACAGTGTAAGGTGGCCCAGTGTGTTTTACAGAACATGTATTGAATTATTAGTTCATTTGCTATCTTTGGGTCTGTTCCTGCTCCATTTGAAGTCAATGAGAGTTTTGTTTGGAAGTTGCTATTAGCAAGAAGTGGCCAGACATCCAGCAGTCTTATAAATGAACCTTTTGTAACTTCTTGATCCCAAGTTGTCTAGCTTTCAGTCACTACATTTTATATTTATGTAAGTCAAGATTCTTTTCCCATGTCGCACAGTGTTTACCGGAGACAATTTTAGGAAGCTAATTCTACAAATGCTTCTTCATTCAAAGTAGAATATCAAGATGTTTATTTTCAGGTAACAGTACGCAGCTGCTTTGAGGGGAGAGGGGTCACTCCAGCCATTCTCTCTGTAGCTTAAGGGGCTGGACCAGTTTACCATTTTTACAGACAATACACAGCAGTAATACCTCCCTTTCACCAAAGAAAAAAAAAATTAGTATCTTCCTTCATCTCCCATGTCCGTTACAACTCTGCTCCAGCCTGTGTCTTGGACTTTGTCCCTTCCTTCCTTCCTCATAGCTCGCGGGCTCTTTCTACTGGTAATGCTTGAAATCCTGTTTGCCTCCTTATTTTTCTCTCTGTGGTGTTTCCCATTCTGCCTTCCTCCCAGTGTCAACTCACAGTTACCACCTTCCCCTCATTGAGATCCCATCTAAAGATTTGCTCATTCTGCGATGATTATAAGTTGTGAGCAAACAATAACACGAGCAATAACTATAGACTGTTCTCTTCTCCTGCTTTCACAGCATGTTCTCTCTTCCTGATGCCTGTTTTTATGGTGGAAGCCCTTTGGGTCAGGAATTACTTTTATTGTTTGAGATTTTTTTTCTTACAGTTTTTCTTACACTGAAAAGACTGTATGTGCTAAACATTATAAACAGTAAGAAGAACAAGCTCTTCATGGTCATAATACTTTTATAGCATCAGCTGAATAATAATATTTTAAAAATACACCTGTTGTGCCATGTGGGTGCTCATTTGCTGGAGGTAATATGGTACATTCTCATTTGGTTTAAGTCTCCACCAAGTCCAGAGGTTTTGCTAGCTTTCATCAGATGAAGATCTGACCCATCATCTCCGATTTGCAGTACTTGGTCACTTTTTGTAAAAAAACTGTTTTTTTTAAATTTCTACTTTGTTTTTGTCTGACAAATGAAATTCTTATGCACCAGTGGGACAGTGACTATGCTTTCATTTGTCTCCCTGAGGGATGTTTGAGCACCTGTGCTCAATTGTGTGATACAGGAGGAGAACAGCCCTTTGGGTTTTCCTTCTAACACGCACACTTGTAGATTTGTGATTCTTAGGGAATGTGTTCCATCAGAAGTTGAGGCAGAAACCTTACTGGGTTTTCTCTTATTGGAGAAAGATTCAGAAGAGGGCATGAGATGCATTCAGCATTTCCCATTCTATGTGAATATTTTGAGGAAAATACCAGGTTTCTTAAAACAAATGGAAGAGAAATATGGGCCGTTAGGCAAAAAAAAAAAAAAAAAAAAAAAAAAAAAAAGACGGAAAAAACCCGTCTGTAGGATCATCTTGTCAGGCATTTATTAGCAGTAACATCATAGTCAGCTCCGCAGCACTCTCATTAGAGAAAGCAACTGTTTGAGTGCAAGTTTTTTAACCTCATATAACAAATTAATTCATTTCCAACACATTTATTGCTATTACAAAGCATGTATAAAAAGACTTTCAGCAATTATTAGCAGTGTATGTTCAGAGATATCTGAAAATCTGGTTATAACTTTATTAACAATAGGAGTGATAAAGTAAAATCAATAGAAATGAAGAAAAACAGGTATTACTTACGCTTAGGGAACGGGGAAGTTAATTCTGTGTGAGATGGTGTTTAGTCTAACAAACTGGTCAAACTGTGACTTTGAAGTAATATCCTCATAAAATGAGAGTTCAAAAAGATATTTTCTAGGAAACTCATGCAAAGTTTCTTTGTATACGGGCTGATTAGCTGTAAGGCTAATTCCAGTGGAAAAACCACAAGTTCTTTGTGAAAAACTGAAAGCAAGAGAAGGGAAAGCTTTAAGCAGGCTTCCTTGGTTTTGAACAAAATGTTGTCTTTGTGACCCCTGCCTGGCTGGGGAGTGGGAATTCCCATTTCAGTGCTGCTCCTGGGGAGCCCACTGGTCCCCACCCTGGCCAAACCCACCCTGTTTGCATCCTTTATCCGTGGGGCTACTCACTGCTCTTCATCTCTTAAAATTGGTGCTAACGCACCGGTTTTACTTGCTGGTACTGCCTAAGGCCTCGGGAGAGCAAAAATTAACACTCGTAGTTTAATACCCGGGTAATAATCTATTTAATTTCTGAATAATTTCTGGGTAGCTACAAATTTATGTTTAGGAAAAAGAGTGAATGAACTGTAGCGACAGTTAAACAAACATGTTGGCAATTGTTAATACTCTGCGCTAAATGTCTTTTCAAAGGGAAGAATGTGTAACTTGTGTTCCTCTCTTGCAACTTGGTGTTTCAACTTTCCTAATACTTTAAGCAAACAAAAAGTAGTGTTAGTGACTTGACTGTCTTTTATCCTCTTAGGAAGATTTTAACCTGCATGCATGTACCAAGGACCTGGATATGGATGTATCTTGGGAAATATGACAGTAGGAATGCAATTTAAACTTATCCTCAGAGATCCTTTATGTATTTTTTAAAAAATAAATTAGTTCCAATGCAGCAGCGGTGGTCTCGGCAGTCAGGAAACAAAATTATGCAGAAGGGACCAGAAATCTTTGCTAAGAAGCTTTTTGTTGCTGTGTTTTGTTTCTCAATAAAGATGATCCACAACTGTAAGTACTTAAAACTAAAAACAAGAGGGTTGTATCTGAGAAAGCCGCACAACTTCTTAATGTAACCCAGTCTTCCCGTGTGGTTGTTTTCACATGTTTTGGACCGAAGAAAAGAGTCCTTTGTGGCTCAGCGTGGTTTGACTGAATGGCAGGAGTAGACAAATTAGAGGATGAAGGTGGTGTCTTCTTACACTGAGTATGTTTTGATTGCTTTGAGCTGTGATCACTCTTTATTGCATGTATCACATTTGAAATCCACTTTTTTTTGAGAAAACTGGCAGCCTTCCTAGCCCATGTGTTGCCTTGATGGCACAGTCTAGGTGCCAGCATATTATGATGACCTGTGGTGGTATGAAAAATGCAAATATGGCAGAGAGATGGATCAGGAGGAGAAAGCATTGGTGAAGTACGCGTTTGCAGGCTTAAGGCTCAGAAGCCATCCTGGCAGTGTTCTCTCTTACCATCTACCTCCCTGTTTCTATCCTTGCCTTCTGTGATTTGGTCACAGAGAAGGTTTTGGGGAGCCTGTTCTTATGTACGGGTGTTGGCAGATATCCTAAGCCTCCTTTGTGGAGGTTTAGCTTTTGTTCTGACATTGCTAAGTGGTGTCTACATGCCAGTGGTGCACGATTCCCTCTGTCATTGACTGCTTCTGATTGACTAGGAGGGTTCATCTCTCAGGTCTGTCTATTTTCAGAGGGAGTGACGTAATTTTAATGGTTTGTTGCTCCTTTGTCTCAGAACACCAAGTGCAGTAGATGACTGAACCTCAGTCCAGAAAAAATGAACAGTTTGTTGACAGATACTCTGGAAAAGATAATTATATTAATATGCATCCTATAGAAGACACTCTTTTTTTTGCATTTTTTATTTCTGAAGTAGTCAGGGAACCTGTCACTCATGGACTGCTTTTGAAGGGCAAAGTAACAATAAAAGCTAAGTGTGCATTTCTTCATTTGCGTTTGGCAAGGAGAGTGTAACATTTTCTGCAGGATAATGACCTTGAGTTAACTAAATGTCGCCAGTTTAAAGAGTAAATTAATGTCACAATGTGCTTTGTTTGTGGTTAGGCCTGAAGACTGTCAGGAATTTCTTAGTACAAAAGGTGATTGTGCGCTGGTCCATTTACTCAGGCTCCCTGCAACAAAACCACCATGATCCCAACTGATCTGAATTAATATCACCACGCTGCCCTGTGTGTTTGGGTACACCAGGGTGCTTGCAGCTGGCTTGCAGAGCTCTACCCCTTCCGCTGTGTAAATGGGTCCAAAAGGGCTCATCGTACATTTTGCCTAGGTCATCCTGCTCTTAGATCAAAGAACCTTTTTCTAAGAAGGAGTGAATCCCTTCAAACCCCAGTCATGTTCAATCATAAAAGTGGCAAGGGGTTTGAGTTTGTTTTTTGTTTGTTTGTTTGGGGTTTTTTTTTGTCACTGCCACTGGCTATGAAAATCTGTTCCAAACCCATAGCCTTGTTAGCAAAAATGCACATATTTCCAGTATATATGCAGCTTAATGTATCCCTGGCCATTTAGTACAGTCGATTCTGCCACATGTGAAGTAAAATGGTGTTGAGATAACCCCAACAAAGGAAAGCACAGATAAATGCTGTTGCTGCTGGACCTGCACTGGCTTTTGTAGATCCAAGCCAAGTATCTTTTTACGGCGCCCTTCAAGGCTTTGCACTGCACAAGAATTTACCAGCTTGGGTGCATGGCTGCACAAACATGATTACATACTCTGTGGTAGAAATGCAACCCCCTTTTTTTTTTGTTGTTGTTCTTAGAAGTATATAAGTAGCAATATCTTGAACTAATTACAGCTGATGTAAAGCACATTTAAGGAAACCCATTAGCAGAGAATTAGAACTAGAGCAGATTAGCTATTCTTTAATGGCCTTGACTGTAGATCTTTTGATGCCTTGGTAACTTTTCTAACACTGGTTGCTCATCTGTCTTGACTAAATGACTGAGAAGCTTCTTTCAAGTCACAGTCTGGTTGTAATGTGAAAAAAATGCTGTTTTCAGCTGAAAAAATGATTATCTGGGAAGGTAAACTCTACAAAGTTCTGTACTGTATTTGTTGTTGAAATTTAAAGGATTTTTTTTCTGCTCAATGTGACTGTATAATAGAAAGAGCAGTCTCTAATATGCTTCCTTGGAGCTATTAATTATTTACTTTCTTGAAATACAGATCATAGACAATTCTACACGACTTCCCTTCTCACAGACTTTCTTGTGTCTCTCTTTATTTTTGTATGCTTTGCAAATGCCTGTAAATTCATTTTCACCGAAAGGGGAAATAAGTAATTTGGACTATTGAAGCTGTTTCATAATTAATTAATTTCAATTTAAAACAATCAAGTAGTGCCCGTCCATTGTTTTGTGTGCTTTTCTGAGGCATTAAGATTCACAATATCAAAATAAGTTCCAGATGGAAGTGCATACTTTATAATCAGAGAAAAAAAAAAAATCTGCTTTTGTCAAAAACCTGAGGAGTCGTGCCCTGGTCAAAACAGAAAGTATTCCGGTTAAGCACAGTTTTCAGATTTTGAACCATTACTTAAAAGGACCAATTTGAAATGTTATGTAGGGCATTAACTTATAAATAGAACTATAGAGTGAGAGAAACAGCAATGTAGTACTATTTATTCATTTGCTTCCTCAAATGCTCCTGGCATCTGTTAAAATGTAACAAGGTTTAGCACATTTTCCCATTTTCGGCACTCTGTTTTCTATGATAAAGAGAAATATTTGCAATGACGAATCAACTCTTTGCTAATAATCAATAAATGACACATCCTTCTGAAAAAAAAAATTATGGTAAAACAAAATGAAAAATACTGAGCAGAAGGGAAGATGATCAAAATGGTACACTGAGAAAGTCTGTATGTTCCTATACTTTAATAAATATTAGGGTTTGCGGAAGAACTTTTAACATGGCAGTTTGCAATGAGAATAAAAAGTGTTTTTTGAATGTGAAAGACACTTACATAAGAGGTTTATATTATGTAAATGTTACCGTTACGGCGGTAACCCATTATAAAGGAACGCTTTATATTCAGAAAAGCACTTGCAAATAATGGGATAGATGCAGCAGTCTCTAGTCCTGACTTGGACAACTTTCTCTTTGAAGTCAATGGAAGTTTTGCCTGAATAAAGGTGGAAGGAATTAGCCCATTCATTATTATCTGAATTACATCAAGAGCTGACTGCTAAACAATAAAATCATGATTCATAACATAACGGCTTCACTTAATTCTTTTGTAGTCTTAATATATCTCATTATATGGTACTTCTGTTCTTTCCTCTCTGAGCAGTATTCAAATTAATAACAACCACCTTTACATAACTGATGGTTAGACATGTTTTGCTGCCTTAGCAAGATCAAAGGATTTTATATACCCTTTTTGGATAGATACCAAGAATGGGGTGATCAATCTCTTCTGTAACCATTAAGCACAGTGTAAATATCTCAGGGTACCCAATTAGACACAAGTGGTTTGCCAGATGCTGAGAGCATCACCAGTTGTCATGAGCTTCCCAAGTCTGTGGGGCAGCCCAGAATTTATTAGGGATTAGCGGTGGTCCGAGTTGTCACTCCACTGATTTGTGCTCGTTCAGCTGTGCCCTGCTGTAAGCCGCCTGCGTGATATGTGGAGATAAGGTTCAAGTGACAGATATTTCGCTTCCCCCTAGGGCACATTTGGGTGGGAAGGAGGTGGGGATGGGCACTGGTGTTCCAGTTCCTCTCCTGTGACCAGGGAGGAATGGGGGTTATGGTGAATGAGACAGCAAAATTAGAAGGGCGTAAGAGGAGGAGACTGAACAGCCCAAGAAAAGGGACCCCCAAAAGGCTTTAATACGAAGCTGGAGTTAACCCCTCACCAGGAAGCCATCTGCAGCCTTCAGACTTTAAGAATTCTTTTTATCTAATTGAAACAAGATGTGTAACAGCTGCAAGATGTCAGGTTTGTCAAAGTAACTAGAAAAATGAGTTCTGTGACACACTCATGCACAGCAAAGTAACCTATAGCTAGGAAAAAAAAAAACCCACAAAAAAAGAGATCATGTGGGTTAAAAAGAGGAAGGAAAATAGTCAAATAATGAAAGTTGCAGTTAATTCTGGAGCATGGATGATTTGAAATTAAACTACAATGAAGGTTTCTCGGAAGAGGAAACATCCCAGCTTTTTTACTGCGACAGCGGTGGTAGTGAAACTCCTCACGTTCCCATCGTAACCGTATTTTGTTGATGGACTGAAATGGCTAGTGCTCTACCCTGACTCCAGGAGAGGGTGAGACTAGGTTATTTTACTTTTCTGCCTGTTGCTGTTGTTATTCAGATGCATTACTGTTGGACTTTGCATCTCTTGGTAGGGACCTAGATTTGCTGAGCTAGGTGCTGTTCAGACACAGGACAAAGAGACAGTTGTGGGACCAAAAGACTTTGCAAAGCGAAATACAAAAAAGAATGATGGATATAGGCAAAACTGGTCAGAAAGAAAAGACGGAGTATTTTCATCGTCCAAATAAACAGTGGTTGCAGTGAACTGCCAGACTGACAGTGCTGCCAAATGCATGAGTGTGAGCATGATGGGAAGAACCCAGAATTTTCCTTTCAAGAACCTCAAAAAGAACAATGAAGCAATTTTGTGCATGTTTATGAGGACTCCTCCCAAGCATCAGTGACAGCACCAGGATACCCTGAAGGTGTTAGTTGGGAACTTGGAAAGTGAATTGCCCTAATGGGTCAAGAGAAGACTGGAGTCAGCCTTTTATAATAACCTTTGGTAATGACTTTTCATAATGGTGGGGATACACCACAAAGGACCTTCATGCTGAGAAAAGCAGGAACCAGTGAAGAGCTGGAAAGGAAAGGGGTTCATAGTTAAAGCATCCTGCCTTGGAAATGTGCAGCATCTCAGCTGGAGCTGGCTGATCGTTTCATTTGTGAATGAAATGGATTTCATTTGTGCAGACTGAGGTGTGTGTAGCAGCAGAAAAATGCACTTGCCCAAAGATCTCAGTAATGCATGATAGTTTAGAGCTACCATAGTCCCATTGTGTTAAAGTTCTGCAGGTTCCCTGGTGTAGGATGGTGTTCCTCAGTGTCAGATAGTTTTTCATGGGAAGGTTGGAGCCTGAGATCATACGAGATCAAAGGCAGTCAGGGCATTTGACCAATCTCCATGACCTGACACCAAAAAATGCCACCTCCATGCACACGATACTGGAACCTACCAGTACAGCTGATGCAAAGCCAGGCTGAAGGTAACAAGTACAGGTGCAGGAACATTGGGGAAGCCAGATGCTTGTGTGATGGAGGCATAAGACGTTGTTCTGGGGCAGAAAACCATGGGCTGAGTGGATGAAGTAAGCCCCCTGCTCTGAGTAGGATCGGGAGGGATGGTACCTGAAGAAGTGTCTTGAGGGTGTGTGTGAGCTCCCTGGGGCCATACCCAGAGATTCAGGTAAAAGAGATTCAGGTAAACTCTATCTTGCCTCAGACTCCTTCCACAATGAGCAGGGACAGAAACTCCTCAGGGAAGTGATGATAGCAGTTGGGTATTCTTCAGGGCACTTCATCTGAATACCTGTGGCACCAATGGGAACTAATTAAATATACCTATTAAATATACTGCTATGGAGTAGTACTCCAGCACTTCTCCTTCGGATCAGAGTGAGCCTTGGAGCCTACACGAGGATGCCAGTCAAATATACCCTAATTCCCACTTTCAGAAATGACATGGAAATATACCTTTCACTGAAAGCCTTAAAGAAAATGGAATTCTGATTTTTTTTGAACAAATTTATAACTCAATTGTTTTCCTTTCCTCAAGTCATACTCGCATGCAAAACCACCTAATAAAATTGAAGTGTTGCTTATACTGTAATTTGGTTGGCGGAAGAAAAGTCGTCTGTTAAAGCTAAGTCATCATAACTCATTAGGTGCTAATGTATCTGCTGTGTGGTAGAGAAACAGGCAAGCTCTGCTGAAATGCTTCTAGTTCGCCCTTAGCTGCTCACAGTTCCCTCTGGAGAATGAGAAAGTACAAACAAGTTTTCTCACAATACACTCTTTAAGAGTATGCTAAATTAGGTGTGTTGACTTTATCCCAGAAGCCTGTCTCTAACAGCAGACAAGTACAGAACCAAAGTGAATCCAGAAATTTGAGATTGATTCGTGTGTTTTCTCCTGGGAAGTCTCAGGGGGAAAGATGATTGTGCGCTCTCACAGATGTCCTGTGTGCATGCAGTAAATCCAACATGTTCTGAACATGCTGCTGGCCTTGCTGCACCTGGCCATAAACCATGGCAATAAATCGGGTGATCTGCACATGCATAATAAATCTGATGCACCTGAATGCCGGCATACAGGATGGACATGCTGTGCACAAACTGGCTGTTTTCCAGGTCTTCTGGATGTCAGGCTTGCACCATGACTGGCTTGCCTGGGAGTCCTGGCAAAACTGCCGACTTCTTCTTTTCATGGCAGCATTTCCAGAGCATGTCCAGGGGGAGTGGGAGACTAAAGCTTGAGCATTATTTTTTTTCAGTGTGCCCATACTCATTCAAGCCAGAATACCACCCTGAAAATACAAACAATGCTGCGCCCAACTTAGGCGTTTTTTTTTGCAGATCATACCTCAAATTCCAACGAGTTTAAATCTATTCTCCAGGTTCTTTGCACTGAGCTTTTGTGTGTGTCAGGTGAATGCTTTTACCACTTCAGGACATCAGCATTCTGAGTATCTTCTCGGTTTCCAGAAAAGCATTTATTTTTGTAGGAGAGCTTTAGTTTACGAGCTGTGAACATGTGAGGGCCTTCCTTAGGGTGATGGAGGTCAGGGTGTCTCAGGCAGGGAGAGATTGGAGCCTGGTAATCCCACACAGTGGTTGTATATTGTCCTGCCACCTCTGAGGATGTTCAAAAGTCTTTGCTGGGTAGACCAGCTGCCTTGGCCCGAAACATTTCCACGTGGTGCAGAAAAGGACGGCTGCATGCCAGCTGCCTGTTGGAAATGCTTTCTTACCACTTGGCTATTGGAAACGCTAAGTGCAGGCACAAGAGTCTGGGTTTTTTTTTTGGTCTGAGCATGAACAACCCCAGCAGAGAACACTTACCAGATCAGTGCTTCCTTTACCCCCACCTCTGCGTTCGTTTGGGAGGAAAAGGATCTCAGCCCCGTAAGACTGGGTGACTGATTTTATAAAAATTAAAACATTTCCCTCCTGGCAAATGAGCCTTCTTTACCGTCATGATATGAGTTGCATAGAAATGAAGCCAGGGACTTTCATAGAATCATAGAATGGCCTGGACTGGAAGGGACCTTAGAGATCATTTTAATCCAACCTCCCTGTTGTGGGCAGGGACGCCACCTCTCGACTAGGTCAGGCAACACGTGAGAACCGAACGGGAATCGAACCCATGACCTTCGGTGTTTCAAGCACCACGCTCAACCCACTGAGCTAAACCGGCTTTACTCGATTGTAAATCACTGCACTTGTGTTTAAATAAGAAGTATATTCAGAGTGAAGATTCTAACATTATTTCAATAAACCAGAAAGTGTTTGAGACATTACTAGACTCTATCGAGTTATAGTCGTTCATCACCCTAGGACTTTCTTATGGTGGCTTTCTGTGCCAATTCAGGCCTTTAAGCTAATTAGCAATTCTCAGCAAAGTTGGAGGGATTTCATGTTTTCTTCAGCTGGGCGACATCCTTATCAAGTCAGCTACCTCCAGTCTGATACAGCAGGCTGCCAACAGACTTGTCACAATTTATGAAGAGAGTTTGTGGTAGAGATAGAAGGGATAATGAAAACCACATCCACCAATTAAACACCTACATTTCCTTTTAGAGTCCAAACAATGGACGGCTTTCCTTTTGCAAAAGAGATTTCTCAAATCAAAGCAACTCGTAGAAGAGAGATAAATTAGGAAGGAAGCTTTGAGTAGATCTTTAATGAGTCTCTGGCACAACGACATAGTGAGGCATGACACATTCATGAATATTATCTAGTTGCAAAGATTCAGCTCTCAGCAATGAAGCAAAAGTAATGCAACCAAGTATGGGACATGTTCTGGTCAAGTCTTTAGTATATGTGATACTAGTCTTCTCCTGACAGATAAAGAGTACACCTGATGGTTTTTTTTGGTGCATGATACATGGTTTTAACACCAGAGAATTAGCATCAGTCGTATTTTTACTCCAGTGAACAGAAACTGACCTTCTCTTAATAATGGCAAGATGTAGAGCAGCATCTTTGAAAATAACTATGGACTTGTTAAGCAGAAGCAGGGGATGAGATAGAGCCTGAATACAACACATTAGGCATTATTGCAGCTAGAGAGGTAGCAACAGGAGTTTGGGGAGCTATTTTCTCTGAAGAAAATCAGTGGTATCAAAACATTTAGTTTCAAGGACACAGAACAGAAGAGACATTTCAGAGAAAGGGTGTCAAAATTAATTTTATGTAATTTTACTGACAACGCTCAATTACCATACAGTTGATATGGGCTGGATGAATTGAAAGACATTACAAAAACACACTGATGATAAAAATAAATGATGTGATTATGAACACTACGCTTGTATTTACCTCACGTGGCACTCTCTGGTATTTGGCACCAGTTGCACTGAACATCTCTTTGGTAGGTCTCTGAGCAGTTCAGCTGTCTTCATACGGAACAACATCTGTGTTCATCAGCTTTGCCCCATTTTTTTTTCAGAAGCTAAGACTAACTATTTTGGGCTCAGCATCATGTGAGTAACAGCTATGCTTCTCCTCGACCAAAGCCTATAGGGCTGCGTGGTTCTATACGTGAAATCCTGCTTTGCTGTTTGGTAGCTTGGAGATCTCTGCCCCTCTGTGCTGTCTACACATGCCCAGAGCTTCCTGGAGATCGTTGACCAGATGAACCTTTTTGCACAGGGGCACCTGACACGCTTTAAATGAGAGGGGTGGAACTAGACTTATCTGTGAGACTGTATTTTCTAAGCACGATAGAAAGTCAGTAGATTGCTCATTGTACAGTACTTCACACAGTGATGCATCTAAACCTGAAATCTGTAATCTAAGGTGTGTGATTACTGAGAAAGTCAATCATTTAAGGCAGGAGACATAATCTTGTTGCTTAGGGAGAGTACAGACTAAGGGAGCACAGAAGAATGTTAGGTCTCCAGTGCAAAGAAAAAGCGAGTGGCTCTGGAAGGTCAAAGTACAGCAAGTAATCCACAAAGGATGCTTGTTAGCAGGTTGGAGACATACCTAGGTTGGAAGCTGAATGTGATACTAACGTACTAGCTGCTTATCTATCTGAACCACTAAAAATAGTTTTCATTGTATCTGTCATTTAATATGCCTAAAGATTGTCACATCAGCCAGAAATTCCTCTTGAGTTGTTTGGAGACTGGATTTTGATTTTGTTCTTTGAACCAAGCAGTGTAAGTTTATGCCAGGAGATTAATTTAGCTGGTTGTGTGCCACCAAAGCTGATAATTACTTCAATCTTTCCAGCTCCTAAGCAGGGTGCAACGTAGTGGTTTATGTGCGCAGTTTAGGCGGAATTAACATAGCAAAACTCACAATCCAGAAATCCCACACAACCCAACTAGGCATCCAAGATGCTCTTGTTTTCTGGCAGAAGCACACCTACATTTTATCTCCATCTCTGCTAGTGCACGTGCCTAGAGGCAGTTTGGGGATTAGCGGACTCACTAGCCTGGTGCATAAGGGCCTGTAGAAATCCAAGATATTCTGTGGCTACACGCTGTCTGTACTCATTGCATGTCACACATTATACAGCTTTGGGAGGACAGCACCCAGGGAAGTGAGGGCTGAAATTTAGGACTCTCCCTTTTCCACCTGAATGTTTCAGCCACTTTCCTCCTGGTCCTATGATTCCTGCATTCCCAGATCCATACTGGGGAGGAATGGTGAAGCGCTTATCACCCAGAAAAGCCTTTCACCAAGTGGGCAGTGCATATTCCTTGAGACTGAATCTATGAATGTGAACTCAATGCTGGGGATATGCTTGGATCTGGGCTTCCCATTTTCTTATATTGGTGTTTTAACCACTGGGTTTTTACCAGAATAGTATGCTTGGCTGTGTCCTTTGGTTTAGTTTCCAAAGGTATGCTGCTGTTGTCTGACCTAAATTTGCAAGATGACACATGGATAGCACTCAGGATGTGAGTCCGGCTTTCATGGTGGAGTCTAACCACAGCAAAACCCATAAGTTCTTTTTGACATTTTCCTTTGGCAGACATAGGGTTTGGCTCCCAACGTAACCTCTGGGTATGGAGAAGATGATATCTGGGTGCCAGCTTCTCACAGAATCATAGGACAGTTTCGACTGGAAGAGACCTCAGTATGGGGAGCTTTGTCACCCAGCGCAACACTGTGAGATCCTTGGGAGCTGGGTGCCTAACTCTGCACCCAGCTGTGCAGCTCATCTCTCTACACAAGTCTTTTAGAAGAAGGTTTAATGTAATTACATTTATTAAGTTTAATGTTATCCCACCAGATTAACTGAAGCCAGCTGCTTCTTGCTAGCGAGGACTGGTAAACATTATTTCAGAGACAGGAACATTTGTCCTATCTTTTAGTTTTTCAAGAAAGCATGTTTGCGTGGAAAATACACTCAGTTTTGTTGTTAATGCCAAGGTGGTCTAAAAAGACAGAAGATAATTCTCATCTAATCTAATCTATTTAGAGTATTTCTGGAGAGCCCATTACTGGTGTCTGTGTGACAAATGAAGTTCTGGATTGCACCTGCCAGGTATGTGCCTGGGGAAAAGCCATGTGCAGCGCATAAGGGTAAAGGCATGCATGTCCTCATGCTCTCATGCAGAAACTATCCTCTATTCAGTATGTGCTGGTGAGATATATAATAATTCCCAGTAGATAGCAGGTCAGATTTCTGAAAGAATATTAGTAACTATGGGTTTGCCTATATATGAGCAAGCAAAATACATAAGGATGTATACTGAGTAGCCTCCTGTACAGTCTGCAGGGTGCTGGCATTGGTATGTGGAAAATTACACACATATGTGCAGTTTTTTTAACTGAATTTGCTTATATAGATTTAAAATATAGCTTATGTAATGCCCATACCAAATTCTAGGCATTTCTTCTAAGAATGAGAAGTACCACTGTATGGCAGAGCAGTCAAAATTCACGGCTTCTCTCCAAATTTTGAAGATAGCCTTTATCTGTAATTGGCAACTTCTGTCATATTCCTCAACCTGGTGCAGACATGAGTATGATGCACAGATTTTGGCATTCACAGTAGCAGATGATTTCCTTCCAGAAAGAAGATGGGGACAAACAAGCGTCCTGTTCTGTTCCTGTCAGCAAGAACATCTCTATCTGTTCCTGCTGCGGTCGCTCGTTCCTTAGGGCCGCTCACAGCAAACAATACCAGACATTACGAGATTTCACACCTAAGGCTTCACCTGTTCCTTTTCAATCACTGCTGGGCTGTCACAGTCTCTATCCGGTCCAGCTTTCTGCTCCCTCTGTCAGTCTTCTTCTTAAGCTCAGTTGACCACGAAGGGCTAAGACCTAAGTCCAAGAACTGTGTTGTGGCGAACAGGGAGAAGGAGGTTACGGTGTCTGTGTTTCCCTGTGTGTGACAGAAAGTGGGAATGTGACAGTGGGAAATGAGGGTTGCTTAAGGCCAGGCCACCACATAACTGCCTTGGAGGGGTTGGCAACCTGCCCTCCTTAAGGGAGATGCTGTCAGCTTCTCACAGTGAATGAGCTCAGCTTTTCTCCTGCTGCCTCTGACCATGCAGGAATGGCATGGTTACGGAAAGGGGTTTATTGAGAGGAAGAAGAAATTTAAAAAAGGCTCCCCATGTCCTTTAGGATTCTGGCAAGTATCACTCGTCTGACAACCAGAGAAAATGGGGGAGCAAAGTGGGCTTCAGATTTTACACCTCATCTCTGTTCTCCTCAGGAGAGGACGGCTGCCAGTGCAAAGTTAGATACCCCTCATGTCCCTCAGCTATCCGGGCCCGGCAAAAATGAGAATTTCATGAGGGTGACTGGAGCTCAGTGGAGAATCTCACCCATTGCCGCTGTGCCCCTTGCCTCCCACCCCCAGTATTCAGTATTTTCACATCAGTGAGAAGCAGGCAGGGAGCTTAGTGCAGCAACCTCTTTTGGCTGGTTGTGTCTGGTCTACCCAAGTATGAAGTGAAATAGGGAATGTGGCTGTTATCGTGTATCCTCTCTAGACCCCAGCCTGCATTCATGGATGCCGGTTATTTCTGGAGCTGGGCACAGTGAAACATGTATACATTAGCAAAATCAAGTCCTTATGCTGTTCAGGAAATTTTGGCTCTGAACTGTATAGCTGAAAAAGCTATCTGTCTGAGCTACTTAGAATACTGCACAGTTTTTGCCAGCTGAATAAAACCAATAGCATTTCTATGAACAGAAAGCTTTTGACAACAGTCTTTGAATTATGAGTGGCAAGAACCATTCTCTTCATTTTTAGCTTCTAACCCATGATGTATAATGTAGCCCTCATTTGAGGATGAGAGGTTAGTATCTTATTGACTTGGCTTTAAATTGCATTTCATTGTATTAAAGAGTATCTGTCTCTTTTTTTTTTCCTGTAGAGAGAAATATGAAATATTTGACTTTCACGTAGCTGTAGGGCTAGACTTTGGAAAACATTCAGATACAGAGCTAAGATGATATTTAGTGAAAACATCCCAGAAAATTATGATTTTACAATTACCTTATTGGTAGTTTCACTTTAATGTAGTTTTGCTGATAGCTACCATTGTACTTAAGGATTGTAAATTAATTAGACATACTGCTTCATCTACTTGGGAGTCAGGAGAAGAGCTGAGCTAATAGCTATGGGAGTGCTGTACCAATTTGAGACTGAGGCTAAAATGACATGATAGAGGGAGAGGTTAGTCCTCTCCCAAGGTTGTCACTCCTGGTCACATTTTAATGTGAATTTATTGGACTGAAAGAGGTTAAAGAGGTAATTCTGCACAAGAAGAGAAAAATTTCTAAGATAAAATGGAACTCATCAATAGTCCTGGTGTCTACAGGGAGTTGTCAGATTCCATAATATTAACCATGTAATTAACAGGATATATAAAGCGATGTGCTTTCAAATAATTTATATTTCAGATGCCTTTCAATGTACTAATAATACCTGGTGGTTTTTTCCTCCAGTCTCTTGGAATTGCTGCATTCCTTTTTTTTTTTTGTTCCCCCCTTGCCTGTATAAAACCTCTTCACATGTATCAGAGAGTTCTAACTAGTGCTCGTTCCCAAGGGTGACTTAATGGACAAAGTACGGATAAATCCACATGACAAATCCACTTTACAATATGGCACAGCTGGCATTCTCTGCTCAAGTTCATCTCACAAATAAACTTGTGCGGAAACTGCATCAATGCAAAGTGCAGGTCAGTGCAGATTGCTTCATTGTGTCCTGGAAATGACCTCTCTCATACATGTGGTGGTGATGCACCAGTTTTTACATCTCCCTTTCAGACAATTCGAGGCGTGAGGCGTCATTTGCAGAATACTTTGCAAGTGAGTGTGTACTTGTTGTTGGCATTTTTGTTTCTCTTCAAATCCTTTTTTTTACATTTTTAGTGGTTGGGCTTTGAATACTTATAGAGTCTAACTGACAATAGTTAGAACTCACATTACTATTATTTTTTATTTTTTAATATCAGTCATCTAGGCTGGAAAATAAAGCGTCCCTGAGCAGTGGAATTACCAAAGCTAGACCGTAGCTTTGTGTCTTGTAACCCAGCAGCCCCACTGTATAAATTCTTTGCAAGTGATTGCATCTCCTCCTTGCTGACCTGGGGAGAAAATGCCAGCAGCTGGGGTGGTTTCAGAGCTCTGCTTGAACTGAATGGTGCTCACATGCTGATGGACTGCCATCAGCTGGCACGGATAAAGGACCGAATTATTAGCACTGCCTAAACAGCTGCTGATTTTCAGTAAGAGTTTTTTTGAAACTTCTGTCAGATTTGGTTGAAATTGATTATCAGGTTCAAAGTAACAGCGAGAGAAGAGAGAGAGTAGATGATGGAGAGACACCACGGTCTGACGCTTTGCTTCCCAAGGAAGCCTCGCTGACCATGCAAGACATATAAATCTGTGCAACAGACTGGGTTAAAAAGAAATTAAAAAAAAAAAAATCTTTCTTGTTTCAAAACCATATTTACTTGGTAGATGTTAAAAAAAGAGCGCAGGTTGAGTGTCTGGCATGGAGCCCAAAACACATACTTGCAGGAAATTTCCTGCTAGAGTAAATGAGGTCTTTCAGGCAAGGCGATGGGGGAGGCATCTGTGAAGGGCAGTCGCTGTGCCTGCGCTGGACCTGGTGCAGCATCCTGCCCTCTGGTATTTAAAGCTAGACGACAAAAAGTTGAAAGGGAAAGGAGGGCAAAGCCTGGACCTCAGTGTGAGACAGGTCCACTTTCCCAAAGCGTATTCAGCAGCGTGATGGGGGTCAAGCCAAAATCCATATCCACAAACCCTGCGTGTCTGAATGCAACACACTGGATTTATAAGCTGACTTGGCTGCCGGATAGTCTAATGATTATGTGCCACTGTGATTTAAGAGGAAAATGCCTGGTCTGGTTGCAGGACACTGGGCTCAACATAGACCCATGTAGGAACACTATCTGCTTAGTGGTATCTGAAGGGTTTCAAGCTAGTTGCCCTGCTCTATGTAAGTGGCTTATGGGAAAAAATACAATTTCCCTGCTCACCATAGCAGAAACATTTTTCTCTTACATCCTTAATACTTGTAACTGATAAACATAATGGCATTTTAGACATATGCTGATAACTGAGTGTATTTCTATCAAGCGTTGTCGAAGAGTAGTATTTTATAGTAACATTTACAGCCCATCAGAAATTGAAGCATTTTCTCCTCCTATGCCCTGGCCACACTATTGTGAAAATTCACTTATACAACCACTTATAGCAACTGAACAATAAAACATTTCCAGTCACCCTACAAGTTCATTTTATAATAATTTAAAACTGCCTGTTACAACCAATAACTTTGGTGCTGGAAACCAGTACAGCAGTTATAAAGTCCTGACATATAACTTCTCGTGGAAGGCAGTGGTTTTATCACAGCCATGAACATGCAAGTGACCTGGGGCATAAAATTACTGCTCAAAAAAAAAAAATCTATCTCCAGAAAATGTTCGGATATCTACTTATAACAATTACAACAATGATGATTTCACATCTGTTAGGCAGACAGTTTTAATCTGTAAAAGGTTAAGTATTTGACAGTTACTTGTTCTTACATACAGATTAGGCGCTTGAAGGTTTAACCTTTAGATGTACTTAAGCAACTACTCTTTAAAATTTATTGTGTAAAACCACCCAAATAAAAATGGTCTCATCAGTTGTAACTAAAGAATACAGAAAGTCCGGGATGGTTTTCTCCCCCTTCTTACCAAATTGCTCATCTGGCTTTGCTTCTTCCTTTGTGCCTGAAAATATTTACAAGCACGCTGTTTTAATTTTGACAGGCACCGTTTCGTAATTAGGGGATAAAAGAAGGATTCTGCGATTAAATGTGTGGAACCGGTTATTTTGACTCAGTAAAGGAATCTGCTGCAGAACATGGTTATTCCTGCACATGGAGGTGCCCTGAAAAGCTGGAGAGGGGGAGAGGGAAAGAGGGGACGAATCTCCATGTGGCCTTTGCACTTCCCTGGGAATGGAGGTGGTGGAATTATTTGTGTGATAGCAAAAAGACTTCCAGATTTCTGTAGGCTTTTGTTAATATTAATATATCATAAAACATGGGATGTTTTAAATCTCTTGCATGGAAGTGATTTAAATTAAAAACTGTCATGTGAAACTGGGATGTTATGGTGTTTCTTTCTTTTTTTTCTCATTTTCAGGCTGGCATTTACGCAGCTACAGTGTGTCAGTGGGAAGGGCTTCCTCATTCACGGAAACCTGTCTGCCCAGCCCTGTTTCCTTGAATACGCATACCAGATTATCTCAGTCTTCCTTTCATGCTTCTCACATGTCATAAACTCCTTGTTCTCCTGAAATGGCCAGAATTTGGATCCCCAAATGGGATCACAGATGACCTCAGCAGCATTGCAGGGACAGATTTTATGGAAAAGAACCACCTTCCTGAACAAGGGTCGCAACGTATTGGGTGCAAATATGTAATTGTTTCTTGTATCAGGCACAGAAATGGGCTCCACGTGGGAGGCAGTGATGGTGGGCATACAGCTCGTGGGGTGGAAGCAAACCCCAGCACACACACACCGTGTTGCTCCACACACCTGCTGCTCCCCTGTCCTGCTACCTACGCACTCTTGTAGACCTCATTTTGGTCTTGTCACTTGTCACTTGTCACTTGTCACTTGACTTTGGTCACTTGTGGGCTCCAGCCTGTGCCTCTGCAATGCCGTCCGTAAGGGTGCATGCTGGAGAAACTGGAGGAAGCTTTTTTTTTTGTTGTTTTTTTTTAAATTCTTGTAGCAGCATTAACCAGTGTGTTTTTACATTCCCACTTATCTGGTGTCACTGTAAATGGGACCACGGTAGGTCTGCCATCCTCATAATACTGCCAACCATTTCAAACCCATTGAAGTCTAATGGATGTCTAGTAACTGCAAGTGTGCTGTGTGCTGGTTGGAGTATTTAAACCGGGAGATAAAAAAAAGCCATTAATAAAATCACCTCAAAACTTGAAAGTATGATTGAGGGTAGTGCACTTTTTTTACTTTAGATGTGTTTTTTAAAACAAAGTTGATGTGTCATTTTTTAAAGGTCAAGGAACATGCAGAAATATGTCTTCTTTCCCTGTTTTCCCAGTATGTTTTGCTGTATATTTAGCAACCTTGAGAGTCTTTTCCCCCCTCACATTATACTGAACTCTTTCAAAACTGCTAGTGGAGTCATGTGCTTAACTACAGGTTTCATTCCATATATAGAACAAGAACTTCACTGAAGGTACAGAATGCCAGTGGCATGAATATTTAATAGTTGCACTTTTCAAGTTTTTTTCATCCTTCTTTCTCTCTCTCTGGGATTGCCAAACCCATCTGTCTGGCCTCTAAACCTGTATACAGGTAGCTAAATTTAAAAATAAAAATACCCCCTAGTTGCAGTGTTGGAATTTTAAGATGAAGGTGGGGAATGCTCACCTTATTTGTTAACCGAAAAGTAAATAGAACAGTTTATTCTTTGTTCCTCTGGGTTTCTCGTGGCATCCAGTGTATTGTATTTGAGTTCAATATGACAGATGTAGTCAGTGGGAAGCTGCAGGCCAGACACACACTGGTGTTAAGTAGGTAGAGCTCCACTGACTTTCATGAAATTAGACCAGTTGGTTGATGGTGACTGTGGCCTACATCTTCGATAGAAATCACAAAAGCCATACATTAGCTATAGTTGTCATGTGTGGAAGCTATTATTTAGGTTAATTGAATTAATTAAAATAAATATTTGTGTTTTAAGCACAACAGTTTATGTTCTAATAAGATAACAGACACATTTTACGCATCCTTTTCTTTGCTGCATTTTATTCCCTACAGATAATGATCTTTCAATCTCTGTTCCATAAATATGCATGTCATGTTCAGGTTTCTATTTAATGCATGCATGAGTAAGTAGCACTGAATTTGATTAACTTCATTAACGATTAATAATGAAGAACACTATTTTAACTATTTTAGGACAAACACTCACCTGGCTAATGTTACTTGCTTGAGTAACCTTCTTCATCCTAATGGGATTGCACACAGGGGTAAAGTTACTCAGATATGTATGTGTAGGTTCAGTCTTTTATTATGTAGCAACCTTTAGAGCTTTTACTATCTGGCAAGCAATCATTTATATCCTTTTTAAAAAATATTTATGGCTTCTTTGACTAATTGCTTCTTACATGACTTAGAGCCTTTTGCATTGGTACCATTTGTTAAAACACATCCAGAAGCAGGCAGAGCAGAATCATTTTTCAACTTTTTAGTGTCATTTTTATAGACAAATAACACTTGTAAATGATGGATAATAGCCAGCAGAATGCTGTGTTGTATAAAATGAGCATGAATTATATTTGCTGGGAGATAGAAGGTTAACTTGTCTATGAACTAATTGAGGAGCCTCATGGTAAATGCAAAGTGGTGCATACACATTATAAACAAGATTTGAACTAGCTAAAAGGAGGATTTAGGTTAGCTCAGTGTTTTGTTGATATTTTTTGCGTGTTACCTGGTGTTTTCTTAAAAAATAAAACCCCAAAGCCCTCGTGAATCCTAGTGAGCCTGGAGGAAGTCCAGAAGGAGAGGCAGAACAGGTGTGTTTAATAAGATGAGACATTAACCTGTCACAGATGTGGGGGGCATCTTGTGCTCGTTCAAGTCCAGTGCAGGCTCGGTCATTTCCATTTGCAGTTTTGACCTGAGCATTTGTTTCTGGTCTTGTAAAATACTGCTTACTTGGCCAGTATCTGAAAAAGTCATTACATTTTTTTGTGTTCTGCAGTTCATAGTTTACACTTATGCTGTGTTTTATGGCAGAAATCAAAATAACTGCCTTTCCTTTACCCAAGTAATATATGAAGTTGCATATTACAGTCGTGAGCAACTGAATAACTTTTTTATAGGAGAGTGCTTGACAGATGCCAGTTAACATCAAGGGATACAAATGCTCAGTGCCAAGCGATGGCAGGATATACAAATCAATCTGGTTACCAATTTTTTTTTTCATAAACAGTGCAAGACTGTGACTTAAGAAGACCTGCTGCAAGTGCTGGGTGATTTAAATGGAATTATTCAAATTTTAAATGTGTGTGTGTATGTGTTCACAAAATGGGGGCTACATGAATTAAAGTCAGTTTGGGCTCGCACGTTCAGTAGAGACCTGTGTAGATGTTCTTTCACTCACCCTAAAAATCCAACTATTATGGTCACTTTCTGGATCCAATTTGTCAGTGCTACCTTACACCTTGTGGGATGTTTCTGCAGAGTGGAGGTAGTCAATCTTTGGTCTGTCCACTGATTAGAGACTCTTCAGCTCCTTTTTTTTTGTTGTTGTTTTTTAGGCTGTTTACCTACATTGACTTCTCCAGGTATGAGACTGACAAAAGCTGTAGACTGTCTAAACTGTTCTGATGGTTTACAGCTGGCTTCTGTCTCAAGGGTGGTCAGCACCTCCTCGGTGATAGGATCGAACACGCCTCCAGCGTGGCTGAAACAAAAGCGTCATTCCTGCCTGGCAGGCATGTGCCAGCTCCTGTAATGGGCTCGGCTTTCTTGCACTGGGGCACACACAGGCCTCACAACGTGGCAGGTGTGACCCATCACGTGGTGGGGATGAGCCGTGCCCCTGCTCTGCTTGGTGGGAGAGAAGCTGCTTAGGGTCCTCCTGTGCCCACGCCGGCAGCAGGGGCAGGCACCGCTTCTCTAAAACTCAGTCATCACAAGCCTTTCCTCGGGGACAACGTGTGCTCTCTGAAGCCCAGCTCGAGCAGGGAGTTGGGGATGACCTCGGGTCTTTAATTCATGTTCCCAGGGAGTTTTCCAGTACTTTGGTAGGGCTAGCTCGCCCTTGTGGGTCATTGTAAATACTTAACATTGTATTTACACATCCTGTCTTTAATTTTTGCAATGGTTTCAATTTAACTTTTAAATAAATATTTAGGGTGGGGATAGAAATTAAACAGTTGAGCTCTTGCCAGCATCCATTTTTTTTGTCCTTTTTCAAAGGCACTCATAAGACTCAGATGTAAAACTCTGGATAATATCCTTCCAGTTATGGCATCTGGCTTCTTGGCAGCCTCTGTGAGAAGTTGGCAGGCATGGCGTTGCCTTTAGATCCAAAACTAGCTCTCTGGTAATTTTTTTTAAGATGCTTTCCCCTTCTGCTTGTCGTTTTTGCTTGCTTTACCTTTGGTTCGGAGGAATTCATGCACTATTAATCATTTGAGTCCACCATGCTTGCCCAGTTTTCCATGCTAGCCAGAATCCTATGGTAAAAAGAAGTTTGTTATGGGTTTTAAGATGGGCACATATATCTATTTCAACGTGGCCTGCCAACTGTGAGCAAGAATGTTTTTTTTTTAATCTTTTTGTGTGAGTGACTCAGGAATAAAGGTAATCTTAACTCCACTGGACTACGATAGCCTGAATGCTGTGTTTCAGTAGCTTCTTTATCACAACAGTAGCGCTCAGATCTATGTTTTTGAAGTGTTAGCTCTTCGGAAGATAATGTAATAGTTTTAGTTAAAAAGTCATTTGTGTAGGGAGTATTTGAATACAGCCACTCTTCAGGTATTTCCCCACTTTTTTTTCCCTTGCCATTTCTTTTGGCTTTTGAGATCCCTGTGGACCCTGAGTATATTTTTCAGTCTCTTGTAACTCCCAGTTTTCTGTATTTTCCCCTTCCACATCATGGATAATGTTGCACAGCTGCGTATGTGTCAGTTCATGTCTATGTGTGTGAATGCAGCAGTGTTGGTGCAGTCCCCGTGCATTGCAAATATTCAAGAAATCAGTGTCTTTGTTTCAGTTTGTGCTCCAGTGCTGCTCCTTGATGCACACCCTTTGCCCAGGTGGGTCTTGGGGAGATGAATCCCATTTCACCCCAGTCTCAGAGAGAGAAGGGCTTTAAGTGTGTGATATTTCCTTTCCCGCCCAAGGAGAAATGTTCCCATGCTGAGGTCAGTATATACAATTGAAGCTGTTTTGCACAACAGCAGCAGGAGCGAGCACCAGGCAGGCTCTCCAGGCAGCAGGTTTACTTTTCAAATAGTGTCAGATCACAGGCACGGCTTAATGGAGTCAGCGCTTATCCATTAGCCCCAAACTGAGGACTGGTACATTTCCCCTTCATGCCCTGTGGCTGGGACCTGGGTTGAAATATTACTGCTTTCTGCTAGAAATCGTAAAGAACATATGACTGTGTCATGTATTATCTGTCTGTTTGTGGTGGTGGGTTTCCACTGCACGTACTACCTTTGGATCATCCACTTCTTCTTTTGGAAAAGGCAGTTGCACCCTCTTCTTTTAGGGGCAAGAGAAGGAGGTAAAGAAGAGTGTAAATGCAGTGCCCTCTAGTCAGCTGGTTCCCAGTTGCACCATCAAAGCAGAGTGCCTGGCTGACTGGGTAGAGCTGGGGCTGATGAGCTGCTTCTTACCAAGTGAACCTGACCAAAATTGCCTGGTGTACATGGGCCGAAAGCAATCAAAAAGCTCTGATTGCAGCCAGCATTGCAAATGTTGAAGAAAATGACATGCTTTTCTATGTTTTTTTGTGCCCAAATGTGTTGTGGTGGATCAAAAAAAAATGAGACCAGGGTGGATATTTGATTGGAAAAGCAGTATCATTGCTCTTAGTCAACTGTTGTACATAAGAAAACTGCTTTTGGGGGATCCATATTGAACAAGCCTAATAAGAGCCAGCCCACACTTAGAAGAAGGTGCACATCAGAGGGAAAACATTAGAGTGAATGGATACATATTTCTTATAAATGGAGATTGTTCTGAAGTCTGCTTAACTTAACACCCATAGGTCCCTTTTTAAAAGGCACGTACCTGTTTTGCTTGTATGTATCCTAGCACTTACAAACATTCATTACAACCGTATGCACCATCCAGGTACATGTAAGTATATTACTGACTTAGGCAAAATAATGCAGCCAGCATTATTTCAGTTTTAATTGGTGATGCCTCTTCCCTCTTGTTGCAAAGAGAGTAACCTAATTACAGAGACAATAACCTTGATCAACTTTTCATGATGATGTCCCAGCGAAGATAACTAAGTCCATCTCATCAGTTTTTTTCTTTGGAAAGAAAAAAAACCCAAAAAAATTTTATAGTAATCCAAGTTTTCTGAAAGCAAAGATAATCAAAACTGAGACACTTGAAGAAAGGCCAGAAGTTGCTTGTGTATGAGCTTGATTATGTTACAAAACACTAATTTCTCCATTTTAATTATTGACTTTGTAATAAAGGCACTGTTCAGAAATTTTGACTGATTACCTTCATTTTCAATTCCCATTTCTTTTAATTAGTTATGACTCAGACTTGATTTGTTATCTTACACTTCATTATTAAAGATAGTTAGCTGTTAGAAATTGCGGGTGCACTTTGTATAACCTCCCCTTCCCAGCGCGCCCGCTGCCTAAATAAAAGAGAAGGTGCTGTTAGTGAAAGGATGACCCTGACGATTCTACGATTCTGTGATTCTATGGGGTCCATTAAGTCAGTCTTCGTTATCAGCGACCACACGGGGTAGTTGAAGGCAACACCAGGGCAGGGGAGGCACTGAATGGGTGAGGTTAGTCTGCACACCTTTACGTGAACAGGCTCGGTCCATCCTCAAAGTGATCTTACGTCAGTGCAGTTGATCCCTTTTCCTCATGGAGGAGAGATAAACTGCCATAAGGGATGTTCATCTGGCTGGGAACTGACTTCATTCCCTCACTTGATTTGCCTTGACTTTCCCGAGAACCCTTGTGAAGACAAATCTTCAATTGCAGCAGTATTTATCTCCTCTTAACCTACAAAATAATTGCCTCAGCTGAGATATGTCTCTGTTAGCTTTTTTTTAAAATGCTGACTTTTTAATAGCAGCTTTTTTCCGAATTACATCAGGCTTTCTATTTATACACTGTTTTCTTTTCTGCAGTGCAATGGATTGGGAGAAGGTAGGTCTGTGGCCATGCAAGATACTGGCTTAATTCTTAACAGAAGTTTATATATGAGGGAACTTGAACATCTCTCCTACGAAGAGAGACGGAGAGAACTGGGGCTGTTTAGCCTTGCAAGGAGAGAGACGTCTGGGAGGGGACCTCACTCATGTAGACAAATATATGAGGGGTGGGTGTCAAGGGGAAGGAGACAATCTCTTCTCAGTGGTGCTCAGCAACAGAACAAGGAATAATGGGTTTAAGTTAGAACATAGGAAGTTCCACCTCAACATGAGGAAAAATTTCTTTACTGTGAGGGTGACAGAGCACTGGCAGAGGCTGCCCAGAGAGGTTGTGGAGTCTCCTTCTCTGGAGACTTTCAAAACCCACCTGGGCACGTTCCTGCGTGGCCTGCTGTAGGTGATCCTGCTCTGGCAGGGGGATTGGACTAGATGATCTTTTGAGGTCCCTTCCAACCCTGAACATTCTATGATTTTATGATTCTATGAGTCTATATTCATCATTTGGGTTACGCTCGGTATGTTAAAGAGAAATTTAACACTGAATGAATTCCCTTTGTGGTAGAAGGTGTAAAATGTGGCCCAAGCAGTCCACAGTGTGATGATCTAACTTCAGGTATTTGGTCACTATAGGTAACTGCTTCTAGGCAGAGCGTTGCACATCATTCCACGGTTGCCCCTGTTTGGGAAGCTACAGCCGTGTTGTAGCCACTTTGACGGCATGAGCTGCACGCTTTGCGTGTCGTACGACCGCTGTGCCCGTGTGGTGACAGTGAAATATTATGAATGCATCGACCTTGATGGGTGAATGAGGCAGAGCGCCCTGCGATGTAGAACTCATTGGGTTTTCCCCCGGCTTGTACAATTTTATCTTTGGTTTTATTTTTCAGAGTTCTGAATTTTGTTACAAGTACTGAAATAACATTGCTTGAAAGCAATTGCCTGCCAATACCATTTACATAGATTAGAAGCAGCAGCTATCAGTTAGAAGCATAACTCTTTTGTGGTTTTTTTTAATCCTCACTTCAGGTTCAAAACACAGCACTAGGAATGAGCTACAGGGAAGTCATTTGTAAAGGATTTTTGTGGCTCTCCATTGTAATCTGTGAGGGTGGATAGATGCTTCAACTTTCACTGGAAGAGCTACTCAGAGAGTCATATTTGGTAAAGACATGAACTGTTTGTTCCCAAAAAGTTTAAACTGTACTTGGTTTGCAAATTTATAAAGCACTGTGTAATATATAAGACTAGCTCTAGATATTAGTGGGTGAGTATTGGTAGTAGTTTCATATTGTGTGGATAACTGTATGAGCTGAATGCTTGCATCGATTCTCAGTTTATGAATGCTAAAGACGGTTCTCCATGTCACTGGTTTAAAATCTTTGATTAAACCAGTTGGGCTTGTCGTTTAAATAAAATGTCATTCTGGTAATCTGCAATTACTGCATAAGCATTAGCAAAAATGGGAGAAAGCAGTGAGGTCACATAGAAAGTGATACTCAGTCACGACATATATTTATTAGTGTCACATATGAAATTTATGAGGCAAAGTAGGGCTGAAAGAATTTGCTGTCTTTCTAAGCAATGCTCATTTGAGGAATTGCCTAAGATAAATGGGTTTGGCTAATTGAATCATACACTTTCATAGTGTGCTACATATAAAACTAGACTAGGAAATAAATATAATTAAAGTAAACATGCCCTTCTAATTAGTAATTGTTTCTGCTGTTTTAAGCAAATTTCAGTGGCACAAAGTAGCTGTTCCAGTGTAAACCTAATAATGGAGGCTGTAATAACAGGTGTAAATTAACACAATGGAAAACATTTACAGTGTAACATTCTAAATTAAAAATGGCATTAACAAGTCTGATTTTTAAAAAGCTGTATAATTAACATTTATTCAACCCCTGACAAATTAGTGCAATACAAATACTAGATGATTTTATTTATAGCTTATAACAGTTTTCATGCTTTATCTTTGTTAAACAGTAAATGGAGCAAATGTGGTTCATTTTTTCCGAGAATGTGTCATATAAGGGCACTGACAAAGGAAAGGCAAAGAAAAAGCAAAGATATTTACCCAGAGGCATTCTTTTTGTAAGTGATGTGCAGAAATTGTTTGAATACTTAACAATATCACCCCAATTCTTGGTTATGTATGCTCAGAAATAGAACATTGTGAATGGTTTAAGTTTGGAGGAATGCAAGTACAAACAAAGTAATATCTATTGTGCGATAAAATACTTTGATTCCCCCAAGTGCATCCTCAAAAAAACATAAGGTACTGCTAAGTGCTTAGCATTGATGTTTGTCTCTACAAATATGTATTGCTAACAATATTTTTTATAATGGACCTGAAAGAATGCCATGATCAGGTCAGCAAAAATATCCAAACCAGTAGAAATAAAAAAAAAAGGTTTACGTTAAGTTGTGACAAAAGTGCCATAATTTTCACATTATAGAAAATGTATCATCAGATCCCAAAATAGAGTATAGCATATCTGCACCATACGGACAACTTGTTTTCCTCTTTCTTGATTTTTTCCTAAACCTGTAAGAGTGAAAAAAGGTTTCTGGCAGGAGGGCAGTAAGAGTAGTAATTTTTTTCAGCTTGCCTATCAAAAGAAATTCAGCATCATTTATTTTTTTGTGCACTGCCTTCTGAGGTGTCAGAAATTGCAAGACATTGTAGGAGAATTCAAATATCATTACTTCCTATTCCAAAAGTGAATTTGTTAAGACTGTATTCACCTCATAGTTGCAAATCCTGAGAGAAAGTGCAAAAGTAGTCCTTTTAGTCTCCAGTCTACAGTAAACGTAACTCAGGACTCAGCTTTTGAGGGAAGTAGCTTCTTGCCAACTGTGATTTTCAGCCACGTATTGTGGGTGTGCCCAAAGTCCGCACTGATGAGAGCATTCCTGAGTTGTCTCTGAATGGCTGGAGCTTAGTGTTTGGCTTTCTGTACGTATACAGTTGGGCATAATTAAGATCTTACTTTCCATTCTTATGCAGAATAAATTGAAATAGCACCCTTGACATGAGTAGGTTTCTGCTGTTCACATCACCTGAAGATATTAGGGTTCGGTGACTGAAGAAGCAGCTGTGATGTTTGGTCACAAAACTATTTTGCGACTGCTAAGCGCTAACAGGCAGGTACATTAGGAGGAAAGGCATCCCTTACAGTACTCTAAGGCACTGTTGTTCACCTGGAAGGAGGGAAGGGGATTGTGTTGTTCAGTGGATGAGCATTTCCTATTCTTGCTTATTTTGTATACTAAACCTGGCTGAGCAGAAACATTCTGGCAGGGACGGGGACTGGGTGAGGACTGACCAGCCTGTTCTGAAATAAAGAAGCTACGAAGGAGGCTGCGGAGTAGATAGCCAGCTTCTTCTAGCCCTTCCTTTTTAAGTTAGCTAGCATTTCTAAAATCATATCTAAATCTCTTCTGCTGCAAATTAAGTCGTGTGACCTAGCCGACAGACAACACAATTCATCATTGTCTGCTCTGCAACAAGTTTTTATAGGTGGGAAGATCATTATCATGTGTCTCCCAGTCTTTTCTGAACCAGACAAACCCAATTTGTCCTTTTTCATACCTCTCTCCTTTATCTGTCTGTCTGTCTCTCCTCTTCTGGGCTATACCACCTCTTTCTTAGAGCAGAGGTCCCCAGGCCAGACACTCCACTTACTGTGTTCATTTTCTCAGTGCCCAGCTGCAGGTCAGTTTCGGATGACGTTTGTTATCAAAAGACACAGCCAGCAGGAATAGAGTGAAGGAAGACCTGGAGGAGAGCAAGTGTTTTGGGTGCTAGACTCAAAATGGGACCCAAATGGGACCAGGAATCATTCAACCAGTTCTTCTGCTGCAGGATACCTTCTGGGTCACATCAGATTCAGGGAATCTACTGCCTTATACCTCCTCCCTAAGACCAAGGTAGCTTTACATGGCTGTTGTATTTTATCTGTAAGTTCTGTGTGGCTTTGAAGCTGCAGCCCACAGAGCTTGCTTTTCCTTGAAAGCTTTCTTGATGATGGACATCAAATAGACTGCGCGATATGATGGTTCCCACATTGGAAGCGGGAGGCTGTTAATGCTATAAACTGCTTTTCTCTTTGGTTTCAGAGAATCAGCTAACGTTTTAGGGTTATACATTTTCACAAGCATTCAAGCAAGTAGATTCATTAAGGGAGGTGAAGTTCCGGAATTTCTGTTTTGTTTAATTTGGCCCTGGGGAGATACACAGAGCTGTATGGCTTTTCTGTTTTGTGTATTAGAATGAGATATGTCATAAGATGGTAAACCTAGGCTTTTAAGTGCTTAGAGAACAGATTAATTTGAAATGAATAAGTTGAAATAATACTATCTTCAGCTTTATACGTATGTCTACCGAACTAGTTAGATCCTTTTAATTTAGTGCATTATCCTTTTCATGTTTTCTTTCCTGAGATTCTAATCAAGTTTTATTTTTCTTTCTCATGGTGTGTCATTAGTATCAAATTAGGTAGGCTACGTATTCCCATGTCAGGAACAGCAAAATGTTCTTTCAGCATTACTTAAAAACTCAGAGTTCTTTGACAAAATCATGTCATTGAGTTACTGAGAAGTTACTTTGCTTCACAGCAAAACTGAACATGGGTATTACAATTATTTCAGTTTCCCGAGAAACAGTCCCAAATTCAAAATTGAACTAAATCACTGAGCTTATTTTCTTTTATCCACATGGAATATCTTTACATAAGTCTTTTGCTTTCAATTACCTAGAAGGAAATGATTCTCTGCCATTTCCTTCGTTACTGAGAAGCTATATCAGCATTGCTACTTAGGAAAGTTTTAAGGAACGCTAAATGTAGTAGCAGTTTTCTACTAACATGGCATGCTAACAGCGAAATATTCTCTTGCTAATAACAGCTTCTGTTTATTTTTTTGCACTGGGATATTCCAGTTGCCAAGTGTGAATTATACTGTGCTTTGTCTGGATTCAAATGAAAATCAAGTTTGCCTGCAGTGGTCTAGTTTCATGCTCTCTCCTACCCTCATCTGTGTAATTTTTTTCCCCTTGTGGGCCCATCCAGCAGGGTTGGGAGGATACAGCAAGCAGCTCTTTCGCTTTTCTGGTCAGTGCTGTTTCAGGTTTCTGCCGGCAAGTAACACTGATGAAGTAGCTCCACCTCTCACTTGTGTGACAGCCCACTCCAGGACCACCACCTCTCCAACATGCAGAGAGATGTGCTGGCTTTCAGTGGGAAAAAAAAAAAAGTGCTATTAGATCTATCAGAGCCATCCTGTGTCTTTAAATGTTAAACACCTTCCACGAGGCTCATGTATTACTTCTTAACAAAAATTTGGGTATCTACTGTGAAAGGTTTTGGGTATCTACTGTGAGAGTTTTGATTTTTATCACTTTTAAGACTCAAGAGCCTGAGAACATGTGAGAAGCTAAATCTAAACCACACCGTTAGCGTTCTTTTAAGTGATGGGTTTATAGTAACATGACATCAGTTTCAGGGAACTTCATGGATAGTGGTCAGGGCAGAGCTTGTCTGGTTTTCAAAGTCTTTCCATCCACTCCAAGCCTGTCCCATTCCCAAGGACTTTGGGATCAAATCATCTGCCAATAAAAAGATGCAGGATGGGTTCCTCCTGTATGGATATTTTTTTTTTTTCCCCATTGCAGAAGTTCTTTTATGTAAAGCATCACCATTTTGTTGGCTTTTCTGAGCTGGAAAATTGGGGGAATTTTGTTGAACCTTGTGTGTGTCATCATACCCCCCACCTTTTTATTTTTTTTTTAAATTTGTGTTTTAAGTTATTTTGCTTATATTCTGTTGTCCTAGGGAAATGGGAGAAAATGAAATTCTGTAATTTTTATGCACAACCTGTCAGGGAAGAGTCGTAGTCCTCCTTAGTTGTCCCCATGAAAGCAGCTTCAGTGGGCTTTCTGGGAAGACACACAAATTTGATATTCTTGGACACTGGAATGAGAGAAGGTCAAACTGAAGTCCAGTGTTTTGAAACTTTTAAATAATTTGCATGAAAAATGACCTACCTTTCTAGCATAATAAAAGGGGACCTTTGCTACAGAAGATTCAAATACGAGTGTTGTAGACATCTCCCAAACTGGTGCTTTTAGAACAATACATGCAGTTTAGATCCCTCCTCATGCTTTTACAACAGTGTGTAGAATTTAGATACCTCTTGCTACTTCCAGAATGAAACACTGAATAATTTTACACTGTACACTATACAGGTAAATGATATCCTTATAATTTACTGTGACACAAATACGCATTTGTGAACTCAGGCTTCAAATAAAGTATACAGTATAAATACATTTCTTAGTTTTTGTTGTTGCTAAAGCTAAAATTTGCTGAATGAAGGTAGTAAGGGTGAGGCAGCTCATGTATCCAACTTCATCGAGTCACCGGCTGCCCCACTTTGGACTGGAACCAGGCTGATGCCCTCCAACAGACAACACCTGCCCCTGCCTCTGGCACTGGCCCTGCACGGGCATCTTGGGAATGGCTTCTGCATCTATCACAACCCTTAAAGCTTCTGGGTAATCTTTAGTCATTCTTCTGTCATTTGTTTAGACTTAGAAAATACTTAAATTTTAATCTACTTGAAAGAGAGGCACTCGAACAGTCATGCTGTTCACACGAGTTAGAATACACAAGCTTATTTTGCACTTTGCTGAGTTTGGGGTATTGTATTCCAAACATGTTACATTTCGGTTTGGATCTGTGGCATGGCCATGTCACCACCACTCTTCTTAAGCAGAAGCAGAGTGTCAAGAGAGGCACAAACCCCCTCAAAAACCCAAACCACATTTGTTTCAGGTTTTTTTCTTTCTATAATGAGATAAAATACCTCACTTCCCATTGTATATTAGCTAAGGAAGGGAATGCGTGGGTGCTTCTCCATAGCTCTGAAGGCAGGCAGCGTAAGTTACAATATAGTCATCTTCCTAGGCAGAAAAAATTGGGACTAGCATGGGTAAGAAGCTAACATGAATTACACCAGTCACAGGGCATAGAAGTTTTAACTTTCATAATTTTAACACGTATGCATTTTTATTCATGTATGAACATAAATTATTCTTTTACGCATGAGTATGCTGGTTTTGGCTAACTTCTCTTCCTAAATTTGGTTGCATATCCCTTGGGGCTACCTGTCAAAATATGACAGAGCCACACAGGGAAAGCGAGTTATAATGAATAAGAAACTGAAAGTCATATGGTTTGTGTTCTGTGCACTTTTCTTGTGCAGGTTCCAAGGATATGTGGTGATACTGTTAAGCATAAACCTCAGATCCAGTTTATGTTCTCCATTATGAGAAGAAAGAACTGGGAAGAAATGTCTGTTTTGCTGGAGCTTAAATGTGTACAGTGTATTTTAAAGAAGCTAGCTAGCTGTATGGTGCAATGCAATATGTTTAGCCAGTACTGATTTCATGTGAAAGGAAAGTGAAACTTACATTTTGTCACTAGTTGTCGCTTAGAGTTCTGTATGAACCACAACTTTCTTGGGTTCTTGAACCCAGACTTCTTACAGTCCTTTTTGCTTTGTGAAACAAGCTGCAATGAATTGATAGACAGACAGACAGACAGACAGACAGACAGACATCGATCGATCGATCGATCGATCTAGACTGTGATTTGTATATATACATCTTATTCCATTTTCTAATTGTCCTACCTCGGCTGAGCGGAATGAAGATGGAATCTCATAATTCACTGTAATAAGATTTTATGCTTACAGACTCTGATACAAACAATCACAATTTCTTCCCATAGCGAGCTACATTTCAGGTGTTCCTACATGCAAAAGCACAGCTTTTAGTGGATTTATAGTTGGAGCATTTACAGTGGCTGGTTCTTTTTCTATCTGTATAGCTGGCGTAGGGTTTAACTGCTTTATTTGCTGCTTTATCTGGATATGCAGCTATTAACATCATACAAATTTATTTTTATCATGTAGACATGGTAACATACATCTGTTTAAGACTTATTTCAGCCCTACCTGTATGTAGTGACGACTTCTCTGTAATATATAAAATGCTATAATAAGGTCTCCATCTATCTGTAAAATATGAAAGAAATATAAATTAAAGCAAGGCATCTCAAAACATATCGATTCTATTTCTACAGAAGCCAAACTCAGTGACTGTCCGTTGAAGATCCCAATAAGTGATTTTCTGCGAATACATAAAAATCTGATGACTTATGCACTGACTTGTTCATAATTTTTTTTCACACTGAGGCTGTTGTGTGGTTTCCATAATGCTGTAAATCATGATTAAACACATAAAAAAGATTGCTGCCCAAGATCCATTTAAAGCCAAGTGAAACATAATACAATGTAAAATTTACATCATTTTCTTGATTAACCCTGATGAACCTTCAGTCATTATCCATTATAGTAAGAGCAAATTGGAAATGTTGCTTTTTTAATAAAACATGTATAGACATGTTCATGAGTCATAGATTTGATGGTTACTAACAGCTGACACATTCATAATGAAATACTGTGAAAGTACAATACTACATAAAACTGCAGTCCTGTGCCCTGTACTTCAGTGCTGTATTCCGGTGTCTTTTGCACATCAAGGAGTTTTGAAAGTTGATCTAAAATGAAGTGCACAGAGTATAAACATAGTCACGAGTTTTCACAACCTTTATATTTAAGTACTGAATCTCTGTGTGTCTTTTTCAAAGGGGTGCTTAGTGGCACCAGAAGCATCTGACAATTTAAATTAAGACTGCCGGTGTTTGTCATCCATGGAAGTTTGTACTTTTGCTCCTTTTGCTACTGTGCCAGGAACGTTTTCTAATAGACACTGCTGTTATCTCTGTTCTGGCAAAATGCTCTTAGATCTGGCCTTAATGATTCATTAGAGTCTTTGCTTTTGCTACTTTTAAGTCAAAGATGAATTGCATCATGATGTTTTTCTGCCAGTTGCAGAACTTTCAGTTTCTGTGTGCTGTGTGTAGTACACCTTGGTGTACTTCTCAATCCTGCGATTAGCTGTGGGTAGATGTATCACTGTTCAGAGCCCCATGGAAAGAATAGGTTATTTAAATTGCTTAAGAAAAATGGGAACAAGGTGGTATTTTTTTCTGAAGAAGACCTGTTTTCAAGAAGAAGATCATGGATGCAAAAGATAATTTTTCACAATTTTCAGGATACGTCTTTTTTTTTTTTTTACTACTGAAACTAGCACTGAAGATTTTTATCGACGGAGATCCAGTTTTCAGCCAACACATCAATAAGAAGCACAACAAACATTTTGAATAAAGTATTAAACACTTGCTGCAAAATGTCAAGTAGGTTTTTAAAAGGCCAGATTTTTTAAATTACATTTAAAATATTCAGAACATCCCTAGAAATCACTCAATGGTAGGAGTAAATTCAGTTTGCTGAAACAGTCTGTAAACTCTCCAGGATTTGCACCAAGACTATACGAATAATTTGTCTATGTGTGCACATCCTCTACAGAGATGAGCTGGTTGGCTGATCAAAAAAAAAAAACCACAAACTTACCATTTTTTGACTAATTATGACTGTAAAGAGACTAAAGAAGAAGTTTCAAGGAATAAAAAAACCACACAGGCTTGGCAGATGATAACTGGAACAGTTTCCCATGCATAAGGATGCCATGGAAAGCAGAAATCATTGTGGAGAAAAACAAGACAAGTGGGACGTTGTGTCTGACATCTCTGTCAGGGAAGCAGCATAAGAAGAAACTGGATCAGATAGAGGCATCACCAAGTTAGGTAAGGCTGTGTGTAACAACTCAGGGAATTCAGCAGCATTATGTTAGTCAGAAAAAAAAGATTCCTTATTGATGCCCTCAGCTGTTGTGTTTTTTTAATTACAACATAAAAGTAACATTAACAAAATCAAATGAAAGGACTTCCCTGCGCTTTGTCCGGTTTGTGCTCTTCAATCTTCTTTGTTAGTTGGTTTTTTTTGGTTTTTTTCCTCTCCAGTTGGAAAATATGGATGAGGATACAAAAGGAGCACTTTCCGCTATCTCATGTACAGTATCTGTTTCTTGACAGCTAAGATCTCCATTTAATTTCTGGAGGTTTAAAATATCGTTTTGGACTGTGGAGAAAAAGAAACACCATTTCAGGTGTAGGATTATTATTGGTGGTGAATTTGTAACTTGTGAATATACTTTCAAGTATTATGTGGTGAGAGCTGTGCAGAATTAAAAGTAATAGTAATGTTTTATTTTGAGCTTGGCTCAGTGTCATTATTAGATCTTCATCAATCTTGTGTATTTTTGCCAGCGGTTTCAGGGTTATAAAAAGAGAGCACCAGCACTTAATAAAAAAAAAAAAAAGGCATCGAATATAGAATTATCCATTAATTAATGGTGATTTTTTTTTGTATTTGTGTAAACTGTAGGTCTGGACTGGTAGATTTTTATAATGTGATGAAGTATTTTTCCTGAAACTAAAAAAGATAAATTTGGAATTATCTCTCAGTTTCTCTCACTGGGCAGAACTTCACTGAGGGAAGAAAATATGCATGTTTTCTGTGTAGCAAAGCTGGAAGAGGTGCTCTCGTGCAAGCAGATGTTGAACTAAATTGGATTTTTTTTAATGTTCCTCTGTTGTGATATTTACTGCTCTGACTCAATAACTTAGATCCTGGTCTCAGTTGCAACCGTGTTTTTTCTCAGTATTTCAATACGTATTTAAAATTCAGCCAGGTTGCATGCAGAGCGCTCGCGTTTTGTGAATGTCAGATGTGAGCGCCTGTAAGCTAGTAACTGCACCCACAATTAGTCTTTCCTTGGTTCCCTCCAGTTGCCCAGTGTGAGCCCTCAGAAGACTCGCCTGGAACACCGAGATGCTGATTTTGCAGATCTGATATGTGTATATATGCATACGTTTGGTACACTCAATATATCTGCCGCTGAAAATATAGCTCCCGGTTCCGGACTCGGAGTTTCCAGGCAGATAATTAAAGCAATCTCCCACCTTCCAGCCCACACCTGCCACCATGCGAGCGGCCGGCCCAGCTCAGCTCCCCCTGATCATATTCATGTTTGGACGGTGGTGTTTCATGGTTAACACAAATCATAAACAGGCTGTAAAAGCTGAAGCGTCAATGAATCCTGGCTTTAAAATTGCTGGAAGGTAAAGTTTTAAAACTGATACTGCAAAGTGAAAAATGAAATTTAACCAGGCATTTTGGTGAAGGAAAAATAATTTATTGGATGTAAGATGAAAAGCTGGGAGAGTAAACATCAATCTCATCTTAGACACATGTCATTGATTGATGTTTGCTCTGTGCTGCTGCCTGGAGGTAAACTCTTTGAAATAGCAAAGTAGGTACTTTATCTGTCTGTGGATAGGAGCACAGTTTGTTAAGTTACTGCTTTTTTGAGACCCTGCTACATCTTTATGTTCAATCAAAGTGAAAACAGTAAATCAGAGTAATTGCTTTACCCCATGGCATTCCTGTTTGTAAATGGGAAGAAATACTGTAAAAATCCTCAAATTAACTTCTGCTGTTTAAGCTAGATAAAAAGTCTCAAAAAGTCGATTGCAACCTAAGAAGGTATTTTATTGATTATGTCACTTGTTCATCAAAGGCAGGCCCTTTGTTACAATTGAACTCATAGTTCAAACGTCATTAGGGAAAACATTTAATGCGCAAAAATGGAAGGTTGCCATCTCTATGAGCTGCCCATAACCCATTAGCAATTAGTTCCTGAACAAGCATCGTTTATACTTATCTGGAAATGGAACTGTTACCAAGAAATTGGCCGGCGAAAACCACGGACATGAAGAGTGAAATAGAAAACAGGCACTAAATGATAGCACTTCCATGTTAAGCAGAGCAATTCAGCAAGCAAAATAACCAGAATTGTTGTAATTAAATTGTCAGAATGAGACCGTTTTCTAAAATAGTTTGGGGCTGTTACCTTTACAAGGTCTCAAGCTGGTTAGTCCTTTTGTGTTTTAAGATATTGCAGTGATAGAGGAATGATGACACTTTTGGATTCAGAACGCAATTTCCATTCTGAATTCAGTTTCGTAATCACTGTCCTGCATCAGGGTTGGACTGATTTTTTTTTATTGTGTTGTATAAGTTTTTCCCTTGAGTTGCTCTATTTAGCCACTTTGGCATAAATGTGGTAATTCAGGGGAGAATTAGACTATTAAATATTTAAGAAAATGTCCTCACTTCAGCCTGAAATTTAGTATATTGACTCGTGTGCCAGATTACAGTTTGTGGGGAAATATTGAGAATAATCAGTAGACCATTTAAAAAATTATCTTCTTGAAATATGGCCTGTTTTTCATGGCTTCGAAGCAGTTCCAACTTTGTTCATAATTCAGAAATGACCGTGTGCTAAAATTTAATTTCAAAGATATATGTGTCCTCACAGAAAACTTGTTCACAAGTCTACTTTTATTCTCTAAACGCATATATCTTTTACTCACTTACGGTGTGAGTTGTGTTTTGGAGGTTTTATTTTTTTTTTTTTTTTTTTTTTTTTTTTTTTTTTTTTGTTGGTTGGTTTGTTTGTTTGGAACATGATCATTGCTCTGCACTCCCCAGGCGATATTCAGGGACTACACCTGACACCTTGGGGATGGCAGCAGTTCCTTGATGATGTTGTGTTCTGGACGGCGTTTTGTATGGAGCCTCCAGATCTGGTTACGGAAGAAGAAGGGTCAGTTTGGGCACAAATGGGGCAGTCACCAAAATCTGGGGAAGTCACTCAGCCCTTGAAGATGAGATCAATGTCTTCTCTAGCGACGGCCTGCCAGGAGCCCGCAGGAGCTGCTTTTTTTTTTACCAGTTCTAAGGAACTGTTGCATGTTAGAGTGAAGTGTCAGCTCTGCTTTTGTTATTAATATGTCTAGACTTGAGGTACTGAAAGTTTTTGTTCGAAGTGCCACACATAGCTACTGGGGTGAAGGAGATCGGCCTCCTGGGTCAAAAACATGAACTGCTGATAAACGAGCTACTCCTGCTAAATCTATATCAGGATATTTATGTGCGTGGGGAGGTGGAAGGAAGGTGTGTGCAGGGGAGGGTTGTTGCACAGCCTTCGCATTACAGAGGATAATGAACTAAATCTCTGGACTGGAAAATGACATTAGAAGGTCTGGAAAGGCAAAGGCAGTTTGCCTGTAACCTGCAAACTACAAGGAGGTCAGTAATTGTGGCCAGGGGTGTGTAAAACCTTCCTCTGTTGTGCTGGTAGTGCAGCCCAAGTTGCTGCCCCTTCCTTTGCTGGAAAATAAATGGATGCGAGGCCAGAGGAGCACCAGTGATCTCACCCTCAGTTTACCCACCCGTGTCTTTCACAGCCTCGGAGATGCCAACTGTTAACGAGGGTGGTGATTTGGTAGCAAAATAACGGCATGCTTCCTGAATCTCCCCTTAGCGATGTGGCAATTCCGTGCTTTCTGAAAAGGTCAAGCAGCATCGTTAATGCACAGCATACGTCTGCGAAGGCGTGTAATTCCTCAGCGGAAGTGAAGCGCTTTAGCGTGTGGAAAAGGACACCTTCCTCTGAATGTAAAACTCGGGTGTCCCCTAAAACTGAAGGACAGGAGGTGGTGGATTCACCGTCCCTGGTGGTTTTTAAACTGAGATTGGACATGGCACTTAGTGCCATGATCTAGTAAACGGACTGGAGTTGGACCAAGGGTTGGACTTGATGATCTCTGAGGTCTTTTCCAACCCAATTGATTCTATGATGCTATGATTCTATGATTCTATGTTGGTGCATTGTCTCCTTGTCTCCACCCAGTTCATTGTGGAGATTAGACCTTTTTGTTAGTTTCAAGTACTGATGTCTGAGGGAGGCAAATTGGGTCAGAAATAGTGTGCTTTAAAAAAAAAAAAAAAAAAGACTCTTCGACACTTAAAACTTTAGGCTTTTTATGTGATTGCTTTCAGCCTAGCCTGAGACTACATAACTCTTTGGACTTTGTAGGAGATTAAATCCAGTCCCAGGTTTTTTAGGTAAGGTTATTGCTCTGCTCCTAGGCTGTCCCCTGAGCCGTCTCTGTCTATTTCTAATTAAGGGCTAAAGGAAGCAGTTCCTTCCGATGCCAGAGTAGCGTGAAGAAAGCTATGAGCTTTTTTGTCGGTACCGTGGGGAGGCTGGTGCCGCAGCCGCCCTCCCATCAGGCAGCAGCGTGCCTGGGCTCTGCTCTTCAGGCTGGTCTCACGGGGAGCCTCCCTCACCCAGCACACGGCCAAGGAGTAGGTCGCCATCAAGGTAATCTTCCAAAAGGCATCACAACAGATCGAAATTATTAAACAAACGCACTCTGAGAAGTCTGGCAATCCATTGGTATTCTGACCTGCAAAATAACCTGGGAGTGAAATTATTCTAAGCGTCCTAGAAGAAGCAGAGAAGGTGGGGCAGCTGTGCCTGCATGGTGGGGATGGTGTGCTGAAGGTGCACTGGTATTCGGACATAATTAACTGGCATGCCTAGCATGTCTCTTGTCTTAGGGCTGAGATAAATCCAAGTGCGTTTTTAAACCGGTGTGCTAAATTCGAGATAGTGTGATTTTTATAATACATTTACTCCTATGTAAGTTTTGCAAGTACTTGACTTGTTGTTACTCATGCTTCAGTTCATGTCCTTTAAGCAAGAATTTGAGGCAGGTGCAGCATTTTAAAAATAAAAATATGCCATTTAAAACCTGCTTAAATTAATCCTTTCAGAGTTTGAGCTGTATGAAACAAACGTAAATGATGCTGACTTTTGAGAGAGGAATGGTTACACGTTCTTCGCTTTCTAAGTCTTGCAAAACTACTTTAGCATTTTGGCCCATACTAGCAAAACTCTTCATCAGTAAACTGATGTGTAAGCATGCATGTAACACATATATGTACATATATCACTCACATAGGCATACATGCACCAGTGAGGAAAAAAATCTTGCGATTTTCATTAATTTGGCATAGCTATGGAAAAGACACATACACTGCAAACGATTAAAAAGGTACATGTAAATTTGGAGATGCTTTAAATTACAAATTAAAAAAAAGGAAGAAAACTATTAAAAAGAATGATTTTCCATTAACTGAAGTGTTTGTAATAAAGACAATTATAGCAGTTGACAGCATTCTTCTCAAACCAAAACAAATAAATACATTTGGTGACATGTGTTCAAGGAAATGTCATTGTTGCAGTGTTCATGCAAATGTGGAGCAGCCTCAGAAATGCTAGAAATTTTGCCATCTGGCATTACCAAAGAAATACAACTGTCTACTTGTAGCTCTTCCTAACTTAACTGCTTATAGATGGCATATTAGGCATTGTCGCACGGCTTTGCCATTTGCATAATCGTTCTGAATTATTGAAGGTTGTGCATTGCATTGCCAACCGTGAACTTCTCATTCTGGAAGGGAGTTCAGAGATCTGATGACTTTTTTGTCTTCATCAAATATGTCTCCATTAAGTAAAGGGATAAAAATGTCCTTCCATTTTCCGAGTATCACACCAGTGCATTTTTAAATTTCCATGAGGCCTAGGGAAGAGTGCTGCACTTGTTTACTTCCTAGAAACCGGGTAGAGATCAGTATTATAATTAGTCTCAGGGGAGCTGCCCGTCTCTGACTGCAGGCTAGAGTCCAAATGCAGAGTCTCAAAGAGTCAAGAGATTCTGGATGGGGAAACATGGCTGAGGATGAAGTTACAAGCTGATTCCTGCAACTCCAGAGAAACTCAACCTAACAACAGCTATTCAACATGGCAGAAAGTCTACTTGAGAAAGTCTTTTACCCTGAGTAAATTGATGGGAATACACTCTGACAGTGTGGCGTAGTAACTGAGGACCAGGGCACAAGTAGCAGTAAATGACAATGGCTCTGCCTCTGGCCTCAGTAGTATGTGCAGGGGATGATCTCTGTTCACAGGGACCCTGTGGGGGGACTTCTGCTATCCCCTTCTTCCTAGAGAAAGGCATTTTCCGTGCCCAACTCCACCCCTGCGATTGCCTCCTCATTACACTGCTTTTCAAAGAGAGGGTGTTGGTATGAATAGCATGCATTGCTCATGAAAAAATATGGCATAAACCCCTAAAAAACCTCAGCCACCTGTAATAGGAATAAATGGTTGGTTGGAAGCTATCTCCAACCTGCCGTACCGAAACCTTTTGTTCACATTAAACCCCCTGTTCGAGTGCCCAGCTTGACATTTGGCATCAGATGCCCTCGGATACATCAGACAGGTACTCCGCAGTCCAGTTCAAGTTGGAAGCATGAGCAAGTTAACGTATGATTTTGTGTTTCTTTGGTGACTGCTAAGGCACTGTTTTTTAAATACTGATAGCATCTAACATATCCTGTGTATTTTCAGCTCTCTCAAGTCTTGAATTAGAATCAGATAGCTGCTGGCCTTTTGACTGCCTTGCCTGAGGCGTACTAGGTAATGTCACGTGGGTAGCCGGTGCAACATATGTTTTGCTAACTGGGAAGCTGGTTAGCAACACAACCTTTTTCTTATTAACACATGGTGCACTTACATGACATTAGTATATATTTCTGCGTTACAGATTTACAGTGCCAGAAGAAAAGCATTAGCTGAGCTAAGCAAAATAGGCAATCAACATACTCGTCACATTGTCCTGAAATGACACGTAAACCTTATTAAACACACTGGTTTCCTTTGCAAGGAGAAAATAATGTAACAGACTGAAATGTGCGAACCTGTGTTGTTCTGTGGAAATTCAGGGAAAGGATTCACTGTTTTACGTTGTCGTGCGTTAAACTAGAATTCTGAAAAAGAGTTAATTTTTATTTTGGATGCCTACATTGGAACCAGACTAGTTAATTTCTAAAAATTAATACTGTTGTGTAATGTAGTGATTTTATTCTCTCTCTAGCTAGACTCTACCAGCCATACATACACTATCGTGCCGGTATTCATTTATTCATGCTCTGAAGTTGTGATAGTGTCAAATCCATCAGAAAGAGGAATTGTTTCAGTAGTAGTTTCACGACTTGGCTGATTAACAGAGATCAGAAGCAGCAGCCTAACTGTGGAAACCACTACAGCATGTAGTTTTAACAGCTCTTTAGGGAGCTAGTTAATGAAAGAATCACTACAGAAACACAACCGTGTGAAAAAAGGAGCATTCTCAGACAACACTCGGAGGATATGTCATAAGTGGAAATATGTTCATAATTTCTATTTACTCATAGCTGTAATTACCATCTGCCTTAAGAGTACTTTCAGTCTTTGTCAAAGTTGCTTAGATATTTTCTTTGTCATATTTCAAGCAAAGAAGTTCTGCACAGACTAGATCCTGTCCTGTGATTTCATTTTTTATTCTTCTGTAAGAATTTAATTATCTGTTCTCTGTGTGAAGAAAGCACCAGCATTCCCAGAGACCTGAGCCTCCCTGGCCTGCTTTGACTGGCATTCATCTGATTCATGGGTTTGCTTATTTTTGCCATCTGTCTGCAAACCAGAGCTCTTCACTTTTAAATTCATAGTGGTTTATGTGTTGCCTGCTACTCTTTAACCATTAAAAAGTTTTTTGTCTTTTTTTTTTTGCTGCAGTGTCTACGAGCCGGATAGAAATGTGCTGCGAAGGAAAGAATGGGAAAGGAGAAATCAGGAGGCCCAGCAGGAGGATGGCGCGTTTAACATGAGTTACTCCCTCTTCAGTGAACCGTACAAGGTAGATACTTCCCAGCTGGGTGACTCTTTCTTTATTCCACCGTAGAAAAATGAAGCCTGCAGAAGGCTTTGTCCAGATTTCAGCACCCTCTCACAAGTGCTAGCCTCACAAAATTCACAAACAACATTTATGGTTCACTGAGAATTGGATTTTATATATATTTTTATATATATATATATATATATACACACATACACATATATATGTATATATAAAAGATTCTTAGAATGTTTACCAGTACATGAGAATAAAATAAACAGAAATACTCTAACAATATTTGAGATGGAATTAAAACGAGGTGAAGGTGACAGTGTCCTTTTTTTGCAACACTTAGAACAATTGTGTTCAAATTGTGTGTGAAGGTCAAGCAATACGGTAAACACTATGCTCTGGCCAAGGTTAATGCAATGAAATATCTAGGTGTTCCCTTTATTTTTTTTTTTTCCTTCTATAAGCATTACTGACAAAATTTATCTGCTAGACATGCTTTGCCCTCAACAAAAGCAGAAGTAAGTTAAGAGTCTGGACTCCCTGTTTTTTTCCTTGTAGTACCAGTAGTGTGATGAGGCACAACTGTCTCTCCACACTCCCTGTTAGAAGAGTCAAACAAGATCTTCTGCACTTTGCAGAAACTCACAAAACAAACCCTTGAGAGATACCAGAGAGTGGTATCCCCCAGGGTATATACCCCCTCAACTAACCCAGTGACTTTGCTTGCGTGCATCAAACCATCACCATGTATCATCTACTGTGCCTTTCCAGTAGTGTCCAAGTTACTGTTGTAACCACCACGTGGTGAAGCCTTTCCCTCCACGCATCATCATTTGTCCTTGATGCTTTGGGTCCTTCGGTGCCTCTTCCCAGCAGTCCTGTATGGGACCTGGCACTTGGTTTCTGCACGTGACTTTCGTGCTTCCTTGTTTCTGCCTGTACTCCTGGTTCAGATTTAGCTTGCTGCTCTTCCAGGTTGTTGTTTGTTTCTAGTCACTAATAAAAAAGAAAGATCTACCACTTTCAAACCATGCCCCTTGATAGAAGATAGTTCTGTCTGCCTTGAAGCTGACCTCCAGCTGCCCGAATTTCAGATTCATTACAAAGGCGTTTAGAAACCATGGGAAATGTCCTGAACTCCTCAAGGCTCTACTTGAAAAAGTCTGCTGTGAGAGCAGTCAAGGGCTAATCCATGGAAAAAAAGCCTGAAAAGCTTAAGTCAGCTATGTCTTGGCATTTTGTGAGGGCTCTGCTGCAATGGGGACTTAATAATTTTCCGTTTGGTAGGTCCAATCAAATAGACCCCTCACAAAAAGGGCCTGTCGTTTTGCTGGTTTTCTGATACCATTTTATCTGTGGTACCTAAAGCTGGTAATACTGAAGCTCGAATCACTTATAAAAGTGGATTAGTTGGAATATTTTGTGCACTTTGATTATCACCTGAGTGCCGATGCACTAACTGTCAAGGCACAGACTTCATGTATCATGGACACGCCCATAGTTTCTGAGTTAAGATGCCTGAAGGCACCTCTATTCAACCACAATATAATTCCATCAACTTCAATAGGAGTGGATGAAAAATCATTGCCATCTCTAGAAACAGAGAGGATAGTGAGTAGGTATCCTACGGGGAGATCAGAATAGTGGCTCCATCCCATCCATGCTTTTTATCTTTAAACACTATTTTGGACAAACATGTAAAGAAGGTACTGCAGAAATCCATCCTATAGTTGGCTTTGTTGGGGAAACATGGAGAAAGGCAAAAAGGCAGTATAACTCACCCAACTGCTTGGGATTACGAGTCATTCTGATAGTGTTGGACATCAAGACTTCAGCAGTGGCATAATCTGAATATCATGTCTACGCTGGCAGTGAACCATGGATCCGTCTGAACTCATCCAAGCATTTGTGAACATTCAGTGTGGGGTTGCAGAGCTGTGGCTTGGGCATTTTGATCTTACAGAGAGAGGCTAACTGGAAAAGAGGAAACCTTTCTGTGAAAGCAAAACTTAAACCCACTCTTACTGTCTTTAAAGATCCTATTCAAGTTTTAGGTGTTTCCAGAGGGGAAGGAAATTACAGCAGACATATTCACTGCAAGCTCTGATTAAATTCAGTATTCTTCTGCACAGCTTGAGAAACATGAGCTAAAGCCAAAGGATTTGCCATTCAGAAGACCATATCTGAAAATCAAAGGCAGACTAGAAATCTCTTGAATCTTATGTCCTTTCTCACCTTGACAAGTGTCACTACTCCTTTAACATCAGGTTTTCTGAAAAATCCTGACTCTTCGGGTTGCCCCTTATCCTGTTCAAAGTATCCATAGCAACCCTTTATGAAGGATTACAGGAAATCCAGTATCTTTTACTTAAAATGTCTTTTACAGGGAGTGAAAAAGTAGGAAATTAATTCTGGATATTTCCTGGACAGCATGCCTTGCCTCATTAGCCATATCAGTGTTTTTAACAAAGAAAAAAAATTCTGATGGCCTTCCATGCAACTATCAGGTTTAATTTTGCAAGTGTTGCATTTTGCAGTGTTCAAATGCGTGTATTTGTCTTCCATTGCAGGAGTATCAAAGCACTCTAAGTTAGAAATGTTTGCACAGAATGCTTTTCCTGCTTACCCATTTTGTGATCATGTTTTCCTTGTGTGAGTGATTAAATAAGGCCAACAATATTTCAGAGCAAATAATGGGAAAAACTGGTATATGTAAAGCTCGTAATAAGTTACCTCAGATCCCATCTTGTTCTCAAGCAGATGTAGGTGCACTCTTCTGGATGAGATCAGTTCAACACAAAATTTTCTAACCTCAAGTTGTCGCCAGTGTATCCAGATGAAATAAAAAACACCAACCAGTTGTCAGCATGTGCTGTGATGCTGGTAGTAGATCAGTTTGCCGTAATTCTTCTTGTGGTTATCTGGGATCTCTCAGTATGAGGTGTCTCCCTGTGACCTTCACATTACGTGCACAGAAAAGACAATCTGCTGAGTTTTCTCGGCTAGTGGTAGTCTACAGATAATTTGCAATTAAGCTTTTATTTCCTTCCCATCCAAATAGCAGCCATCAGAAAGAATGGACCTTCTGTTAGGGAAGCTGGATTTCCTAGGGCCGAAGCTTGCACATAATTTCTCTTACATTCATGAATGTAGAAGCAGGTAAGTAGGGACCTTTCCCCACAAGCTGTCTGTGCCATAGGAAACTTATGGGTATCAGGGGCTCCTTTCCATTTGGTGTTCCTTGTTGCCATGCTCCTGGCAGGGAAGGACAGCTCAAACACGTGCTGTCTGAATCAGACTGGATACGGGCCCAAGGGCAGATCTCCCTCCATAGGGGGAAGCTCAGAAAATATCTCTCTGCAATGTGTCTACAATAGGTGGAGGATCCACTGGCAACGTAGAAGAGATCCACTGGGTGAAAGGAAAATTTTCTGTGCCTTCTGGAAAATAATTCAGCTGGTCAAAAAGATGCCCAAGTTGAGAAGAAGTTTCATTGACCCCAGGAGATACATGAGTATATCTACAAGATTATTTCTTTCTGGATGTATGTGATTCTTCCCACTGTTGAAGCCTCGTTAATAGTTTCCTATTCTTTAGGACATCAGTATGATTCCTGTGAAGTGAAGGAACACCCTTTTTGAAGCCACTTGCTATCTGTGAATTAATGTTTCATATTTCTTTTCATAGCAAGTAATTGTCCTTGTGACAACAACAGCTGTGTATGCAGAGAGAAGATCAGGCTGCAGTGGTTGAGCCATCTTTTTCCAAATTTGCAAAGCAGTGTTTTGGATGCAACATTTCAAAATATTATCAATAAATTTTCAACTCTGTTACCACTGTAACAAATGCATACCAGAAAGCTGGCTGTAATGTATTTTATGTAGTTACAACATAGTGTCCTTGAAATTCGAAGGGACAAGTTTCAAGAAAGACAAGACTGCTCCTACTCTCCAACTTAGGAATCTTCCACTGTAGGCCTCTGAAAGTTAGCATGTGGCCATCGCTGCACTCAAATTTACAGGGCATTTTTTGCTTAGATTCAGGGTTTTTAACAGGAAACCCTAAAGAAAAAAAGATTCTGAACTAGGGGAGTTTTCCTTACAATTTTGTTTGAGTGACTCAATTTTATTTGAAGGCTTGAAAACAAAAATACCCCCAGTTTTGCAAAGCAACTGATATTACTGCTGCATCTTTCATTTTTTTTTGTATAACTTTAAGGAGGTCTTCTCCACTCCTTTTACTCCGTTCTTTCTCCTTCTTTCTCTTCTGCTTTAAAACAGAGAGTCTTGAGATAAAAGCTTGGCCTTCTGAAGCCAATGGAAATTTTCCCATCCAGACCCCACGTCTGGAAGAAAGAAAGAAGAACACCACTGACTGGCTCATTACTGTGTTCCTCTGAAAACGTAAAGCAAAGAAGAACATCACATGCCTGAATCTTGGCAGAGTTCAGAAAAATCTCTGCTGTGTAAATGCTAATGATATACTCTTTTTGCTTACAGTAGTTATTTAAAGCAATAATTTTTCTAGTATGCTTTATTTGCCTATTTTATTTCTTGGTGGAGCTTTTGCCTTTTCAGTCAGGAAGTAAATGGGTGATTTTAAAGACAATGATTAATCTTAAAGGGAGGGAGGGTAGTTGTGCTCTGCCTCCTATGCACAGCAAGCACTGAGCAATGTGGAGAATTTGGGAGGTTATGTTCACCTTTTTTAAAAAAAAAAAGAAGAAGAAAAGAGAAGACTGCCCCGGAACAAGCCTCCTGTCAGAGTATTTTCAAAGAAGGGACATAATCATCTGTAGTTTTCCCATTGTCACACAGGCTGTCTTCAAGTCACCTCAGAGTATTTGGTTGGCTTAGACTGGTGAGTTTATTCAGTGCTTACAGTGGATGTTGTGAGGCTTCCCAAGTGCCGTGTGAAAACTTAGGCAGGCAGAGAAGGAAATGTGGAATGCAGTGTTTTCATTCATGGCTGCAGAAAAGCTTGCACTGGGCTATAGGAAAAGTTTTATTTTGGTCAGATTTAATCCAAACCATTCTGTGTAGTTGCAATAATAAATTTTCTAGTTTCCAGGTAATATACTTTAACTACAGCGTGATACCAGTGATAGATTTCTTTTTTTTATATACTCTAAGGCCCTTTATAGCTCTTCCAGTTCAGGGTAGATTTAAGATGTTGACAAGTGTCTTCAGAGACAATAAGGATTTTCGATTTCATCCCTCAACACCGCTGCTGAATAAGGCAGTGCTACTTCAGTAAGGATTTCAGCAGAAGCATGCAGGGAATTTTGTTTTTCTTATGTTGACTGTTGCAGAACACTCAATTTTTGTTTTGCAGACTAACAAGGGGGATGAGCTCTCAAATCGCATCCAGAATACGCTGGGCAACTATGATGAAATGAAAGACTTGTTGACTGACCGATCGAACCAGAGCCACCTTGTTGGGGTTCCAAAACCTGGGGTTCCTCAGACACCTCTCCCCAAGCCTGATGAACATCTCGTTGCCGACTCAAGACCGCTGCCTCCTCCTCCCATTTCCAGCACTACTTCTTCCACACCAGCAGCCCTGCCTGCCCAGCAGAGCAAAAGCACCGCAATGGCTTGGCAGAAGGCCGGGCACAACGCCACGTCGGACGGCCAGCCGAGAGCAGGCAAGCACGGGCACCGGTCGCTGGAGTCACACAAGGGTGACTTCAAACTGACCAACCAAAAATCCAGTCTGGAGAAACTAAAACGCTATGCGTCGAGTCCCACCTCCTCCTCTTCCTCCTCCAACACGACCCAGCAAAGCTCACTGAGGGCCACACTAGGAGAAAACGTCAGCAGAGCGCAGCCCCCAGCAAAGCTCAGCTGTGGCTCAGAAGGAGGAGCTCAAGCGCAAGAGAGGCCAGCAAAGCACGGTGGCGGACACTGCGTCCAAAACTTCCCACCCTCTCTCGCTTCGAAGCCCAGTCTGGTTCAGCAGAAACCGACAGCTTATGTAAGACCAATGGACGGTCAAGACCAGGCTCCTGATGAGTCTCCAAAGCTGAAATTACCAGCAGAGACAACCAAGTCGTATAGGGGAGTGCCTTCTAACAAGCCTGATTCAGCCAGGACCAAGTCAAAGATAGCCAAGTTCAGCATTCCTAAGCAAGAAGAGGTAAGTGCTTTTATGCTTTTTGTCACATGCCCCCTTGGATGGATGACGGTGGCTTAGAACGGCAATTTGCATTAGTCTCTTTGTGCATTTTTATGCGTTTGTGTCTTTAATTTTTTTTTAAATTACATTCATATACTATATTGCAAATATTGGCCTCAGAGTAATGTATAGATACCTCAACAGTGAAATTCTCACTATCTTCAGGACTATACCATCTCCTACCATGGCACTAATAGTATATATTATTTCGCTGACTTTTTTCATTACTGTCTGCATATAAAATCTAGATCTTTTCAGTTTGAATTGTTTTTTCTAGGCTTACATATTTTAGCTCTTCGTATTTCACTTTTTTCTCTGGCAATGATTAAATGAAGTGCCTGTGATCACAACTAGTTTACTATTCTCGCTGTCAAAGTAGTTTTACAATCTAAATAAATGACTTAAACAATATGAGATTTGTAGAATAGATTACAATATAGCAATGAGACTCTCCTTTTATTTCATAGTATCTGTTTCTGTTTTGAACCAATTTTTAAGAAGATTGAGGTGTTCTTCCTAAAGAGTCACCATCTGTAGGAACCCAGCCATGCTTCAAGTATGGGAAGATGTCAGAAAAAGCTTCTAGAGAACATTTCTGCTATCAGCATGAAATATGAAAGATTTCTTTTTGGACTTATTGTATGGTCATTTATTTCACATTCCATTTATGCCAGTAGGACACAGTACTTTATCACTTATACAATCTCTGGTTTTCTCTATGAGGTTTTTGGGTGAGGATGAAATGGTTGATTTTGGCAGAATGACGGGTGATTTTTTTCTTCTTAGGTGTGTTCAAGAGACCTGCACACCAGTACAAAGATGGCCACATTATCCTTTTGTGCAAATAGGTGGAGCTCTCATGACTTAAAGAATTTGTAGTATTTATAGGACTAAATGACCTGATTTGGCTGAATCACTGGGACTTGCTCAGAGCAGAGATAGTACTTGTTTACTCTTTTTTGACAGCTATGGTGTGTCTTGAGATGTTTTTAATCTTCACATTTTTGTTTCTGGCATTGTTAAAGGAGAGGAAAAATCTAATTTTTGGTGGAGCTCTCTAGCCTGGTAATGCCTGTTTTTCAGAAATGGAGTTGACTGTTGTTATTTCCCCTTCAGTTCGGTTTGGGAAAGAAATCTCTCTGGAAGCAATTACTTCTCTCAGCTCTTTTAGACGTTTTACCCATGTGTTTTTTCTCCAAGTTAAAGTTCCATCAGTTCCAAACAACACGGAGGTGATATGCTGTCCTGAAAAGGAGTTGTTTTAGGCTCTTAAACTAGTTTTGATAAGCGAATTTAGCATTCACAAACTGCTGTAATTGTGCAGATAGATCAGGTAATGGCAGATACTAATATCCATTTAACTATTATTACCTCTTTCAGACTTGTGCTTCTATCTGCAAGTGAGAAGCGTTGTTAGAATTAAAGATGCCTGTGGCAATTACCTGGATCTTTCAAATTTCCCCCCTTTACTTGTGTGCAATACTCTAAGGACTAGTTTGGAAAGAAGTTTTGATAGGCAATCATTTGTTTGTCTGAAATTCAGGTTTTGCCATTTGCATTCCAAATTCGCCTACCTCAGGAAAGAAAGCTTTCATTTGTTGTATGTAATCCATACTAGTGCATAAGGGTAAATTTATACTGCAGTTTCGAGACATGTGAAAGTATTTGAGATTCCTTTCAACTAACCTGCTTAATTACTGAAGTCAGTGCAGGGTATCGTAGGAGAGAGTGGACTGCAGGGTAGCTACTAAAGTGTTCACAACTTTCGCACAGATTTTTGGGGTGCAATATTTCTGAAACAGCATTTGATAGCATAATACAAACATTTAGCTGAAGTTGAGGGAAACGGACAAAAATCGTTGTCTGGTAGGTTAAAAAAAGATCTGAGCAATAATAAAAAATGATGGACATACCACTCAGAAGAATATAGTAGGTACCATAGGTGGTGTTGGAGTTTGAAAATTGAGCTAATGAAATACAGTGTTTAAATGTCATGTTGGAGGGCTGAGAATCCTAGTGATAAAATGCTCGTCTTCTTTTCCTTTATCCTGACATTTCCTTTGTTCTAACATTTTCCATCCCAAGTGGCACAAGATGAAATTGGTAACCCACTGATATTGCTACAGGGAGAAGTATTGGCCAAGACTGAAAGTTTTTTCAGTCAGTGTTGCCTAATCTATCCTCCTTTTAATTTTCAATCATGCTTCTTTTTATTTCAAAAGGTTTTTCCATTCTTGCTATTTGTATCATACGTCTCCTAGTACAGTTTTGTAAGAATTTCCATGTGTTTTTTCAAATTTCTGCTTTCAGACTCATAAACCTTCTCCTTTGCATCAAATGTTCACTGTCCCCTACTAAGCACAGAGTTTTTAAGCTGCTCTCAGTACAAAAGTCATCATGGTCCTGTGGACATTTGCAGGCAAAGTGAGGCCTCTCTCATTCAGGGTAGGGCTAAAAGTGATGGCCAGGAAAGACCATGAGTCCTTAGTGGCCATGAGATGACCAGAAGAGTGGAGATACCACATAGGATGATCATGAGGGAAGGCAGGATGATGAATAAGCTAGAACAGTGTCTGGGAAGCTGTATGGAACCAAGAATGAGAGTGGCAGAAAGCTGCCTAAGAGCAGCTGTGAAAAATATGGGAAGCAGGAGAGGGGCAAAGAGTTTGGTGATAGGGCATCTGGAGTGCAGGTGGTAGAATGAAGCTTAATCTCTGATAAAATAAAAGGTGTGTGACTGAGATGGGCTATGTAAGACAGTGTGCTCTGAGGGCTTAATGCAGGCAAATCCGTGAGGTTCATGATCAGTTTGTTGTCCACCAGGAACCTCAGGCCCTTCTCTGCAGTGCTGATTTCTAGCCATTTAATCCTCAGCCTGTACCTCTGCTGGGACTACCCCTCCTTATATTCAGGTTTTTACATTTTCTGTTGTTGAACTTCTTGAGGTTCCTGTCAGCCCATTTCTCCAGCCTATTGAGGTCCCTCTGGGTGGCAGCACAACCCTCTGGTGTATCACTTACTCCTCCAAGTCTTGTACCATCTCCAGACTTGCCGAGGGTGCACTCTACCCCATCATTCAAGTCATTACTTAAGATGTTAAACAGCGTTGACCCCAGTATTGCTGGTGGGGATACACTACTAGTGACTGACCTCAAAACAGGACTTTGTGCCACTGATCACCACCCTCTGGACCACTTCTATGGCCTTTGCTTTCTGTCTACAGGCCTAATTTTGCAATTACACATTATTTTTTGTACTTTAAGCTTTTAAAATGTGTGCATAGTTATACCTATACTTTTCAGCTTGGTCTAGACAAATTCTGCATGTGCCTAACTGAACTGAAAGCTCAACTGCAGGATGCTGTCAGGGAAAAAAATGCAAGTAGGGGAAGCAAGATGTCATTGTAGGGTGTAGATGTGAGATAAAAGATGAGACTCAGAGGAGGAAAAACTGGGGAGTAGGGGACGGAGAAGAAGCTGCCTAGCCTGACAAAGTAGAGGAGTGAATGGTAATAAATGACCATTTCCCCAACTCCTGCAGAGCAGATTCTCTTTTAAGGGGCACATGAAGTGATGTGCACCTCTGTGTGACGTTTCAGTTTTATTTTGAGCATCATGTGGCTATCAGCAGCTTCGGGTTTCACAGAGAAAACTAAGAAACAAGAATATATGTTATGAAGCTCCTGATTTGTAAGTCCGCTTACTGATGCATTCAAGGTGAGTCCTCTGCTTCCATGTACTTGCATCTAGCTTTATAGTACTTTCCAGAATCTATCAGTATAGTTAATATCTAGGCACTTTCATTTGTGTTTACGAGCTTGAAGGAGCCATCAGTGGAAAAATAAACACAATGAAACAAAGTTAAGCCTCTCTGTAAGAACTGAAGAATAAGAAGCAATGTAATGCAAAGTGAGTGTGTCTTCAGTAGGATACAAAATCCTCTTCTGTGCTACCTTCGAGGGTTTCAGAGAAACAGGGCACAAAGTTGGCTGCAGTACAATTATTATTCACTGGAAATAAAATCACCTGAATACAAATTATAGACCATTACTTTTCAATACCTGAAAAAGGTTGGTATTTAATATAGTTCAATACCTCATCTAATATTTTTAATCAGTTTTGGAAAGTCTTCAATATCTTGACACAGACTGAAGCTTATAATTCTTTTTAATTGTTTTAATGAGAATAACTTGGGTAGACCTGTGTGTAGAAAGGTAGCAGTTACTCATTTGGGAATTTAATCTTTAGGAGCCAGGTTCATCAGTGTTAATTAGAATTCATACCCAACCTGCCGGTCCTTCCAAAATTATCATACTGTTCTGTAGGAATGATAGCTTGTCATCTCAAGTATTGCTATTTCACGTTTTGAACTACTTAGAAATTATACTGCTGTAGGTAAAAATCTACTGTACTGGATAGAAGACAAGAGAAATGTGATACCAGGGTATAGAGGAAAAGAGGCAGGAATATCAAGTATGTCTCTTTTTAAAAATTTGTTATGACTTGAGACAGTAAGAAAAACCCAAGATGGCAAATCGCATTCTTTATATCTGAGTTCTGTTTTTTAAATTCATCTTACAGGCTGCATGCTGCTTTTTTTATTACATTGAAGAAGCCTTATCTATTGTCCTTTGCTTACTTCTCTAAGGGTTATGGAGCAAGGAAATTGAGATTGTATTCAAGAACGACTAGCAGTCTAATGGTAAAAAGGATAGATTTGGTTCTGTTAAATTTGGGAACAGGTTTATGTGAAATGTAGATAAGGTCGTCATGAGGACATGTTCTTATTCCACTTCACAGAGTACTTACACAACTTTTTCTGCAGCAGAAGTAATGCACAATAGATTAAATGCTGAATCTTTTTTTCTTTTTTCCATTTTTGCCCTGGCCTTACTCAGGCAAATTCCTGTTTGCCTGGCTAAGATACGCTCTGCAGTCATTCTCGTTCGAGTGGCTATATATAGCTATCAGCATCTGGCACATGCGCTAGCAAGTGTTTTTTAAATCTGCATTCTTTTTCTTGCCTATCAGTTCTAGCCCCATATATTAATGGAAAGCAAAAAAACCCCACAACTCTTTCCTGCTCTTCTTCCCTCCCTCTGAGAAAAACCTCCCAAGTATGGACTTAATGTCAGTAATTTGTTCAAAACTAGACTCTTTTAAGGAAAGCTTTGGTACACAGCACATGTAATAAGTAGTTTCATTCCAGTTTAAAATTGAAGACGGAAGTTCACGTGTCAAAGAACAAGTGCAGCTACATCTCATTCCACAAGAGAAGCTCAGCCGGAGACTGAATTGGGAAGATTGTCATGATCCGTGTGAAATACTGCGTATCTGGATCTACAGAAATGTAGGGAGGATGACAGTGTCTCATGAGAAAGGTTTTAGAGGAGATCTAAGTTATTACTTTTCCTCCAAGGCACAATGCCACCTTCCCCTTTGCCGATGGAGCCTGTGGAGCTCTTGCAGGACTAGGAGTTGACTCCAGGTTTCTCGTGGGGTGTTCATGTGTTCCTGGGGTGTTCATGTGTTAATGTTTGTCTCAGAAAGGAAGAAATGAAAACGGAAGAGCAGTTAAAGATGCTTTTAGATAATAAGGGAGGGAGAGGATGAATGCATTAGCAAAAAGGTTCAGAGTTCTTCTGGCACCATTCTAGGACGCGCCCAAAGAGGCTGGAGACAGAAGCACAGAATTAAGTGTGTTGATACTTGTCTACCATTTATCAACTTTATTGAAGAATTGCAGTGCTTGAGAAGCCAGTTAGCAATCACAGCACTTGAGTTTGGTAAGTACTGCATGAGCCAGTTGTAGATGTTTTCCTTCCCAGATGTTCATGGGAACGAGTTAGCAAGCTGCACTTACAAGAAGACACAGCTCAGTTCACCCCTGTAATGGTACCGCTGACCTTGCCCACAAATAAAGCATGTTTTCCCACGTTAAACAGGAAGAACTGGACAACAAGAGCAGTGTGACACAAAGATCCCTGCTAACCGTAGCTTATTCAAAATCTTCAAGTGTGTCTGTGGGAGGGCTGTGCATAACTGCCTGTTTTCATGTAGGAGAGTTCAACAGACTAGGACTGCAAAGAAAGAGTGTATTAAAGAGACAGGGAGGCATTCGAAACATTCTGAATAAACACAGCAGACACTACAATGCGCGAAGATGAATTTTCTGTTACAGTTTTCAGATGGTGACACAGGCCTCTGCTTTTCTGGTGTTGTGCAGTCGCTGGGGCACACGGCGACTGCCTGTGCGGGCAGTTTTACTGAACACACTGGGCCTAATCCCTCTGAATGTTCTTGCATGGCAGCTCTTGTAGAAGGAAAATGCTGTTTAGACACCTTTGCTTGAGTTTTAGAGCTCTCTAGTTTTACTGTTTCTACCCTGAGTGAGAGAAGTTTCTTTTCCCTTCAGAATTAAACTTTTTTTTTTTCCCTGGGAAAGCACTAGCTAAACTTACCTCTAGGTTTTTGAAAACAAAGACTGTATTTACACAGAGCCTAAAGTTTTCTATATGGATTGATTACTGTGTGAAAGTGTTTGCTGCTATGGTGAGTCACTTGTTTCTCATTGTTTTTCACTGGCAGGATGACTATCATCAGAGAAAAATCTCTTGAAACTGGATGTAAACTTAAAATGGTTAAGGGAATTCCTTAATGTATACATGCACCTGCCTTTTAATAAATTTTCCCCAAGGTTTTTTCTTCACAGTTACTGAAAAAATGTTTTGAGCATTTCGTTGGGATCTCTCTCCTAAGTCAGATCCTCCCTTTGATAAAACTGGTCTTTCCATCTTTTGAAAAGTTAGAAAAGTAACCGCTTTGGGGATAAGGAGAGCTCAGCTAGTGTAAGAATATGGTTCACTGTGAGAAGAGTGTTGTATTCCTCTCACTTTTTTTCCCCTCCAGTTGAGTGGATTGTTTGGTTTATAAATCAGAACTGGAGCTGATAGAAAAGTGCATACATAAAAATGTCCACAACCCTGTATAATTGTTTCTTTAATTCCTTTTGGTAATAACTAAAGTTATTGATTAAGGAAATAACATATTAGAACTACAAAAGCAGATTTTAATTGCACATTTTGTCGGATTTTTTTGAATCCATTGTAGTGCTTATGATAATGATGATAACTAGATGTAGTAAAAATCTTCCCTACCAGAAATGAAGTGGTCTAATAGATCTCCTTAGTGAAATGAGTCTCAGAAGATAAATGGGATCGCTGTCACTTTTCCACCTTTGTCACCATTAAAATGGATTGCTCCCAGGCCTGTAAGGGTATTCGGCAGCTGGAGTGATTGGTCCTTTTCTGGACGTGGCCGCAGGAGCTGTGCGCTGCGACACGATGCTCCTGCAAGCACCAGAAGCTGTCCTCAGCGCGAGGTTTCGGCTGAGCATCTCCTCCCCATCTGCCTCAGGGTTCGTTAAACAAAGGACTGCTTAGAAGAAGTCAGGGCACGGACAGAGAGTGAGGGTGGGCTTGCTGTGGATTTTGGATTACCAAGTGAAATACTTAGACACACTCTGCTTCTCAGACCGGCCATTGCACAACACTAGAGCATTTTATTGGTGTGCGCTCAGGTATGTAGTCCAAGCCCTCGTTGCTCCTGCAGAGCAGTTATTAATGCCAACTCACATTCTATTTTCCGATAATTATAGCAGGGTAGAGCATTTCTGTCTACTCTTTGTCTTCACAGCAATCTACAAGGGATCATGTAGGATGTAAAGGCAGTTTAGGATTTCTTTCATTATTTTTTTAACAAAAAAATCTGTGAAAAATGTTTTACTGCTTTGTTCTGTAGTTTCCCTAGTCTTTCATGAATCAGAGTGACATGAAACTGTCACCACAGAACATACTCACAGGGGTCAGTTATGACTGATGAGCAAGAGAACCGAAGGAAAATACGGCGAGCTTCACAGATCGCTGTTAATTCCAGCTAAATAAATAATGTCTATGTGCCACTTGATGTATAAAGTTAAAGAGGTCAAACCTCCAGTAATTGTTGTAAATGCACGCAGCCTGGCCAGAAGCAGTTATATTCTATATTATTGGTCACATATTCACTTACAGTAAATGAAGACAAATATACCCTTAAATATCTGCATGTAACATACTTTATTCACCCTGCACGTCGTAAAGTTGTCATTTCCATAGCACTTCTGAATATGGAAGATCTATCCCTGTGGTATCACAAAATAGCTTCCTAGAAAAGTAATTAACAGAAGGCTTTACTTTTTTTTTTAAGTTCAGAAAAGATAAATAACGTAGGCGTCTGATTTCCTGTCACTCTTGGTTAACTTTGTATGAAAATGGATAGCTTCCAAATTAAAGCAGGCACCGGCCTGTCTGGAGAAAAATGCATCTGTAAAGAAATGTGTACATTACATATTCATGTAGTTCCAGATCTCTTAATTGTATTTTATATATAACAATCACATGTTCTGAAATATGGTACCTTTTTTACTTCAGGAGTTAAAACCAACATGCCAGAAAGGCTGAGGTTGCTTGTTACACGGTTTAGGACAAGCATTTCCTTTCCCGAATTCCCTCATACATGCCCCACTCTCTTCCCTTCCCACCAGCGTGTTCCTCTGAGGGATGGAAGCTCGGTGTGAGGTACCTTTATACCACGTTTTATTCAGAAGTTAAATACACAAAAAGCATTCAGACCGGTGAGCCACAGGGTCAGGAATATTGAGATCCAACATTTTCTCTTGGAACCAAAAAATGCTATTCACATTCCTCTGCATTTACTGCAGATGGCTGTAAGGGAAGCTTGTGTAGCTATAAAGAGAGGAAAACCAGGAGTATTTCATGTTCACTCTTATCAGTAACACATGTTTAAGGAGAGATGGGATTTAATATGCTCTCTCTGCCTTGTAACTATTTTGAAATGAGATGTTGAAGATGATGGGGTTTTTTTCGTGCACATGCTTGAGATTGTTAGTATTCAAATACCAGAGATACAATCTATTGTTAATCAAATTTTACATTTATTTATAGCTAGTTGTACAACTGCATTCAGGTGCAGAGACAGGTACTGCTTTATGTGACTGCTACAACTTCTAGATCTGGAAGACAGCTGCGAGATTATTGATTAGAAACATGATCAAAACCAATGTTAATACGAAGTATATACAATGGCCATGATTTAGCAGTTATGAACTATTTTCTAATAATTTTCTCCAATTTAATTGCAATTTCAGGGACATCTGATACAAGAAAACGTATTAGCTGGTTAATTTCTGGTGTCATGGAGGTAGCACTCCAGAGCAGAAGTCTAAAAAAAAGGCATGGGATGGAGGACCAAATGCGGTGTGAGAGGGATAATTTGAAAAATACTGTAAGCAGATAATGAATGTCTTTCTTGCACCAAATCGTAAATGTTTAGCATCCAGGAAAAGTTAAACATACATAGATAGAGAAGACATGAGAATGAACTGTGCCCCATGAAAGTGAAGGAGTCTGAGAAGAATTACGTGGGAGCCTAAAGAGAAAAGAATGAAATTATGTTTTGAGAAATCCACCAAAAAGGAGGAGTTAGTCATAGTATAAATTTTTGTCCTCATGGGGGGACCAAGTGCAATGTGAGATGAACAGTTTGAAAAACACCATAAGCAGCAGTTGTAATTTGTGATAAAGTTTGCATGCAAGATCTTTCAGTAGCATAGAGATGACTGAGCAAGCCCCCAAACTTTAATTTTTTGCTGCAGTGCATTTGTTCCCATGAGGAAGCCTTTGGGAGCACCCTTCCTTCCCATGCAGTTCCTGCTCCCAGACAGCAATGGACCCATATCCAGAAGACATCCCTGACAAAGAATCAGACTGCACGATTGTGGTTATTTCTAAAGCAGCTTGTTGTCTCCCATGAGGACAAAAATGAAGACGGTGGCCATCACCTTCCTCACAGATATGATATCTGCCTTTCTGGAGGAAAATGTGTTACCCGTGTCCCTCTGTAAGCAGAACAGCCATGTGCAGAAAGCTGGGCTTGGCTGTAGACATAGCTTCTGTGGGAGGTGGAGGAGGTGAAGCCACATGCTCCCATAGGATGTGCTGAATGCTGAACAGCCTCTACACCATGGAGCTGACATCTTCTGAAACACAGCAGGTCTATTTATTTTTTCCTACCCTGCTGAGAGCTTCTGCTTGCATTCTCATCAATAAGCTGAAAACACTGTCTTTTAGTACTGTAATCTCTTCCATTCAGGACTTTTAAAGCTCTTCATAAGCTTTAATGACAGCTCTGAAAAGAATGTGTTAAATCTGTCTGCAGAGGAGTTGGCCGAGGTGCAGGCGGATGGGGACACCATCCTCAAGGGCTACGCCGCAGGCCAGGCCTGCTCCCCTTGGCACTGTTTGCCTGTGGTCCGGGCAGAGAGACCAGCTGGGATGGAGGACAGGAAGGCATATCTGGATGGCACACCCAGATCGTGCACCTTATCCTGTCTCCAGAACAAGGCTGGACAGGCTTTCGGCTGGCCATGGGCCCAGAGCGAGCACATCCAGGGTGAATCGGTCTCAACACAGAGAGAAACAGTTGAACAGATTGAATCCCTAATTCTGTGTGCTGATGTTTGCGTGTCAGCCTGCCGTGTAGCAGAGCGGAGCATGAAACTCTCCCATAACTTTGCGCTGATAATGGCAGTTAACACAGAAGCATAAGTAAAGTCTTTTTGCTAAGCTCTGAATTAATGTTTCTCACTGTATTTCTTCCCATCATTTAAGTCACTTGTGGCAGGGACAGTTCCTGAGTCATTATGTCACTTATGGTTTACCACTTGCATCTGAGTTATTCACTGCACATGCTCCACTGGAAATTAATCGGAGTTTTGCTGTTGCTTTCAGTGGTAGCAAGATCAGGATTTGACAGGGATGAGTATTTATTTTCTACATTTTATGAGCTTCCTTTGGTCAAGAAGATATTGCTTGAGGGAAGAGTCTTTTTACTTCAATCTTTCTTTGTTTTGTTCCAGAAATGGAGATGTAATATTTGTGGTTGTTTTTTTGACATCGTTAATACTTTGAAGAAAGTCAGCAATAGTAATACAGAATAACAATTGGTGGTGGAAGGTGGCATTTGAATTCAGAAATGCTGTGCTGCTTTAATCTATTAACTTCAAGACCTATCTTTAGAGCATCAAAGGAGATTCTTGACCAGTCTGAGGTGCTTGAGTCATTTTTTCTCTCTGGTAATTAAAGTTTCTAGCTCCCTGTTCAGAATCGGTTTCCTCACTGACTCTTCAGTGAATAAATCTACGTGAGTGATTTCCTGACAGTTGTACATTAGGAATTATGGCATATCCCTGCACATAACTTACAGAACTATCTCAATACACAGAGACCATAAAACATGCCGAATGGGGATTTCTCAGATATGCTAATTGCTGCTATATAAAGAGCAGGGGATGAAGAGCTGACACAGAGGAAGTTCAGCTAAAAAGTACCTGCCACAAATCTTCGAAGGCTTGCGGAGGAGCGAATCTTGCTGCTGCCACTTCATGGCAGAGCTCCACTGAGCAAAGCCTTTGTAGCTTCCCAAGCTCAGGTGCGGAGGGCTGGCAGCTCCCCGCCAGCCATCACTGGGGATGGGACAGGGCTGGGATGGGTCTGGGACAGGGTTCTGCCACCCCCGTGGAGCTGCTGCTGGCATCAGGGGCTGGTGGGGTTGGTAGTGGACCAGCACAGGAGCAATTCCCACCTCTCTGGGTCTTTGCTGAGTGTGGTGCCCAGCTTGGGTTCTTGTCTGTCCTAAACCAGACCCAAAACACAGGCATCATCATTTATTTCTCTTGGAATGGACTGGATTGGATTTCCCTCTCCGATCTTCATGTCTGTGAGCTTGGCTCTCAAAATAAAGCTGTTGTTTTGCTTAGGCTGAATTTTTTGCATTGGCTGGTCTAGCTAGTGGACACCCGCTATCTCTTCTGTGAAGCATAGATTTGCCATTCGGTGACAGGAAAGATGCTGTCCACGTAAATGATCCTCCACATTTTTTTGAAAAATTTGCACTAAATTGACTTCCCTGGGAAACTTTGCAAATGAGCTCCATATGTGTAGAGCATCGCAAAAGAATTTACAGCGTAGAGGGGGAGATACAGTTCAGCAAATGTGCTGTAACCAGATGTGAGTTAGAACCTTGCAGCTTTTTTAAATGTTACCTTTTATGCACTGACTAAAGGTAGGTATTTTTGCACTCAGTGGAATGAGACTGGATCACTGAACTTATTTTAAGGAGGCCATTAAACATAACTGCTTAATACTGGTGCCACTGCACTTGAACCCTTTGCCTTAGACCCAGCAAACAGAATTCAAAAGTGATGTTTGCCGGTAGCTAACAGCTACTCTGCTACTTCTACCAACACACCTATAGACTTCTTTTTTTAAACAAATTTTCTGTACTATCCATGAAAATCTCATCCTACTAAAGATAATAATTAATGTGGAAAGATGAAACCAAACAGTTATTATTCAATAATTTTAACACAGAGTATTTAAAAAAAATAAATCAACCAGACAAATCAAGCAATATAGGAATGAAATGCGCCTTTGTAAACCCCATGGGAAATTCAGCTAATGAACTGAAAAGTATCAGTTTGTAGACAGGCAAAGTCTGCTTAATTTAAATAAATAAATTCAGCAATTTGCCTCCTTATTTTAAAATCACGGTTTTGGGCATGATCACATAATAGGAACAAAGTAGCTTCAGTGCAGCCTATGTGGTTTGAAACACCAAGCAAAATACAATTAACTTTAAAATGGCAAATTGTAATGCTATTAAAAAGAGAATCTTCTGCCTTCCGGGTGTGACTATCTTTTAAATGTGATGATGTCACCCTGCGAGCCGTTAAACTGTTATCAATGAGCAGGCTGTGCATTTTCTAATGATTACTGTGGAGTTGAAAAAGACTCTATAATGTTCCTTCAGTTTGTTCATCATTTTTGTTTGATAATTGTCCTAAAAATCAATGACAGCTACTGAGTACAGAAATTTGATTGAACCAAGTATAAATATAGGCAGCAATTTAGGCTGTTCTTACTCAATAGGAAAATGTCTTTGGATAATAAGTGGATTCCTATCTAAATTCATGAGTTCTTTTATGACATTTTGGGTTAAGCCTGAAATAGATTAATCTTTTTCTGATAAAGTTGCATAAGCTGTGATTTCTCCGGTGACCACATTTAATTGGATATTAAATAAAGTGCTTATCTTTACACCAACAGGTTTTATAGGCTGGATTTTTTTTCTCCCCAAACTGTATTTCACAGATTAAGTAACAAGTAGTAGGCACACACAAGAAATTGTTGATTAAACTGTGATACGCCCAGATTAAAAATTAGACTGTCTTGATTCAGGTAGACTTTTGAGGTGCATGACTGCAATGGAGGGTCAAGTGCACAGGATAGAGGGAAGCTGCAGGATGGTGCCAAGAGCTGTGGGGACAGGTCAGTTCTGCATAGTATTCCTTTCCCCCGTATTCTTTCAGCAAACGTACAGCAGGATGGTTTCTGTCAGGTTTGACAAGAAGCTTAAATTCCTGATAATGTTTTTGAAAAGTTTGATGTCAGGATTCATTATGCAAGGTGCTGTACAAGCGTGCAGTGAGAGGTATCCCGTGATAGAGCCTATCATCGGCCCTGGGTAGGCAGAGGAAAAGGTTAACAGGAGCCTGGAAAGTAAATTAACCTATCGCACCTGAAGAAAGGAGATAGGGAAAATGCTGGGAGAAGTACCCAAATGGAAAAACATAGATGGCCTTTGGGAGGAGGAAGTCTTAACAGGTTGAGGAAAGACCACACTTGGGAGGAGGAGTGAGACGAGAAGGAGAGGATGGAGAAGGTGAAGCTGAAAGCGCAGCCCGGATGGTACAGGAGATGTTCATCTGGCTCTGTGCTGACTGGAGAAGGCAGACCAACAAAAGGTCTGTGAAAGGGCAGAAGATAGTTAGGACTTGCCGCATGTCCTTTGCTGATAAGGAAGGACACTCTTAGAAGCTGAAAGGATGCTTCTGTCCCAGAGAAGGGCAGGACATTGAAGAAAGCCGACTGGATGACTCAGGCACTCGTGGAAGAAAGGGGGGAAGAAGTGCAGCAGTTGTGCAGCATGAGACAGGAGTGGAACCACCAGTGTGAGCGGGAGACCTTACAGAGGGGAGGAAATAAATTAAGACATTTGTGTTGAGTAAGCTGTGCTAAACCAAATGGTCTGGAGCTCACGCTAATTGCCATTTTTTCCCCACTACTATGACATACTGTGAGAATGATGCCTCCCTGTGTAATCAAGCTGACTTTTGACTTCCTGCTCGTGGAGCTAGCAGCCCTCTGGTAGCATTTTCTTGTTTTTCTCCTCATATACAGGACAAGAGAATTGCAGTAACGTTCTGCAGCCAGCTCAGGAGCTTGGGCAACCCTTTCCCAGTGGCTTTATTTTGATTTTCATAAGATCAACTAGGAAGAGGTGTACTGTGGGGTTGTTGGCTTTTTTTTTTCCCCCTAAATAAAATTTAACCATTACACAAAGCAGGTAATTGTTCCAGAGCTACTTGGAAGTTGTAATTGCTCATGGAAGGCAGCTCACTTGCTACAGTGAGTTGGCAGAAGCTGGCAGTGCTACAGGTGCCATTACCACCCAGGCTGCAGGCATTGTTTGGCTAAGATTCAAGGCACAAGGTGTTAAAAATCCCAAGTGTGTTACTGAAAGATAAAAATGGAAAGTAGTTCCACCGACTAATGGGGACATGAATAATGGCCTTGTGCTAGTTTCAGTCTGGGGTCACTGGGCCCTCTCTTTTTTGCATAGTTGAAATAGCTATGTCCAGATGATAGAGATGTTGACAATTATCTTCTCCATCCTTCATAGACCACACAAAGCTAAGCCTTTTCCTTTTACTTTCTCTTCATTTTCTTTTATTCCTGGCTTTTCATGACTTTTGACATTGTCATGAGGCTATTTACTAGAGGAATTTCCTTTGCCTTCTTGGCTTTTGGCAATGTGAGCATTTTGTTAAGATTTTTTTCTCTGAAGACGTATTTTTTTTGTTAAGACTTTTTAGGATGGCATTCTCTTCTCTCACAGAAGTTAGCTAGTGAATTAGCAGCCGCTGTTTCCCCCTACGCTTCAGAAAAAAATGGTAAATTAGTTAAAGGTTTTCTCTGACTTGTTTTATTTCCAGTAAAACAAGGATTTCCAATAAAATGCCAAGAAAAGAATGACAAGCTTTAGAGCTTGTGTAAGTTTTGGAGGCTAAGAGGTGGGTCATAGGGTACATCAGCCCACAATCACATACACTGGTTTCTGCAGTGAGGAAGGCTGAGCTTGGAAGTCTGTCAACAGCCACTACCTGCCCTTAAGAGATGAGCTGGGATGCATCCTGGTGCCCAGCTGGGAATTCCCAGGGATGTCTGCAACCCCTGCTCTTAGCAAGCCAGTGGCAGTGCTCCCCCTTATGCAGTCGAGGCGGTGGTAAACTGTTATGTGACCATCTTGAAGACTCTGGGACTTTTCTCAGCAGAGCCATATCTGCTTTTAAACCTTGTGCAAAAACATAGAGTACATGGGTAAGCACATAGTGCACCCCTAGAGGCTTGATTTGCAAGAAGGCTGTTTGCATTTCTCCCCTAGTAAGTAGACCTGTGAAATTGTTCAAGGGGAGGAATATTTCTGTAAATATCTCAGCTCTGTCAGCACGGCAGTGCTGAGATTGAAAAGGCAGCATCCAGACTAGCTCAAAATGTATGTATGTTGCATTTGTACGTGCTATGGACCAAAGCCTCTACAGGTATAAATTGGATTCATGCCAACACCACCAGTGATTTACCTCTTAACTTGCTGGTCTCTTATTAGATGAAAAGAAGTTACCCAAATAAATTCCATGCACCCTAACAGTAGTTTAATCTCTGGTTTAGCAGAGGGTCTTTGTAAAATTCTTGTACACAGATACAGCGTTTCTAAATTGCCAACACAATAGCAGAAGCTTAAGTGCAATTTTTATTCCAATAAAGTTGTTATGAAATTATGCCTAATGGTCTGCAGACTGCACTTTTATATGCACTTGCAATGCTACCATTGACTTCAACTGCTGTTGTCAAGGTATTTCAGTACTACTGAGCTAAGGATCATTACCTTGTGCTATTACAATACATTAAACTAATGCTATCATTTTTCCATTATAACAACAACACCTGGTGACTGAAGGCTACCTCTGACCCAATAACTTGCAATCAAATATTTGTTTCAAATTTCAAAATGCGTATAAATCATGAGGCTTGACAAAAAGGTCCGGATTAGACTAACCTATACCTCCACCCTCTTCATTAATTCTTTGCATACAGGCAAAATAAACTTGGCACGGGTGAACAGTTTAGAGATACTAATATTTTTAAGAACATGAGGATTTTAGTTTATTAGTAAGTTAAGCTGAGTAAAACTACATTTGAACTAAGCTTTCCTTGACTTTCATGCAAACAGCATTGGAATGATATATCTAGACTGTACACAACCCAACTCCCAAAGCTTGTGTCCTTCAAAAGCAAAACAATTCCCTGACTGCTGTTGATGCAGCATGCACCAGGGAATACTCATACAAGTATCCTGGAGCTGGGCTCAGTTATCTGATTTCTGGTGTTAAAACCAACCCAAAAATTTTTCCTGAGTCCTCTTTGCTCTAATATAATGGAAAATACTGTACTTAAGTGCTGTGGGGAGATAGTTTTGCAGAGATTACTTTACTAGTTGCTAAAAAATTAATAAATTTAAATACGTAAAAGAAAGCAAATTCACTGATTATATAGCCTTTGCAATACTTCCTGATGGTTTGTTACTTCTTTATACTGCCTAAAAAAAAGAAGAAAAAAATGCAAAAGGCTTGAACAGTTGTCTGGTATTACCTTTATGCTAAAGTGGACCACAAATAAAAAAAAAGAAAGAGAAACCATGACCCTGAATTCCCTTGGAAACCTCTGCAAAATCATCTTAAAAATGTACACACATCTGCCAGACAAACAGGAATGAGGACTCGATAACCAAAACAGAATCCAGATGTGCACAAAAATGAGCTTCTTGCCATTTCTCCTATGTCACTTGTACTTGCACATCTACAGCTAAGAGATATGCAAAAACATAGTTGATTCATATAGCAGTTCCTTTGACTTATTTACTCCCCAAAATCTTGGAGTTGTATATAGTAATGTGTTGATTGCCATTAGGATGGGATGGCCTTTCACCGTATCTGAAGTTTTCTGTACCCTTTTCCTTTTAAGAACCATCTTTTAAGAGCCATTCTTCAGGATGAAAATATTGTTATGAAAGAAAAAATAATAAAGTTATGCACAGGATCTGGAAAACTGTATTTTTCAAGATATCAGGCCAACAAGTTTCATTGCAAAAGTATTTCATGGTTCAAGCATGAGGCTTATTCTAAAATGACAGAGTTTTACTTGTGGAACAGGTTCAACCTTGATTGCAGAAGCCGAATTTGACCCCTTTTTCCTACGCATGCAAAGTTACAGCTACAGAATCACCTGCTTGTGCATGGGTGCTTAAAATAAGTGACAGATCATTGGCTCATAAGGGCTAGTACCCTGCACACCAGTATTGGTATCATAGATATCTCCAAACGTAGCATCACCCAGACAGCGCGGCACCTCTCATGTCTCTTGCTGAACAGACAAGTAAAACAAGAAAGAGAAAGGTTGACTGGTGCAGGATCAGTGTAAGTCCTGTGCAAGAGGACACTGACTTGCGGTGCTGGTTAGGTCCAGGAGACTTGGGCTCTGTTTCTGGTGCTGTTACCTTCTGGTGGGTATCTCCCACTGGCTGTGGAGGGGATGACCACCAGCTCTCCCCTATTTCCAGAGAACAGCAGTAGAAAGTGGTCAGCTGCTGTCCCTGGGTCTGCACAGATCACCTCAGCAGTGTTGCCACACTGAGAGCGATAGAGGCAGCTGGAAGGTTAAAGGCAGTACCTCGTATTATCAGGAGGCCTTAATTGCAAGCTACGAACAAACTGTACGTGGTAAAAAACTGTATGTGTCAGCACAACTCTGCTTTCCCGGCTGTGTAGTTCCCTCATTATTAACGGAGATTTCATCTGAATTCTTTGCACACTGGTTTTCTGTTAAAAAACTTGACATTTACCATTTGCAGATAGTTATATACTTCTGTGAAATAGTACTGATGATGCAGTGGCCTTAATTATTTGCCCTACAAAGGTGTCACCGCTGTCTTGAAACTGGTTCTCAAGCAATAAACTTCTTTTGTAAGCATGCAAAGATGTGCATGCAAATATCTACAGGAACACTTTACAAGTCACAACCCCACCATGTAAAGGTACATGTCACTAAAACATGCAGGTTTTAAATTCCACTGCCTGTAATACACAGTGTGTCAGCTTCTGAAGTGAGTACCAGAAGAAGAGGACTGAGGACCTGGAGGTTTGAGTACCTGCAGTAAGAGCTATATTCAGGCTTCTTTGATCAGACGCATCTGTCTGAAAAATAACTGTGCTCCAACTTAATCATCTAGTTCTGCACAATACTTAAACAAATTAATTCGACAAAGGGATTTAAATTGAACAAATGTTTTTCACTGGGGAAAGCACAGCGGTATGACTGAATGGTTTAAAATACATCTAAGGTGAAACTGTTCTTCAAATTATCAGATCTGCAGATTTGTCCTTTCAACAGTCTATGGACCTTGATAATCACATTCTTTCTTTAATTATCACAAATTTACAGACAGGAAACAATCCCAGAATACTGTTAATAGAGTTTGCATAAAACCAGCTGTGGAATAGCTGTAGGTCAGAAGGATGTATCTTTGGAATGAGAAGAAGAGAAGCTAGAGCATCTTTTTGTGTTGTGAGAGAGGCTCTCAAGATATTGCATGCAACCTCTGATGGACATGCTGCAGTTGTGAGGATTCAGTTACTGTTACATTAATAATCCCACCCTACTTTCACAGGGCATGATGCTATACCCTTTTCACTTTAAAAGGGTTACATTTCTTCTCTACTAGATGCTGTTAGGTGACCTTTTAAAATGTGTGGATAGATGAAGGAGCAATAAATTTAGTACGTGTCATGATTAAAAGAAGCCACTCTCACATTTTCCCCCTTTTTATCTTCTTTTTTAAAAATGCCATTTACAAATTGAAGTGCTAAAGGACAGTTCAGAAGGCGACTCGAAATTGTATTTTATTGGACATGATAACAAGTTTTGGTATTGGGTTGCATGGCTGAAATGTGGGCTTGTTAGGTATTAGTGTTGCATTATATTTCATATACTGACTGAATGAGTTTGATGAGCAAAGACAGAGGATTAGCATGCAAACTACCCCCATTGTTTCATATTAAAAAGTGAATATTTAAGAGCCGAAAATGCAAATTTGTTTCAGTTACATGGCACACATTTTTCAGTATGCAAATGTGCCACATCTGTGTATTTGTTTTGCTGCAGACACAACCAGCAAGAGTTTAGTGATGAAATCTGTTCTTAATTATGATAGCAGCTGTTGGAGCAGTAGCCATTTTTTTCCTCCTGATGTGAAGTTGCCTGATTTACTCATTTTTGTCTGCATTTGTCAGGGCTGCCAGTGCAGAGAGAGAACTCTTTGTGAGGGGTTGCAATTTGTTTTCTGTGCAAGAGCCAGTGAAAATTGACTAAATCTGCCCAGCGGGGTAGTTTTATCTTTTCTTTTGCTGCATTGCAAGCTGTTGTACCTCTGCTCCAGCACAAGAGGCCTATAAAACTACCAAACAAATGAGGGTGCTGTTAAGTGTTCCAGCAAGTATCTTAAGCAGCAGTTCGTATAAACGAACTATGCCTTAATGAAGAAGGAAAAAAAGTCTGACATCATAGGTATGGGACAGATGGCATTAATATAATATATCGATAAACACTTGGGAGGCTTCTTTTTCCTTCCTCAATTATTTAATTTCTGTACACGGGCCCAACAAAAACTGAAGTTTGTAAATTCTACAGAGGTTAATACTCTATTTCCTCAATATTTTGATAATAATAAGAAAGAGAAAGCGTGGGAGGATTAAAAAAGGATGATAGAAAAAACTCCTTTCTGAATACACGATCTCCTACCGTAATTTGTTAATGAGGCAGTGGTGCTACGAATCAACACAGAAAGAAACCAAGAACACTTCATAGCGTAATGAAAAATTGGCCAAAAATTGCAGTGCAAATAAAAACAGAATAAAAAGAAGACATAAGTTATTGATACTAAAACTTCTGTGCTAAGAGCCTACTGAATGAAACATTTATGGGCTCCTTACAATCACAGACTAATAGTCTGTTTCACACTGGATTGTTTCCACACCAATATTTTATGCCTTGGTTGTTGGGTTTTTTTTTGATCTAGGCAACACTAAATTTAAACAGATTTCAGCTCTGCTCCTTTTTTTTGTTAACTTTTGAGGCCTTGTCCTGCATCACTGAAATCAGTGCAAGCTTGGGCCCAAAACATAGTGAGAGCAGGTATAGGCCTTGAAAGATTATGCAAAATTTGGCATTTTTTATTGAGAGAAACAATTTGCTTTTGCTTCCACAAACAGAAAAAGTTCAGTGGATTGTATAGCTCTTCACTTAAAGAGAAGGATTCTCCCTTTTTTTTCCTGCAATTCAACTTTTCTTCTTTGTCTTTTGACCTTTAAATCTTGCATTTATGGAAAAGAAGTGCAAGATTGTGAGAAAATGAGAGGATGCAGATAAACTTTAGCTTACGTATAAATGAAGGGTATCTCGAAGTTAAGCTATCTTAAGTAATAAATCTGTAAATGTAAAATTAGTTGACTGATGGATTATTTCTCAGTAGAAAAATATACTTAAATATCATGGGGATGGTCATACTGGGAATTGATGTATGGGCGTGGATAGGATGGGATAGTTGCCAGGAGAACACGTCCACAAGTACTTGTTTACTTAAAAAGTTTTAAAAAAAACAAACAAAGAGAAGGAGGATTATACAGTGGATTCTGGTGAGGAACTGGGATAGTATAAACATGTAGCAGATAGGCAAGAAGACATAGTGCTTTATCAAGTGATGGGTAAAGCGTATCATGATAGGACTCACCTTGGGCTGCCACTGCCTGTCTGCTACCAGTGCAGCCACCTTCACGGTGGGTAACCGTGGGGCATCATCACTGGAATAAATGGTATGTCTTGCAGTTTATAAATTCCTAGTTTACTTTATTTCTCTGGGCTTTCCAAGATTCCCATGCATGACCAATTTAACATTTTTGAGCTGCATATATTGTTCCCATTAGCCTGAGTGTTAACATGCAGGCATGAATCTGTATGGTTCCCCATATTTTTCTTTAAGCTTGACTTCCTTCAGAAAGATACTTTGTCTTTTGACTCCTGTGAGGAAACTCGGATCATACTGCTGCTGGGATATAAAAAGGAATTTTTTGACTTCTTGTCTGTGTCATATGCATGTTTCCGTATCCCGTGCTTGTTTTCATGTGAAGGAGATTTGGGAGGACAGCAAGAGTTGTGATGAAGTTACAGGAGAAGTGAAGAAGGTCTGGATTTTCGACTGAAGTTATATTTAAAATGTATCTTCTGTCACTCTTTGTTTTGACCATTTCTTGTCTCCTGGATGAATGTACTGTTAAATGTTTCTAATACAGTCATGGTCATGTGAAGTAGTGACTCAAGGCTCCCTTTGCACTCAGTTGAAATAAATAGGCTATTTTTAGGTGCAATTAATTTGTCCTTCCCAAATGCCCATTTAGAATAAGATATATTTTTAAAAGCATGTAACCCTCTCCATCAACCAGCAAGGGAATGTAGTGCAGTTAGCTTACATGTAGATGTCTACAGTTAGTCAAATAAATCTCTTGCTTTCTGTGTCTGTTTTCTATTGCTGCTGTGCCAAGCATGTTATGTACCTAAATAATTACTGTAGTTTTGAACAGTAGTCACTGAGCCTGTAGCCGTGAATTGCATATTATGCACTTAGTGGGTTTCTTTCCCCTCAAAAAGCATCATTTACAAGAGGTTATAGGTTTTAGCAAGGTGTCTTCACACTTTACTGTCGTGATTACAGCAATAAATACACAGAAATGTTGCTCTGTAGCATTATGTCACTGATATTTGCTGACACAGTAAATTGAAAATGGGATACAGTGAATTATGACTTATGACTTCAGCATATGTTACAGAGGGTACTTTAATAGAAGAGGTGCATATGATACTAATTACACTGTGAAATCACGCTATAATAATACTTCAAGTAATCACACTTCAAAGTGACAAAATTTTCTTAAAAGGCATCTTCACGGGGATGCCGTCTGTTCCAACTTTTTATGCCTTTTCCTTACTACATAAAAAAGCCTTTATTTTGTGTTGGCAAATGTTTTCAAATATATTCCGTATGAAAACAAAGGTCTAATGCTGCATTTGGATCAATGGATGGGGTTGTGTCATGGTTTCACCTGGCAGGCGGCTGAAGACTACGCAGCTGCTTGCTCACTGCCCTCTCCCAGTAAAATGAGGGAGAGAATCGGAAAGAAAAAAGTAAAAATCAGAGGTTGAGATAAAGACAGTTAAATAGGGACAGAAAAAAAGGAATAATGATTATGATAATAATAATAATAATGATAATAGTATTTTGGGATATACACAACTAATGATGCATAGTGCAGTTGTGCACTACCTGTCCACGCATGCCCAGCCAGTTCCTGAGCAGCCTGGCCAGTTTACCTCCTAGTTTATATGCTGAGCATGATGCCATATGGTATGGAATATCCATTTGGTCACTTGGGGTCAACTGTCCCAGCTGTGTCCCCTCTCAACTTGTTGTGCCCCCCAGCTTGCTCCTCTGACAGGGCAGTATGAGAAGCTGAAGACCACTGCTTAGCACAACTAAAATGTCAGTGTATTATCAACATTGTTATCACACTAAATCCGAAACATAGCACAGTACCAGCTACTGGGAAGAAAGTCAACTCTGTCCCAGTTGAAACCAGGACAGGTTGTAAAACACTTGAGGCAGCAAAATTGTTGATCCACCTAGAGAACTTGATGTGAAAATAGGGGACATATGGTCTTCACATTTAGGCAAAGACTTAAAGACATCTTATAGATGTCACCTCCTGCTGTCCAGTGGCTTACTGGCTGTCAGCCAAGAAAAGGGAGAAGGATGCCCTATATTCAACACCCCAAAACCCAAATGGTTAAGAAAATGTTCTCTCAGAAATTTTGAGAGGAAACTATGCCCGGTCCCTGCTGATCTGAGTAGCAGCTTGGCAACCGTCCCCTGGGGCTAGGGATGAAATAGTGGGACATTTGCTGCACTCCTGCTTTTCCACCCCACCGCTCCACGCTCCCGCAAATACAACACATTTAAGGGTAAAGGAGCCAGCCCTGGGAGCCAGCCCTGCATCCATGATGGAAACGCACACAGAAATACCCGGAAACTCACCTCCCCTATCCTACTCCATGTGGGGTGTGTCCATTATGATGTTGGTTATCTTGTAAGCTCCACTGCCACTGCAAGATGTTTGTAGGGATTTATTTTCCTTGAGTTACATGAGTTTTTCCCTCCCAGATGATTTACACAATTACGCAACTCTGGAAGCTACAGTTCAAAAAATAACAAATCTTAGAAAAGTGCATAATGCATAAAATCTACATCATCGATGTAGCTTAAAAAATCAGAATACCAGGTTTAATCGCAGTCCTTTCTAGAAAAAAAAAGTGTGTAGATAAAGTGTAGATAAAGACAAGAGGCTCCACTGAAGGCTAAGGTAAAATTCTTGTGAGCTTGAAGGGTTGTTTTTGGTTTTTTTTAAACTTTGGCATGTTTTTGATAGAGCTGAGTTAATTTTCTTTTTGTAAATAGTAGATTCTCCAAAGTAGTTGGTGTAGAACAAACAAAACTAATTGCTTTAACTGGAGAAAATAAAAAAGAGAAATGTTGAAGTAGTTAATTCCAAAATTTACAAGTCAAACATTTCAAATTTTTGATGTGAAAGAAATCCCTCATTTCAACATTTTCCTTTATTTCTTAATTTTTCACAAGATAAAATTATCATAAAATCAGAACATTTAGTTTCAAATCAAATAAATTGTTTGGATCGATGCAGTATAATTAATTTACTGTTCCTTCTTTCCTTTTTGAAGAAGCAACAAACCAAAAATATTCAGCTCAAACGAGAACTGTTTCCCTTACAACTTTCACTTCAGCCGCCAACCCAGAAAATACATTATTTTCACATTTTTAATTTATGGTAAAGTCTTAGGAGCTATTTTGGCCTGTCACTTGATGGGCATATTGCATAAAATATCTTAAATATTTATGAATGTATCAAACTCTATGACACGGGTAGCTTGACTATCAGATTTGTGTTCTGAGGTAAACTTTATAGATACAACTCTGTATAATGAAGAAAGTCTTGCTTAAACTGATGTCAGAAACATTTCATTATAAAACATATGGTTTAAAATAGGAGGGGAAACACCCGGAGGGTATTTTTTGTCCTTCCTATCTTGGGTCATTGTAAACTGAACTATACTAAATGTTTAATTCATGTCCAAGAAATATGTGATTTTTAGTGGGTTTTCCTGCTGGAGTACAGTTCTCTGTGACTTAATTGGAAATTTAATTTAATTTAAATTGAAAAGTGTTTTTCATTTGTGAAGTATTCCCATCAGAAATCTAAGATATCTTGCAGAATTAAACTCTGTATCATTGTTAAACTCTTACTTGACTATTTCCCATCTGTGTTCTCCCATAGTCATAAGTCTCTGTGTCTGAATTTTGCATTGTGTGTATTTGATGAGACAGTCCCTTCTTCAATGCATCCATTTTTTCCTAAAGAATAAGTGACAATGGAAATAAATAATTAACAGAGAAGTTGGAAAGTGATTAATTTCTTGAGCATTTGCTGAGAACGTGTTGCAGTAAACCCAGAATATACAGTTGCAAGAAAAAGTATGTGAACTTTTTGGAATTTCATAGTGTTCTGCATTAATTTGTAATAAAATGTGATCCAACCGGCATCTAAGTCAAAAGTATTGACAAATATAATGAGCCTAAAATAATAACACGAAAACAATTCTGATCCTTCAAGTCTTTATTGAACACACTCATTCAGCATTCAAAATGCTAGTGGAAAAAGTAAGCGAACCCTTGAGCTGACCTCAGAAAAGCTAATTGAAGTCAGGTTAACCTGGAGTCTTGTTAAGAAAATGAGTTTGGAGGTGTGGACTAGAGCTATGTTGACTGATAAAAACCACTCAAACCTTTTGAGTTTGCTCTGCACAAGATGTATGCTTATGCGAGCTGTGCCTCAACAAAAAGAGCTTTCAGAGGAACTACGATCAAGAATTGCTGATTTACGTAAAGCTGGAAAGGGTTACAAAGTGGTTTCAAAGACCTTAGAAATTCACCAGTTGACAGTGAGGCAAATGATCTACAAATGGGAACACTGCAGCTGGGACTGCAGCTACTCTACCAAGAAGTGGGAGCCCAGTAAAATGACCCCAAGAGCACAATGAAGACTCATCAGTGAGGTAAAGAAACAACCCAGAGTGACAGCCAAAGAGTTGAAGGCACCATTGGAACTGGCTAACATCTGTGTTCATGAGTCTACAGTACGTAGAACATTGAACAAGCAGGGTGTCTATGGCAGGACACCACGAAGGAAGCCACTGCTTACTAGAAAGAACATTGCTGCACACCCAAACTTTGCGAAAGAGCACATTGACGCTCCACAATGGTACTGGCAAAATGTTTTGTGGACTGATGAGACAAAGTTTGAACTATTTAGAAAGAGAACATAGCACTACACCTGGCTTAAAAAGGGCACTGCATATCATCATGAAAACATTTCCCAACCATAAAGTATGGTGGAGGAAACATCATGATCTGAGCCTGCTTTGATGCACAGGGCCTGGCCACCTTGCAGTTATTGAGGGGAAGATGAATTCCCAAGTGTATGAAAAAATTCTTCAGGATAATGTGAGAACATCTGTGCGCCAGCTAGAACTCTGTAAACATTGGGTGATGCAATGACCCAAAACACGGGAGCAAGTCCACATCAGAATGGCTTCAGAAAAAAAAAATCTGGCTTTCTGGAGTGGCCAAGTCAGAGCCCAGACCTCAACCCAATAGAGATGCTCTGGAATGACTCGAAGAGAGCTGTGCACATGGGACATCCAAAGAATATGACAGAGCTAAAGCAGGAAGAATGGGCTAAAATCCCTCCTGAATGATGTGCAGCTCTGATCCACAGCTACAGGAAGCGGCTGGTTGAGGTTGTTGCTACCAAGGGAGGGTCGACCAATTATTGATTCCAAGGGTTCACTTACTTTTTCCACTGGCATTCTGAATGTTGAATGAGTGTGTTCAAGACAGACATGGAGGATCAGAATTGTTTTTGTGTTATTATTTAGGCACATTTTATTTGTCAGTGCTCTTGACTTAGATGCCAATTGGATCACATTTTATGACAAATTAATGCAGAACACTATGAAATTCCAAAAGGTTCACATACCTTTTCGTGCAAGTGTAGCTGTTTTGTATAAAGAAAAAGCTAATACGAGAGGTCTCAACTTTGCCCTGAGGGAGTCTGCTGGCATGTTTCCAGGAGCATCAGGACAGAATTTGCATTATCTGGAGTGGACAGTAATGCCATTTGCTTTAATATGGATCTGAGGGCTGCAGAAGTCATCATGTTTGGATTCCTCTATGCTGGCTGTCTTCTTCTACCAAGGCAGAGCATTGCTTCTTAGGTCCAGTAGTTCTGAACACCACATCAGGTAGAGGAGACCTAAAGCTATAGCCGTCGAAGATCAGGAGGATATAAGCTGCACGAGGGAAGTGTATGCCTTTGGTTACACTTCAGTAAGTCCTATGTTAAGCTTTAGGGCAAAACCAATGTTCATCATCATTTGAATAAACACAACTTTTATTTCAGTTGGCAGCATCCTCTGGAATAAACTTAGTAAATCAAGTCCTGGCATTTTGGCTGCATAAATTGCATCTGTGGGGGCAATTAAAACTAAAATCAAAACAACAAAAAAAAAAGAGAGAAAAAAGCCAACTGCTACATTGCTGACCACCCACTTTCCCATTCAGGCTTTTACTTCTGTCCTCACAGGCGATCGGGTTGCAGACAGAGGGAAAGCGTTGCTCTGTCTAATGTCATGCAGTTCAGGACCAGCTCCTGTAGCAGCACTGGAAAAGCTGGAGAAAGATGGCTTCACTCGTGGGGTTTGGACTTCATTTTCCATGAGGCTGGAGAAAAGGGTGCGTGGAGTGGGGACTGACATGGATACTGGCAACACTTGTTGCTGCACGGTATTAATACATGAAGGCTGGATGCAGTTCCAGAATTGGCATTGACCTGATGTTCTTCTGTTGATTCATCTTTGCACTCAGTGAATACTGCTGAGACTTTCTTTTCTGTACCAAGGAGTCTCATAGCTGGAGTGGGAAGGAGCTCAGGGGGCTCAGTACCTGAAGGGGGCCTACAGGAAAGCTGGAGAGGGACTTTTTGTAAGGGTGTGTGATAATAGGACAAGGGGCAATGGTTTTAAACTGGAGTAGGGTAGATTTAGATTAGACATTAGGAAGAAGTTCTTTACTGTGAGGGTGGTGTGACACTGGCACAGGTTGCCCAGAGAAGCTGTGGCTGCCCCCTCCCTGGAAGTGCTCAAGGCCAGGCTGGATGGAGCTTGGAGCAACCTGGTCTGGTGGGAGGGAGGTGTCCCTGTCCATGGCAGGGGGTTGGAACTAGGTGATCTTTAAGGACCCTTCCAACTCAAGCCATTCTGTGATTCTATGGTGAGTGCCCAGGTATCAAACATAAAAACGCCAGACGCCAGATACTTTGAGTACCTAATTTTGAAAGTCCTGGCTCAAACTTTTAAGAATAATCATCCATGAAATCATTTGCCTAAGCATGATGTGCTGAAAAAACAAAAGGTGGGAAGTAGGTGAATCAATATGAACTGTGTATGGCCTTATTTTTATTTATGGTAAGGCCGCTTTATCTTGCTTCTCATCTCCATTATAAAGGAGCCCTAAAATTAGTGTAGAAATTGCAATTTAAATTCCATTACATTCACTGTAAAGAGATTCAGTGTCAGGATGAAGGAGGACAGGCATGGTTTAGTGATAATGAGAATCAGGCCCATTATTCCCAAGAAATTCATTTTGTTTGAGTGAGAGAAAGGGAACTTCTAGGTCATTTCAGTAGTTATTTTATTCTGTAAACAATAAATATAGCAGACTGTACCACTGGCAAATTTGATCTATAATGCCTCATGCACAAATCAGATTGTTCAAATGAACCTTGATGGCTTCAGAGAAGCGTAGGAGAGACTGACAGGGAGTACTTGGTTTGCAGAAAATAAGTCTTTGCTCTGCAGCTGATTGACTTTCTCACTTTGCCTGTAAATCCAAAAAATGTATTTTACCAGTGGGTTTGCACATACCTACCCCTGTACTTAAGTAAGTTTGGTGGGTTTTTTTACTGGATGAATTTGACAGACTATATTTGTGTGTGGATGTTCAAGTTTTAAGACTGGACCAGCCACTAAACTGAGACAGATGCCCTCTGTGATCCCCCACCAACCTGCCAGGGGAGGATAACAGGGGAAACAGAGAGAGAAGCTGTAAGGTTGAAAAAAAAGCTTGAAGCAGTTTAATGAAAAAAAAAATAATGCTAACAGTAACAGTGAAGATGTCAAACTATACACATACAAGAATGTAAATATGCTCAAAGATACAAGATAATATGTTAATGTGGGAGCCATACCTTCCATATGACAACGAGGTCCCAAGCAGGAAAAGGAGTCCCAGGCTGGACTCAGCAGCAGATGGTAGAACCCAAGCACAGAATCCCAATGACAGTCCAAAAGAAGCAGAAAAAGAGCTTTGCCTCTCCCACCCGGGCTGGGGGGCAGGAAAAGACAACCGGTTCCATCAAACAGTGCTCCTCTGCAGTGTGGGGGCAGGAGATGGGAACTCCAGCTCCACAGGGGAAGATGAAGAGCCAATGGCAACCCACTCAACACAGCAGGTACTACTGAGCAGAGTGGGGGGGGTTCTTCTTGGGGGCACTTATATACGGAGCACATGAGAAGGAATACCCTGATTGGTCCTTTTGGGTCACCTTGACCCATCCTCTCCTCCCTATGGGTGCAGCTGCCCGCTTTTCCCCCCTGTGATTGCCACCAGTGTCCGGAGCCCCAGAGACCTTTTGTCTTGATGTTCTCAAACCAGGACAGTGGCAATCCATACACTTTGGGAAATACGTGTTCCTCAGTTCCTCTAAACCACTTTGACTGCAGTTTCCTCAAGTCAGGAGCACTTAACTGTCACTGATAAAAGTGTTCACCGTGTTTCAAGGGCTTTCTCCGTGTTCAGAAACAGCAGTGAACTATATTTATTCACTTTTGTTCAGGCTTAAAGATGGCTTAAGGGATTTACTTGAAGCACCTCATCAGATAAGGGGAAATGTGAACCATATTAGCCCAAATGGTAAATATTTTGAAAAGCTGTGCCCTTACAAAAGCAAGAAATTATTATAGTGACTACTTTGGATTAGATGCAAGTAGGTGACTCTTGTGAAATCTGGTAATATAAATTTATTTTTCTTCTCCCATTCATGACATATTGGAGAAAATAAAAGAAATGTTTACTTTACCTATTGTATGTACTCTTGCACTTATTTAAAAATACAGTATTTTTATACAGTAACCCAATCCAACGCTGATTATAACACTGATATAACATTTTTGTGTTATCATGCTCTTCTTGCTTTCCAAATAATGCCAGGTAGTTTTGAAAAAACTTTAGGTATACCTTTCTGGTTCTCTGTTCTTTGCTTACTTTTAATTCTGTAGGGTTGTTAATACAATTGGTTGGTGAACACAGAAAGGAGAACTTACATTAATAATTTGTAGATCAGTCTCTCAATCTCCCTGGAGGATTTTATCTTCTAGCTACAGTAGTATGATGAGGTATATGACTGGGTTTTGTTTTAATTAATGTTTTAATCTTCTTGTCGTGGAGAGTTTGGATGGAGACAATATGATCGTATTGCACCTCTGTGTCAGAAGTGTTGAATAACACACTTATTTCTCTGCTCAGAAAGACTTAATAATGAGTTCACAGGTGTTAAATTAGAATGATTTCAGTCTATTGTATAAAGTCAGGCACCAGTTAATTTCTCAGTGTTGGTTATGGCAAACTGAAGAATAAGTTCTGTGTAAAATTGCTTCTTTACTCCAAGGCACTGCAGCTCTATATCTAGCAGGGCTTGGGGTTTTGTTTCTAAAGAAAAGGCCAGCCTTATAGAAAGGAAACGCAATCAGTATATGACACAATAAATGTGAATGTGTTTCTCACTGTAATACACAAACATCCTTTCACCCCAAATCACTGCTAAAGTTAAATTCCTGTCAGAATTATATTTAAATACAATGCAGAAATGGTGGCTTCTGGAATTAATGAATCTTTCTGCTGGTTTGGGTGTCTCTCATGTTCTGATTACAGGACTTGACGCCAGACTGTTATTAAGAAAATGTCTCATTAATACACAACTTCTAGAAGGGAAGAATCCTCAGCAGACATTCCCTCCCATTCAGCAAATCACAACACAAGGTCCCTGCCACAGCCATTTAAAAATGAAATGTAACAAAGCAACCTAATTAAAATAATATCTACAGAAGCTCTATGTGCCACCAAAGACCCATACATGAAGTAATCAGTCTGTAAAATGTTTCATAAATAGAAAACAAAAGAAGCATCTAGTTTCAAAGAAAAGAAAAAATAATCCAAAGGAGGGAAACAAAATGTCTATTTGTAATTAATAACACATAAGACTCGCCTCAATCAAAACTGCATTTAAATTAAGACAGTAAAAAGAAAATTGGGAGAGTGTCTGGGTTTGTTACCTGAGGTAATGTTTTCCAAAAAGATTGCTACAGAATTATCAAAGGCTATCTAACAACCTTGACAAGATCCAAACCTGTGAATATACACATTAACAAGAACAAGAAAAGTAAAAGCAGTGGAAAAAATTCACTCTTCCCTGAGCAGAGTTGTGAGAAGGCCTTTTAAACATAATTTTAAACCTGTTTAATCCCCCTGCAGAAGTAGAGGAGACTCGTGCTAGATTCAAGCAAGGGTAAAATCATCTAGTCTGAATTAGCAGTATTAGCAGCACTTCAGCAGAGAGAGATGAGGGAAATGATCCTTTCAGAGCTTGTTTTAAGAATGCTTGCACTCAGTGAATAAGTAGCTTCTGTTAATAGGGAGTCTATAAAAATCCCTCCTTTATCTGTGTTTGCATTCAGTTAATAGTAATGTAGAGATAAGCTGCAAAACAGAGGAGAGGGCTTACTTTTGAGAGCTGCTTGTGTAGCTGATGACAAGAGATGATAGAAGTTGTGCCAGGGATGAGCGCGGGTGGAGGATGCTGAGAGGAGCAGGTTTAACTTCACTGAGCAATCAATATACAGCATCTGAAGGTCAAAGGAACTTAAGAGCATTTGAAAAATGTATAAGGTATGTCAAGAAACTTGACGGGGTTGCAAACTGTACATCTTTCTTTGGGTCATTTTCTGGGCAGACATAGAGTTGATGTGATTTTGTTCACAGTATGTGTAAGAGTGTGTTTTGGTAACAATATTAAGGCCAGGTAGGACAGTCATTACCACTTCTGAATAATGGTGCAGCTGTCCTGATAAGTTGCGATGAAGCAAATGCAGGTGGCTTAGTGACGTCTTGTGTGGCAGCACTTGTTCTATTCATTGCAATCAATGTGATTAGCTTGGCCTTAAGGAGTTACATTTTAATTCCACTGGCAGAAGAAGGTCTGGAAATCTCAAATCATTCCTCAAGAGCACAGCAGAGATACCCATCTCAAGTCAGACTCAGTGTACCCAGCCGAAGTATCAAACTTGTCTTGTCTGGTTGAAGACAGGACTGGTGAAACCACGAGTTTCCAGTTTGCATTAAGTTTTAACGTTTCAAAAATTTGTTATGCTCTTATTCACAACAGATATTTTTAAACCTTCAGTAACGTAGATCCTCTATTGGCGTATCCCAGGTCCTCCAGCTGCAATATGGGCAGCTCCTAAAGTCTCTTGCTCATCTGAAGGCCCAGTAGTGATTACTCCCAATTTGTCTTCCTAGCAGCATCATCCCCTGTGCTTTTTGGGGAACCACACTATCTAGGAAGAAAACAGTCCAGCTTCAAGCAAGCCTGGTGACCTCCTGCTTGGAAGATGTGTGTCTAAGTTTCACAGTATTTTTTGAAAGTAATGTGCTACAGAGATGGACTGCAGCACTCCAAAAACGTGGTCCCTCTTCAGATAACCTCTGAGCTGTAGCTGAAGCTTGAAATGTGCATTAGTAATTAAAGTTGCCTTGTTCCAGCTGCTGTGTATAAAACTGGCTCCATAGTTATTATCAAATATGGATGTACTTCTAACAGCTTCCTCTTAAGTGAACTAGTGTAATCAGAAACATACTTACATCTGTGTCAGATACCTGTGGTCGAAAGAGGTAATTTCACTGGAAAATCCTAATGCATATTATTTCAGGTAATGTTTTCAAAAAATGTTGTGTTTTATAGATGAGCGAAAGGTTCATCAATACCCTTCAGACTGTCTGTTTCCTTTCCCGATTGCCTTTTCCACAATACAGTGTGGTTTGTGTTCAGTTTCTTTCCTTCATTTCCTTTCTCATGAAATGGAGACAAGCCCCACGCATCATACATTTGCTTGGCTTACAGGGGAAGACAAGCATTTTGAAGGATAATTATCTGAAAAATTCAGTGCCAGGGAAGGTGAAAGTGTTCTTTGCATATATACAGCGTATGTTATACATGGTTATTATTTAAAGTAAACCTGTTAAAGAATAATGTAAATACATGGTAAGGATTTTAAAAGGTTCAACACTTGCCTCAATTAGCACTGACTCAAACGTGAGTGGAGGGAGGTTGAATTCAGTGAGAGTGCTCTTGACAATCTCATCCTTTATTGTTTTCTTTTTCTTTTAGAGAAAGGGTAGATTGGAGATGGGAAAATAGCGAGCATGTTCTGGTCTCTGTCAAACGATGTTTGCTGTCACTAAGAGCAGAGAAAGTAGCAGAAACAGACAATATTTAGGGGATGAAGCAAAAATACCTTCCTCTCCATAAGGACTTTGATAAATAGGGTGCGTTCTGCTGTGTTTCCCTCGCAGGGCATCCAGAAGCAGTAAAATGAAATGCCCTCCCCCTCCCATTTTGTTTATATGACAAGTCTTCCGTTTGGAAAAAAACTGATGAATGAAATGCCACATGTACAACAGTGCAGGAAACCTCATTTCTTTTCAGTCTGGAGAACACTTACTGCACCAAAGTAACGAGTGTGAGAGTGTGTGTGCGCACCAACAGGCAGCTGCTCTTTCGAGTGGCTGTGCACACTGGGGAGCTGCGCTGGGAAAGTGCAGCTCAGGCCGTTGCCAGAGTTGCCTCTTGCACTGAGGTGGGAGCGGATGGCCTGTCCCTGGTCTCAACACCCTGATTCTGCAGGAGGGGGTGATCTTGCTTTGTCGCTGCCCACCCCCAGCAGCACCACTACCTGCTGGAGCAAAGCCTGCCAGCCTTGCCAGCCTCCAGTTTAAGGGACGGGGTACAGTTTTGCTGTAGCTGGCTTGATGAAGGTGAAAGGATATACCTGCTTTTGGGTTTTGAACTCCTGTTCCTTCCTTCTTTGTGTCACCCTGCAGTCGGCTGATTGTGGCCCCTGAGCTCCACACAGCTCCAGAGCAGTTTGCACATAGCTCACAGGCTGGGCGATGCTGTGGCTCCCCAGGGCAGTGCAGGCAAAGGGGGTGAAGGGGTAATCCAAAAGAATCACTCCACCACGGCTTGGTGGAGGGCAGAGGGCTCTGTTATGCCAGTCCTGTCTGCCAGCAGCTTCCTGAAGTGGGTGGTACATGCCAGGTGGGTCTGTGAAATGTTTTGCAGGGAGGCAGGGAGGTTGGTAACACTTTCACAACTTAATGTGCATTTCACCGAGCTCCTGCATTGCATTTAACAAAGCCCTGGCTCCAGCTTTGGCACGTGGCGTCTTAAAAAGACTACCTAAATGTTCTGCCATGTTGTCTCACCATTTAACAGGCCAAACCTTTCTGGCCAAAGCACATGGTCGTTTTTGCAAGTCCTTGTCCTTCATCTGGCAAGCATGCTTCCTCCTGATTACTGTGCCAGGGACTCTTCTTCATGCAGATCCTCTCCGTGATTATCTCATTTTTCATGCCATCTCCTTGACTGCCTGTAAACAATTCATTTCAGAGGCTGGCAGTTTTCTCAGAGGTCCACATCTCTGTTGCATAGAGCAAGACAGAGAGCATGCATTCAGAACAGTTTCATTTTTGCATCTCAGGAGAGTCCCTTGTCTCTCCATATGGGCTTCGTGTTTCTCTGGGGTGGTGGTGCCAGTTCTGTCCTCCTCACAGTCCCCTTGGAGCAGGCATTGTCCTCCATGATCACGCTTCTGAATTAGACAAAGCTATCTGCATTTTCCATTTCACAGCCTCCTATTTCAGTGTCGTCACTGTCTAGTGTTTTTCTCTTATAGGAGTCTATGCTGTATTGTATGCATCTGACTGGTAACATCCTCCAGGCTTAGCCCTGTTTCCGTTTGATACCTGTCTAATCGCTAGCAGGCACATGTGCAGATATACATTTTTTTCGTTTCCATTTATGTGTACTGGTTGCATCAAGTGCAGTAAGAGATGGGTGAATTTTTGTCCTGGGAATGATCACAAAGTGTTGCCTATAGAAGTGTTGGAAGCTGATCCTGTAAATCATCTCAGCACTATCTGACAGGACGTGTTGAGTATACTCACTGTGGCTGTGCTGTCTGCCTCACAGAAGCCTAAATTCATGCGGACAGATTATTTACTTGGGGCAAAGGTATGTTGGGTCAGTAAAGGGGGAAAGCAGGAATGCTGGGCAATTTCTTTCTATGGTGTACATGCTCTTCAGAAGATCAGAAAGGCAGTGATTTTTGTATTTCAGGAGCTTCAGCTGTCCCTCAACATCAGCCACATGTTGTCCAGGATCAGTAGCCCTATCTCTTCTTTTGATCAATCCATATGTAATGCAACAAGGCCCCTCGTGGTCTGTGAGCTTGAGGCACTGCACGTTGAGTGCATGCTAGCACCATATACAGCACTTTTGAAATTTTCTCCTTGGAAATCCTTCAGGCTCAGCCCTGCCTTGCAACTCTCTGTGTGCTTGGCCTCATGAGAGTCAGCCAGATTCAAGCTAGGATAGCTCAGGCCCCCTCCTCCTTTGCTACAAGAGATTGTCTTTGTTCCCCACCCCAAGCATTTCTCTCTTGATCTAGCCTCCACATCCCACCCCACCAGGCCTTGCACCTATGCGGAGGACACAGGCAACCCTCTGAAGAGTAGAAGTCACCTGCACTGACTGTGCCTTCCTGATCCACCAAGAAATGCTCGAGGTGGGGAATGGAATTCACCGCTTAAAGCAAAGGAGGAGGAGATGGCCTGAGCTATCCAGCTTGGAAGTGTCCAACAGTCTGAAGAGAAGCAGAATCAGAGCTGTTTATTGTAGTGGCATCATCTGAATTGTGGAAAGGAACCGTCTGGTTGTGGCTGTGGCATGAGTAAAATTACTTGTTTGGATTTTTTAAGTGTGTGCTTATATGGTGTTGCCTGCTACCTCACCTCCAGTTTGTCTTCCTTCCCTCAGTCTCCAAGAGTCTCAAACCTGGGTAGCGTCTGCTTTTTGTTTGAAAAGTGCCTGGTGTATTGGAAGTGCTCTTGAAGTAAACAAATGAAGACAATGATAATGGTAAAATAGACAAGTTAGGAAGAAAAGTTACTGATTCCCCCAAAGAACACTGAGGTCCAGATCACATTTGTCTCTACTTACATCCACATAAGAGAAGGAAGTGGAAGCTGCTTGGATTTGTGGGGAGGCAGAGATTTGATTCTGGGCTCAGATTTAGGTTGGAACGAAAAGCAACAGAACTCTGCTCCTGATTATGCCGTAAATCAAATTAACTTTATGCGTCTGCTGCGTCTTTCAACTTTAGTGTTCTCTGAATTACTGCCTTCATGTTTACACTGTTAAAAGTCTAATGCATTAGTAAGCAGCAATCGCCACATTTTTGCTCTGCATTAGCAAAAAGCAAGGGAAAGAAAAACAACAACCCTCTTTACCAAGAAGGACTGTCAGGGATTACTGCATGTGCACGTTGTGACAAACCAAACAGCCTCCAGGGTGCTTATCTCTGCTGCTGCTCACTTCATGTTTTATCCATTAAATGAATATGATGATGGTATTTTTTCTTATTTCTTGACATCAATTTCACCACATTGGCAAAATTTAACATGCAGTCATCTTGGCTCAACATAAGCAGGAATGTCATATAAATTAATTTTGAAGAAATTATTTTCTTGCTAATCTTCAACTTAAAAAAAATCGCCTATTCATTGTGTGTGTTTGAAAAGAAGGAATTTGATTTAGAAAATTTACATTTGGTGATATTAAGACAGATGTGCAATGCTTTTATCACATTACTAGATTTTTAATATTGCCTTGTTTTTGTGGGAAGTATATGTGTTTTAATTTTTTTTAAATAATACAATTGCGTTAATCACATAGAGAAGTCAACTGTTAATATAGTGCTACTATGATCTATAGTTATTTTTAAAGGGTCATTCAAAAAGAAGAGAAATTGCTCCAGGAAATCAGTTTATTATAAATGTATTGGGATTACATTCAATAATGGAGTTGATGTTCCCTGGGAAAAAGCTTTCCCCTTCTTCTCTGTTGTATGTCACTCCTTATTTGCATTTTTAAAACATTTTCATTGCACTCTGTGGAGTTTCCTCACTTCTTCTTTTAAGAATTTAACATAGCTGAAAGTGATATTTGTCTCCAGTTTCTCTGGGAAAAGAATTAACAACTGCTACTGAGAAGACAGAGAATTTCTTATTGTTGGGTTTTTCCATAAAACTAATTACAAAATTGCATATTGCCTGGCGAAATACTCTTTGAGCTGTGGCCTTGGTTGCTTGTGGCAGAATGAGAGGGCATACATGCCCAGTCTCCCAGACGGCATTTGTGTTAGCAGGAAAATTCTGGTTTTGACAGGGCTATCGTAGTGTCCCGCTGCTCGCCTTCCTCGCTATTGTGCAGACTGCTCTCTTCTTCAAAGACTGGCTCATCTCTTGTGCTTCTGATGTAGAAAACACATCAGACACAGCAAGAACTTCCCAGATCCTGAGGTAGATTTCCCCTGAAAATGATTTAGCTTGCTGCCTTTATCTTCAATAAATCTTGACAGCCAGACAGCACAATCCGTTGCCACTCACATCTTACTTTGTGTGAAAGTTACCCTTAACCTAATGGGAACCATTTGATCCTTTTAAAACCGAAAGCTGTCTTTGGTGAGGTCCTGCTTTTCAAATGTTGTGCTGTGGCTGCAAACAATTATTTTGCCCATGTCATCACCATCATCATCCATTGTTCGTTTTCTCCCCAGTGTGCTTAATCTCCCATATCTAAGTCCAGTCTTATATGTAAATAAATACAGGAAAATTCTCTTAATTTGGTTGTGTATGATAATGTTTAATAAAAACATATGGTAGATAAACATTTGGGAATCATACAAACGCACATTTAATCTGAGACTTACTATTGCACAAAGAAAGGCAGGAATACCTCCTGACCACAACGTTCTGTAGAAACAGACCTGTGCTAAAAAATTATATGTACCCTAGAGGAGAAGCCAAACCAAGTCTGAAAAAAACCCAAATGCTTCATTTTGTGGTGTTTTAATATGTGTAGATCTTATTAATGAGATGTTGCCCATAGGTAGGGCTGGGTTTGTGAGTTCTATCAACTAACTCTGGTGTACCTTTGTAGGGTAGAAAGAGTACTCTCATCCCTCCTGCTTAGTGCCTATCCCTCAGAGGCATGAAACACCCACATATTTTTGGTGTAAAACCAAAAGATCCTGGAGTCAGAGCCCCATACTCTGGAGACCAGAGTGGGCCTGATGTGTTACCCAGAGCTTAGCTGTCCTCTCCATCCACAGCTCCATGCTATGAATATCCACCAGTTCACATTCAGTGGGGGCGAAGTGCAGGTATCCCTGAAGTCATTTAAAATGTAAGACAGCGAGATGTCCTCAAGGGGTTGTCAGGTATGACACAGGATCTGTGGTAGCCAGGCTTGTCTGGAATGAAAGTCATAAACTGAGGGGACCTCATGGTCTTCAGATGGCACCAAACTTCACTAATGGTCAACAAGGTCCAGCAGTAACTGGCCCAGGGATTGCAGCGGCCGCTAGATCTTTTTTAAGATAGAGGAATAATAGATTCAGGAAGAGTTTTCTGCTTTGAAACTAGGTGAACTACATGAACTTAAGCCATCTAACATTACATTTTTTTGTTCTGGGTTTCAGATTTCTCAGAGTAATTTTACTTTACCACTCTACCTTCCCTCCATCAGAAACCCAAGCACTTCAACTACTGCAGCTTTTGAGTTCACAATTCACAACCGTGATTTAATACAGGATTTGAGGATACAGTTTGTAATGTTAAAACTTATTTTCAATATTAAGAATTAAAACCTCAATTTGAATTAAAATTGTGTCATTACAGATTGAAGTTATTGAGGATTGGCTCCACAGGCCAGCTTGTAATTGTTCTTGTTTCTGGTTAGCTGGCAGAAGATATTTAGAAAGCAAAATCCATACCCAGTAGGAATGAAATTTAGTCAAAATTGGTTTTTAAAACATTCTCAATGAAAAATCAAGGTATTATGCCTAACAGTATCACCTTTCTTCAACATTCTGTGATTGATTCATTCTTTTTGGGCTGAAAGAGCCAAAGCCTGAAAAATACTTTAGGTATTATATATGAATAGCTTAAATCTTTTTTTTTTCAGAAAATTTGCAAGCAGTTCAAGTAGCAACACTGAGACAATAAAGCTTGCCTGGAATTTTGGATCATTAATCAGTGTTCTTTATACAGAAATGTTGGTTGAATTGGCACAGTCCCACACATTGATGGGAAAGAACTGTAGAATGAAGAAGTCCTTTTATTTAAAAGCAAAAAATAACACTCCAGGAGCATGACTAGCAATATTATACTAAAAATAGTTGCTTTCTTTGACTTTTTAGCTGATTAATTGGTTATGTAAGAGAAATATTTATAGCATAGGAGCAGCCCAACCTGCTGCACGCCCAGAAAGCATAACGTGACATGGAAAATTTCAGGAGAATAGCTGAAATAAAAAACACTTTTCTTAATACTTATTTGTCATTCTAATGATATGATATGATATGATTACATGATATGATATGATATGATATATGATTTAGCACTGAGGCCAAGAGACATAAGCAAAACTAGAATCCTTTTAGCCCCTTCACTTGGTTCTTGGGATGGCGTATTTTTCTTTGAATGAATGAATGAATGTCCTAAAAGCAGAACTGGTTGGTAGATGTACATTTGATTGGCAACTTGTAGTGAATTGAACATAGCAATGATAATGCCTCATAGTAATGACAATTTCTCAGATGGCAGTGTCATTCCTTCACAATCTCAGCTGACTTTACCTTGCTACATTTAATATTTTTCTTGTAGAACAAGTGAAGGCACCATATGCCAGATATGTTTCATGGCATGGCATCTCCACCAACTCACAACCTTACATTTCATCTGCCTTGAAACTTTGACTCTTTTTTAGTAGTCATTTTATGTAAGAATGTCAACATTTTCTGAAAATGAGTGAAGTCACTAACTTAGCAAGCTGTTGCCAACACACTAGCAGCGGAGGAGTAGAGCCGTAAGAAATATGTCAAATGTATTATTTTTCTAAAATTTTCAATGCTTTTCATTTCCTTGATTGAGGATAGGCTCAGGAAAATGAACTACTGTGCTCTGCATTTTTTGTGTTTCTGTTCCAACTCCTTTATTCTGTGTGGACTGGAACAAAACTTCTCCATGCAAATAGAATGTATAACATTACATGAGAAAGTTGAGAGACAGCCAAATAACTAGTAAATTTTGGCTGCAGCCAAAGTAAAGGAGGAGAGAAGGCAATGCAGAGGGAGCGAATAAGGACACCCAGGGTAAGAACACACAGCAGTGCTGTCTGCAGTGTGTTATTGTCATTTGTCTTTGCAAAACAGACTCATGCAATCTTCATCATTATTGTTGCTGCTTCTGATTGTGCCCTGCCATTAGCACTGCCCTACCTCAGGAAGTCTGTGTGCCATGTAAACGTTTAACTTTTCCTTTTCTAGAAGGCAATCTAAGAGAATGAGCTCTTCACAAGGAAACGAAATACCTATCCTACATCTTAAAAGTTAAAACCCAAACAAACATGAAGCTATTTTTCAGGTGGATCTATGTTAACGCCCTGTGTTGGATCAGGAGTTGCATCTGAAGTCAATCTCTCAATCATTCCCACTTACTAGACTTTGCTTCACCTGTCAGAGCAATATTTGAGTATGCAAACTCGATTCCTTTCAGATGAAAGTAAACAAAAAGTTCGTTCCAGAAACACAGCTAGAGCACTCCAGACACTAATTGACACTCTTGGAAGCTGACTAAGCACTAGTCTGAAGTCAAAAACCCTGAAACGCAATTAGGGGGGCCCTTGGCATGAACTGTTTCAGCCTGCAGCTCCGTTTCAGCCCCACTCGCTGACGAAATACTCTTTTTGCGTTGGGCTTTCACTTGCTGTGACCGGGGTTCAACCAGTCTATGTCTCTGCCCCAGTTCTGCCTGCACCGAGGCTAGTTCTTTCCTTCCCTGTTAAAAATCAGCAAAGCATGAGGAAGTGAGTAGCTTCACACCAGCTGAAGATCTCAGCTCTCCTGCTTTCATCTGCCAGCTCTGGCTCTGTCATGCTCAAAAGACTTCTAGGAAGAAAGGCTGATGGAAGAAGGATGACTTCTTGGGGGACGCATGGCAGCGTTTTTTTGTGACAGCTCCAGCCAGTTTTACTTCAAATTTACTTCAAGTAGCAGTGCACCTTTGGTTTGATTTTGAAATGGTAATGTTTACTCCTTATTAATGCCAAGACTGCCTTATAGCAGACAATTTTGGATCAAATCTGTCCAGTGCTCACACTTTTAAATAGTCACAAAAGGATTTTAATAGTTGCCTATAAATTTAATTGTTTCATAGCAATTATTATGTCTGCATTACAGAATAGTATATGTTTTTTATTACCCTTAGGTCCCTTTTTAATAGGAGTGCTGTGCTTTGTACAAGTCAATTATTTTTGATAGTTACAGTAATTAATGTTTAATTATATTTTATTAGCCTCATTTTGTTCAACTACCTTGGAACCAATCCAAGCATTTCTAAGTGCTATACTTTGTGTGTGCATGTGTGCACACATCTGCATACTCTTCATAGGTCCGTACATGCAACCAGTGAGTGCATTATTCTCACAGAGGGGGAAATATGAGACTCATCTCAGAAGACCATGGAAACATGTGCTGTCCTCTTTCCCATGGCTATCAGTGATATTCCTTATGCTCATCTCACAACTGCAAGCAGATTTCCCAGTTTTCTCCTACACAGACACATATCTTATGTCTCTTGGTAGATACTTCTGGTGACTTTAGGACTGTATTTTCAATGGCTTTCAGTAGGCACGTGTATGAGTGACTTTATCCCTCCTATTCCTTTGTTTTTGCTTTCTCCACTTCATTGTCTTTCTGCCTTCTTCCCCTTTTATTGCTCTTTTCCCTGGGAATGCATTTTGCTGCTCTTTATTTCAGATCCGTCTTCCTTCATTTTCCTTTTTTTTTTTTTCTCTAATCTTTCATTGGTCTCTCCCTTTTCTGTCTTTCTTCCCCGCTTCAAAGGGAGCAGGAAACCTCTGTCTTCCTCTGAAGTCTCTCTCGTAACTCTCATGCTCCATCAGGTGTATCCCCTGTCTCAGAAGCTAAGCGTTTTATATTTTGTTTCATTTTTTTCTGTCTGAGGTGGTTCTTCTGGCCTCCTCTCTTTCTCTGTAGAGTTTTGTCTCTCTGTCATCTCTCCCCTCCTTCCTGAATGTGAAGATTGCATTTAATTTGTTCTTTCGGAAATTAACACTATTTAATTTCTGAGTTGTCACTGAATCTTTGTGCTCTGCATATGTTTGTCAATTTTCCTGTGAAATGAGAATAGCACCACAGAACCGATCATAACTGTGTAATCATTTATTGGATTTTTTTTTTGCTATTGAAAGAAGATATCACCATTTGAATTGCTGTGACCAAGCAAGTTTTCCGAGAAAGTTCAGGAGACTCGTGACCTTATGGATGGTTCTCAAGTCCGGGCCAAGGCTCCACATTTAAGGAAAATCTGTTGGATACACTCGCATTACTACCTGCTCTCTTTCTTGTTTGGTTTTTCCTAGTTTCCATGGTTGATCTTTCTCCATCAGCACAGCAGCTGTGACTAGTTTTGTTCTGAGTAAACGTTTGTGTTACGTAAGTATCCAAAGGCCTTGATCCATCTTGGAGCTTCATAACCATTTGTAGAAAAGAAAACTCCCTCAGCTGGAGGACCGACTGCTTACATGGCTGCAGGTTTTGCTGTGCGCTGCTTTCAGCAGCCTGTTTGCCCATTTGCAGGAAAAAGCAGCTGCGCACAACTTCGTGACGCTGTCATTCCACTGCCAGGTGTTTTCTGTTCACTTGGGTGATGATTGTTCACCACAGTGAATCTTGCACATAAATCAAGGGTCACTGTATCACAATATGCTAGGGATTGGAAGGGACCTCAAAAGATCATCTAGTCTGATCCCCCTGCCAGAGCAGGAACACCTAGATGATGTTACACAGGAGGACATTGAGGTGGGTTTTGAATGTCTCCAGAGAAGGACACTCCACAACCTTCCTGGGCAGCCTGTTCCAGTACTCTGTCACCTTCACTGAAAAGAAGTTTCTTCTCAAATTTAAGTGGAACCTCTTCTGTTCCAGCTTGATTCCATTACCCCTTGTCCTATCATTGCTTGCCACCGAGAAGAGCCTGGCTCCATCCTCATGACACTCCCCCTTTATATATTTATCAACATTAATAAGGTCACCCCTCAGTCTCCAAACCAAAGAGACCCAGCTCCCTCAGTCTTTCCTCATAAGGGAGATGCTCCACTCCCTTAATCATCCTAGTTGCCCTGTGCTGGACTCTCTCCAGCAGTTCCCTGTCCTTCTTGAACTGAGGGGCCCAGAACTGGACACAATATTGCAGATGGGTTCTCACCAGGGCAGAGTAGAGGGGCAGGAGAACCTCTCTTGACCTACTAACCACCCCCCTTCTAATACACCCCAGGATGCCATTGGCCTTCCTGGCCACAAGGGCACAGTGCTGGCTCATGGTCATCCTGCTGTCCACCAGGACCCCCAGGTCCCTTTCCCCTATACTGCTCTTTGACATTGGTCAGACTCACCGGTGAAGTGGGGGAAGGGCCCTGAGTCGTCTCACTCATTAATTCCTCTTCATCAATATGTTCCTATGTAGCATTATCTAGGCATTCCTGCTCTGGCAGGGGGATTGGACTTGATGATCTTTCGAGGTCCCTTCCAAACCCTAACATTCTATGATTCTATGATTCTATGATTCTATGATACAACCATGATAAAACAGTGTTGTCACGTCAGATTTTGGGCATGAGTATTTTGCATGTTGAAGGACAGCCAGGGTTTCCTAGCCATCTCTGTCTGCTACATGTTTCTTCTTCCTTCCACTTTGCTGGGTAGTTTGCAGTGCAGTGTGTAAATTTGAATGGAGGCTGCACACTCCAGCAGGGATGACACTGCCGAGGAGTTAGCTATTCAATATGAGCCTTCTCACACTGGTTTAATAATGCTCATTGGGCATCAGTTATGAAAAACACACTGGGAGTAATAGAAGTGGTTCTGTATTGACCACATATTAAAGAACATTTTAGAACTGCTGGAAGAAAAGCTGCTCTACACAGTGTATTAGGTAGAGCAATGGAAACTGAAGAAAACAATCTCTTCTGAGAGATTAGGAAAAGGTAGATCAAAAATTATTTCCAGCAGTATAAAAAGCGTTGGCAAATGCCACAAAAAAAAAAGGTCATGTTCTGAAAAACAGAACACATCTCAGAAAGACATCCAGGAGAAATTACAGATGGACTGCAGGACTCCTTGAAGTGCTCCTGGAGGCAGGCAGACAGACAGCGGGTCCTGCTGTCCTAAGATGCTGCCACAGGATGATGGTAGAGGTTCACTTTGAGACTTTTTTTGGAGATGCCTCCCTCCAGGCAGAATGCTTTTGCTGGTAAACAGTATCAGAACAGATGAGGTATGTGCCCAATAGATGAGTTCAGATTCTGTCCCAGTAAAGCAGAGTGGCGCCTTGAGTGAGTACCTATTTATTCATCTACTGCAAAAGGCTTACATTTTTTTTACCACATCGTGCCCTAAGTAACTCTTCCAAAAACACTTAATGGAACCCAATATGTTCCCATTAAAAGCTTGAACAAATCAGCATTTTCCATCGCTTATCATCAGAAGTTTACCAGCCAACTCTAATTGCCGAATGCCAATAAGTGTTTATAGAGGGACTAAAATCGAGGGACTAAAAAAGCGCTTGCCCACCCTTAACCTTGTGCCGGAACAAAGACTGCAGAAGGCACAAACAGCTTTGGCAAGGGCACTGCTGGTGCTTTCTACCAAAAGCAACCCTGCTCAGAGATGTTCTCCACCGTGTAAGGATTTGCGATTAGGTACTCGAGGGGGTTCTTCAGACACATAATGCCGTTCAGGAATTATTCAGCCGACTGAAATGGCCCCTTCCCTCACTTCACTGCCATAATGCTCACGGGCGTGACATTAAACAAACTCTTACCATGCATCTAATTAAATGGGGGCTGAGCAGTGTATCCCTCAGTGTTTTAACGCAGATTGTGGATTCTTCCATGGCTAACTCGCTTCAAGCCAGCGATGGCTGGTTTGTAATGAGATTACAAGGCCTGATAATAGCTCCCCAGTTATTATCTCTATGCCAAGACATTTGTAACTGTAAAAGGTATTACAGATAGGAGACTGGAGAGCATACTCCAAAACCTTCTAACTAGTGGATGGGAAGCAGTTTTACAGCTTGAGCAGATTTACAACTTCCCCTGAAGAAAACTGTCTTCCAGAGCTGAGAAAGAGAAATCGCTGGAGAATGCCCAGATGTGATTGTGTGCAGCCACTTTTGCTCCTGTCAGCTCCAGTCCCATGCATCTGCTCCCAGGCTTGAACCCAAGCAACATCAATCAGATGAGTTGATACAGCACATGAAGGAACACCCATTCTAAAAATTACGTGGGAATTTTGTAACTTGTGTTTCCCAGCAGAAGACTTCAAAAAAAGTCTGAAAACGTTGATGTGGTTGGTACTAATCTAAGGAGGGAAAGGCAAATTCAAAGACATCACTAATTAGAAGAGATAGCATTTAAAAACAGTGAAAATACCAAGCACTGTACGAACTATTTCTTAATCTTAATATTAAATGTAGACTGTAAAATATTAACAAAGATAGTGGCTAACAGATTAGAATTTATTATGCAAGACTTGATTCACCATAACCAAGAGGGATTAATTAGAAATAGATTACAATTTACGGTAATAACAACAGACAATTATTGAACATAATAAATCTGTGTAAAGAGAGGGATGGGTTAATGTCTGTCTTTTTCACTAGAGGAAGAAAAAATTCATCCGATCATGTAAAACTTGAGTCACTCTGCTCTTACTTTTCTCAGGTTTTACAGTGAGAACTGGTCTATGTGACAGAAGTGAGCCGTGAATAAGCAGAAATGGGCTCAAGGTGTTGTAGAAAGAGTCAGTAGCTCAAAATACCTCTCTCCTCTTTACTTTTCAACTATTTTTTTTCTGTATTAAAGTCTAGCCTTATGAGCATAAGAACCACAAATAACAGGATTGAACAGGGATAAAGTAAATTACACTGTTCAATAGTACATTAATATATCTGTCACAACCAACATAAGCTATTTGTTAGCATTTAATTTGTTTCAATGTTTTTCTTTCTTACTCACTTCAGTTAGATGGTAAGAAAGGAGGTTTTGGGGAGTTTTTAATACAGCTTTAATTAACATACAGAGAACATTGTGGCATTTTATTTCTAATATTTAAATTTTATGTTATTCTAATTGTTTTATTTAAAAAAAAAATGATTCCAGTGGGAACTTCTTTTGTATTGCTCCAATATCTCAGAAATAACAAGTTTTGTGGAAAGCTTTCTTCAATCCCATCTCCAGGAAACATCTGCTTTGTAAATTTCTCAAATAGTAAGCATTTTTTTCTAGATTCTGTCATCTTTATTGTAGTTTTTCTCTTGCCTTTTGGTCCTGTACCATTCAGCACAAGACCTCTGAATGAGCCAGTGATCACATTAAGCCATTTATCATAACCCTAACAGAGAGCCTTTTCTGGATTTGTTGCAACCCAGCATGCTGGACTTATTCATGAAGGTTCATGGATCTTAGAGTTGGTCATACTCTGCATCCAACTTAGGGGTTACAGATAGGGGGGTGCTGTCATTGTCTTCTGATGGAGAGGGTAGTCCCTGTTCCACTACCTAGAGACAAATAGTATTATTTTTATTATTTCTGTTATTACTGACAATAGCTGTAGTAATAAACATCTTGCTAAGAGTTACTTGTTTAGACAAACATCTTTGCTTCTGCTTTTTCTCTAAATATGTATGCTTTCAAAAATGGTTGGGATTTTTTTTAATGCTTTTAGAAGTTAAATGCTTTCATTTTAATGAGGCAGTCCAGAGCGACTGACAGATACTCAGTGTTCCTCAGAATGGTTGACCTTAAGCAGAATGGAACATTCGTAAATTTAGGATTAAAAATGTCTTGATTTTGAAAACAAGGCTTTTGATGCTGTCCTGTGAATTTTAGATCTAAATCTAAATTTCTGTTCTCTGTAGAAAAATACAAGTAAAAGCTGAGGAAAGCTAATAAATCACTCTCTGATCTGAACCAAGCTCCACTGGAAATAGAAATTTGTTGCTTATAATGCACACCTCTTGGCTCTCATTAAAGCCTTGTAGAAATGATACACTGTACTTGAAAACCATAGATTGGAAAATAAATACATTCAAGCTGCATTGCTGGGCCAGCGCTCTGTATCCCAGTGGTAAACTTAGCCTATTAATGGCTAATGCTTTAAAGAAACAAAAAAGCCCTAAGGCTAGACTTGCATTGCATTGTAGCTGCATAGTAGCTGCAAATATTAATCAAAGCTTTTGAACTTGTGAGGTAGCTCATTGTCCTTGATCATCTGTAACTGAGTCTAGACCGGCTTTTGACATGGTTTGGGTAATTACTCCTGCCTGGAAATGCCTGATATCTTTTCTAAAACAGCTTAACTGCCCAAATAAAAGAGATGTGCTCAACAGGACAAGCAGTAGCATTAGGCACTGGATGCTGGGGCCCTGATGTTGCAAGCATAGATGTCCATGCTCATCTGCTCTGTTGAGGTGACTCCAGGAAGCCCCATGGAAGTTGTTTCTCTTCGCCTGTTCTCACATCTCCTTCCCCACCTCGGCAGTGAGCAAGGAGCGTGAGCCCTGAGGCTGTCTGTCTCACTTTTGCTCAGGTCCTAATAAATGACGTCAGAGCAACTGACGTCATTTACTTGGAACTGAGCAAAGCTTTTAACACTGTTCCACATGACATCCTGGTCTCCAAGCTGATAAAATATGAATTTGAGGGTTGGACAATTCAGTGGATAAAGAACTGCCTTGACAGCTGCACCCAAAGGGTGGCTGTCAATGGGTTCATGTCCAGGTGAAGGCCAGTGAAAAGTGGTGTCCCTCCGGAATTAGTACCAGGACCAGTCTTGTTTAACATCTTTGTCAGCGACATGGAAAGCGGCACTGAGTGCACCCTCAGCAAATTTGCCGATGACACCAAGCTGTGTGGGGCAGCTGACACCCTGGAGGGTAGGGATGCCATCCAGAGGGACCTTGACAGGCTGGAGAGGTGGGCCCAGGCCAGCCTCATGAAATTTAACAAGACCAAGTGCAAGGTCCTCCGTCTGGGTCAGGGCAATCCCAAGCACTGATACAAGCTGGGCAGTGATTCGCTTGAGAGCAACCCTGAAGAAAAGGAGTTGGGAATACTGGTAGAAGAGAAGCTCAACATGAGCTGTCAGTGTGCACTCGCAGCCCAGAAAGCCAGTCGTGTCCTGGGCTGCATCAAGAGGTTCATGGCCAGCAGGTCGAGGGAGGTGATTCTTCCCCTCTATTCCACTCTCGTGAGACCCCACCTGGAGTACTGCGTCCCGTTCTGGAGCCCACAGCACAAGAACGATGTGGATGTGCTGGAGCATGTCCAGAGAAGGGTCATGAGGATGATCAGAGGGCTGGAGCACCTCTGCTATGAAGACAGACTGAGAGAGTTGGGGCTGTTTAGTCTGCAGAAAAGAAGACTCTGAGGAGACCTTATTGTGGCCTTCCAGTACCTCAAGGGGTCTACAAGAAAGCTGGTGAGGGTCTTTTTAGGATGTCGGGTAGTGATAGGACTAGGGAGAATGGATTAAAACTAGAGGTAGATTGATTCAGACTGGACGTTAGGAAGAAGTTCTTCACCATGAGGGTGGTAAGACACTGGAATGGGTTGCCCAGAGATGTGGTGGAAGCCCCATCCAAGGCTCCTTGTGACAGGGAGCAAAATCTCTCACTGTCCACTGAAGCTGGAGAAGAATGAAGCTACAGATACCACAAGAATGTCTTTCTCCACCTTTTCCTCTTTATCCCTCCTGTGACAGGGCTCTAGTGAGTGTGCCAGGCTGCTGACTGACAGAAACTCCATGCAGAGAGAAAAGGCAAAATCCTGTCCTGGTCTCTCTTTTTTTTTTGCTAACACCAGTGCACACAGAGACGCTGGAGAAGATTTTCCTTCCACCCTGATGGGCTGTATGAAGCACACAGTGCCAGTGGATACCATACTGCCTCCTGACGGGCTCCGTAGAGCCAAGAGCATCCATCAGTGCTCCAGATTTGATTTTAAGGGACCAAATGTTTCAGTCTTCCAGCTAACTGACACACATATTACACAACATTCAGAGGTCCAGCATACAGAACGAGGTATAGAGGGGTTCCCGTGTTTCATCTATGTTTCTGTATTTTTTTGCATGCCATAACTGCATAGAAATCATAGAATCATATTATGGACCATTTTTGGCTGGAAGAGACCTTCAAGATCAAGTCCAACCTTTCCCTGGCCCAATCAACACCACTAAACCCTGTCCTTCAAGGCAACATCTACCCTTCTCTTAAATACCTCCAGGGATGGTGACTCAACCAGTTCCCTGGGCAGGCTGTTCCAATGCCTCACAACCCTCTCAGTAAAGAAATTCTTCCTAATATTCAACCTAAATCTCCCTGGAAGCAACTTAAGGCCATTTCCCCTTCATCCTATCAAGCAGGAGTGTTTAGGGATGAGGCAGTCGCTCATTTCCAGAGCTTCTTCACATGGAGTACACTTGCCACCTTTTGTGTCATGAGCGGCTGCAAGGCTTTTGTGAATTACAATTACGTTAACATGGAGAACTTGAGTTACGTCACTGTGAAAAGAAATAGCACTGGTGACGTGAAGTGAGTCATCTTGGAGTGGCTGGCAGCTGACTGAAGGCCACAGTATGCTCCTTGTGAAAGTAATTGCTCGAGCACTTGCTTTTCACAGTCTCTTCTTTGAGGAAGGAAGAAAAGAAGTCATCTGTTCACTTTTCAAACTTGGGGAAGGATGTCAGTCAGTCTGACCTTTATAATTTTGTAAGACAAGCAGACAGCCGAAGAGTTGCTCTCCCACCTGGATCTCTTTGGGCAGACAGCAGACATAGGGTTCCTGCAAACCCCAGACTTCTTGTTTTCATTGTGGGAGATGCTGCATTGTGCATTCCAGTCGCTGTAATGCATTTCTTCTTAATTTTCATACCTCTTGGCTTCATCTGTGTACAGCCATTTATCTCAAGATTTAAAAGTCTGTAGTGTAATTTGTTCACAGTTAAGGCTACACTCAAAGGCTCTCACTCGAAGTGAGAGCAGAGACACAGGAGCCACAGATTGCTGTCAGCAGACACAGACCAGTATTTTCAATATTCTTTGTACAAAGCCACTTTACTCATCCGGTATTACATAGGAGACTGATCAGAAGGGAACTGTGAGGAAACATGGTGGAAAGTCAACTTGGAAAGACTGCCTTTCACTAGTTAAGGAAAGGCAGAGTTATACCATTTTACCACCTTTTTCCAGGTTCTTCCCCAAGATTTAATTTTTAGATAATGTCATTTTAGTCAGGCATGTACATCAGCGGTGTACTGAACATTTCTGTGGCTGTGGCCTCTGTAGTCTCAAGATGAATATTTGGACAGTAAAAATGATCCACAAATCTAAGATAATTTAAATCTATTCGGTAGCAAAAAAGAGCAAATAAATATTCATAATGATAAAGAAACTATAAGTAGAATCCCCAAAGGACTAAGCTTATGTGCTGTTTGAGTGACTTGCATATTTGCCTTTAAAGCATGGAGGAAATAAAGTTATTTTTTTAGTTACAAATTAATAAGAAGCAAGATAAACCAACAAATATATATAAAAACACACGGTTCTGCTCTTTTCCACATATCAGGGAGCAGTGTAAAACCTATTTCACAACTCAGAGAATGTGAACAAATGTTTTTTCAGAGCTGTAAAATTAAATTTCAGTGATTCTTTCTCACATTCAAGCACAAGCATCAGGCTTCAGAATAAACATCATTATAAGAATTAATAAAATTAGTTGGGGGACACACCATGTTACTGAAGCTTTTCACTGAGCAGAAATATCCTCAGCTGGTATAAATCGGTGTGGTTCCATTGACGTCAAAGGCTCTGCAGCAGTCTGCACCAGCTGGGGAAGCAGTCTTCTGTGGCTGTTTTTCCCCAATCCAGACCTGCTGCTTTAAGAATTTTAGAAAGAACAGAAAAATGCCTCGTGGTCTTGTGACAATTGCTTGTTACTGTTGGGGAAAATATTATACTCTGTGTGCCTCGGCACAGGCTGCTGGAACAGAAAGACACCTTCATTTGTGAGAATTATATCTGAGCACTTTGGACATTATTCAGTTTTACTGGGCTGTATTTACTTTAACTGGTTTTATTTATTTTCTTTCTGTACAAGAATTTACTGCGTATACATAATACTTTCTCTCTTCCTTATGATTGGTTTTGCTGTATCAACTGATCTCACTCAAACTTGTTTTGGTTATAACTGAGCTGTTACCTTTTACATATAAACACTGAAATGTAGGAATTGCCATTCTGGGCAAGACCAGCTGTCCCTCTGCACCAGCATCCTGCCTCTGGCCTCAGGGCAAGGCACTGACGTACAAAATAACCTGCCTGCGGGGAGCACTGCCTTCCCAGTCTCAAGGTTTCTGGCTGCTTTATACACTGAAATGTGAGGCTTTACACTTCTTGTTAAGAAAACTGTGTTTGCCAACTCAGGTAATGGAACACGTTCCTGTTACTTATATGAAGGTCCAGTCCCTCTTTAATCCTGCTAAGCTCCAGGCTTTTCTCATTACTTTGTGACAGTGAGTGCCACAGTTTAATTACGTTCCACCTAAAAAAAGTTAAATCTGTCTTCACTGTCATCAGCTGTTCCCTTATGTTAGTATGGCAGGAAAAGGCAAATGGCAGCATCCAGTTGGCTTTTACTGCAATAATCTCTGACTCGTTGTTCCCTCAGCTAAGCCATTCAAATCTTTTCCATCTGTCTTCACCTGGAAGTCCATCCATGGCTCTTATCATTTTTACCAGTTATTTCAACTCCTATTTTCACTCTGTCCTCATTTGGTCTCTGTGCTAACTGTAGGGGAGTTGTGTTCCTCAAGGCACTTCACAGTCCTGATGTCCCACTTATCAGAGGGATTTCTGGAGCTTATTGCAGCTTCCTTTCTGCCTACATACCTGTTTTTCCACTAGAAATTCTAAGCACTGGATGGTGCTTAAAAATCTAAGCAAAGGATGTTGCACAATTGAGCACTAACAGGTCTTCTCTAGTCAAGACACAACCGTTGGGACCTCAGAGCTGACAAGTTCTCACACAACCCAGAGTCAGACAGCAAGAACTAAACACTGTATTTCAAGGAAGGGCATGTCACTGACATACGTCAACGTTGTTCTGCTGACACTTCACAGGACACATTTTGCTTGCCTGCCAGTACAACATTACAAAGCCAAAGTCCTTAGTTACATTTCCCCTTAGACACACTGGCATTTAGATTTTTAGGGACCTTGATTTTTTTTTTTTTCAAGTAGCATTTTACTCTGATTTGAGAGTAAGGGTGTAAGGAAACACACCTCCAATCTCAACTGAACCATTTTTGGTTTATTCTTCCTATGAGACTGTGTCAGGGAGAGAAGCAGGACTAGCACAAAGTCTTCGTGTCATTACGTTCAAGTGAACCAGCCTGATCTCCTCTGGCTGGGAGGATGGAAGGGGTGCAACATGAAGGATCTCACTAGATGTGACCTTTTACCTGTATCTTGTGAGTTGTGTCCTCAGACCTGAAACTGAGCGGAACTGGACGTAGATTTGTGCTGTCATCTTGTCGTCTTCACAGCATGATGACTTTGTCTTAGGTATATTTAGGAAGCATACAGAGACTGGAGTGAATAAGCTAATGGTATGACGCATTCCATATGACACATATGACCTAGATGTAAAACCAAAAGTGCTGCCAGTATGATGAGATCAGTGTTAAAGCAGAATAGAAAATCAAAAGTTTTAAGCCTTTAAGATTACCTAGGCAACATAAAATCCGTAAAATGACTTGCAGCGGTTGGGAAAACCAAAATCACCATGCAAAATAAAAGATAAGTGCATGGCAGAATTATAACCCTTTAGCTCATACAGTATTTATGTGTATTGTTTTCACTTGTAACCATGTAGAACAGAATAAATGTAAATATTTCCTTCCTTTTGATGCAAAAGAAAAATAATATCGTAGTATTGCCTTAAATTTATAAACAACTTTTCATCATGAAGGATCCCCAACTGACAGGGGAATTGAAATGCAATATCATACTTCAGAATGCCATACTTCATATTTCTTATGGAATTTTTCATTTATTTGGAACAAAAGCTTCTTAAAGCTCTGTCTTTTGTACATTCAATATAAGTTTGACATTTTTGGAACTCAACAACCAAAGATACCCAGTTGAAGCTGATCCCTCTTCTAGTCTTGGTAACTAAACTGAAGCCCAGAGAAAATCTGTTTACTCAAACTAGTGGAATCTATTGACGTGTCTTGGTGGAGGGGCCTCCTTCTTTTTCAGAGCAGTAGCACGGAATATAATTTTTACATTCCCATCAGAGCTGTTTAAAGTTACAACTCACTTCTGCAACTTGTCTAAGAGGTCCCCTGCCTTCTGTGAAATGTAGCCCTCTTCCCCTGAAGCTAACGCTGATGACAGTATCAAAAAGGAGAATAATCTTGGGTGCCAGGTAGGCCGAGCACCTCAATTTCACAGAATCACAGAATCACAGAATGTTAAAGGTTGGAAGGGACCTCAAAGATCATCTAGTCCAACCCCCCTGCCAGAGCAGGATCACCTACACTAGAGCGCACAGGAACGCGTCCAGGCGGGTTTTGAATGTCTCAAGAGATGGAGATTCCACAACCTCCCTAGGCAGCCTGTTCCAGTGCTCAGTCACCCTCACAGTGAAAAAGTTTTTCCTCATATTTTTCTGGAACCTCCTGTGTTCCAGCTTCCACCCATTGCCCCTTGTCCTGTCAGTGGACGCCGCTGAAAAGAGCCTGGCTCCATCCTCCTGACATTCCCCCTTGACATATTTATAAACATTGATGAGGTCACCCCTCAGCCTCCTCTTCTCCAAGCTAAAGAGATCCAGCTCCTTCAGCCTTTCCTCATAAGGGAGATGCTCCACTCCCTTCACCATCTTTGTGGCTCTACGCTGGACTCTCTCAAGCAGCTCCCTGTCCTTCTTGAACTGAGGGGCCCAGAACTGGACACAATATTCCAGATGCGGCCTCACCAGGGCAGAGTAGAGGGGCAGGAGGACCTCTCTTGACCTACTTGCTACTCCCCTTCTAATACACCCCAGGATGCCATTGGCCTTCTTGGCCACGAGGGCACACTGCTGGCTCATGGTCATCCTGCTGTCCACTAGAACCCCCAGGTCCCTTTCCCCTGCACTGCTCTCCAGCAGGGCAGTCCCCAACCTATATTGGCACATGGGGTTATTTTTTCCCAAGTGTAAAACTCTACACTTGCCCTTATTAAACTTCATCAGATTTCTCCCCGCCCAGCCCTCCAGCCTGTCCAGGTCTCTCTGAATGGCTGCACAGCCTTCTGGTGTGTCAACCACTCCCCCCAATTTAATTCAACCTGTGGCCAGGAGGGAGGAAGATTTCCTTCCCTGCTGCAGAAGAGCTTCGGTGAGGCAAGGCGTGGTTGGCCTGATGGCCATGGAGAGGCACAGGTGAGGAGGTGCCCCACAACGTCTCCAGAAGTTCCCTGGCCTCCACACCTGCACCCACAATGAGGCCATCTCTGCTGAAGCCATTTATGAGAGTTGTGGCTAATGTCAGCTGATGGGTACAAAGGACTCTAGTGGTGGCAATGGCTGAATCATTAGGTCTCCATTAGGGATCTAGGTGTCCTTGCACAAGAAATGGTCCTGAGGTGTTTTTTGAACAAGTGTAATTTTTCGGAAGTTCATTTTCTCACTCTGTCATGGGATTTGAAATCTATTGATATTTAGCAGCGTTTCAGCAAAAGCAATGCTTTTGAGACTGCATCTCTTCTCTTCTCTGTTTTCTCTTTATTTTCACAATACTGTCAGCTCACTCCTCTAAATAGCCAACCTGTGCTCTATGAGTGTCTCAAGTTTTGTTTTAACCAGTATTAATACAGACAGGCTGTCAGCAGGCTCATTGTGTAAATACTCGATTCGTTCCCTGAGGGAGCCATCTTGCTTTGAGCTACTTAGCACTTGGTCTACTGGATGGCGGCTGTAAGGAGACCAGTGTCCCTGAGGAACAGGGTTAAACAAAACCCCACAGCTCATCTCGTCTTCATTTTTCCTCTCCTGCCTTAATGAATGCAGAGTGCTTTTGTTGACGACTGGGAAATGGATTCCTTACATTAAAAAAGCAGCAGTTTCTATCACTGATGGCCATAAGGCTGATTTTGCCTGGGAGAGGGCTGCAGGAATAGTTATTATGGATAATGGGCCTTAGTTTGCATGTGAGAAGTGTGTGCCATCAGCAGGCTTCAACCGTATCGTGCCTTCTCAGCATCTCCCCCAGTCTAACGGGGAAGCAGAAGTGGTTGTCAAGATTGGCAAGAAAATATATTGAAAAGGCGAACTGAAGAGATAAACACACACACAGCCCGTGCTGCTGGACTGGAGCAGTGCACCACCAGTAGATACTAGCAGCCTAGCGCTACATTTCATGTCACACTGTTGTGCAAGCTCTCCGTTGCCTGGAGCAAATAAACTCTCAAAGCCGTAATAGTGGAGAAAGTGACAGGATGAATTAAAGAGCTGCAACAGCAAGCTAGTAATGGAAGCACAGAAATGTTCACTGGGCACCAGAAAGGACATCCAGTAAGGATACAACCAGAATCTGATGGCAAAAAGGACAGCCAGGACCTCTCTCAGGAGTGTAGTGTTATGGTCCATAGGGTAGCATCCATGCGGTGTTACGTGGGAAGCCCTAGTGAGCCGTCATTCTCCTGAGATAGTCCAGGTGAATCTTTCCATATGGGTGCTGCTAAAAAGAAATCAGACACTGACTTTGAGATCATCACATGTCTGTATGTAGTCCTTGGGAACTACGTCTGTGAACACCAGCAAGACAGAAATCTGTGGGAGAGGTGCTGGGATATTCCATAGATGTTTCCGAAAGAGCAGAATAGATTAAAGCTATTTGATTTCTACTACAAGGTAGCAGATGTTGCCAGAGAGTTCTGTTATCCTCTTCTCCTCCACTTGGCATTCCTAGGTATGGAATTCTCACCCTGCCAATAGACATGAAAGGAACACTTTCTGCAGGAACAAGCTAGACATAGATAACATTTACCAAAGGACGGGCCCTTTTTAGTCTTTTTCTCACTTCCATTTTGGAAAATATTTTGCACTGAAAAAGGGTATTTTAATTTGCAGTTTAGTTTTATCATAGAATCATAGAATCAGAGAATGGTTTGTGGTGAAAGGGACCTTCAAAGATCATCTAGTGCAACCACCCTGCCATGGGCACGGACATGTTCCACTAGAGCAGGTTGCCTAGAGCCCAGTTGGCTTTCTGGGCTGTGAGCACACCTTGCCAGCTCGTATCTAATTTTCCATCTTCCAGTATCCCCAAATCTTTCTCCATAGGGCTACTCTCAATTCATTCTTAATCCATATGGGTCTGTATAGATATAGAACACCTCAGGAAAGCAAGAAGGGTGTTGTACTTTCTTCTTTTGATTCTTTCCTACACTCCATTAATTAACTGTTTCTTGGAAGGGAAATCAGAAACTGAAATTCTTCACACCTGGATGAATGCCATGACCACCGAGCCGCACAATTATTTTCTTGTAATTAAGTACAAACTCTATTTTACTGGATGTCTTGTCATAAGAAGTTTGCTGAGTAAGCACCTATGTTTGCACTTGGACATCATGTAATAACAAGAAATTTTCATTATCTAAGAAAAAGCATGCAATATTCATGAGAATATAGTTAATATTAGCATCTCTGTGTCAATCTATTCCATCTATCTTCTGCAGTTCTTTTCAGTCTCAAACACAAATGCCATCTACCATACCCATAGCATCAATTGGCAGAGCTGAATTTTGGATTTGCCAACAATCAGGTAGGTGATTTTTCTGAAATTCCTAAAACAAGATAAAAAATACAGAAGTAAACAAAGTCCAGCATCCCGAGAGCTGCGTTAAAAATGTCTCACTGCCACTTTCTCTGGGGGAGGTCAAGCATCACTGACAGTGCTGGGATCTACCGAGAGCTGGGCGCGTAAATATCAGATCCAGAGAGGTTTGTGGTGTGATGATATCAGCCTCCAGGCAGGCACACAGGCATTTTTGAATATACATACCAACAATTATTTTTTGATTGTCAGAGGAGTCAGTATTAACTCCTGCTAGTGATGAGCACGCTTCTCTGGAGTGTCTCAGTCACTTCCCTCCTCTCACCCCTACACAAGTTGTAATGCTCCTGGGCTACTCTTAACCAGTTGTTATAGTGAATTAAAGGAAATCGATTCGGGAAGTAACTGTTAACTGATGTATTTTGCTTAAAACTCGGAAGGTTCAGTTCCACTCTACTCACAGTCAAACAGCAATAGGAAAATTTCGAGAAAGGGCAGGGCCTTGAGTAAGTTGTGCGTGCTTTGCTTCAGTTCTCTAGTCAAATAAAAATATATTAAACATTCTTTAAGCATTAACTGAAATTGAAAACATTTTTTTCATCAAGATGAAAAAGCAGGGGAATTTCCCTGTGTGACCTACTGTAGGTGATCCTGCTCTGGCAGGGGGTTTGGACTAGATGATCTCTAGAGGTCCTTCCAACCACTGACATTCTGCGATTCTGTGAATTTTTACTAGTGGAACAAAACATCCTGGTCCAACCCAAAGGTAAGATACTGCTGTAGAATGTGCTTGTGCTGAAAGCAAAGGTAGTGTCAAATGAGACTGATAAAGCGGGTTGAGGAAGAGATAGATAGCAGAGGTTTTTTTATCTAAAAGCCTTTGGAAGACTGTTCCGACTGCAAACCTGTAGGATACTCCAGAGAGGACGGAGAAGGGTTTTCCGCCTTTTCTTCTGATGCTGCTTTACTTTCTCGTTGCAAACCGGTCCCTGGCACAGAGAACAGAGCCCAGGCATCCCATGTCCTGAGTGAATTCCCCATCAAGTGAGTTATTTGCTTGCTCCCTCTCTTGTTGAATATTAGGTATTCAGTGAAAAAAGTGGAACAGCTTCAACAGGAGAAATTACATATGTCCCATCTCCACATTCCTGAGTGGGAGTTCAGCCTTGCTGTTACTTGCACCAGGATAGATCTAAATGTAGCTCTCCCGTCTTCTTAACGAGCATCTACTCAGCACGCGACATGCACAGCAGGGCCATTCTCACCCAGTTAGTTCTGTGGGGGATATTCAATTTTTGCACCCTACTTAAAGATGCGATGAACCAGAGAGAAAAAGTGTGATGACCCAGACTCAAATCCCTGCTTGCAATCAATTGAGTTGGCGAGTGGATTTGAACCTGGTTGTCATACATAGTGTGTGCTGAAAGTGAGGCTAGTGGTAAAAAGATTTGTATCAACGGTCTTGGAAAATGAATACCTGTTGTGGTTTTTTTTACCTGAAACAATTTAGTGAGTTTATAAATAATTCTGTAGAGGCCAACATTGAATTCTTTAGTGCAGTCACATATTTCTACCCTAAAATTTGCAATCTCTTGTCTTAAGAATGTGACCCAGGCTCCCTAAAACTTCACAAATCAGTTGCCAGATTTCCGTGCAGAAACAGCATGAATAACCATAAGCCCTTGTGCAGTATGGTCCGAGCATGACTTTCCTGTCAATAAGCTGCAGAAAGCAAGCCCGGGTTTTTATTCTTAGAGAGCAAAATTATGCTTCTTAAGGCGATGAAATATATTACACCTCCATTTCTATTGCTCTTTTCTAACCTCCAGGTCCCAACGAAGCAATAGTTCAAAGGTTCTTTCCAGCAGTTTGACCTGGACCTGTGGTCTCACAGACAGATCATACAACTGATCAGGAATTCCAGCCACTGATGCAAGGTTTTTGCAGTGTGGTGGAGAAATCATTAACTAAATATACTATTGTATTCATTCCAGTCTTAGCAGTAGGGTTTTGTTACATTCAGTCTGAAACTGAAGTGGTGACACTGTATTTTAGGATGGCCACACATACTGCTTTTTAATACCTACTAGTCATTAAATTGTGTTTTAGAAAGAGATTGTATTTCATTCCTGTCTTTAAATATTTTACTGTAGTTATTGCAGGGTTTTAAGGGTCAACAGATGGGTGTCAGCCATCAAAATCATTCGCAGGTCACTGTGTATTCATCACACTTTTAGTTGAAAATACTGCAGATGTACCTAGAGACCACTTACCATGACCACGAGAGTCACCAGTGATCACTGGAGCAGAAATCAGGAAGGAATCACACCAACAGCAAGGCCAGTGTAGGTAACATATTTAGAAGAGAGTTTGACACATCTTTCGCCTGTTTCAAACTAGCATAGATACCTTTTATAATAAGTAACCATGCTGTTTTAAAACACAGTGACATCTGACATTTGAATACAGCTCAGAATCTCTATGTGATATCGAAAAGAGTAAATGAGTGACTTTGACATTGTCATTAAAAAGATTTTAGGGGAAGGCTATATGGGTCATGCGGTTTGCTCCAGGAGTTTTTAGATTCACTGTTACGTATACATATATGAATACTGCGTCCAGTTCTGTTGCCCCCACCGTAAGAGGGACATAGAACTGTTGGAGCATGTTCAGAGGAGGGCCACAAAGATGATCCAGGGGCTGGAGCACCTCTGCTGTGAGGACAGGCTGAGGGAGCTGGGATTGTTCAGCCTGGGGATAAGAAGACTCCCGGGGGGGCCTAATAGCTGCCTTCCAGTACCTGAAGGGAACCTACAGGAAGGCTGGGAAGGGACTTCTTACAAGAGCATCGACTGATAGGACAAGGAGAAATGAGTTTAAGTTGAAGGAGAATAGATTTAGATTAGATCTTAGAAGAAATTCTTCAGTACGAGGGTGGCAAGACTTTGGAATAAATTGCCCAGAGACGTTGTGGCTGCCCCCTCCCTGGAGGTGTTCAAGGCCAAGTTGGACAGAGCCTTGAGTAGCCTGACCTAGTAGAGAGGCGTCCTTACCCATGACAGGGAGGTTGGATTAGATATCTCTAAGGTCCCTTCCAGCCTAGGCCATTCTATGATTCTATGATTCTATGATTCTATGTCTGTTTGGGGAGGAGGTGAAACTGAAAAGTTGAGCTGGAAATCTGATCTTCTAATGACTGTTCATTTTGCTAGTAAATACTGACTTCTATCCCACCAGTAAACCATTTTGAAAAAGGCAAAATTTAAAAGTAAAAATTAAATTGTGGGTTTCTCAGCTGACGATACCACTAGCTATGCTCTTTTATGTATTCCTTTTCATTCTCATCGTTTTAAGATTATTCCGCAAATAATTTAGATATGCAAACATTTGGGAAGACAGTGTAGAAAACATGTACAAGTTGGGTTCTTTTTCCTTCTTAATGATAAATTAAGTCCTGCCTTCAACTGAAACACCATATTTTTTCTTAGGAGAACTACTAAGAGTACTTCATCTGTGAAAATGTGAAAAAAAATCTGCTAGATGGAAGCATTAACTAGATGCCTAGAGCATAATCTCATCTTCTAAAAATAGAGGCATTTGATTATTTAAGGTTGTTCCTCTCCATGAAATCTTAGGTTGTGGAAGGTGCAGGGGATGCTCTGTCCGGGGCATGGGGAAGCTCCTCCATGCAGCCACAGGTGGATAGAACATGGGTAGTGTCATTGCAGCACCACACAGGAATCTCTGCTGGCGAAAACCAGACATGGTCACCTCTAGTGTCAGCAAGCTGCACCAACCTTCCTGACAAGCGTGTCAACTGCAGGGTAGTTTCTAGCCAGCTGTGAAATAGTTTGACGTCACTGATTTGTGTTTAGGTGTATTAAGAGTACATGCCTGTGTCTATAAGCTGTGTAAGGTTTTCGTTTGAAAATGTGGTAATCGTGAAAATATATGTAGAAATAAATCCCAAGTAGCCCATACTGGCTTCAGAAAAAAGGAAAATAAAATGTACACCTGAACCCTTCTCAAGGCGTCAGCATCATGTCAGTGAGCTCACTTCACCAAGGGTATCCTCTGTGTGCTAAAAGAGGAAACAGATTTAAAATGTTCCAGATGTAAACAAAGAACACTTTATGTGGTAAACGCAAAGTAGAATAAATTTTTTAAAATAATGGGAGAGAACTACTGGATTGAACAAGCGGTAAATTATTTATTCCCTTTGGACAACTAAGCTACTCTGAAAGAGAAAAGCTTTTATAAGAATTGATTGTGTACTAGCATATTATGACTGGAGCAATACCACATCGTACTAGTTCCTCAGAGTTTTTATTTCTGTAATATTTTTATGTAATAGCCAAAACAATAAATAAAACCCAGGAAATTCTTTGTCCTCTTTGTGTGGTGGGATAATACAGCACCCTTGTCAGGCAAGAAACTATGCAGTCTGTCATTTATTCTTATTATTAGCTAATATAGTATCTGATGTGTAGATGTTAATTCATGAGGAATCTAGGCTGGAAATAACATGAAAGGCTGTTAATCCCCATTAAGAAGAATAACAGTGTCATGAGAAATACGAGGACACTGTTCCATTACGGGTGCTAAATGATGGGGAATGCGCCATCCCAAGAAGCTCTGGCTAACGTCCCTCCTATCTCCGGGTTTCCGTGAAAGTACATTTATGACCCTTTGCACAACATTTGTCATCACGAACATAACCTTTTGAAGGTTTCCCTAGTTAGCTCCTCTCTCTCCCCCTCCCTAACACCTGGCTTGGGCCGTGATGCATCTGATCCTTAACCACCGCAGGCGGATGGAGGGCAGGAGAAATCTGTGTTTGCACACATCCAGTGCAAACAGCGGGTGGATTACAGCCTGCAGCTACACGGAGAGGACAATGCTGGCACAGAGGAGCAGGCTGTGACCTTCTGCTTGGTTCTGTCACGGTCTCTGATTGCTCAGGAAGAGCACCTGCATTTGAGACCAGTAGTTTAAATATCACAGTTTGATCATTAATTGCTGTGCAAGCGCTAGCCCTAAATCAAAATCTATAAAAGGACAGCTGTAAGCTTTGGGATACGGATTTCACTGCCGACCTCTCAGTGATACCATAGCCAATTAAAATTGTTAAGGTGTGCTCACTGGGCTACGTGGAGTCTGAAGTTCAGATCTATCTCCAATACTTAACTTGCAAATGCTACTGCCCTGAATGCTATATCTGGATAAGAGACTGAAAATGTCTGTAACCTCGGTATAATTAAGGAAAGTAGTTAGAATAAGACACTTGAATACATAGTAAAATACCACTATGAACGTTTTTTTCAGAAAATACTGTTTCAAGCAATAAATGTTAAAAAGCATTTGCAAGAAATGACCTTTAATTTATCTGAGATCAATCAAATTTATATTTTCGGTGTATCACATTTTTAGATTCATTCTGCAACCTTATATACCTAGAAAGTTGGTTTCTTGACGGATATTCATTGTTGCATATTCCTATATTCAGCTTAGTTTCTTAGCTTCCAGCAGTTTAAAACCTTGGCCTGTTATAAACTTTTGCTTCATTGGGCAGTACCTGAAAAAATAAAGAGTAAATTGTTAGAAGAAAAAAGTTAGTTATTGTATTTCTAACAGAATCATTCAGCATAACTATAAATCAGAAGACCTGCTGAAACAACTAATAATGTATTTTGGAGTGGCAAGCCAGGGATGTGACTATTTGCTAATAATTTGTACTAATCCAAAATTATGAAGTGACATTTATGAACTGTATTTGGCATAATACATAAAATTTTAGCTAAATGTGGAGCTATTGATCTGCACTTTTGCCGGCAAATACTTTTCCACAGGTCACAGTGGTTCCCACCCTAAGTATGTAATAATGCCAGGTTGTTAAGTTAATAAATGGCAAGTTAAATTTTATAGACTAATCACTGTTCACAGTTTATTCCTCTATAATAAGGCAAACGCAACATTTTTCATACATTGCACTTCACATCTCTAAGAACTGTTTTTTTAACATGGCTTTTCAAGTTAGTAGCAATATACTGCATCTAGATAGCACAACGCATGAAGAGGGCCATGAGTCTGGCAGCAGGGTTCTACCAAAGAGAGCCAGCTGGAAATCCTACAAACAGGAATGTGTTTTGGGGGCTGTTCTCCTCCACAAGGCTTGTGCCTCTAACTCTGGGCTGCAGCTAGGTGCACCTAGCTACTCCGAATTCACTTCCTTGAGCCACTACAGACCCTGGCGAGCTCCTTCTCCAAGGCAAAGCTGCCTGAGGTGCTCCCTGTTGCCATCTTTCCCCTTTGCTTCATCCCTCTCCAGCGGCAGCTCAGCAGTGAGAGCACTCACCTGGAAAAAGGACAGACCATTTTCCAGTCTCTCCTTGGTCTGGCAGGTTTTCAAGTTGGTGTTACGGGTCTGCTAGATGCTCGCAGAATCTGCTAGCTACTGCTCTGTCGCTGAGGGCGTATAGAGCTGAATTTGTCCCCGCTGTGATTTTTTCTCTTTAAGAGTGGCTCTTCAGACTGCTGGCACCATGTTCCCTAACCTTAGTGGAGCATCCTCGCCATGGGGACACTGAGTGAAAGGAAGCACTAGTACTCCTGAAGGTCACGTGTTTTGTAGTACCAGCCCTACAGGTTTGTTACAAAAAGGGACCTCACGGTGAAACCAGTGGGCTGGGAAGCCCCTTGCAGGGCTTTGGCTTGGGCTACGGGGTATGCCACATCCCCAGAGCCTGAATGGGAAAGTGCCTGAGCCACTTCAATGCAATTGCAGCGCCTACACTGTGTGATACCTAAATTTGATTATAGACCAAGCCAGCATTTTCCCAACTGGGGGGACATCCCTTATCCTCAGGGCAAGGGGCATGGAAATGCTTGTACTGGTGTTGGGAGGAAGGGGAGAGCACGGTAGCCCAAATTTGCTCATCTTGGCACATCCAGGGGTGAAAAGGATACAGTGTGTACAGGGAATGGGAACTTCTAGGTACAAAAAGATTGCTCTGAAGACCTCAGGGCCCCGTATATTGGAGAGACCAAGATGCCTGTGGCTGCATGGACTGGGTCTAAGTGACAGACTGCTCTTAGTGGGTTATTGATTGTTTTGGACTTTCTTGGATCGTTTAGTTGCATCAGCTGTATTTGTATATTCTAATTTGTCCAGTTATTGCGCTTTGTTTTGGTCTGTTACACTTTGTTAAGTTGTGCGTCTATATATGTTTTTTCTTCCTACTGCTAATAGGCTTAATGGTATGCTCAGAAAATCATCATATAATTGGATTTAAACTTAGAAATCTTTTTTCTGGTTTGTGCACTTCACAGTAATGAGTCTGTTTGTATCTAATATAGTCCAATAAAGGTAAGAAGGGAAATAAAATCCATGCACTTGGTACTTGTTACTTTACAGGGGAAAAAAAACCCACAACGACCACACTGTTGCAAATCATTTACCTGAGCAAAATAAAGGCATAATTAGTGCCCCTAACATCTGAGAAGAGGGCTATAAAATCGTCTTTATCAAGGGCCCGTGAAGGAAGCTGAAATTTTGCATTTAATCTGAACCTCAACAGATCTTTCAGAAGTGGCTGGTATGTAATATAAAATTAATTAGCCATGATACAGGGGAGAAGCAAGAATGACTGACAGCAGCTATGGAGAGTTAGGATTACACTTTGCAGCCCATGATGCAATTATTCAGGCATTTTAGTCAGGTAGGAAGGAACATATTCAGGGAGATGTAGGCAGGACAGAGGTTACAGAGTGCAGGGATTGCAGGGGAGAAGGTACCAGCACCAGAGATGTTGTGGCCCAGCCTGGGGCTGCTGGCAGGCTGGGTCATGCAGTTTGCAGGTGAGGACCTGCTCCTCTTGGTGAAGAGCTCACTCTCACCAGCTGTTGATTCACTTCTGGGTCTCGTTGCGCATTATATGATGGACTCCAGAAGATGCAGTTGTCCAGACTGAAAATTGCTTTGACAGGGAATGGGCAAATACCTGTGATATAGGAGGCTTGCACTAAGCCTGTGAATTCCGGTTGCCAAATCACGAATCCCATTACTATCCACATCTATCCCATTTGTTTGGATCACTGCTGAATGTCTGAGCCCAGGTGTCCCCCATACAGATGTCCCGTTTGAGGCCCGTGGGAAATAAAGTGTGCCTCAGGGCACCAGACTGTATTTGATCAGGCATAGGTGATGTATGAAGAAAAGATGGCAAATGGCATTTGTGTCAAAGTCCCAGAGCATTGGTCCCAGGCTCTCAGCCCTCCTTGGTCTGGGTAGGGTCTGCTTCTGCAAGCACCAATGGGCAGTATACTACCTGGGTCCGTAGGTCCCACGTGGTTCGAAAGGAAAGTCATATGTTTAGATGTGTTTGAAGAGGGGACAGAAGAGATTTATGGCCATGGACATGTTTGTGCTGTTTAATCTGTTTGGCAATAGATGGTGGGGACAATCTATTGGAAGTATACATCTCATGATGGAATAGAGCCTTTTATGTCCATAATGCATGACTATTATATTACAGTAATAGGCAGGACAAGGAAATAACAAATGGGAAGATAAGAGATTAGTGTAGTCTTAAAAAAAATGTCTATTATTATTCAAAACTGTATAACTGTCATTGCTGAAGACAAACTGTATTATAAAAATACAGTATCATATTATCCGAATTAGGGAATCATGGCTTCTAGAGGCATAAATACTAATGTTTTGGCATTTCAGCTACTGTTTCAGTACATAGTTCTGCTTGTTCTGTAGAATGTGGAAAAGCTAAATCAAAATTTCCTGACAACTTCTGGTTCAGCAATTTTTCACAATAAGTAAAGGTTAGACCTACCTGAAAGCCTGTTTTGGGGGAATTGGGAAGACGAAATAAGAAAGTCCAAAGAGAGCAGGGAAGAGAAAAGAAGAGGAGAAGGCAGCAAAAGAGACCAGAGACATTAGAGAGGTGAAGGAGAAAGAACACGTCAAACACAATAAAAAGGAAACCTGATTTTCAACTGTACCAATCAATCCAGGTTAATTAGATTGATCTCTCAAATTGTTAAAAAAGGTAGGGAAAAGGCCAACTTAAGACAGCAAAAAATTAATTGCTCGCAAGAATGATAATGGTGGAATGAAATAATTTTGTCTCTTCTTACCCACTGTCTTTACGTATGACTTCTGTTAATAACATCTTATTTTAGCGATGCTGTTCAATTGCCATTCATTTCGAAAATTTCTGAATACTGTATGTGATACGCATTAAGCCAAAACACCTCAGACTTACAGTGTTATGTTAGGATACTAGGTATTACTTAGGACTTCAAGATTAGGACTTTTCAAGCTCTATCATTTGCTGTGATGTTTGCAAGTGAATACCAGACAGAATAAAATCTGAGGCCAGCAAACACAGTTAAGGTATGATTATTATCCTGTTAACTCAAATTGACTTGCACACAGTTGGAAAGGGTGTTCAGCTGACCTGTTTAATAAGTAGTTCATGAACCATCACTCTTCTCGTTCATGGAGAGAACTGTGGTTTGAACAGCTTGAATGCCTGACCAAAATGCTATAATTTCAGTGGCATCTGCTCAACTGATGTGAATGATTTGGGATCCTTAGATTAATCAATAAAGTTCATTTCCTGTGTTCTCTGCCCATATTCTAAACAGGCCAGAACACACACAGGAGCCTCAGCCAGAGGAGAGGCAGAACTTCTCAGCTCCCAGCAATTCAAGTTATTTAGGTTGCACATCAGCATCCTCAAACAGATGCAGGCAGAAATCTGTGGGTTCCCAAGTGGGACCCAAAGACCCCATGCCAGGTCAGGAACCTGTGTGACTGGCAAGGGGGACAGCTTGCAAACAGTTTAGGCACAGATAATAGACTGTAATACCCAGGAGACCTTTTGAGCCTTGTTTTGCATAGAGTTGCTTTTCATTTGTTGGTCACAGCAAACTTTTGCTGAGGCTTCTCCAGCCTCTTCCCTGTGGGTGCAAAGCTAAATCACTAATGAACCCGGTAAACTTCCTTTTTCCATTGAAGTCTTAACAAATACACTTGAAACAGGTATTTGAATACTGTTTTGTCTACTTACAGCCAATTTTTTTAACTACAGTTAACTCAGAGTATTTATTTAATATGTGAGTGCCATACAGATTTGGTGGGGTTCAGAGGTAACAGTGGCCAGTAAATCAGTAAGCCGGCTTGTCCTACATGGTACTGGGGATTGATTTTCTTAACTTTCTGAAGTTATTGCCCAAATCTTGCCACAAAAAAGAACCACCTCACTCTCTGTTTTCCGCTGTGATTCATAAAGATGGGATTCATCTGATCAGGTGTCTTATTTTCAATGTCGACATTTGAGCTAATTTGTCTAGACCCTCCTCGCTGTCACAGGAGAGAAAGAGGGGCTCATTGGTCTCAGTTTGCTTAAGGCAGACAGCTAAAACTGACCGAATGAGTGACAGATTCTCAGTGAACATTTCTCTCTGGTGACTCTCAGGTGAATCAAGATGACGTGAGTGTGGATGCTTCAGTGTAAGTGAGTCTCTACCAACTGCAAGTATCGTTCTGCAGGAGGAAGATAATTCCCCTTTAGCAGGGAAGGAGGGATGAATCGCAGGTTTAAGGGACTGCAGCCCTTACCCATGATTAATTCCTTGCTATATTTCTTATATACACTTTGGCTCCAGAAGAGGCATGCATTTCTGAATCGTTTTTACATGCTGGGCTTCTGTTGGACTGTTTGGGGTTTGAGGAGGGAACTGTTTTGCTTTTCTTCTTATTCTTCCCCTGAAATATTTAAACTGTGGTGTTCAGCAGAGTTTGTTGTGCGTCTGTTGCCCAAATGTTCATGTGCAAAGCACAGTAATCCTTGAAGTCGTGGCACTGAATTTCATTGCTGTTTAAAGACCCTTTAGCAGATTCCTAGAATCAGCTTGGGACCAAGAGGAAACAGTGCTCTGAATATTCACGTTTTAACACAAGTTGTCATTCAGCAGAGTAACATCTGCTGCTTCCTTAACATGCTGTTTTTTTTCCAGGAAACCTAATCAGTAATAGTTAAGTTTTAGCTGGAATTTGTGCTGATACTGTGATTCGGGGCAGGGAGGGGGGGAGTTTATCTGAACAGCCAGGAGCAATGAAGAGCTCTTCAGTTTCTGGAGGTATTATGAAAAAGTTAAGCAGCCTTTACATTGCTACTAACAAAAAAGAAAGCCAGTAGCAGCTATATCAAAGAAAGAAAGAGTCAAAATAAACCATACCTTTGGGTGGCCAGCTGAGTGGATCTAAGGACAGATTTCTTCCTTGCTGAATAGCTCGGACGCTTGCCACGGGTTTTGTGGTCTGTGTATACAAAAGCAAAATTCTGCCTTGTGCTGTTCTGCCAGTAACCAAGGCCAGATCCTTATGACCTACTTTTTATTATTTGGTCAAACACTATGTATTATTCAGCAGGCTCCCTGATTGATTGATTTTCTACTATTTGGGATATAAGAAATCAAGCTGATAACATAGATGCTCATGATGGTAACAGAGCCAGAAAATGCTAAAAGGGAAAATGTAGGGATTTTTTAACTGATAACAGCTAAGTGAGTTCATTTGTTTATTAGAAGTGCACTTAAATTGGTTTAACCATATGTTCATTTTGCTTTTCATAATACTTTAATACTGGCAGGAGTGAAACCTCCCAAAGAACAATTCCCTTATGTTTTCAAACATGATGTTAACCAGGTCTGCTTTAATATTCTTTCACTGCATAAAGCAAATGTATAAAGCAAACTCATTTATCAGATGAAAAGAATACAAGCACGGAAATACGATTACTCTTCTGTTGGCAGTTGAATGGGTGCTATATTTTAATGCATGATAGAATACCAAACAGATTCATTATGATTATTGCTCACCATTACAATAAAGATTACCTTTTTTTAGGATCCGATCCTTCAAGCATTTGTACACTTGGCCTAACTTTGCAGATGACTTCAGACTGATCCCAAGGGCACGTTTTCAGGCCTGGGACTTTCATGCCTGGACTTTTAAATAATACATTGCTTAAAGTGTAAGGAAGCAGATGAGTTAATTATTTAGTTTGTTTATTGCAGTCTTTAACACAGTTGCCAGCAAGTAGAAGAGATAAGTAAGAAGAGTCACAACCTGTAGAGATTTTAAAATATAGAGCAAAACAGAAAGCATCATGTTACCATTTGCATAGATTCCTAGAAGTAAGAGAGAGACCCAGCTTGCAAATCAGAAATTGTGAATGAATTCAGCAGATTTGTCAAGTGGCATGATTTAAAAATAACTTATGGGTATAGCATATGTCAAAACAACCCAGGCGAGGCAGCTTCACTGCCCTGCTCCTTCTTCCGTGGGAGTCAGCAGATACTTGCTCTCTGCCTTGCTGGGGAGGGAGGTTTACCTCTCATCGGTGGGAGTGGGTGGGCTCCCCGGAGGCTGCCTGCACCCCTACCCCACCCCACCATCCCCTTACCACCATCCCAAGGCTCATCTGCAAAGCTCTGCCTCGCAGCAGCTCTTTCCTCCCCCAGTAACAGAATTTCTGTCCTCTTTTGAGTCAGTTGCCTTCCCTGTCCTTTATATTTTTGCTCAGAAACTTGCTGCTTCTTCAAAGCTTTGCGACGACACGCGTTTGACAATCTGTTGGTGTTAAGCCAGGTTTATATCAAAGCACAGCAGTGAAGTCATATCTCATAGAGCGGCTGTGGGACTGATTTTTTCTTTCAGAGGTGTGGCTGATTTGCCATCTTTCCCAAACATATGTATGATCTTCACAGAACAGCATTGCAGAAAGGGAAGAGTTGTACTCTTGTCCAGTTTGTGAGCCAAAACAGCATCCTAGGCCATAGGAAGCGTGCGCTGTGTCATACGTGAACTAATGGGCAGTAAAAAATCGGGGGAAATAAATAAATTTAAATCAGAAATATATTTACTCTGAACATATAACCTGATATCTGAAAAATGTTTGTATATCATACATGGATATTGTTGCTGGAACATGAGAAATGTTACAGCTCTACTGTTTGTTTCCAGTTGCTGTTGGAAAATTAATGGTTTGCTGAAGCAAATAGCTCACTGCTTGGCAGCTGTTACTGGCAGGACATACAGTAAAACACACATATGCTGTGCACAATATTTCTGTCTCCTTTTCTTTCTTCTGACTGTAAATGGAATAATGTACTGGGAGGTATTTCTAACTGATGTTAAATTGCTCTTCATTAATCTCTGAACAAGGCAAATATGTAAGGGTTGGCTATAGGTGGTTTTCTTTAGCACCCAGCCCTGGTGGATTCAGCAAATTTAAGTCATACACGTGGCTAGATTCAAACATGTGAACAGCTTTCTTGAAGCGTGTTGCACCAGAAAAGGTCATGATGAGTGCCTGAGATGGAACCTAAAGCTGGCTGCTCCTCATTATTGAAAAAAAGAGTATCATCTTCTCCTCCTCAGTTCTCTGGCTGAGTTTGTTCATGGGAACCAGCGTGTAGCTGTGTCACTGCAGGAAAACTGCACATGACAGTCTGGTTGTCACCTTGACTCCACAGCTGGAGGAAACCTGGATGCACATGAAATTTGCTCAGTAGCCAAAAGCAGTAGCTGCTTTCATTAGCTTTCAATATGGCTCTGTCACTGTTAAAGCCTACACAGTAAAGTAGGTTTTCTTGTCTCACTTTCAAAGCTAGAATCAAAATACAGAGTTCCCTGGTGAACAGCTCCCAAGATGTTCTCCTCGTAGGTCTCTGAGGCAAATGCTGTATGTCCCATGGCTCTTGAAGGCCATCTAAAGAACTGGGTGGGCGTGTGGAGCCCTGATGTCATCAGAAGAGACTTGAAGGTCAGCTGTCATTGCCCTGACCTGTCTGTGGCATGGCTACATCAGACTGTAGGATGCATAAGGGCTACCTTATTTTGACCTTAGACAGCAGGGCTGGAAAGACCCAGGGAGGCCATCAGGGCTACCTTGCAAGAATAGGGTACACTGGTACTTCTCAGATATCAATTGAGATGTCAGATCAGAATTTGTTTCATGGAGATAAGACGCATAGTCCTGAATTGTGTTAGTGTACTTCTTTCAATAGAAGTTTACATGCTAAACCAAGAGGAAACCTGCTTGTTTATTAAGTTCTGTCAGCTTTTGTTAGACCTACTCTTCTTCATGCCCTTCGGTTTCTTTCCATTAGCCACCTAACACAATCTTTTTTTCCCATCAGCAACTTTTACTTAGCTAGTTGTGCTTTTGTAGTCCTGCAGACTTTAAAAAGCCTCTGTGTCTCAACTCCTTTCTTTCATAAGAAAGCACCTCTGCTTCTTGCTCTGTGGCTGTTCACAGTCAAATTTGCCTAAAGTTGCTTCTCCTCATTTGTCTCCCAGTCTCCCCACTGTAGCTCCGGTGCCTTAGACCACAGATCACAGAATCACAGAATGCTAGGGGTTGGAAAGGACCTCGAAAGATCATCTAGTCCAGCCCCACTGCCAGAGCAGTCCAGGTGGGTTTTCAATGTCTCCAGAGAAGGAGACTCCACAACCTCTCTGGGCAGCCTGTGCCAGTGCTCTGTCACCCTCACAGTGACAAAGCTTTTCCTAATGTTTTTGTGGAACCTCCTGTGCTCCGGCTTGTACCCATTGCCCCTTGTCCTGTCATTGGACATCACTGAAAAGAACCTGGCTCCATCCTCCTGACACTCACCCTTTACGTATTTATAAACATTAATGAGATCACCCCTCAGCCTCCTCTTCTCCAAGCTAAAGAGACCCAGCTCCTTCAGCCTTTCCTCATAAGGGAGATGTTCCACTCCCTTCAGCATCTTTGTGGCTCTGCACTGGACTCTCTCAAGCAGTTCCCTGTCTCTCTTGAGCTGAGGGGCCCAGAACTGGACACAATATTCCAGGTGTGGTCTCACCAGGGCAGAGTAGAGGGGCAGGAGGACCTCTCTCGACCTACTTAGTACTCCCCTTCTAATACACCCCAGGATGCCATTGGCCTTCTTGGCCACGAGGGCACATCGCTGGCTCATGGTCATCCTGCTGTCCACCAGAACCCCTAGGTCCCTTTCTCCTACACTGCTCTCCAGCAGGTCCGTCCCCAACCTATATTGGCAGATGTTGCCCTTGTTCAATTTCATAAAATTTCTCCCCGATAAGGAACTCTTCTTGGAACATCGCTCTTCAAGGCAAGCAGGGCACTGCCTTGCAAGTTTTAGTATGCTGCTTGAGGTGAAATCAAGACCTTGATTGTTCTGAGCAACGCTGTGCCTTTCCACTGGCAAAAGGGTGGTAGTGTCTTCAGCAGCTCTCCCCTGGGTTTCCTAGGAGCCTGCTGAGGTGTCAATAACCCAGATTTTAAGAAAAAAGACGAGATCTATTTCACTGTTGTCGATCGTGTCTTCATTCAAACTCATGCAACCATTTCAGGTTTCTTAAAGTTTAAAACCACCGGTATGTCCCTGGTTTTTAGTGTTTTGTTGTGTTTTTTTTTTTAATTTGACAACTGCAGGAAAGGCAGCTTTTCTTTTTAAACAACTGCCTACTTATCTCTCACTTTAGTCAATTTTAAGATGTCTTTCTTATCACTGATATGTTGCGTTGGATTAATTTTCCATCTCTTGCAATGTTTAAGATCTGCATGTCCAAGAGTAGCCTAGACTCTAGCCTTTTACAGTAAAAAGACCAAAACAGGTACCTCCGAAGGGATATTCTTCCGATCTTTCTTAGGCACAGACCTTGGAAGATGAACTGCTCTCAGAGTCTGCTTCTTTCCATTGACTGAGCAGAGCAAAGTGACTAGCCATGAGCAGAGGCGTCTAGTTTCTAAATACTTTAGTTCAGATGGGTAACACCCACCTATTACCTAGGTATCATATAAAAAAGGGTTATACATCTGTGTCATTTTATCTTGATGTCATTGAATTTTTTCTGTTGATTTACGTATATGGCTTTACAAAGTAGACTCATAGTTTCCCAAAACGACAGCACTTTCTTATGTCTTACACAAACCTCATATTTGTCTTTATATTCTCTTACCTCCTTAAATTCACATCGTAATCACATTGTGGCAGGCTCTGCATGATTTCTGGACTGTAATCTTTATAATATCATTGTGACTTACTGAAGTAGCTATTATCCTGCTCACAATTAAAGCCACATAAAGTCACTTCAGAGCATTCTCATTACTTATCTCATCAACTTGAATACCTCAGCTGTTACCAAATGCTTTATTTTTTAAATAGCAGAATGCATCAATACAACTGTGATTTGGGTTCATTGCAAATACAAAAATAAAGGCTCTGCTCCCTTTTCTGATCTTCAGTATTTCCTGTCTTACAGGGTATTCTACTTTACGTATGATAACACTCACCCTAATTCACTGAGCTGCTTTCAGAATTGTAAACTCTACATTGTGCATCAATGGTGAAAAGACATATTTTGTCCTCATTGTTAGTACTCAAAGCAGCAAAAATATAATCCTGATTTTGCAACTCAGTGCTGGCAGACTAGATATGCTAACATTGTTCTCAAAATCTTAATATTGATAGTATTTCTTTCATGATAACATTTATTTATCAAAGTTTCTGCTGCTTTGACTTTTTATAAAATAACAGCAAAGATAAATGGATCGATTGACCCCAAGAGCAGTTTATTTATCCCTTTAGTCACACTTCAGTGGCAAAATCAATACTCTTCTGAAATATCTGATATTACAGTGGTTCCAGTAAATACTGACATTCCTGAGCTATGTGAAGGGGGAACAAAAATTTATTATCAACTTAGATTTTTAGTACCTTTATTGATTTTTCTGGGGATGCTTGAATTTTTATTTATCTGTAGCTAAGTGACCTTTGTTTCAAAAAAAACAAACCCAAAAGCAAACCCAAAAAGCCCTAAGTGTAAACCCTGTGAAAAGTGAAAGGGGAAAAAGCACACATTTAACACTGTCAGTGACAAGAATCTTGGCAGAAGAGTGTCTGGTTTTAAATGATGCACAGCACACCACTGTGTGTTCTTTTTCATACTATCTCTGCATTTGAAACAGCACAACATATTTTTTTTAATACTGATACTGTTGACATCCACTTTGTGCGACAGCTGAGTCTTGCCTTGCTACCAATTATTCTGATGCAAGGTTGGAAGAGATGAGTGACCTGAAAGAATATGAAGAAGTACACAACAGGTTGCATAATTTATCTAATAAACCGATATAACCCTTGTAAGCATTAGCAGGAATTATAGAATCATAGAACATTTTTGGCTTGGAAGAGACCTTCAAGATCATCGAGTCCAACCTTTTCCTAGCCCTATCAACACCACTAAACCATGTCCCTCAACAGCATCTACCCATCTCTTAAACACCTCCAGGGATGGTGACTCAGCCACTTCCCTGGGCAGGCTGTTCCAATGCCTGACAACCCTCTCAGTAAAGAAATTCTTCCGAATATCCAACCTGAACCTCCCCTGGCACAGTTGCCCTCATCCTATCACCCGCCACTAGGGAGAACAGACCAACCCCCGCCTCGCTACAACCTCCTTTCAGGTAGTTGTGGAGAGAGATAAGGTCTCCCCTCTGTCTCCTCTTCTCCAGGCTAAACAGCCCCAGATCCCTCAGCCATTCCTCATACCACATGTGCTCCAAATCCTTTACTAGCTTGACAGCCCACCTCTGTACCCTCTCCAGCACCTCAGTACCCCTCTTGTGGTGGGGGCCCAAAACTGGACACAGTGCTCGAGGTGCAGCCTTGAGTACAGGGGAATGATCACCTCCCTACTCCTGCTGACAACAGTATTTATGCACACATATGGAAGAAAACTTTCTCTCCTTTATTGCTAGAAGCTTTGAACATATAAGAAAAGGTTGAGAAAGGTAACGTTCAAGGGAGTTCTTGAAGACAACGTGTGGTTTCTCATTTGAGGGATCTCACTGAAACAGGGTTTGGACAGAGTATAGCAGAGAACAGTTGTGCTAAACTGAGAGGCCCCACTATATCAAAATGTGGAAGACGGGTAGGTCCTAAAGCAGTTTGGTATCCTAGACGGTCTGGAAAGCCTAAGTTCAGCAGGCACTGAGAAGCATGCATTCATCCCAGGTGGACATGAGAGGTCAGAACGGGGGTCTTCAGGGGTCTGTTCCAGCCTGGCCATACCGGGCTCGTGTCCTCTGAGTTGTGGGGTAGTTGTCCCAGGATTTGGCAAAGATGGACTAACGGACAGTACGTGGCTTGGAAGATCTCATGTGACTCTGCTATCCCTTCTGAGCAGGTGAGCAAGAGTGAAGAAGATAGGTGGAATGAAGGGGATAAATGGAAAACTATAGGTACAAATCAGCTTTCCTACTGTTTTGTATCCTGGCCACTTACTGAACAGCACCTATGTTGCTTACCTGTGCATAAAAAATGGAATGCAAATTTGAAGTGCATATACAGGGGGTGCCTGCTTCTGCATGTTAATGTGAAACAGTGAAGCTCCTTAGGGAAGATATCCTGGGGGATATCAATTCCAGGAGCAAAATATTTGAGACTTGAAAAAAAAATCTGTAGAAACTGGCAAAAAAAAGTGCCGTAGTTTGAAAAGTTACTATTTCCTACCATTTTATTTTCTACCTGACATAAACATGCTCATTTCTGAGCTACGTTAATGTTACCCAAGCCACAGCCAGGTTTAAATCTTGAACACTCTTCACCAAACTTCACCAAAAAGACCACCTGATAATGAATGATCTAACCTGGTTGTCTTGTCTTCAGCAGCCACTTTGTTCAGTCCTTATCTCAAGAGAGGTTTGTTCTGGTTTCTGTTGGCATTGCTTGTACAGAAACACAATCTGCCATCAGCAAGTACTAATAATATATGTTTATGGTTCCTTGATGGAAGTGTACTTGTCTCCAACACTCCTATTAAGATAAAAGAAAACAAAAAGAAGGGTCAGTGGCCCTGCCCATATTTAGGATGTTGGCCAAAAGGTGTCAAAAGCGAGCACACACTCTACCCAGCAGCTGGGTAGGTACCACACTGAGTCTTCAGTAAAGCATAGGTCTTCTGTGAATAAAATTCTCTCCAAGGGCTTTTCACTCTTTCCTGTTTCCTGGTGCTGAAGTGTTCGGCAAGCTCATGTAATATTAAAAAAACCACATTTTCTATGTTTTTTTTCCATTCATTTTTAGCTGCATCTCTCTATAATCATTAAATCATCCAGAAAGAATTATCTCTCTGTACATTTCCTCCTTCTTAAGACCTGCCAAAAGATTAATTTTCTCCTGAGAAAAGGAATTCCGTGGCTTCATTACATCTATGTAAACCAGAAAATCACTTTCCATCAAAAGACAGCATAATTAAAATACATTTTCAGAATTTGTATGAAAACCAGAAAAGTTTTAAGTAAAAGTTCCGATCCAGATAAGAACTAAAATACATGCATGGTTTTAAAGTTAGTCGTTGCGTAAACTTCGTGTAGACCACGGGTTAATCATGACCTTCACTTCTTTGCATAATCAGGGATATATAATATTAAAAACAAAATTAAGCCACAAATCAATTTCAAGAGAATTGCTAACAGAAGAAAGATCTGGGAGCAGATAACTTTCCAGAAGTTTCAAAAACATCAGGACAGTCATTGTAATGTCCTGGAGCTATAAACAGGACGGTGTACATGAGACTAACCTACAAGTATTTTCATGCTGAATCTAATATTGAGAAAGATTTTTCCAGAGGACAAAAGGGAGAAAATAGATGTTAAAACATTCAGAATGTCTGCTAGATGATGGCGCTTTGCTCTCCAAATATTACAGTTCTCTTTTTCCCAGAGGCCTTTCCTGGTGCGCTGCTCTGGTGCACTGAAAGTTCATTCTTATTTGCCTGTCCTATATCTCTGCTGTCATACATGTAGTTACAAATGTGCTGAAAAGCAAGTATATTTTGACATGTTTACATAAAGTAACGCTGGAAAGCACCACATACATTGCAGATCTGGAAAAAATTTCTGATGGGAGCATTCCTCACATTTTCTATTCTACTTAAGTCTTGTTTCTCAGAGTTCATGCCTATAGACTGAGTATTGATTGCTTACTACCTCAAGACCAAAAAAAAAAAATCTATTTACCAATAGGTTTGAAATTGGCTGAAGTTTTGAAGCATGAGGCTTTTTGTAAATGAACAGATTTTTCCATTTCTGGTTAGAATCAGCATGTCAGACCAAGCAGAACTACATCGTAATTAATAACTGTAAGACTACTCAGTTTTACATCGTAATAGCCCTGGACACAAAATTACTTTGGTGCTGCCTGCACGCACAGTGTTCCCCCTGCAGTTTAGTGTGTCAGGTGCTGAAAGTTTATACTGGACCACGTTGTTGTGCATGCATCCTCTGTTAAATATAGGAAGAATCATCACGGCTAGGCTTCACGAACAAAGATATGGGAAGGGCTCTACCCACGCTTGCTACAAGCATGCTGATGGCTAAAAACGCCGATGCGGGATAGGCAAGTCCGGTCGCAAAAGGCACAGCAGAAAGTCTCCTTAGGCGGTAATGTAAGGATATTAACAGACATACAGGAAAGAACACTTGGAAATCGCTGCATGCTTTTCAGTTCTACCCCGTTCCTTCTGTTGCAGGTGCCAGCAAGGCTTCTTGCCATATGCCAACCCATTTCAGTGATTTTGCCTGTGCGTGTTTGCGTGTGTATTCATATGCATATATGCATACACGTGCAAATGACATAAGGTCAGTGTTCATTACCAGATGCTGAAAGCAGCCAGCATGGAGGAGGGGGAGATTCATAACTTTGACTCCTTTGAACTCAAATTAAATGTGAAAATGAGTAGTTACTTGAAATGGATTTGTCAAAATAGCCAAAGGGAGTTTGGTCATCATCACTCATATTTGAATGGCTTATGGACAACTAAATCCTTTGGCTCCTTTGAAAATCTCAAATTTAAAGGACATATTTTAGAACTAGCAATGGGATTCAGTGCCACTGACATACTTCTGAGAAATTGGCATCATGAACCTTCAATGTGATTAGTTACACAGGTACTTGTGAAATTGCTTTATACCAAAGCCTTAAAAAAAATTTACAGGATGTATTCCAATGCTCAGAGAAAGCATAATGGTAAGCAGTACGCTGTGCCAATGGGAAAAAACAAGTCAATATGCCCCTGCATTCATATCTAGGCAATCTGCCTAACCAAGTATTTTCTGTAAATTTAGAATAAATTTAAAAGGTTTAAGGGCATGCAGTTATATCGTCACTTTTAAGGCAGCCAAATTAATTCTTTCATGCAGTGCTTGAACCTAATGGAGATTGACTGTCCTGTTTTCCTATTGTAATGATGTGTACCGAGTTGAAAATGAAGATGTTCGAGGATAAAAAATAGTGCTGTGAATGCTATTGATTAGCTGTCTTGTTTGCCTCATTGTTCAGACTCTGTTGGCCTCTTGGGCAGAAGGACACCCAAGTATAACATCCCTGACATTTTCCTGAAAAGATGCATGCTTTAGAAGTGACAGCTTTACTTAAAAAATACAGTTTTGATGTATAAATGCAGTAGTTTTAGCTGAAAGGATTCTGATGGATTAGAACAGACAAAGAGAAAGATTTCTGAAACATACCTCAGGTCAACCTTGTATCGAGAATAGATTTAATAGCAAGTGTCTTACATGATGATGATGCTCATAGTGTCTCTGCGTTTCAGCGTATGTGGGAATGAGCAAGAAAAGCTGAGTTTATCTTCAAAGACAGAGCGATTAGGTTATTCTGACTAATGTGCTCAGCTTTCATTAAAGGCTTTGAATGGTCATGAATTCCAGAAGACTTGGCTGTGTGTGCTGAAGAAGAAAGTGGCCCTTGAACTAACACATAATTTTATCAACAATACTGCCTGTATTTTTAAAAGCCCCAATATAGATTGTTTTTCACAGTCTTCAGGCAATAGGCTATTTGATACCATTTTGTTTATCCTCTGGCCTGTTTTTCATGCAAAATATTTGATACAAGAGTCATATAATGAAATTTGTAAAAACAGTTACTTTTAACTGCATACATTTGGATTTAATACACAAACATGACTCTTGCAATGTATTTAAAGGAGTTGGGTACACTAAGCGATTTCGTGCATCACCTTTAATGACATGCAGAAACATATGAGCATGACTGGAGGACTGGGTCGCAGCCAACATTAGAAATGCTTCTGCTTTTATCAGTGTTATGTTAAAAAGGGCTGGATTCTGCCACACATACTGTCATATCTGGGAGAAAAGGGATTTGCTCCATTAATGACCTGTAGCTCAACAGGGGTGGAGATAGTAGTGACTCGGTGTGCTAATGACTCTGTGGCAAAACTATGCTTTTTATTAAATCCTGTAACTGGTTTGCAAAAAAAATGGACAATCTGTCAGGCAGTAAGTGGAAGCCAACCAGGAAAAAAAAAGAAAAAAAAAGAGACTTCCAATGTACTTCAGCTGGAGGTATTGCAGCACTGACCCTATTTTTCCCTTCCTTGTCCTATGCACCTGAAAGAGAACCCAGGTACTGCTTCTCTTCTATATGTGCTTTATCATGCTTCTGCCTTCATAGAGCACGTCTAGCCCTGCTGGTTTCTCAGCTTCGTGTGTCTCATCTCCAGGCTCATCACAAGGTCTTCTCATTCTGCTCTTGCAGAAACCCCTTGCAATGACTGCTTTCTGTCTGGCTATGTCATCCCTTTTTTGTCTACTAGGTCAAATTTACGTTTCATCTGTTCCCCTTCAAAGCCACTGATAAGTCTGTTCCCACTCTCTTCTCCAGCCTTGTCCCTAGTGGGCTGCTCCAGGAGGAGCACTGTATCTCCTGCCCTTCTCTCTTCCACCACAGACAACGGGGCTTCTCTGCTGAAATGACTCACAAATTACCCCTCTTTGCTGGAGATTAAAAGTAAACTCTAAAAAGGCTGACAAATCTAAGCCAGTCATCAGTCCACTCAGTTCTCTGGTACGTTTTGTTCCTCTCCATGCACGATGTCCTCTGTGCCTTTTTAAATGGCAAAGTGTTCTGGGGACAGAACCTGCTTCTTTCTTTCTGCTTACTTCTCCATTTAGAATAAAATTAGTTGGAAGATGAAGCACTCAGGAGCAGTAGCTTAATTCTGGTGATGACAATCTTAATAACAATCTTAATTTGTTTCTCATTAGATTTATGCATTTTAATTTGTTGTTTCTTTATATGGTCACAAGCTATTTCTCAAATAATGCAACATATATTTTTGGCTGAAATAAGAACCATTAGGTACATATTTGCGGTATCTTACAAACATGGCCATGTATACAAGTGATCATACAATTACTTGACTCACCTAAAAATCTTTGATATGTACAGAGTAGAGTCAGTGAAAAAGACATGTATAGAGAGAAAACATTAAAATTATTTCAAGGAATATATTATCAGACATCATTTATCACTGAATTAACTACGTGCAAATTATTTGAAGTAGAACCTCTGTTTTTAATCCCATGAGCACTCATTTTGATTCTAAAACTTCAAGTGCAGGATGAAAAGCAGTGAGGAGAAAGGAGTCTGATATATCTGATGTCCATTTGCATCCTGCAGCACTCTCAAAATCTTTTTCTTTTTCAGCATTCACATTTTGTCCTTTCTTAGTGGGTTTTGCTTCTAACTCCTTTGTGCTCTGCAAGGATCTTCAGAGAAGGTTTGTAACTTCCAGTATAGCAAAACCTGCTAAACTGTACTATATAAAGCTTTTTTTTCCTTCTCACTCCCTCTCTTTTCTTCCCAGTTCTCTCTGTACTAGTCATTTTTTGAGCGTGTACAGTCTAGAAAACCCTCAAGTGAACGGAGGAGCCATAACTAATGCTGCCAGAGTCAGACTCACAAATAGCTCCCATGCAGCAAGCAGCGGCAAATGAAACCAGCTGAGGAACGGCACGCATGTGCTCAGGGGAGACAAGAACATTTTACACAGATAAGCTTAATTCTGCTCCTTCCTTCGTGTTTTGATCTTTTTTACTTCCATCATTGTTGTCAACAATGTCATCGTTGTCAGCGCGATGAATCCTGCAATGATATGGCCCCCTTGATGACCCAATGCCACCAGCCTACTGTCCTGTCATTTGCTTAAAAAGGGCTGTTCGTGCCTGTCGTTGCTGATCTTGGAGCACTGCTGAAGCCTGGAGGATTTTGATGATTGCTAACCCCTCCGTGGGCTGTCTGTCTAGAAATCCTTTGTTAGACATTGATTGTCTGCCCCCCGAATACCAAGGAAGAAACTGGAGCTCAAACAGGGTTGACAGAAATTGTGTGTGTGGGATCATTAACAAACATCAGCTAACCTGACAAATTAATTCCTGATTTTGTTCTCCTCAATTTTGGAGCAATTACTGAAAGCATTGAACTACAGCACACCATGCCCCTGCTGTCCAGAGGACAGCTCCTCAGCCATGGCATTTCATTGCCAGTGGTGGTCTCTAGCTTATCGTGGAAAATGTGACCTCCAGGTTTCACCTTGCCACTGAGCTGTCCAAGACATGGTGGTAGCAACTGCCACCCGAGGGTAATCCAGACCATCATCAAGCCTTCCTTACTGTCGCTAGTGTGAGTGGCATGTGGCCAGGAGCTGGAGGCTTTTTCATAGCTGTGCACTGTGATTTTCTTGGTGCCTGAATTAGCGACAACAAACATCATTTCAAATTTAGCGACCATCGTCTTGCGTTGTACCTCGCTTCCGGAAGTGCAAAGTAAGAAGCAAACCAGTCCACTGATTGTCAGGACCATACCTGGATCTCAGATGACAGCATTTATTTTGGGTCGTGTTTTAAATGGCTGCAGGTGCCAAGGAAGAGCAGAGATTGCAAATTTTGAGTGGCATCGATGGCTAACCTTCAGGTACCTTTCTCCATCTGCTGCAGGAAGCACGGAGGCTTCAGTGATGCTGAGAAAAGCTGGGAAGTCTCAAGGGCAGATCAGTCCCATTAACTTTTCCTTTGTTGCTACTTCTGTTAGATTTTAAAAATCAAATGCAAACTCATAAAAAACAACAACAAAAACAGGAACACCTTGCCCTGTTCATTTCGAAGCATGCAATTAAAACCACGGTTTTGTGGACAAGTTCTTAAAAAGTGAATCTGCAGTATTCTCTTAACACCGTGATAAAATGCATAGTCTCACTGTTTTCTGGTTGTTAAGATAGAATAGTTTCCATTCTCTTTTCTGACTTCCCAGGTGTCCTGAGGCCTGTTAGAAAGATTTTCTGAGGCCTCTCTTCCTTCTTTCTTCTCTGGTTTTGGACAACTGACTTGAGAGACTCTCTTTTGCAGCAGTATGTAGAATCCATGGATCTGTGTTTTGACTGTAGTGTAAAAAAAAATGAGGCAATAATAGGCACTTAAGTACACCAACATTCTTGAAAAGGGTAGTGAGTCAATATACAGGTAGTGTTCCTAGGTGTGATGTATGCGCATAAGCATGTGAAAGGCAGGCATTTCATCTAGCAACCCCTCTGTGTTTGAAGACTAGTTGAGCAAAAATATAAACTCAGATAGCTTTTGTATCATGCGACTCTTTCCTACTAGTTGAGCGTATTTGAAGCATCTTCAAATATATTTTCAGCTTCAGCAACTTACTCCACGGGCTTAAAGTCTGTCCTTAATTTGTAAATTACTGTCTTCATTTATAAACTACTATACTGTATGCATTTATTTTAATCAATCACTGCAGTTGTGAATGCCAGTCTGATTTCTGAATCAGCACTCAAAGATAAATGATAGATAGCTTATTAAGTTCTCTCAGCTAGGGTTCGTGATGCCTAATTTTCTTAAGTGATAATATTTCATACTATAATCCTGATCTTTTTTTTTTCTTCTTTCTGCTTAGTGGAGTTTAACCTAATTACATATATGGTCTCTTTAACAGTTGCAGTGTGGAGCCATCAGTGAACTTCCATAAATCACAATTTAAACTTTTTTAGGAGCAACCCTTCAAAAGGTCACCTGTCATCAAAGATTTTCTAGTTAAAAGTTGTAATACTTAACCTCATCTTTAGGTTCTCTTAACTCAATTACGCCAATGCATCACTTGTCTCTCTCTGGGTTGGCAATAAAAGAAGTATTTGTCTAGGGCCATTTTTTGGATCCCTGGCAGCAAGACACCATACGTGTACTTAGCTCTTTCACAGCTGGATGGTTTCATTGTAACCCCTGGTGTCTCTCTCCAACATTTTGACCTCATAAAAGCATAATGTCACTGAATGTCAAGATTTTATGTAATTTATTCTGAAGATTGTGGCTCTTAAATCTTCCATATGCAGTTTAATAACAGAGTTCTTGTCATCAGGCAAACTTTGCTCTCTCTATTAATATTTTCATCTTCATTTTCCACACGCACAAACATATATACACACAAAATAAGCTGGAGATTTATGGAGGCATTAGAGAAAGGGAAAGAGAAGGTAAGAAGCAGAGAACAAGATAACTGAAGACTAATCATACCAAAACCAGAAATGCTTTTGCTGTTTTTTTCCCATTCTTATTATATTTTTGTTTGGATAGGCTCCAGAGAAGCCCTTTTCCTTGTCCTTCTTGTTGTGTGTGTGCTCATGCATAAATTCAGGTCAAGTATGAAACCTCTTTTCTGCATTGCTGGTAAGAATGTGTAATGTCCTTATCAACTGATAACAAGAAATCTGAACTAATTTAGCTCATGACCCTGGGTTCTTTCTTCCCCCCCCCCCCCCCCCCCCCCCCCCCCCCCCCCCCCCCCCCCCCCCCCCCCCCCCCCCCCCCCCCCCCCCCCCCCCCCCCCCCACTACCTAAAATACGGTGTTTGCTTAGTTGTTAATGTATTCAATTCACTAAATTAGAGCTGCTTGAAATTTCTGCTAATCCTTTTCCATTGAGGGTTTCCCTGGACTAAGTGACGCTGAATAAAACAAAAACCACATGCATGCACAGGTTTCTGAGATTTTCCGGATCAAATATAATTCAAGGGGCACAACATTTTTAAATGAGGTTGTTTGTTTTTTTTAAAAATTACTGTACCAAAAGCACCAGTGAATAAACAGTGTTTACTGAAAATATGCTTTGCTTGAACTTGGCCATTAAAGTATACAAGGACTGAGGGGTTATTTTGCAATGAAAGAATGAACCAATGTATAAGGATAAAGGTAGAAAAATGGTTTAACACACAGCACAAAGATGTTTTTGAATGAATCAGTCTTTGCTATTTAATTTACATTTTGAGGGCTCATTAGGATGATGAATGACACTGCTGGAGAATAAAACATACTTCCTGAACAAAAGAAAATCTCTGTAGCCTAATAACATTTTATGCCAGCACTTACATTTGTCAGAAGTGGATGCTATTTATCCCTATGATTATTTAAAAATCATTTTTATTGTCCTTTGTGCTGTGTCCTCTTCTGGGAATTTTAATTCAGAGTTTGACACCTACTTATTAACTTCCGTGAAGTATGGAGTACAAAGGCTTATACTATATAAAGAATTCTAACCAGCCATGTTTATGTTGCCTGCAGCTGTATACGAATTAGCTGAGTTTGGATTCATTTATTTTTAAAATGCAAAAAACAATTTGAGTTGTGTAACCTTTACCACTTCACGAAAGTAAATGTGAGTTGAGTGTGGCTGACCTGGGCATACCAGGAGACAGCAGTAAGTCAAAAGAGCATAGAGGAGGAATTTCTGGCATTAATGCCATGAATTAGGAATCCCTGTGAGTTTAAAACTTTCTGTGTCGTGTCTCCTTCTTCCTCCTCTGGAAGGATGAGGGTGAGATAAAAGTACTAATGTTTCAGACTTCAAGCCCATCCACTCCTTAATCAGTAAATAATTACTTGCTGTCTTGTCTTCTTCGGTGCTTATACATGCCTATACTCTAGAGTCAAAGGTATGCAAATACCAGAAAACAGACTATCTCTGGAAAAATGTCAAAATATTTTTCTAAATTATACACTATTACAGTAATTGTATTTTTATGGTTTGTCTTAGAAGACACACTGCTTTTGTATCCAGCATTAGAGTTTAGACCCTCAGTGAGCGCAGATCGTAATTTCACCTACATTCGCTCTTCCACTCTTGCTGCAGTAGATCTGCTCAGCAACAGCAGTACCTGACCTTAGGTTAGAAACAAGTCGAAGGTTTCATTTGCCTTGTGGGGGGAGCTCACCAGTTACTCAGTTATTTTTTCGTTAGAGCATGTGAAACAGGACGGCCTGTTCTGACAACTTTGTTTTGTGTGAAATGAGGTGGGAATGTTTGATCTTGTTTTCCTTCCCCTTTCCAAAGCCATCATCCGTGCCTTGCAAGAAGTCCAGTTGACAGTGAAGCAGGTAGCAGTATGAACGAAACAGTATTTCTTTGTACCTAATTCTACAGATTCTCATATTGGTTTTTTGCTTGCACAAGGTGGTGCTGAGATCCCAATTTTAGTTACCTTTTTGATTTCTGAAGAAATTGGTAGTCAGCCACCAATATATTCTGTACATTTTTGCTGTTTCATATGATGTGGGTGAACAAATTATGGGAACATTTTGTAACACAGTGACCGGACAGCTGGTGGGCAGACGGGAAAGTTCGGCTACTTTTCCTCCCCAAACGTACTAGAGATATTTCTGGGCATCAGTGGCAGACTGCTGTTTGGAGAGCTGCTGCTGAGTCCTTGTAGACCAAATCTTGTTGACATCCCATGACCGGACCCAGTTGCTGTGAGTGAAAGCCCTGGGCACACTGCTCCTACATGCATTGTGCCCTGTCTCCCAGTTTGTGAAGAATTGAGCTTGAGAAATCGTCTTAAAGTCTGCAGGCTTGATTTGGAAAACAAGGAATCTGTGGATAGGCCTGTTCGTCTTCCAAATACTCATTTTAGGTTTTTAAGGACTTTTTTTAGAGTTTGTTAGGACTTTCCCTTTTTTCCAGTTGATAGCTTCATTTTCTGGGGGAATTACATTCTTCCTGCCTAAATTGTAGCTATATTCCATATCTAAAGTTGTAATTGCCACTGCATACCACATTACATATTCATCTGTTTACGTAATGTGTTTCTGATTGTGTGCTTATAAATTGCCATACAAGCCTTCATGGTAAAGTGCAGGCATGCAAAGTGCATATTACTGCAGACTATTTTCAATCAAGACAACCCCATTTATTCATAGAATCATAGAATGGCCTAGGTTGGAAGGGACCTTAGAGATCATTTAATCCAACCTCCCTGTCATGGGCAGGGACACCTCTCAACTAGATCAGGCAGCACATGGGGACCCAACAGGGATCAAACCCGTGACCTTGGTGTTATCAGCACCACGCTCTAACCAAGTGAGCTAACCAGCCCCCCATTCCTTTCCATCTGATCGAAAGGCAGGATATGCCGTTTCGAAAGCTGCATCTTTTGGGTTGGTGGCATTGATTGAGCTTTGGGCTGCAGTGAGACAGAAATAAGGGGTGACTTTGGGTACGTTCACAGGTCAGTCTCTGCTGTGGTTAGTGCATGGTACAGACTGAGAGGTCTGAGGCACAAGTGGGTGCAGATGAAGAGCTCCTGCCTCTGCTGTAGGGATCCATCAGCTGTTTATGCAGCAGCAGCAACTGCATGACTGCAAATTGCCAAAATCAGAGCTAGTTTATTTTAATATGCCAGACTGTAAACTGTAGTGATTCAGCAGCTGCTATGCAAGCAGGGACCTCCGAGAGAGTATTGGTATAGAGAGATAAGGATGGAAATACAAGCTTGGCTTCTGTCACATTGCTCTTTTTTTCTTGTTTAGCTTAGAGGTAAAGGTATTCTAGGTGGCGTATGATCCAATATCATGTTTTTTCAAAGGCAGTGGTTTAGTTTTGTAATGATTTTCTAGGAATGAGTAACCCAATTGATTCCTTGTATCTTGAGTTTACATATAGTGCCATCAACAAGGTAGTTTGGGCAGTGAGTGAGCCACGGGTGTTACTCTCCTGTGCCTGAGACCCCAAGCACAGACCTGTGGATGTGATTTGTGCAGATGGGCTGCTGTGCCTGTATGGTCCCCAGGGATTAAATGTTACAGGCATTCAGCCCATAGCTGTTCACCGATTTCCCATCTGCAGGTATTTAAAATCCTGTTGCGTTTATCGTATAAGCATACATAAAATTTAAATTAGGCAGAAACGGCTCTTCAATGTGGATTTTTCCAGCAGCCGTGTGGCAGAGTCAACAGCGACCGGCCAGTTCCCGACTGCCAGAGCCGTGCCTTCCTCTAAACAGAAACAGCCACAAGTCTTTGCCTTCAGCCTTTGCTAGAGTGTCTTGTTTCATGTCTGTATTCCTCCAGAAGACATAGGATCATGAGAAAGAGAGGGTTTTGCCAGGAACATTTCATTCTGTTCCTCATGAAGTACCTGTTGCTGCAAATGGTATAGGAGAATCCACGTTTTGGTGGGACTTCCTTGTCCTCTGTCTGCCCCCATATTTAGCTGGGCTGCTGGTGGCTTAGAGCAACATTGGCAGGTAAAACATGCAAGAAATGCTGCTGGAAGTGTGCTAGGGAAAGGGAGCCAGAAAGCTAAAGGAAGACTTGGAATATGTGTAGCCTTTTTCATCTTCTTAATTTTTCTCTGGCATTATTGCCTAATAACATCCCCACATGGCAACTAAAAATTTAAATATCAGAGCACAAGAGCGGCTTGGCCCTTCCCTCCTCTCTGAGAACAACCGGCACCTGAAACTTGGAGCCCTTCACTAAATAGTTAATTCTCAGGGGAATGAGTCACTCGTCATTCCTTTTATAAACAAACAAATAAATAAAAGATACAAGGATTCGATCTGTTTAATAGCATTCTCCAAAACCCAAAGTGCAGACTAAACATAGTAATCTGGTGATTACAAATTATTCAGCCCTATAAACAAAGCATGACAATTGATGACAATGTGGTATCATATATCAGAAATGGAGAGCATCCTCTCTCATCCAAAACAAATAGTTTGGAGTGTTTCAAACCCGTTACAAATATAGTTAATGCAGATCACTGTGAAACAATGTGTGTTTCTCTGTTTCTGATGCTGTATACAAAAGCCAGCCAAGAGCTTTCTGTGTTTTTGATGCATTATATTCATTTATGCTGCCAATTCTACTTACTATTCTAGTATTCCAATTTGAAAAATCAAAATTTAATGTATTTCAAGCAATGCTTGATGCATGTTCATTTTCAAATTATAAGAGATGGTTTATAAAGCAAATTATGAGACCTTAATATAATTCCTGAGTTTCAGAAGATTTTTATCTCTCTAGTTAAAGTATTGATCACAACCCTTACACTCTATTGGTAGCTTGTTCTGCGAGGCAAATCAGCTGCCATTGTTACCGACGCTGAAAATCTCTCTGAGTAACCCATGATAGGCTTATTACATAGGAAGCTTTGATCCTCGGGACTCAACTAAGATATTCAAAGTTCTTATAAAGGTGTCTTAGAGTCTGCAATACAAATTCAGATGTCTCCTGTCAAACGGTTCGTATTCAGCAAGCCCGCATGAGCCACCTTTGAAAGTGAAACAGCAAGATGACACCATTCATATCTTGACTTTTGGAGAGGTCTTTGTGCTCCCCTGCCTTTCGGTACCTGACAGCTCGTTCCAGGCCATATCAAAGTTGCATAACAGAATTTGTAAAAAGCCACACAGAAGGGTTTAATGTGTTGAGAACAAATAACTTCTTTGTTGATATCCACTGCCAGATCAAAGGGATGGAGGGTAATATGCCCAGGACTGCATTACTTTCAGTTACACTGGGGAACAAAAGAATGAAATAAAACAGTGAAAGGCAGCAGAGAACAGTAAAAAAGGGAAATACTAACAAGTTTAAAGGATTCAACGTCCTGAAACATGAATAAAAGCCACAGAAATAAACTCATCAAGATCACACAGCAAAAGGGAGGCATATGGCTTCTTAGCTTAAAGGCTTTCCAAGAGTACTCCTGTTTTCTGTATGTTGTTAAAATTTGGAGTGCCACAAGACGTCCCGTTTTTTACGGTGACAGAGAGCTGCCTCTGCCCCTTAAAAAATGCAGATTTGTTGCACTTAAACTAGATGGAAATGTCTGTGAGTTGCAGCAGTGTTAGACATTTTTTCTCTCCGTTTAGCTTCCATTTAAAAATGAAATGGGGCTACATTGAGCATTTCTTCCTCTGGAGACAAAATAACCTGTTTTTAAGTGGAGGACCTCCTCATCTGTTCAAAATCCAGGAGATGGCTCACCTTTTTGAATAAAAACAATCGAAATTTTGGAAGTCAAACCAAATCTAAGGGCAGCCTAGCCTTTCTGAGAAAATTCAAAAACCCTGCTTGTGCAGGTGTAGTACCTAGTTTTGGTCTGCAACCCAGTAAAAATTAAACTCTACTCTCACTGTCTATTTATTCCTTTCGTTTCGCCCCCACAGTATTTTGTGTTGCACGTGTGCAAATGCCGGTGCATAAAAGATTTAACGTATCTTTTGGCAGTAGGGCTGCTGGGACCGCAGTTCTCTGTCGGCACCAGCCAGAGCTTTGCGGTCCATACACCAGTTGCAGTATGGCACTGCACTGTTACAAAGCAATCCATTTCTTGTTTTCTGTATTAAAAAGAAAACTATTAATGCGACAGCAAAAAGTACTGCCCCTGAGTAACATGGGCAATAGCTGTGGTCTGTATAGTTTTGTATTTATGGGTTTTAAAGTGGAGCTCCATTAGCCTTTAGCTGTGTGGGAGAGCTCAATGCAAACAGCTGGGAACTGGCAAATGTCTGCTGGAAGGACAAGCGAACTCATTCTGAGACACAAAAAGTGAAAAAGCTGAGGCCAATTTTTCTTCTTTCTGTATTTCACTGTTACCTCTAACAGCAATAGGCAAAAAGAAAATCAGAAAGCATTGTGTCTTTCAGAAGCAATATCCCCTTTAAAAGGGGATAACCTGAGAATATATGGAAAGAAAAGTGAAAGCTGAAAGAGAAGGGACTAAGATGATTTTAAGCCAACCTTTTGTCCTCCAAGCCTGAGCGACTATTGTGTCTTCCATCGAAAAAAGGTTAACTAGTAGCATATGACTACTTGGGAGCCACCTCTGGCCTTCCCCAAACCTGGGACACTGTTTGTCCTCCCGCTTCTGATCTTGTGATTGCCCAAGCAGTAGGGTGCTGGCACGGAGCCCACAGGAAAGCAGAGACAAGTGCTGGGCAGCTGCTACTCCTTGGGTTTTCCAGGTGTGGAGGTATGCTGAATTCTGAAGGTTATTCCTCTTCAAGGCAGCACAGCAGTGGCTGGTTCCTGCCGAGCTGGCCAAAGGGCTTTCTCTGCCCCATGGAAGAGGACCGATGTGGGCCTGCAGTGATTTGATGGGAAGATAAATCTGTCAGTTGGTTTCAGGAAAGAGAGGACAGGGAAAATAAGGAAGATATTTGTCCGCTCTGTAGCTTCATAGTTTTGTTCAATTTATTGATTTCCATATTAAAGCTACAGTTGATAAGAATTGATGCTTGGTTGGTTGGTTTGGGCATTTTCAGGAAACTTTTGCAGAAATTTTCTGTATGGTGTATACATGCATATATACATGTATGCCTTGATATATACATGGTGTCTTGTGTATTCTTAACAGGAAGTAACTTATATGTCTGAGCCCTGAGACACTGCAGCACTGACATTTTATTTGAAATTTTATGTGTCTTTGCAAAACCTCTAGAGAATACTATTTTCAGTAGCTTTGCAGTGAGTGTGCTTCCATCAGTCTGTCAGTGACCACAGTGTGGCTGGATTTTTCTTTTGACTTTAAGTAATGCTAAGAGCACAATAAGGCTCTGCTGAGATTTTTGCTGCAGCTTGGAGAGTTGTGCTGTTTGTCAACTTCCATGTGGATTTCAAGAGAATCCACCTGAGCTGACCAGTGGCATCAAGGGATTGAAGATGCAGATACATAAAATAGTTCATCTCCATTGATAAAGCTTTGGATATCCAATAGCAAATTATATCCCTCATGGGCAAATAGGTGTCCGGGTCATAATCACCATGACCAGAACATGGTTTTGCAGTATTAGCAATGAGACTGAGCAGTCATCCTCAAATGAATGCATGTGATGCTCTTTTCTTTTTTTTTTTTTTTCCCGAACTCCCAATCCTGATCCATAGTTTCCCTGAAGGAACTGTATTTTGTACAAATCAAGGAAAACAGTGCAATGTGTCTCAGGCCAAAATTAATTCTCTTTTAAGTCATGATCCAGAAAAGACAGGAAATATGCATCAGCTGTGCCCATACAAGGTAGAAGTTGGGCTTGGTGATCACAGAATCACAGAATGTCAGGGGTTGGTAGGGACCCCAAAAGATCATCTAGTCCAACCCCTCTGCCAGAGCAGGATCACCTAGAGCAGGTCACACAGGAAGGTGTCCAGATGGGGTTTGAAAGCCTCTGGAGAAGGCTCCACAACCTCCCTGGGCAGCCTGTTCCAGTGCTCTGTCACCCTCACAGTGAAAAAGTTTTTCCTCATGTTTTTGTGGAACCTCCTATGCTGCAGTTTGTATCTGTTGTCCCTTGTCCTATCATTGGACATGACTGAGAAGAACCTGACTCTGTCCTTCTGACACTCACCCTTTACATATTCATAAACCTTAAAGGTCTTCTCCAATCTAGGTGCTTCTGTGGTGCTGTGGTATTTGCAAATAAGTTGTTTAACTCTGATGTCTGTATTGCCAGATGCTCACTAGTTTACAGACCTACTCAAACAAGGGTTCTAGGTGATTCTTGCCCTCACAAAAGCAGTTACAATGAAAGAGTAAGATTTATTTTAAGACAGAGGAGACACTGTCGAAGCCAAAGGTGTCTGATGTTGGTGACGTTGCTGGACTAGCAAAAGACTGTAGCAGAAAGCCAAATGTTACTCTGATCTCCAGATCATGGATTTATTTTTACACATTAAGTCAAGATCAGGTCTCAGGCTCTAAAATTGAGAAGGTGGTTTTCAGAAACAGGGATTAATGAGAGGTTGTTTCTCCTTAGGAAACAGGTTTTTTTTCAGTTCTCTGTAGTAGCCTATCATGAGAAATTGTCCAGTGCTACCTTCTAGAGATACAGGCTGCTGTTCACTGTTTTGGGCCTTTGGCTGCCACGTGAAGATCCTATAATCCTCTTTTGGCCCTCTGTGAAAACCATGCCCTCTCTGGACCTAATCTTTGGGCAACATCTTTGTTACCCATCATGACAGAAACCACCCTTGTTTCGTTTTTCGTGTCCTCAGCTTTGTTAACAGGATGGTCACCCAGATTTTTAATAGTATTTCAGTGTTAAGATCTTTCCTTTTGGCTTAGTAGAGATATTATTCAGATGATGATGTTTCATCAATATTGAATTCCTTGTGCCAGGCTCCGTTTCTCATTCCCTCCACCACTGCCCAAAGGGTAGATTTTTCCCCATAAGCTGCTTCTAAATGGATGTAAATAGGCTTTAAGGAATGCCTGATAGATGTTGCTCTTTCCATCAAACACTCATGTACAGGGAATTTCTTCCATCAGGGGCCTTTTGTGGGAGAGATTTCTGCAAAGTTGCATACTGTAAAACCTTCTATCTATAAGAGGTTTAACCCTTTCTGCACGATAGTGTGTAATCACATAACCTTTAGCTCAGTGGGAATGAACACAATTATCATTTATAAACAGTTCCTCTCATTATGCGCCTATTTATGGCATCTTTTATAGCTTGCTAATTACAAGCACACAAAACAGAAAATGTTTGGAGTTAAATAATGTAAACAGGGATGTAATTGATTTTCATGTTGAATAGTTTTTATTGATTTATTGTTAATTAACATTTTTAAAGAATCTCTTGGCAAAATAATCTATTTAATTTATTGAATATTATACTAGCTGATGGCAAATTCATATTAAAATATCACAAAAAGATTAACGGTTCTCTAATACTTGTTTTTCCAACTGTTGCTGCTATACAGATGTTATATATTCTTCCCAAACAAACACAGACAATATATTAAGTGCAATCGATTGGTCTCAGTCCAGGTCTTCGTGGACAAGTATCCACATCACTAAAAATACCACATTCCAGTTGACACTAATTGGCCATCTGTGCAGCAGGGAGGACAGGCATCTGAGGGGGAGGAAAGCTGATCTCTATCACTCCCAGGGCAGGGTCCTTGGGACGGCTGCCGAAGAACTGTGAGGGATGAAGGGAAAAGAAAAAGCCTTTTCTGCTGCAAAACCAAAAGACTCTAGTGCTTGCAATGGAAACTTTCTAGTGAACAGACCACTGTGTCAAGCAAGGAGTCGCGTAATATGTTCAGAGTATGCATACAGTGCTGCAGAAAATGCAGAATGCTAAAGATATTTCCAGATTTCCTCACTGTTTTCTTCCAGTTTTCGGGTGGGAAGGGGGGCTGTAGAGTCCGTTCAGGGGGTTGTCAGCAGCATTGTGGTGTATGCCAGTTACCTTCAACTCCTGTTGACTTCCCTGAAAATCGAGGTCACTTACTCAGCACCAACCATGAAGCAAGAGGTAAAACTGCAAGTTGCAATCTTCATTATTACCATCCTATTATATTTTTCAAATGGGTAGCAAGAGACTGTAATCACATCAGACCCTGTTTTTTCATTAGTGAAGAAAAACATTAATATACTGTGACATGGTATTGATTTGATACAATCAATCTTTCCCAATAACAATAAAACCTTTATATTTTATTAATAGAACAATGCAGTTCTTCCCCATTACAGCTCCCTTTTATTGTTATGGGTCATGGTGTAATTCTGACATGTTTGGATTTTTATTTTTATGAATATAGTGTAAAAGCCTGTAAAATTGCTCCGCTGATCTACCAGTAGGTTTCATTTGAAGCTCCCAAGCATCTTTTATTAGATAAAATGTTACCGGTGGAGCTTCAGTTACTGATTGCTTGTTGACCCTTAGGGATGGATAAGGTGGGGAGGTTCCAGAATGGTTCTTGGCCTTTAATTCTCTTGTGGTTTTTTTTGTGTTGTGGACACTGAGACTTGGACTCAGATCCTCAGCTTGAAGATGACCTCACAACGCATGCCTGGACTTCTAAATCTCCTCCAAACTGGGCTGTAGGTTCCAGAGCTCTAGTGAACCTACCAGCAGCCATCCAAACAGTGGTCCTTCAAGCATCACCTCACTTTATGACCCCAGGGTTTTCCACACTTTTAGCTCAAGTCAGGCACTACATGGGCAGGAGGTGCTTCAAGCTCTGGGGCAGGCCACGGGATGCACTGTGGGAGTTACGCTCTAACCTTGTCTCCCTGCTTTTTAAAAAATAAAAATACAATACGGTGAATGCCTTTACTTATACTTCCACAGTAAATCCATCTTCAACAAGGTGCCAGCCTGAACCTCAGAGGCAGGATCCTTTCAGGGCCCTCAGGTCTGCATATAGGGCCAGCACACCCTAAGGCTGGCAGTACTCTGGATTATGGCTCTGTTTTTTGGAGGCTCTGCTTTCCAAAAGTTGCTGTTCCACCTCAGTCGGTGATTTGCTGCTGAGCAGGCTGTTCTCAGTGAGTGTCACTCTTTGAGAGCAAAATGTGCTCTTGTCCTATTAGCATCTCCTTTCTAGTGTGCACTGCAAGTCTATCAGATCATTTGGTGTTTCTCTCTATGTACAGATACTTTTGATTCATCTTCTTCAATTATCCAGAACATCTCCCTGTTCCTGGTACAAGACTGGGACACCATGACATTCCAGTTGCACTGAGACTCCCAATTAGTACAGGCAGATACTTTCATTAAAGCATAGCTAAATGACTTTCATCACTTTCTCTTTATTCATTTTTTTTTCTTGAAATATAATCTTTGTTAACCTTTTTCCTCTTCCCTTTTGAACCAAGAACAATGTTGCAGGATCCCATGGTAGGGAAAATAATCCCCATAATAAATACGAAGGCTCCATTTCAAAAGAGAATGGGCTTATTAAGGGTAACAGTTCGTTAACAGTCACTGTAAATTAGATGGATTTAATAACTTTAATTAGTGTAGCACTTTCTGACACAGAGCTTGAGGAGAATTCAGCTGTTCATTCTCATCTCCCTCCTGCACTTCTCTGAGTCTGAGGAAGCAGCCGCAATTCCTCTTAGTAAAAGCGAAACAGCTCTTACCTGAAGCAATGCAAAGTGCAGGAAAAAAACACTCTCTGTACAGACCATGGCCACTGGCGCTCCAGATTAGCAGTAAGAAACAGCACGACTGCAAAGTAAAACTGAAATATCAGGATCAACAGAAAGCCAAGTTTTCTCAGTGTTTCCCTTTGATTTCCTTGGTGTAACCGACCCCGTTCAGCCCTGCTTGCCTGCATCCTCAGGGAGAGGTGAGGAGTCTTCTCCATTTAAGGACTGAGAAGTGCACAAGCATTACTAATGCGGAGCGGTGAAATGAGGGAGCTACAGTATGTCACAGCTTCCTGAAGTTCAACCCTGTTAAGGTAGATGGAAATGTTGCTGGTAGGTCTCACATCACACGATTTCTCATTAGAGAAAACAAGAATAAGAGAAATACCATGTTTAATTCTATAGAGAGGTTTTTCCTACTCACTCCTTTTCCTATGGAATATTTCAGAATATGGAATATTTATCAGAACTGAAAACACTGGCATTTTGACCAAACCTCTTTTCATTCTTGTTTGAAGAAAATGTTTTCTTAAAGTAAAAAAAGACAAAATTTGCAGTCAGAGTGAAACATCTTAGTATTTTGTTTTAACGGCTTCGTGATTTAGGCCATGTCTTATTCTGTAGCTACAAATCTTGTTTATATTTCTTAAAATTTGTCATTAAGGTCATTTGATCTAATCAAACTTTCATTTCTCTACTGAACCGAAGAACACTTTTTAAAATTTCGTGTTATGATGTCACACAATTACATTTCTGATGGGACCGTATCTAATGGGATAAAATCTCTATGTAGGTGGCTGTCCTACCACCCCCAATTCAGAATGAAAATACGTTCCAAAAAGCGGACACCTGCCAAGGGACAAAACAGTGAGTTTTTAACCAGGTTAATGTCTAATCTTTTAACCAGCCCACTATTTTTGAGGTCTGAAGTCCTGCCTTTTCTCTCCAGAGAGGTGTGGGTTCAGCACACCCATCCCACGAAGAGCCTTCTGGAGGATGTAGCACATGTAAAACAATCACAGCAAGTTAAGCCCTGAATGTTTAAAAACCCTTCCTGGGCATGGGCAAATGACATCTTCCAAAAATATCTTTACACAGCCTGCCTATATTTCCACAGAAACTCCAGAAGTCCCTTCTCTGGTATCAGGCATGCCTCCCTCTTAAATTTCATCATTGTATCCTGTGACTTGGAGGTGTTACGATCTCTTTAGCGAAGTGGTCGAAAGGAGGCTTTGCTGAAGGCAATGATTCTTCACAACCAGACAGACAGAGACCACGTAGATGAATAAGTAAAAAGGTAAAGACTTTGCTTATTTCTTCATGCTCGAAGGAAATATATCATACTTCATTCCTTTCTAGCCAATGGACATGGACTGTATGGAAAATATTATATAGGCATACACGCATGCATCTGTGTATCTCCATACTTTTCATGGTCTTTCCTGGCAACACAGCATTATGCTTTCTCATCAACGTGGGCTTTTTTTTCCAATTTTTTTTTTAATTATGGATTTAGGTTATTGTGTGCCAACATTTATTTCCTGAAGCTTTGCTTTGGACCCCAGGGGAAATCCCTCAGTCCTGTGTTAAGCAATGCCGTGAAGTGTCCATGCAGTGCAGGGGTGAGAGCTGCCCTGGATGCAGAGGTGGCACCCAAAGGTTGGACACGTGGTGGCTACCATCGTGCCTCTGGTTGCAGATGACCAGTGTTCAAGAGCCAACACAGCCAGCCTGGCTCCCACTGACTGGAAGAGGCTGAGTATGTACCTCAGCCTCCTGGAGATGTTAGTCATGCCTAACAACCATGTCTCACACGGGAGACAAAATCCACTGACTTCTGGACACTTTGTGAAAATACTTAGTGCTGTGCAAATAATAACAGTACCAAAAGCTCAAGCCATAAAAATCTCTGTAGGTACTTGCAGATTTTATTTTCTTTCCTTAACACAAAGATTTGAAAGAAGGGATAAGTATCACAGATAGGCAATTCCTTTCAGAGGGGTTTCTTTATACATCTCCATGTGAAAGCTCTTGGTAAAGAAAGCAAAAATAAAGTAATGCTCTGAAATAAAATTTGTATAGATGTAGCTTTTTGTGAAGTGACATCCCGTTCCTCAAGACTTCCATGTAGCCTTTAGTCAGCCTTGTTTCTTACAGTTCTCTGTGCTTTGCATGGTAATTAGCTCCTCGCTTTATCAGTGGTGCGGTGCTCCCGGCTATTTCTTCAGCAGCTACCGCCGTTATCCTTGGCAGCAGCTCCTCGCCTCCTCCTGCCAGGCTGTGCGCCAACCGCATGTGTGTGCAGATGCTTGATGTTCTTCAGGCTGCGCCCACCGAGGAATGAAGGTAACGGGGCTCAGCGTCAGAGAGGAAAGAGGCTGGAGCCCGCTTCCACCCAACAGCTCCCCGAGACCTGCCGGTATCTCACTGATGGTTCATTGGAGGTTCAGTGAGGCGAGTTTGTTATGACAGATCGCAAAATGCAAAGGGAGGCAAACGAGCCGAGTTCATCAATGTCAGAATAAATACGGGCTAGCAACTCCTTGGCTTAGTTGGGAACAGCGGCCTCAAATCTTTTATTTTGTTTTAATTTTTTTATTTCTTTTTTCTTTTTTAAAGTAATTAAAATGTTTTTTGCACAAGTGTGCTGTGACACGCAGGCTGTCGAGAGGGTGGAGGGACTGCTTTGCGCAGATTGCCAGAACGGCTGACATCAGCCTTATGCCAGTGCTGGGTCACGCAGCCAGCACCAACGAAATAGTGTTTGGATCAGGGAAGTCCACTGATGTAAAAATAGCGTGACGAGTGCTCTGTGCTATTTGTTGCCTGCAGGCAATGCAATCTCTTCCTTTACTTCAGATTTCAAGACACATTTGCTACCTTTTTTTTTTTTTGTAATTGTAATATGGTCATGAAATTAAATTCAGGTTGCCAGATTCCTGGGCAGTGGAGCTTACTCTGTAATGTGAGTAGAGATGTAGCAGAGAAGAGTTTTTGAAGTGAAAATGGAGAGTTTTCCATACCAGCATCTATAGACACTTTTCAGGCATACCTTAGGTACGCATTGTGTTATATGGTATCATGACGAAAAAAAAAGTAATATGGCCTCAGGCCATATGAAATTAAAGTTGCTTGCTTTGTGCAGAGCATGGTCTCTTAACTTCCACTTCCAACTTGTTCTAGAAAAGTTTGATATCAGCAGTAATGTAGGATACTTCCAAGTATTCAAAGCAAAAATAAATTAAAAAGTTTATATTTGGCACACAAAAGATGAAGAACAAAGACAAAAATATAGAAATGGAGGGGTTTTTTCAAATACTGTGTTCAGTTTTGTGTATCTTGTCTTTGGTTTTGTGTTTCCATCTCTTTTTTTTTTTTTGTCTTTTGAGAGGCAGTGTGGTGATATTGAGAGAGATGTGAAAAGTTTTTTTAGTCCCTGCCCAGCGGTATGATGTGCTAGGGAAAATAGCTGAAGTTTTAGTTCTGTGGTAACGGAAAGTGTAATTACTTGCTGATGAGTATTTGCAGACTTACTTCATTACAGTTCTAGGAGGGATACTTAATTTTGTAACAGGAGTTTGTTTCTAAACCTAGTCTGAAATAGCCTATTGCCAAATTTACCTTCAGTAGTTTTATCTTCACACAAAAATAGAGCACATCATGTTACTGTACCTTCAATGTAGTGTACACAGCATAAGATGGTAGGTCATGTCATGCCTCCTTCTGTAAGATCACAATGGACTAGAATAGTGAACTCGAGGTCGGGCAGTAAATCCGTTGCTCTGCAAAAAACACTCTCATGATGAGGGCTTTACACTCTCCACTGTTGTTATTGTGGATGACCCCTCCCTGGAAGTGTTCAAGGCCAGGCTGGATGGGGCTTGGAGCAACCTGGTCTGGTGGGAGGTGTCCCTGCAGATGGCAGGGGGCTGGAACTAGATGATCCTTAAGGTCCCTTCCAACTCAAACCGTTCTATGGTTCTGTGATTCTATGATAGATTGGGTTTTGGAAAAGTAAAGGAGAAACTGTAGGGAAACCCATGGAGAAGAGAGAAATAAAAATTAGCTAATATGAACTTTAAAAATCTTAAATATCCAGAGGTGGTTGTGGTGTTTCTGTCTGTGTTGTCAGCTTCATTGGCAGCACAAACTCCTGCACTCGCATACCCACTCCAGTGTCAGGAGGGTCACATGCAGCGTTTTGTAGCTCCTGGGGGACAGGACTGAGAGCAGAACAGGGCTGTCTGCTCAGGGCTGCAGCATCCCAACAGCAGATAGAAGTAATTCTTCAAATGCTGGCGTTGTAGCATCCATAGTTCCTCTCCCTTGGAAATCAGTGGTGTAACTGGTGGAGGCTGGTGGACTGTGTTGCACCCGAAAGAGTCAATGTGATACATTTAACAATCACGGGTCCTATTCAGCAAAGATTTAGCGGGAGTGCTGACAATAAAGCACTTATGACTTCATATGAATTGGCATGAAATACTAGCCGCAAAAAAGTTACGAAACAGAGATTGTTCCCTTGCATATTCATGGCTGGTCGTACTTCTGACCTTGATCATAGTTGGTAGGCTACGAGCAGCTGCAGATCCAGACCTCCTCAGTCACTCAGCTCGGGCTGGGAAGCAACGGTGACCCTGTCCAGGAGCAGGACTTGTACAAACCGTTTTGATCTGGTAGGCACTGAGGTATCCGTTTTTGAAAATGCCTTGTGACTTTTTGGTGCCCAAATACAGATGTGGTAGAGAAGTCTGATTTCCAGGTAAGAAGAAATCAACACTTTGGAAAATCAGGTCACAGAATCACAGAATCACAGAATGTCAGGGGTTGGAAGGAACCTCAAAAGATCATCTAGTCCAACCCCCCTGCCAGAGCAGGATCACCTACAGTAGGTCATATAGAAACGCGTTCAGGCGGGTTTTGAATCGTTCTGATATTTCTCCAGGCAGGCACCTGAAAACTCAGGACCTCCAGGTGTTTTTTTAAAACGAGAGGAAAAGACCAAACTCACCTCCCTGCCAGCTCTTTGGGAGCAGTAATTAATCATATTGGCTTTGTTTCCATCCCTCCTTCCCACATGGGAAGACCTCAAGCCCCAGTCTCCTACTTCCTGAGTTAGTTCTGCTCGGCAAAAGGAAAAAAACCTTTCTTGAGGCAATTGTCAGGGAATTCAGTGTGGTGAAGTAAATCCTGAGAAAACTCGCTTGATCCTGGGGAGAGCTGCAGAAGATGGACACCTCCCCCAACATTAGTACCTCCATCCATGGTGTGCCCTCCCTTCCCATTTGTGCCGGGCAGAGCAAGGGGACTGTGGGCAGGGGACAGGCAGGAATGGGATGGGGGCATAAGGATGTCAGATTTTAAATGTATCATTATCAGAGTGTTGCCTACATTCTCAAAGACTGGATCAGTAGACCTAGGTCTATCCTCTGGCTTATTTAGGGAATGAATGCACATGGTAGGCTTTTTTAATATACTCAGTGCAACAGAGGTTTGCAAACTGGCCTGCAGCCTATTCTAAGGTGCTTATAAAAAAGCTTTTAAAAGAGTTAAGGTCACCAGAGTAGTCTAAAATTCTCAGCAGACATTTGAAATTCCACTGGAAATTTTGAAGAAATATGAAGCCCAGGTTTGCGATATCCACCTGAATGGATATCTTGCACTGCCTCCTCTTCACTGACAGAAATTTGGGTCCTAACCAAACAACCAAGCTGAGCATATAAGTGAGGCACCGACTCGGCAGTTCCTATGGAGAAATCCTATGTCCAAATCTCTGATTTCCCCTCTCCAGACTGTCTCTGGAAGAAGTCACCCTGTCAAGGAGAGCTGAATTGCTCTCTGTTCTCAGACCTACAATGTATGGGTGGGTTTAGGGTCAGCATTTTAGGAAATCAGAGTCTTCTGAGGACGGCTGTGCTGCCTAGGCCGTGCTCGGGGTCACCATGTCTGCAGCTCTGCCCTCAGCATCGCAGCTGCCGCTGCCCTCTACATCGCCAGGCTTCGCACAGGCAGTGTCGCTGCGGAGTCTTTCCTGCACAAATGATGCAGAGAGATGCTTTTTTTAAAATATAAATCAATGCACATATCGGATTTGTGTATATGCAGTCACCGTTTCTCTCACGCTTACTCATATGCAGTATAACCAAAACAGCAGGAACCACGACCAAAAGTGGTGTAAATAGAATCCCACGAATTTGTACGACTATGTAGCAATTGTATGTAAACACTGCAAATATTACATCTTCCTGCGGTGCTGATGGGGAGTAATTTGAGAATTTTAAGCAGTGCAACTTTTCAGCTGCTGCAAAGACTTGGCCTCATTTTGAAACTGTAATAGAGGTTGAGATATATTTTGTGTGACAACCATGTCCTCAAACCTGCTATTTGTTATTTCTTTTTAAAACACAAACAAACTGTTTTCTCATTTTGTTTACAGGACAGTGGAACAGGAGATAACAGCTGCATTGAAGAAATACTGCGGGTAGGAATCCTTAAAAAAATATGAGTTTTTTCCCAGTACCATTTTGCTTGCTGTAAGACAAGGGAATAACAAGAGTATTGCAATTACTGCTGTTAAAAATATTACTTTTGTAGATTGTCATGTTTCTAAGGAAAAAGTAGACAAAATTATTTCCTCATGAAAAATAATTGAAAAATCTGTGAAGACAACCTTCCAGAGCCTCTGGATTTTCCTCCTACTTTGTGCCAGCACAGCTGACCTTCATGCATGCAGAAGCAGATAATGGGATAAATTATAAACTGAAATGTACAATGATGTTTCAGGTTTACAAACCATGCAAAGTGCATGTTTCTATTAATCACAACTGTCAAAAATCTTAATTTTGAAGGGAGGTCTAGGAAGGTCATTTTCCACCTGGATTTAATTAGAATCCATTATGTAATGTCATTATGTCCATTATGTCCATTATATAATGACAATGTGCAAAATCTGTAGTTATTTCTGTCTTTCATTATTATTTCTTTTATCTCTGTAATTTCTAGTTTATTTTCATGGAGCAAATTAATACACATCTAGACACATCTTGGCTTGAATCACCTTTGATATTGATTATTTTCTGATACAGACAGATTTATAAATGAGGAAACATTTTCATATGTTTTAATTTGGGGTTTTTGATTCTTTTTAAAAATTGATAGTTCAGTAATTCACAATTCTTGTAAATCTGAAATAATAGTTATTGAAATACCAAACAAGGTAGATGGAATAGTAAAACCTCCTATTTTTACTGTGTCCGCTTCTAATTCTTAGATATCCACTACCCAGATATTTCAGGTTGTTTATAAACTACGGGGCTGTAAATATTTAGTTTAGAGATTAGTAGTGCATTAAGCCTTTTGCTTCTAAAGGCATTTCTCCATTCTCCCTGAATATGTTAAAAACAGCTTAAACTGGGCAAAGACTTTATCGAAGGGTGATGATGATGTATTGGTTATGACTTCGCTGACAGAGCTTTTACTTAGCTAACGTTTACAAAGTAGGCTTTTGTAGGATTGAACTGCATATTCAGTAAGCCTTAGCCTCGGTTCCTGCTGTTTTGTTATGAATTAGTAGCAGATAGTATAATTCAGGAGGGCTTTTTACATTTTTCGTGATGCAGTAAGTATGTGATGTGATGTGAGGTTCGTTCACCCCTTTTTTATGCAGGGCTTTTAAAATGAACCGGTATTTCTCCTTAGGTTGTACAATTTGGCTTGTGCAGTTAGGCAAAAAATGTAGAAACGACATTGTTCCTTCCACACAGAGAAACGTGGATATGTAAGAGACCCCAGCTGAGGAGAAAAATGCACTGTATGACTAGGGTTGGTAAGGTGCGTCTCCAAACTAGTGAACACAGCTGCTGCTCTCTCTGTTTTTTCCCTTGGGGACATTCCTCAAGAAATACTTTTGCAAAGCTTCGTAACAAAGCGTTCAGGACATCCTTGGATGGACAGGACCCTCTTGTTCATGAGGATTTATTCACGAATTCTTTCACTTTGCTTAAAAAATTAATAAAACAACCTACAGCTCAAAAGCTACACTTTGCATCAGCATCTTGCTATCTGCTGAGGCTTACCATGGCTAAAATCGAGAGCGTACTGTTTTCATCCCCTAGCTCTTGTCCCCCCAGAAATACTGTCATCATGGGTAACCTCTCCAATCTGCCCATCCTCCAGCTCTGCAAACAGGGTGTTGGTTTCTATTCTGAACTTCCTTGGTGTCTCTGTGTCTAAGACTACATGTAAATCTTGCAGACTGTTACTCTGTCACGTTTCTAGCTGAAGCTCTTTATTCACGGAGGTGTAAGTCTCAGGTCCAAATTCTCATTACACACCTTGATTGCAGCAACATCCTTTTCTTGGTTTTGACAGATGCAGTGTTACCCACCTCTGTTCATTCTGCTGCGCAGATCATTTTCCTAACTTGACATCTTGCCCAAAGACATTTGTCTCTACATCTCTGCACTGTCATCTCCTCTATCACATCAAGTACAGCTATTTCTCTCCGATTTTAAGGCCTCAAGACTACCAGTCTGTGCTAGCGTGTTAGCTTTCACTTTAGCTTACCTTGTGATCACAGAATCACAGAATTGTTGAGGCTGGAAAGGACCTCTGAGATCATCAAGTCCAGCCTGTGACCCAGCACCACCACATCTGTCAGACCACGGCACTAAGTGCCACATCCAGCCTCTCCTTAAACACCTCCAGGGATAGTGACTCCACCACTTCCCTGGGCAATGCATCCCAATGCCTGATCAAGCAGGCACTGAGGCTGTGATGCCAGCCTCCATCACAATATTGCTTTTACATCAATTAATTTCTCCCATGCTTCTGATCAGATCTGGGAAGGGCCTTGATCCTAATGAGCTCCATCCCTACCTTTAGGTCCTCTTTTAGGAGCCTCTATTTTCACCAAGGACTGTGGAAAAAGAGTTGCGAGGTCAGGGCTGTAACACTGTTGCTCAACTTGAACACTGTTGTCACACCTGTCTCTTGTAGTGCCCTGTCAGGTTGAATATAACCCTCTGCTCTCTTTTGTCCTGAAAAGTGAACTTTGTGTGTCAGGGAAACGCTGTGTAGTACAAAAGCAAGGCTTAGGTACTCTCGCAATACAAATCCAGGTCAGCAGTGGTTGTTACTGATAATTAGTGAAAACAGCAACAGTAATAATGTGCCCTTGCTACTCAATTTGTAAACTGCTTTGTAAAATCCAGTCTTTCACAGCCCTCTCTGTGTCCTCTTTTTGTTCTGAACAGATACGTTCAGTTTTAACACCGATTTTCTGGTTACCTGAAACAGACTGTTTATATAAGGACTGCTGGCTCCCTAGTTTTGTCAGAGGTGCTATTCACACGGTAAAGCCAAAGTTTAGCTTCTTTTTGGATGGAATATGTGCAGTTCCCATATGGGTGCCCAAAGGCAATCAATGAAAAGCTACAGGAGCTGCGATCCTTGTGTTGCCCTCAGAAGAGATGGCTGGCACACTGAAATGGGTTTATTATAGGAATGGCCAGTCTACTGCATGGAGCGTCTGCAAAAAGAAAAAAGTGCTTGAAAAGTGTCTTTTTGAGGAATGATGCACCCTATTTTAGGTGTCTCTTGCAAAACACAAAGCAAAAAACATCTTTTCTTTCTAGGTAGTGTGTTCCCTGCACAAGTCAGGCTGTGGCTTTTCCAAGGGATAGATACTTACACTGCATGTCCATGTTTCCCCAGTCAAGATGAAGGGCAGTAGAAAATGTCCCCCAAGTATGCTCTATCTGCTTCCCTGTGTTTCCTTCCCCTGACAGGTCAGAAGAGGCAAGTGCTGGTTTGTGCATAGATCATGTCATCCTCTAGTTTCAGGACATGGCCAGAGCTAACACCTAGACCTGGGCTGCAAAATCAGTTTAGGGATAACTTTAAAATCACCAAATCGTATTTTACACTAGCTGTGATGAGAATTTTGTCTTTGTGCTCTCTGGTGCAACGCAGCGTGCCACAGCTTAAATCTAGCCTTTTTTGATGTTGTTTTACCCAATGTATTGGAGCTCTGTAGACTTGGTAAATTGACAGATTCTTCTACACGAAACTGCAGCTTCCAGAGAAAGCCCCCAAGAACTGAAATGCAGAACCGCTTCAAGTCCTGAAGGAGGTTGATTAACAAGACAGTAACCCTGTTGAGATTGGAGCTGTTGTAAGGACTCCCGCCAAGTTTATAATCACTGCAGGAATCTTGAACCTCATCTAACCCTGTGCACTAGTTTATAACAACTTCTTCAAAGTGTAGTGACTTCTCTGTCCAGCTGCAGGCACGCACATCGAGGATAGAAAAACTTCTAAGAGAGCCTTCGATGTAAATAAATCCAGTGAGACCAAGTTACAGATGTAATGTCAAATCAAGACAGAAAAGCCTCGTTACTTGGCAGGAGCTGTAAAAGGCAGTTCCTTTTAAGCTTTATCATTCTTGGTGGAGAACACGGTAGACAACTTTGAAGCAGAAAATAGGAGTTAATACTACACAAATATCGTTTATTCTACCATGCCCAGAGCAGTTGCTCTCTGAGTTCCTGAGGCACCACCAAAGCCAACCTATTAATTTCCTTGCTAAAACACAGGCTTGCTAAGCAAGATTAGTAATTTTGGCTGATTTCTATTTGATTTTGTTAGTGCGAGGAGCTGTGTATTTTGTTATGAGTGGTGGAGTTTGGGGTAGACAGTTATTTTGCTGTAGTACCTGTGAAAAATGGGAGCAGCAAAGAGTCCTGCCTCTCCACTAAGTTAACTGTTGTGACCAATATCGAATGCGCTCTGAGTATGTTTGCTATGGATTTAAGGAGAAAGGGAGTGTGTTAAGTGCAGGCAGTTCTTGGTTTGTAAGATAAGTGGTTGGGAATTGATCCGGCTATTCTTACAGTCTTAGGAGTGATTTCCTAGAGTTGTAGCTTTGTTGAAAGAAACCCACAGGCAAGCTGAGCTTTTAATTATTGAAGATGTTCCCTGTGAATTCCCTGGGTTTTGCTGTGTTGACATGAGAGGTGTCATTGAACGTCCTTTGAGACAGACGTAGCTTGAGTGTTTGGCCTGCAAACAGTGTTTGTCTGCAGGATAGGGCAACAAGGGGAAGCTGATGGAGCAACAGGAATACAGAGAAAGGGCTGAAGGAAAACCAAGCACGACCGGTTAACAGGGAAGAAGCCATGGAAGAAACAGGATAAGGTGTGGGATTTCTTTCGGGGAAGATAGAAAAAGCGGTTGGGGAGGCAGTGAAAGGACTAAGAGTCTAACTGCAAACATCCCTCCCAGTGAAGGACAATTCTACTTGGTGCCACGAGCCTTCTGACCATGGGTGAGCACCTGTGGGCACCCTCACATATAGGTTGTGACTCCACATGGCCACAGGACATCCGCTTACAAAAACACAACATTTGAAGTGTGATGACTTCGATGGGTGATTTACTTGAATCTCTCTACCCTGTGAAACTAATCAGAGTATGTAAAGCACAGTACTTCTTATTTGATCAACATAAAAACCTGAATGAAAACAGAATCTAATTCTGCATTTTTCCTCTTCCCCACTTGGGATCCCTTGGCTCATTAGCAGGCTTGCTAATTCTTTAGCAGAAAGCATTAAGGATCAGCCCATCAAATATTCAGGGTTTTTTGCAAGCCTGAACAGCCGTATGTGCTGTGAGATCAGCTGCACTCCATCAGCTGATTGAATTAAAACAAGAGCAGAGGTAAATTAGAAACTGTCTGCACAAGACAAATCCTGTGAAAACATGAAATCCTACCAAACACACTGTCACTGTGAATAAGCATCACAGTCAGTGGAGCACGTGTCAATACTTAAGAGGGGAGAAAAATCAGTTTCTTGGAGGTAGGTTGTTAGTTCAACAACTGTGAACTGCTGCCTTGTAAATGTTAATGACTGTAAGATCCCACTGGCTGCAGTTAAGCTCCTGGTGGAGTCGGACATGTGAAGAATTACAGAACACAAATATGGTAATCAGCAGTATATTTCTAAACACTCCTCTTGCTTTCCAAAGCAGAGGGAAAAGCCTACAGCTGGAACGAGACCCACTTTGCTGCACGGCGCTGGTGCAATTGCTACCTCTGCACTAGCAGAGCGTTTTATTGCAGTCTCACTGCTGGAAAGAAATTACTGGGCAACTTTGGGAGGGAGGCGAGAAGGCCACCCTCTGTGGGGAAATTTGGGTTGGCTTTTGTGTCTGAGCCCCGTGGGAAACCCCTGAAAAAGTTTCAGGAGGAACAGAACAACTTCAGGCAAAAGAGAGGTGGAGGGGGGAAGAGAGAAGGTATGGAGACTTAGAAGCAGCCTCAGTTTGCTGACACTACCTTTCTTCCTTGGTCTCATTGAATACAGAAGAACTCCAAAGTGTCAGGATCGTATTAAAAATGTATCAGATGCATAAAATATCATTTGTTTTCATTGCAATCTTTCAGGAGAACTTTCACAGCATGGATTTGCTTTTAGTATCCTGAATTTCAGAGCAATTAAAGCATTATTTTGGTTGATGTGTACTGTTCATTGCATTTCTTCAGTATTACTCTTTTTGTCTTTCCTACCCAAATAAATACAAACATTCATACCCAAGAGTGTTTGGAAAAACGTGTCATTTCACCCAAAGCACTAAATCCCAGAAGTGTTAACACACAGTTCAAGTCATCTAATCCGACCTCCAGTATTCACCTATTAACATCGCCCTTTTTACCTCACTGTGACATCCAGTATCTTTTCTACAGCAGTGGCTGTCTGCAGTGATTTCCCTAGGACAGCTTTCCTCCAGCCAGACTGGGTACGGCTGGTGGTGTAGATGGCAGCACCGTGGAGCTTCCGTAAGCTTCCTTGAGTTCCCCCAGCTTTTCAATGGGAATTAGCAGTCCGTACGATACATTGTGCTGCTGGAGCAAAATTAGCAGCAGTACCAGAGCTAGCTAAAGATATTTTGGCTTTGTCCACATAAGCTACAGTTACTGCAGAGAAGGCATACCTGTGTACACCATCATCCCTTTTACTCCTCGCATCTTGGCAACTTTCAGGATCCATCGTCTGTATGTGGTACCTCAGGCTTTCTCTGTATGTCTGCTGCAGTCACTCTCTCTCTCCATCTAAAAGGCTGGGAGGAGATTCCTCAACTTTTTACAGCTTTGGTCCCTTCTCAGATCATCAGAATGCCTGTGCAGGTGATCTGTTACTTGTTGTCAGCTCATCTGAACAGAAACTGCTCCTGGTTTGGGCACCATGCATGGCACATCCTTTTTATTGCCCACATTGTGGTTTCAACTGTCAATAAACCTTCGCAGACAGCACATTAAATGCACACATACAAACATCGCTTTCCTGGCCCTTAACAGTCTGAGATACTGAGCATCATGTAAAATGGCACTAAAATACTATACTGACAGTGATAAAGTCAACCAACCATTAATTAGTTGTACATCAACAGCCCTCCTGAATTGCCACACCTGGATTTTTTGCTGCAATCACTGCTGTCATTGAAATGAGTGTCTTAAAGGAGTTTAAGGTTTGAAGTGTGCTGTGTATTTAAACGTTGAACTTAATAAATCTCAGCATCAATGAAAAAATCCCACCTTAAAAAGGCAAAAAGTATAAATAGTCTAATCGAAACAGGAGATCAAGCTAGCGACTCCTATGATGGGAATCAGACTTAGAGCAAATGCCTCTCAGAGGTAATCTGCCTTCCAGCCTTCCAGGTCCTGATGCAGGACATGGAGGCACTTTCTGTGGCATTAGCGACTCATGTTCTGTGGCACTGACGTTTTCAAATATAGCAACATCTAATCTGTTTTGAACTGTATAGGGTGGTACAGAGGACAGAGACCAATATTCTTTTTAGAACACAAGTAGCCAATGTGCGAAGGCTTTGTGTTAGGAAAAGACAGGCAAGTATAAAAGAGCTGATGAAACACTCTCGTGCTAATGTGTTGGAATTAATTTTCCAAATTGCTGTTTTGTAGTGAGTGTATACACCCTGTTATTTGACAAAGCAAGAGAGAGTCCAGAATGAATTATCCAGCCTCTCTACTATACAAAAATAATACAGGAAAATAGTTACTAATTTTCCCCTCTGTTTAGAGTGTTTCACAAAGCTGGAAAAGAGGCACAATCACCATCTTGTTCCAATACAGAGAAATGATTCCTTGTTATTAGTGGCAAGGAGCCAGATAGAGCCTCATTTAGTACATCCCTGCCACAGTTCCTCTGAGGCCAACAGAATGATGCATATTAATACCAGAAAGGGTCTATGCTATCAGTCCTAATGAAAGAAGAATAAAACTTGTGTAATAGCAGGTATTTGCACTGCTGGGAGCCTGGGGTTTGATGCCTTCATCTCCCACCTTTAGAGAGCAACCTGCTTTCTACCCCCTTGGTAAAATTCACTCAAAACAGTGAGACCACAGAGAAGGTGTGACTTGAGATGCTGACATCCTCCAGTAAACCCTATGGTGACAGTGATTTTTTTCTTGGTTAAATGAACATTAATGCAAAAGACTCATCAGACAATGAAACTAGATGCTGTTGTGTGACGTATTTATCAGGCATTGGAATGGGTTGCGCAGGGCAGCGGTGGAGTCCTCTTCCCTGGAGGTATTTAAGAGTTGAATAGGCACAAGGCTTAGGGATATGGTTTAGTTGAGGACTTGTCAGTGTTAGGTCAATGATTGGACTCAATGATCTTAAAGGTCTTTTCCAATCTAGGCAATTCTGTGATTCTGTATTTTCCATCCAAGTTAACATTCCCATTCTCTTCACCATGTTTCCAGGGATGGCTGTGGAGTAGGGGAGGGAGAGAGGGAAGGCTTCTCATAGTGTGCGTGTGTTCTGAGCTGTGGACTGCAGCTGTGTCTGCAGAGCTGGGCAATCACTGCCCCACAGTCTCCAGCACCTAAGCACACAGCCCTGGTTTGCCGTGTGAGCCCACAGGGTGACAGACCTACTGCCATCCCCACCTTAAGATGAGTCTCTGAAAACCTACTTTGGATCAAGTTGTGGGTTTCAGCAGCTGATGTTACACACGTTTCAGCCATGCACCTTGACCTCTCCACTATGCTAATATTATCAGTAGACATGCTCTTATATCCCGGTAGTTGCCCTGTGGTGCCTGGTTTTCCACAACTGGAGGTGATCATCAAGAACTCTCCCACCACTGTCACATTTTGGTCTGACTCAGGAAGCGTGAGCTCTCTATTTATGTCTGAGAAAGGCAGCTTTCCTCATCTGGGAGCCGAGACAAATATTCTTTCGTTAATCTTATTTAATCATATTTAGAAGCAACACATGAGTTACCAGTTAGCTTCACTTGGCAGAAAGACTTCAAGGAAATAGCAGGAGAAAAGAGGAGTCTGCTAAAAGGAAATTAAATAGCTTTCAAGAATATTCCATCGCAATGTCTATACTAATAAGTAAAAAGGACTAATAATTGTTCTCTTACCCCAAGGCCAATCAGTCTAGCATGGTTCTTGTCCAAAGAGCTAAACTTTCTTACAGCCACAAAGCAGAGTGGCTTTACCCACACTGCCTATTGGGAGAGGCCCCTGGGCATGCAGGGATTTTCTCCACAGGAGCTGGCCCCAGTCAAAACCATGCTGGTCTCCGTGATTTGAGGGCCGGTTTAGCTCAATGAGTTGAGCGTGGTGCTTGAAACACCAAAGGTTGCAGGTTCGATTCCCATTCGGTTCTCACGTGTTGCCTGACCTAGGCGAGGGGTGGCGTCCCTGCTCACAACAGGGAGGTTGGATTAAAATGATCTCTAAGGTCCCTTCCAGCCCAGGCCATTCTGTGATTCTATGATTTAATGATGTGCACAGCTGTGGCCTGGCGCTCAGGTATGTGGTCCTGTTGGTGTGTTCAGAGAGATGTGGTCTGACTTTTCTATACGATGCGCTGGGCTTCCTCCTGGCTTGTGCAAAATACCCAAAGACCATGGAGAATTCAGTACTACCCACACTGCAAAAATTGTGATTGCAAATGTCTAGCATTTTTTAATTCATTATATTTTGGCATCTTTTTGCCATAGCAGTTTGTTGCCCTTGGGGCCATATTGGGTTAGTTTTTTTCTTTGAAAATGTGAAAAGTAAAAGCTGTTTCTGAAGGAAAGACAAGAACATACAGTCATTCGTCTGCAGGACGCAAAGTGCTACTAATAGAATATTTTAGGAGAGACTGACTGAATACTGATCAGGTTTTCACCAACCAAAATGCCATAGTATCTGTCCTTTATGACTAGTGCTAAATGCAACGTGCTGCATATGATGCATTGTGTCATTCTTAGAGTTATTTTGGATTTAGTAGCTTAGGAAGCAAAATGCTATCAGATGTGCTTCAGAAGTGAGGTACTTGGAAAAGATCCAGTTATTTCATGTACAAATTATTGATGTTGCCTTGAATGGTAGCATTCTGACTCAGTCAGCACCACTGTACAGGTTATAATGAAGACGATGGTAAACTGTCATATTTCTGGCAGCTTCTGAAAACTTATTTTTTGACAAGGAATTATTTTAATTAAAAATACAGATTCTTCACAATAATATTGACTATGCTTAAAGTTACCCAGACATAAAAGGGCTTACATATAAACTTCAGTTAAAAAAACATGCAATTTTGTGTAGAAATTGCAAGTCTGTCACTTCACCCTTGGGGGGAAAAAATTATTCAGAATAATGACAATAGCTTGGTGGGAGAGAAAGTGGGCTTCATGCAGTAAAAAAGTTTCTCTCCAGCTGTGTGGGTTTTCCACAGGCTTTTTTTCATTAATATTATCAAGTTATTTGTTATTTACTCATGAATGCTGAATAAATACCGAGCAAATTCAAGACATTATTAATTTTCCTTGCATTGCATCTACGCATATGTAATGGTTCATTATAGCCCCGAGTTTTCAACATATTCCAGTGTAAATGAGAAGAGCCCAATTAAAAAAATTGTAGACCTTGATCCAACCTTTGTTGACTTCAGATCCTGATGTTGAATTGAGCACCAAAAGAGAAAATTATGCCAATTAAATTGAGTAAACATTTTCTTCATTTATCTGGGTGGCTTTTTTCTGTCAGTGAAAACTATTTTTTCGCTAAAAATGCCAACCCTTAGAAACTTAATGAGTATTAATGAAAAGCTGGAATAATTTAACATGGACAAAAAGAGGGTAATTTTCCTTAGACATTTCGTTAGTACGAACTGAATCCTAAAAGGCCTATTCTCCTTGTGGTTTGTCAGAATAATTCTCATTATAGTCAATAGGAACCAGGTATATATGCATCAATAGCAGAATAGACTGCTAAATATAGTTGCTGCCGCGGCAGCTGGTTCCCTCTCTTGTTCCATCGGATGGGGAGGCTGGAAGCTGCAGCAGCCTCACAATATAAGAAAGATGATGTTTGAAGAATTGTTGTGGCGTTTTTTTCCTGAGAACAGGGGCATGAGCTCAATTTCGTGCTTCCAGGCACTTAAGACTTTTCCCAAGCGGATGAACAGTCTTCGACCTGCTGTGTTTGGACCCACCACTCAGGGCCGACGGGTGTGCAGCCATCCCTTACCTTGAGCAGGCTACCCAAATTTGCTGTACACACCACATTTTCCAAAATGTGTAACCACTGCAGGTTCTGGGATCATTCTGAAAAAAATAGATGGTTGGGGCTTTTCCCCATTAACCAAAGAAGCAGTGTACCTCTCAAGAGAAAGCAATAAAATACCATCTTTTATTCGCCTCCTCTAAAGTTCCCCATCGTTTTTTTGCTGTCACTCCTTGGCTCTCTTGCATCTGAAGATGACATTTCCACCCTGTCTTCTAGGCTCAGCCTGGCTTTCCTTCTCCCTCCCCTCCCAGGCAGCAGCATCTTTCATCCTCCCTGGTGTCTCCCTGCTCAGAGAGCTGCCCCCAGGCTCTCCTCTCCTAAACAAGCTGCCTTCATCTCTGGGCCCTTGGAGTCACTTAGGCTCTGCAATTTTTTTTTTTAAGACCCGGGGTTAGCATCTGTTATCTCTTTTCTCTTGTCTGGGATTTTTCTGCTATCCAAATCTAGACCCCTGTGAAGAGGCAGGGTCCTTAACCTGTTGTTTTCCTTGGGTAAGTTCTATTCATGTGCTGATAATCTTCAGCTATTGACTGTTTTGTGGACAGACATTGACTTCTTTTCCTTGCCTTCTTAGCTCACAGGGTATAAAGCATTACATAGTAAAAAACAGCCATAAGGAATTCGTAAATTATACATAGGCAAATTCCCCAAATCATCAGATATTCCGTTTTGTAAAGGATGTTCCCTATCAGTTATTGTTTCTGTGGTATATGTACCTTTCCATCTTTTCATCTAAGCTTTCATGGCTTTATGAATTTTTCCTTCTTTCTTCCTTTTTTTTTTTTCTTTTTGTAGTTTCACTGAATTCTGATTTAAAACAAACCAAAAGGAGTCTGCTTTTTTGCCCTTCTCTCCATCTCTCTTTGCCAGCAGAAACCACACAGGTTGGATGGGCAGGTGAAGGGAGTTCTCATCTGAATCAGACCTGAAGTCTGGTTTCAGTGTCCCATCTCCTGAACCCATGATGCCAGAGAAGGAGCCAGCCTGTCCAGCAATGCCTGTGCTTTCGGTACTCTCACGTAGCCCCTGGCAGCATTTCTGGCTGCAGCAGCTTTGCGAATGTGCAAGGCTGCGAATCCAGCTTGAAAATGTCCCTTGTCACATGCCTCACTTGGCAAAAGATAATTCAGAAGTCATGTGGCACTGAAAAAGCCATGCCAGCTGAATAGTGTGTGCAAATCTTAGCGAGCTCAATACATGCAGAAATAGGCTGATCTGTGATGCGTCTTGTTCTGTCTGTTCAGGTGCCTCTATTTTGGCCAACAGTCATCAGATTGGTAATCATTGCTGAGTACATTCTAAGAACCATGCAGGATCTGGTTAGGCAAGAAGTAACTCATTAGGGTGGAACCATAATTATGTGGTCCATTGCAATGTGTCCTCAACTTTTCCACAAAACACAGCGCTCTTACTAAATTTTTTATCAAAGTCTCACCCTACACTTTTGTTCTCTTGCAGCAGTGATAGAATCTAAGTATTACAATTAAAAAGTTGGATGTCTTTAAAATACAAAGCAAGGATTTTGAAAGCTTTGTTGGCTTGGCAGATGCATTTTTATGAAGCTCATATCCCAAAATAAAAGTGCTTTAAGAATCCTGCAACTCAAAGTGTGTTAAAGTGTATGAAAATGGAGGGTTCTGTGAGACAAAGATAAGGGGAATTAAATGCTGAAGCCAGCAGAGGTAAAAGGGAAAATGTAGCTGATCTTACACCCATCCGACCTAGCCATTCCTCTCCAGCTCATGTCTGCTCATCCCTCTGCAGCTCTGCTGCTGTGTCTGAACCCAGATGGCTTCAGGGTCAGTCCAGCCAAGCACTGCACTATTTTTCTGGTGTGCAACAAGTCAGGCTCCCACTGTGAATCACCTTTGCGCTGCTGCCTGCTCTCATGCACCGAGTTCTGTGAGAACCTGGAAAGAGCAGGCACCTAGACCCAAGTTCAGCATCAGAGGCAGTCAGTTTGAGCATCCCTTGCAAAACAGACACAGCATTGACAGCTAAACTCTTTGCCTTGGTTCCAAGCAGGAGGGATGCATGAAACTCGTGGCAGATGTAAAATGCAAAAAAATTTGTAAGGAACTGCAAAATTAAATACTTTGTTAAGAGAAGCAAAATTAAATACTTTGTTAAGAGAATACTGTTGATCCATCTGACTCCATCTAAACTGGTGATAGTCAAGAGGTAGCTCTAATCTCACGTGTCTGACTGTGACCTAACATCAGGGCAACAGACCTGCATAAATCAGTCCAGGCAACTTCTCTGCACCCTGGTTTCAGCCCGAAATCCCCTGGATGTGTGGGTTGAAGGAATTCGCAGTATAGCTCAGCTGATTTTTGGATCTGGGTGATGGGAGGACAAGGAGCATAGAGAGCAATGAACAACACTACAGGTGAATTTAGACTAAGGCAGAAAGAAAACATTATGTTCCAGAACTATCTGATGTTTAAGTCATTTATCTCAAAACAGAATTAAGGCGTGAGAAAGTCTATAAAGTGCACAACTGCATTTCTCTGCCAAATTACAGAATTTCTTCTGTTTGGAATAATGACTGTAAATTCCTTGCTATCACGGAGACTATTTAAGGTCACATCTACCAAAGCATATTCTAAGAAAGTTCAGACCTTTTGTGTCTGACACTTGCATTCTGATTATCTGTCTGGAGGCAAAGCTCCTCATTTTGATATGTAATGAATAAAAAGCAAAAGTGGAAGGAATCAAGATAATGAATTTGCAGGATAATTTTACTAATTATCTTGTTTCTGATCATAGAACCAAGGCACTGCAAGTCAATCCTACCACAGCTATTAATATGCAGTGCCTAAAGCTGTTCTTGTAACATTTATTACTCATATTGCTGGTTCTACACAAGTTGATAGTTTTCTATTCAATTTGCAAAAGTGAAGTCGCTAACATGTTCCTTGTTCTAAGCATAACATGTTAAATTATACAGTTTCATCAAAGTCTAAGGTAAATGGGAGTATTTAAAATAAGATGTTTACTACGTTAATGTAACAACAGTGAGTTGAGAAGTAATTTATCTCACCCTGTTGTAGTTATTTGAAGATAGGTATCTAATCTAAGTTCTGAATTTAACCTCCCCAATGGCATCCTGGGGTGTATTAGAAGGGGAATAGCAAGTAGGCTGAGAGGGGTCCTCCTTCCCCTCTACTCTGCCCTGGTGAGACCACATCTGGAATATTGTGTCCAGTTCTGGGCCCCTCAGTTCAAGAAGGACAGGGAACTGCTTGAGAGAGTCCAGCGCAGAGCCACAGAGGTGATGAAGGGAGTGGAACATCTCCCTTATGAGGAAAGGCTGAAGGACCTGAGTCTCTTTAGCTTGGAGAAGAGGAGGCTGAGAGGTGACCTCATAAATGTTTATAAATATGTCAAGGGGGAGCGTCAGGAGGACGGTGCCAGGCTCTTTTCAGTGATGTCCAACTGCAGGACAAGGGGCAATGGGTACAAGCCGGAGCACAGGAGGTTCCACAAAAACATTAGGAAAAGCTTTTTGACTGTGAGGGTGACAGAGCACTGGCACAGGCTGCCCAGAGAGGTTGTGGAGTCTCCTTCCCTGGAGACATTCAAAACCCGCCTGGACGCATTCCTGTGTGACCTACTCTAGATGATCCCCCTGTCAGAGGGGGGTTGGACTAGATGGTCTTTTGAGGTCCCTTCCAACCGCTGACATTGTGTGATACTGTGATTCTGTGCGATTCCCTAGATAGTCAAGGGAGAGAGGATGGGACAAACTGTCCTCTGAAAATGCCTCTCTCCTCACCAGCTACAGAGGGATCCCAGTCAATTTGCTGAAATGGACAATGAATTTTTTTTTATGACTAAAGCTAAGAGGGATTAAAATTTGTTGTTGGGAAATGGGAAATAGGAAACTTTTCAGCAAGAAAAAAGCCAAAAACCACCAATAGTGCTGTGAGGTTATGTTTGGCCCACCAGCCATTTGGTTAGCAAAGCTTAGACGATTATTGAAGAACACAAGCATGGAGTCCATACTGATTGTCTACCTTTGGGAACAGCTCAAGAACACGAAAACGTGTCTATCAAAGTACACCGTTGATACCCACAATGCAGTGACAAAATGGACAATCTTGGGAGCCATAACAAGATGCTCATTGTGGTTTTAGGAAAAGGAACTAATGTGAACAGAGATGAGTGAGGATAAAAAATTATGAGGTTAAAAATATGTGCAAGATAAAAGAAAATACAGTACTGCAGAAGTGACCTGTGAGGGGAAGGAGGTCGATCCTGGCTCCTACCTATCTGTTCTGCATCCCAGAGGACCAGAAGGAACTCAGTCTCCTCGCTCCCCAGAGCAGCAGAGAGTTGTCTCCCTTTATAATTGACCACGAGTCTCCTCAACTGTGTGTGTGGCCTTTGCTGTTGTGCCCTCCTCTATGCCAGAGTTCTCCTATGTAGAAAAGTCTGGGTTTTGGTTCATTATGATGCAAAAGGGAAAAAAAAGAGAAAATCCTGAGGCATTAGAAATACAGTATTCCATAGGGTGGCCCTAAAGGGGGTGCTCTGTGAAAATGGCACGACAGACCCTGACCCTATAATCTCCTTTATGTGTCATCCTGGCTTGATTCTGTGGACATGATGTTTCTGCCCTGCTCAGTGTTCGTCTGAGCATGTATAGAGCTTCAGCCTATAGGCCTTGGCACTGCCCATTTGATGGAGAGCATTGTAATGTGCATACAATTTTGGCTTAGAAAAGAATAAAAATCCTCCAAAAAATATCTATTCAGACTAGTCCTGCAGCAAGCTAAGATTCCATAAAGTTTTTGATAACTAAATCCATTTATCGCTCCCTTCAAATCATTTCCCTTAATATTAGACAAAACTACAGCGCAATAAAAAACAATAATGGTCAGGCAGTTGGCTTAATAAAAGAGTCTTTTGAACTACTATTATAACATAGAAAAAAGGTCAGCCGTTTCAGCATAGGTCTTAAAGTTAGCTGAAAATGTTTGTAATATTAACAGAAGAATCAAAGCTACTTCTCTGCTAACCATGCTACAAATAAGGAGGGTGCAAGTAAGGACTTTAGAAGGCCCGGAGGACTCTGCTTTAATAAGCGAGTCATCTAAAAGCACTGTTGCAGACATCCAGAGGGTACAAAATAACCCAGACCAAAAACAATCTGACTGCAGAGAGGCGTTAGAAGACAACAGGTTCTCTCTAGACAACTGGATAAAACTGGACAGTTTTGAAACATAAAAATTTATCATGCTGCCTTTTCAGTCTCTGCTTCGTGGTTTGGTTTGGCTTTTCTCTCCCACAGAAGTTCATCAGAAACATTAAAAGCCAAAATCGAGTGCTATTTGCAGGTTTTGTTTCTGTTGTTGTATGAAATTGAGAGCATACCGTGTTATAAATAAAAGCTTGTAAGTAAATTCCCAGCACATTAGAACCTGCCTAACTGGAGATTAAGATGGGCTGAAGTCACTGACTCAGATCATAAACAGTGCCACCGTTAGCCGAAATGATTAATCACTGTGGTATGAAAGAAGAGAGGAAATTTGTTAAAAAATAAGCAGGGGGCAGGATGCTAACTCCAGGGGCACGCTGATTGGCTCTTTAATAATGTATAACGAAGCGCGTGCCAGATCAAAAGCAAATCACATGCAGCTGGCAGAAAATGAAATGGCATTAGGCAAAGTATTTGTCTAGCTATGAGGCTCTTTAGGAAACTGCTGTCTATTAATGTAGTGTCTGTTAACATTTTTCAAATTAATTTTGGCTCATAGAGACCCCATAAATAGAACATGGTATATGCATTTTGTATATATGCACACACACATATGGAGATATCCATATGTATGCATTATATATTATGAATACAGCAAACAGTTAGTCACAACTTTGAAAAATTACCAGCCGTTATTAGCAGCTATTCAGGCTAATTAAATCATGTTCACATTCTTATTTTAATTGTTACTCTGTGTGTGAGTGCGTGATGAATAATTGTTACTTGGTTGTGTTGTGATGCTATTTTTGCTGCAAGAGAATTTGACAGTCTACAGCAGAGGGAAGAGAAGAGATGTGCACTGACGCCACATCCCTCTTCCTCACTGGTTACGACGTCGGCTTTTAAAATCTATGAGGGACACACCTGTCTGCCCGGCACCTTCAGCTTTGAGTGGGCTGGCTCAGCAGCAGCCGTGGGAAGCCAGGGAGTGATGCTCACACAGGGAGGTGTTTTTCCAGAAGTTTTGGGTTTCTAGGACACTCTTATGCCCATTGATGGCTGAGATTAGGCTTTTGCAGAAGTCCTGAGGCATGTGCTTCTGCATCTAGATGCAGCATGGACCTGTTTTTAATCAGGTCAAAGCCTGTCACACAACACCTGGCCTGAAAGCCCAGGGCTGTCCCTCTCCAGCCCTGCGGTCTAACCCTCAGATTGGAAATGTGACCCTTGGTCATGCCTTCCGGGCTGCTGGCTTGGGCTTTTTTGCCTCGCCTGAAGTCCAGCTTCAACAGGAGGGAGCGGGCAGCGTTCCCTCCCAAAACTTAGTGTGGTCTGAAGGTCTCCTGGGGAGCAGGAGCCACCTGCAGCTGATGAGAGCCTGGAAAGTCGCTGCTCCTGAGGTCGACCTGAGCAGCGGAGCGCCAACCAGCTTCTCTGGCGCTAAATATTTGAAAGGCAGCATTGCTCTGCGCCATTGCACGATAAGCGGTGCCGCTTCGCCGTCATGCTGCCCCGTTCTTGTCAGAAGCAGAGCAGGCACCATCAGCTGACGCGAGCGGCACATGCGGAGGGAAAACAGAGCTCGCACAGGCTGGCAGCCCCGCGCCTTTCTGCAATTACCAACAACAGTTTGTTTCTGTCACCGCTTACTAAAAACATGGCATAGCTACTGAAATAAGTGAGCACTTAAGGGAAACCCAGACCTTTTATATCTGCCACTTATTTCCTGATTATCTTCCTGGAGGTCAGGCCCTTCATTTTGACACTTAATGAATAAAATGCCCACGTTGCAGGAAATGGGATAATGAATTGTGAAAAGACATAATCAGCAATGACTAAATAATTAAGGGAATTGAAATGTAGAGTCATGTGGGAATGTATTAATAATAACATGATTTTTCCATATGCTAAAAAATTCTGTCTGTTTTTAGAAAATCAGTCATCACACATGCTCTGTGGCAAAAAAAAAAAAATTAATGTAGACTAATAGGAACTGTAATTAGATGTTCTGCTTTTAAACAGCTGAATAAAAGATGAAATCATATAGAAAGTATATTTAGATACAAGCCAGAAAGTAAACTGATTATTATTCATAGTGCTGTTAATAGGAGCTGTAATTTATGCATCTAGTGGGAATCATGTTAGGCAATTAGGAAAGGGAGTCACACTTGACTTCCCTTTATGCATTTACATATTTATATATTTTTCTATATCTTGCCAATGTCTCCATCTTTCCAGTTACCTTTAATCCACATAACTGCCTAGAATAATACCTTTTACAGTGAAATTCTCTGCTGGAGTTCAAAAGTTGGCCTTCGCTTAGATTAAAGAAAACTGCACAAGCTTCTCTTTGATCAGATTTGTCTCCTGACATTGGACTTCTGCAGGTCCCCGCTGCTACATGGAGATTGGGACTTTTTAATTTCTCTCAGCGCTTCACCTTCAAAGGCTTGCAGTAGAAACCATCATGGCAGTTGGGAAGGAATTGTGCCCATTTCTGCTCCCCTCTGTCTCTGTTACCCTCTCCCTGCTTACCCAGGACCCAGGTTCGATGGCTTAGCCTCTGTAGTCCACTCCTAACAAAACCCTGAGATCCTATAACTCACCACATTCAGCACTGAAAACCCAACGATCTGGATTTTGGTTCCGATTGACATTGCTGCATTTGTGGAGCATATGATCCTTTATATATATTCAGTACTTTCAACCGTTCAATGCAAGAATGTTTTATGCTTATTTTGTGCCACAACATGGTGGTTGTTTTCATCTGAAAGTGTCCTAGTATCTAATCACGTGTTAATTCAGACTCTCAGCCATCCCATAAAATGTGGGTCAGCCAGAGAGGGTCACATCGCCAGATACATTTGAACAGATGGGTGGGCTGAGGTACAGAGAGATGTTGTGGTTTGCTCAAGGTAAAAAAACAAGTCAGTTGCAGAGCAAAAATTAGAATTCAAGGCATGAGACCAGCGAAGGATTAAGTGCCGTGTTCATCTGCTTCATTTCCAGACATATATAACATATACCTCTGATAATATGCAGGTATCGCAGTTTGGAAATATTCAGCTCATAACTCTCAAAAATGAGTCAGGGAGGCTCTGCAGGGATGGGAAAGGGACCTCAGGAAGGTGTGGGAGGGGGACTTCTCCCACAGGAGCCATGCTACTAATGGGTTGCAGGGCTGTTTCACAGCTAACCTGCCACCGTGAGTACTGAGGAACAACACACAGTGCTAATGCGAGCCAAGTGCCCGCTCCCAGCAAATAAACAAAGTCTCTTTTTCCCTCTCTGTGTAATGCTGACCTGAGCAAAACTGCCCCATCAGCCATGTCTGACATCACTTCCCAATGAGCTGCATAACACATTACCAGTCCTAAACTTTGGGTTATTTCAGCCTCATTTTACTTGCTGCGTTCTGCCAAGGCCATTCTTCTCGCCTCTTTGTTGAGCGTGATGCCTTAGAGGGAAAGTACCAGAGCCTCCCCAGGGCGCAGGGCACTCTTCCTTCTCACTCTCTTCCCACTGCAAGCCCTCCTCAGACGAGGACCTGGTGTCCTGGCACGGCCCTCTGGCTGCAGGGCTTGCATTTTGGCTGCAGACCATCTTTTGTAATTGGGCTGGCGAGCACTGCCTCTGCTCCCGCTCAGGGCTGGGTCTGCCGGTGCCAGCTGCTCTCCCCGCACCACCCGGGCTGCAGATGGCCCCACCAGCACCCGGCAGCTCGTCCTCTGACGGTCCTCTCCTTCCTTCTGTCCTGCTGAACTGTTTTTACAGTACTGCTTTAACAGGCATTATTTAGTAATGACCAGCTCTTTGGCACACCCTGCCACCTTCCTCGCTTTTCCCATTCTGGAACTGGAAAGCAGAAGCTGCTCCATGAGAAATAAATATTGTGTTAAGCTACACACCACAGAAAAAAAAAAAAAGTGGTTAAAAGCAGTAGATGCATTCCTATGCATTCCAGTAATGCTATTTTTTATCAGACAGAGGCTGGGTTTAGTTCACCCCTCATAAGCATCCACAGTGCATCTCCCTCCCCAGCCATCCCGGGCGTTGCCACGGGTCTGGCTCGTTGCATTTGTTCTCCGTCAGAATGTGATATCCTGGGATGGATTCTGCAGGCTTAAAATAGAAACATTCCTGCTTGCTGCTACTGATGTATCATTGGGTAATCATTAAATAAATTCAGTGTTTTACTGCATTAACAAAAACACATGATTGTTTAACAGAGTATATTACAGAAGATGGAGGCTTTAATGGTCTCTATGGATTTTTAGTTTGTAAGAGTACATTATGAAGCTGTCTTGGTAGGGTGCTGTTTTCATATGTGAAAGAAGTTACTGGCGTTATACATCATTTTTATATCTTGTTGCTAGGCAACATATCATAGTGCAGTTATTGCAAAGGTGTCTGCTTCCTCGTTAAAAATCTTCATGTTGCTCCTTAATTCTGCAAAATTAGCTTTGTTATTGATCTTACCCTGCTTCTTCGGTTATCTATTGATTGGGGTTTCATCCGTTAGGTGTTGGAGAAATAGAACAGTGTTTTTATTAACTGAATTTGAGGTTGAAACCTGAAGCATATGCATTAGTGCTAATCTTTAGTTTCCCCCTTCATTGCAATTTGTTTTTGTGCAGGGAGCCGTGTGTTTCCATTCACTTGGGATTCAAAATCAGAGAAGTAATTTGAGTGGCGGTGTATTTAAGATACGGCCCATGACAACTAGGCTTAAAAATACAGCAACAACAAAAAGCAGGGGCTACCTAGGATGTTCTGGGAATGATCTAAAAATTTCCTTTAAAACTTATTTCTTTCTTTCTTCAAAATAATCTGTGGTTCCTGCTTCAGCGTAGTGCTGTTGTGAGCTGCTGCTGTAGCAGTGTTTACAAATCGTGGCAGGGGCAATTTTGCCTCAGCTCAGGTTAGGCTGTGCAAGGTTTGGGGCTTTACAGGACTGAACTGACTTATTCACCTGGTTTTGTTCTCGCCAGGAGAAGACAAATCTATTTCAGAAAAATGCAGTTGGTAGTAACAGGCAGTATCGCTCACAAGTATCTTCCACACAACAAAATAACATTTTTTTTTTTTATCTGGGTGCCAGCATTTATTCCCTTCATTACCACTCCTTCTGAGCTTCCTTGAGTTGGAGAGCTGTCTGCTGGGGCCGTATGTGCTCCCCAGAGGCAGGGGTGGTTTTGGCACCCCCAGATGCTTCTGCAGGCTCACATGGAGCCAGGGCACATGGAGGGGCTGCCAGCACCAGGCAAGGGAGGAACTGGGGGCTTCCACAGACCTCTGCCTCCAGCAAATGCCTTTTTATTATCCTCATCCTTCATACCTTTGTACTAGCATATTGTTATTAATTTCATTAACCAAACTTAGTCAGTATAGCTACTGTTTGTTTTGGAGCAAATGGTACTACTATAATATCAGGTTTTAGTTAGGCTCTCTTGAGTAAAAGCTGGCATGCTAAAAGCCTTTAAAAATGCTGTTCCTGAGTACATACCCACACAACAACCAGTAAATCAATGGGATTTCGTCTAACCTCTCCCTTGGAAGATATCATCTAGTATGTGGTATCAGGGCAGTTTTTTTGAAGCCATGTGGTCCAGAGGAGGGGAGGAGTGAAAGAAACATGAAAGAAGTTCATTCTCTTCTTTCTTTAAGCTTTAAAAGAGTTTAAAGTAGAGATAAGACTTTGTTATGCTCTAAAGCCCATTTTTTTAAGGAAAAACGTGCAAATAATTAATTTATAATGGGACTAATTAGTTTTGTGAAATTTTGATAGATGAAGTTGTAAATGAAAGAAAAGAAATTGCAAAGGCCAAAATGTTTAACTCTGCAATCAATCAGTGTACTTTCCTAAAAAATGGTTGCAAAAAAAATTAACAACATTTATAATCGGTAGCTACCAGTTCACTCATAAGCAGATTTCACCTCTGAAGCACACTGGGCGATTCTTGAATGACCGTGTGACTCCATTTGCACCCCACCTGCTTCCCTGAAACTTATTGGGGAAGGGACAAGGTGCCCTCACACTTCTCTTCCAGTGCTTCTAACCACACGATTTGGCTTTAACATTTGGGCCTCTGGATCATACAACAGCTTTAGCTCTGTTCCTGCAATGTAATTACTGCTAACATTAGTGTTGTTTTCCCACTAACAATTCCTCTGCTCCACACCACTGGCTGGGTCTGATAACAGCAAGTGATGAATATCCAACCTGATCAGCTCAGTCTGATTCCTTTCCCCCACATCCCTGGTCAATTTGAGGAGACACTTTTAAAACAGATGCAACTCACTGTAGTCCAAGAAGTGTTACCAGGGTCCAGAGGAACCTTCCTTCCATTTCAGAGAAGAAAGGTGTTTGAGGAATCAGCCTCTTAGTATTGTTTGTCCCTAAAGTCATATTTTACTTGAGCAGTTTTGCCAGTTGATCTCTTGTTATCTCTGCTGTTTGCAGAAACTGCTGCAAAAAAATTGCAACCCCTCATGACCAATGAACTCAGTTATCAGTCAGAATCAGTTTAACTGGTTGATTGTTTCATTCGTGGGGAATTTCTGTCATGGGTTGGCTCAGATAATTGCCTCTTCTTAAGAGAATTCTTTCTTAGTTTACATTCAAATAAAATAATTAGCCAAGGTTGTGCCGTGGGACAAGAACACACCTGTGAGCACCAAAAAAAGCCGTTACTTCTAACCCAACAACTCCAAATAAAATGGAAGATAACCCCAGAACAAAACAGAAAATCAGCTTCCCATTCACATGACACATTATGTCCCATACCTACACTGTACATTATTTGACTGATTTCTAAGAAATTCGGTGCTGATTCCCAGTGGACTATAGATCCCTTGGCTCTCATTGCTTCAGCAAGTCTATTGTTGCTGGTCAGGAGGCCAGAAGTGCAGCATCAGGCTCCTCTCCCAGCTGTCACAGTATCTCTCCTCATGCATCAAAAGCAGTGTAGCAGCAGGTCAAGGGAGGTGATTCTACCCCTGTGCTCCACTCTGATGAGACCCCAGCTACAGTGCTATTCGGCTCTGGAGTCCTCAGCACAGGAAAGGCACAGACCTGTTGGAGTAGTTCCAAAGGAGGGCCACAAATGATCAGAGGGATGGAACACCTCTCCTATGAGGACAGTTTGAGACAGTTGGGGCTCTTCAGCCTGTAGAAGAGAAGGCTCCAGGGAGATCTTTTTGCAGCCTTCCAGTATGTAAAAGGGGCTTATAAGAAAGATGGGAACAATTATTTAGCAGGGTCTGTTGCAATAGGACAAGGAGTAATGGTTTTAAACTAAAAGAGGGTAGATTTAGAGGGTAGATTTAGATTTAGATTCTTAAAGTGAAGGTATTGAAACACTGGAACAGATTGCCTGGGGAGGTGATAAATGTCCCATCCCTGGACGGTCAAGATCTGGTTGGACAGGACTCTGAGCAACCTGATCTAGATGTCCCTTGCTCATTGCAGGGGAATTGGACTAGATGACCTTTAAAGATCCCTTCCAATCAAAACCATTCTATGATTCTATGCTCATCTGCAGGTGGTGAGCTCAGGAAGTGAAGTGAGAGCCTCCCTCTAAAACTCACCAGCAGGCATGAAATTGCAAACTACCCTGTTCCCACTCCAGGACTGTTCAGAAGCTCACAGTCAACCTTTGACCTGTGCTGTTACAGCCACAAAACACTTTACCTGGGATCTGGAGAACAAAGGTTTTTTTCCATATTGTCAAGGAGATACATGTCTGTGAAGACAATACTTATTTCTGGTTACCACCAATTTCCATGGTCTGTAAAATATCCTACCCTATCAACTCAGCTTTTCAGGGCTTTACAGGGATTTGTGGGTGAAGAAAATCTCCCTGACCAGGAAGAGCTGTGTTACCAAGTTTTATTCGCTATGCATTTTATTAAAAAAAACCAGAAAGTTTTACTCTAATAAATTCTTTGCTTCTCCACTGACTCTCTGGATGCCCATAATTCTTAGAAAATCCAAGTAGGCAGGATCAGGATAATTTTGTTTCTCCAACGTGACGAATCTGCCAGCCCTGTGTGTTGTGTTTCTGTGAATCTTAGTCTCCCAGAACCAGAGCCAGATTTGACACCTGCTGCCAGCCAACACCTGATAGTTGGAGGTTTTTTGGCCAGCACTCTTCAAAACATCTTAGCGCCAAGTGCAGAACCCTCTACAAAGCTAGATATGAGAAATGTATGGGCTGGATTGTTTCCCAGCATTTCTCTAGCAGCTCAGTCAGAATACAGTTATGGGTTTTCTTGTTGGAGACCAACAGCAGGGCCTCACTAGCTCATGTTATGGTGGTTTGGTCTTGCCACTTTAATTTCAGTTTGAGTTGCCAGGAAAACAAAAAAAAAAAAAAGAAAGAAAGAAAAGAGGGAATGCTGAGCCAGTCTGCAGCTTCATGGGCTGCTTCATTGACATCCATTCTCCTATATTGTCAAAAATGGCATTTCTTGGTCCTTGCTGGACTTGTCCCCAATTTAGTTATCATCTCTCAGTGAGGATGCAGAAGTGGATGATGCCCGTGATCAACCTGATTCTTAAATGTGCCGTAATACTGCTATTAAAAACAGGTGAAAATAGCAAATATGCCTAGTAGCAGCTGGACTGCCAAAATACTATTACACAATCTTAGTGAGATTAATACTATTTTCATAGTCAAATTAAGTCATCATTTCCTTGTATTGTTTTCTCTGCCTGCATTCGTCTTTAGTTTTATCTCATGTGTTTAGACTGACAGTGCTTTGGGGCACAAGCTGCTCTTTCAGTTTCTGTATGGGGCACTTTGCTGAGCAGGTCCAGACCAGGAGTCTAGACCATGACTAGGCATTTACACCTCTCATTCACATTTATCATGTAGTTTTATATCTCAAAGTGAGATTATTTGAGGAGACCTTGTGTTCCTAGCTGGGAGTGACTCTTCATCTTGGCACCTCAGTATGGCTTGCAACAGCCTGGAAGGGAACCTTTCCTAGAGAATGATGGAGAAATCCAGGACCTGTTGGTTTGTCAACCCACGGCCTCATCCTTTGAAGGACAAAGTTGAGCCTCATCTGAAATTGTTTCCTAAATTTGAAAGATTCTCAGGGGTCCTAAATCTTAAGTCCCTTTGCCAAGAATTTTATATAGCTTCACTTCTCATGAGGCATTTCTTCCCACTGGGCTCTTCCCACCTTGCCCAACTATCCTGCCTTCAGGGTGGAGTTCCTTGAAGCCTCTTACTCTGTCTTATGAGGGTACAGTAGTGAATTTTAAAAACTTGTATATCTGTGAAAAAAATTACAATCACTTCACCACCATACGGCATTCATGCTTCTGAGAACTTTCAATAAAAAACAGACACAAAGCAATGGAAATGTTGTGTTTAGATCATGTCACAACCTGCAGATAATTTTAGAGACTTCTGCAGATTTCACATCTGTCTCCAACTCTACTAGTTTATCCTTCTACTTGTTTTCTTATCAAAAAACCTCAGTTCACTCACAACAAAGTAAGACAGTGAGTTGTCATTTAATATGTATAGGATTGACACATTCAGGTGATCCCCCAAAATTGCTCAGGTGTCTGGTCTGAAGTGGTTAGAAGCCAGTTTATTCCTATACAGATTTGTCCGGGTAAATTGTGCACATTATTTCCATTTCCCATGGGTTACTAAAGACCGTCTTCCAGATAGAGCCCATTCTGCTCTGTTTGCGGAGGTACTCAGTCCTGCTTCCTGATGCTGTGTTGACTCGTTTACTTCTCTGAGTCCTCAATTCCAATTGGTAAGTCAAAGGCCAGTGCAGATAAAGCTGTCTCCCGTTGTCCTTTGGGCAAGATTTCTCCTCTCACATCTGGATTTTAAATGCGGCTTGTTGATTACCAAGAATGGGCTCTCTGTGGACTGGCACTTGGAGGAGAGGAGCCGCTTCCTCGGCACTAACTGTGTTTTTTCACCAAGAGTTTTCCAATGCAGACTCCATGACCCACCTCCCCTCCCTGCTCAGTTGGAGCCCAGTGCTCCAACACATTTCACTGGTGAGGTACCAAGTGGGAAATGTCCTCCCCGTGGCAACCTTACTGCTGGTGCTCCCGAAAGGGTCTGGATGGGGATGGTACACCTGGGACCACCTCAGGTGTTCCTGCTGTAGAGGAAACCAGTGTCTCCCGCACAAGAAACTTGTTCGTTAAGCAAAATCTGTGGGGACAGCCCCTCTTCAAGAACTACAGTTAGTGTCAGGTAAGTTACCTTCTTTTCCCCCTCATTCTCTAATTAGACATCCCAATTATGTAGTTTAATCTAATTAAAGTAATGATGCAATTATACAATAATTGATACATAATCGGCATGCAAAAACCTGTGTAAGTATTATTTAACCAACAGAGCAAATTCTAGATGAAACTTTTAAGTCTCTTAAAAGTATATAATTTTAGCAGCTAGTTTGAGAAAGGGATTTTGCCTACTCAAGCATTTTTAAATCTTTACTGCCACTAGTAAAATTACTTTTTTTTCCTATTTGTGGGCATTCAACTTCCATTGACTTCAACAGGAGCTATCTTTGAGCACCCCACAGACAGAAGTAAAGCTCAGAGCCTCTGAAAGACTCACCATGAGTATCTCATCCAAAGATGGCAAAGTGTTATTATAAAGCCATTTCAGGAATGCCTAGTACTGAGTTGCCTGCGTGTTAGAGATGATTAAAAAAAATAAATCTCATTGTCAACTGCAAGAGAAGACAGATCTGTAGTGCCTGTACTGGTACCTTTTCAGCAAACCTTACCGCTTAAGACCCTTTCTATAAAAATTAATTTAAAATTACTTCCTCATTATGCAAAATAACTGTGCAAAATATGCATATTACATATGCACCCCACTTAACAGATGTATAAGCTAGACCTTAGCTGTGAATCTACTCAAGGTTTCATGCACCAAAATCAGGAGACTGTACAGGTGGATGCAGGGGCCCTGCCTCTAATGGTATGAACAGGAATTTGGTTTTCTGTATTGACTCATTTTTCTGAAATAGATAAACTGAGAAGTGTATGTTTCATCATATGAGGATGTTAGCTGTATCTCTGACAGCCAAAGACCCATGTTCTGAAATGACATCAGAGACCTGGGGGCTCATCTGATAAGAAATGGGATTTCTTCTCATCCTTGGATATTTCCTTGAACCTACTCCCCATCCTCCTTACTGTTGTGCTGTGAACTGTGTACCCTATATGGCTTTTTCCCACCAGTGATGTGGCTGAAAGTCAGTGATATTTTACCCTTGTTTTGGAAAACCCTGTGGGATCAAACACGTCCACATTTATATAACGCTCTATAATTAATCCAGCTTGTCTGGATACATGAGGAGACAAGAATGGCCTGTCCCTTTCTTTGCCTCTGTTGCATAACTCATGCCTTAAACTAGGTGCATTATCTTGCAAGATGTTATACAGCAAGTTTGTTCAAAGTGCCCCAGTAGCTGTGTCAGCAGAACTATTCACAGGCATTGAAATTTCAGAGGAAAATGCGAATGTTCCCTGATAAGGAGTCACTTGGGCTTTTTTTGCTGTTGTTTTTTTTGCATGATTTGCTGCTAAGGAGCTAGTTTTAATTGTTATTACCCATGTGTGTGAAAGTATAATTTTGATGTGATCCATATTCTCTTTAGTGCCAAAACTGCTGAAAAAAAAAGGTTTTTTAATTTGGTTTCAAATTCAAATATGATGCTTTTACTGTTATCTTTTAATTGTCAGTATTCATATTGCTAGTATAAGTGTTTGTATAATCATTTTCATGATAGACACTGAAAATATGTAAAAAAACCCTTACGACTGAACAGTTGCTCATTCATGATGATATAAATTCCATTCTACATATGGAAGTCACTGAGAGCCTGCACATATGGCCCAGAGTTTCTAGCTTCCAGAAGAACTCAGAGGTACTTAGGTGACCCTCTAATCACTGAGAAGGGTCTACATTTTTCATCCACCCACTTGGTGATTTCAGACTGAATGTAAGGGAAGACAGTTACCTGGATGTTGGACAGAACCTCAGATCTTTTGACCTAAAGGGTGCAATTTCTTCAGAGACAGAAAAAAAAAAAAGCACCGTTCACATGCCTTTCTTGGGCGAAATTCTCTTGTTGATGGACTAGAGAACATTGGATGGTCCATTCAGTAACAGACATCTGAAGACTGAAAGGTAAATGCAGCTAAAAGTTATGGGAAAATTCAGCAGGCATACTACTGCACAAAAAAAAAACCCCACAACCAAACCTATTTATATTCCATGAAAGAAATCAACATAAAACCCTAATGTCCAGTTATTTCACAGCTCTGCTTACACGTGATACTAACAGAAGTCTGCAGTATAGCTCACAGGTAATATCATTGTGTAAATTTCCCACCAATCTTTGTCTTCATTGTTTCAGCCGTAAAACTCACCCATATTTGAGATAGGAACTTGTGCTGAATTTGCCAAGAGTTTGGTAATTCTGACGGGCCAGGGACTGCTGTCTTTGGTCAAGATACAATAGCAGCCAAAGTACAGCTGATCTCATGCTACTGAGAGTGATTTAAAGAAAAATCTTTGAAAGAAGTATAACTGCCTGAATTACTACTCTTTTATATGTTTTTAAATGGGAATGTAAAGGCCAAGGGCATTTTTTCCTATTTAATACTATTAAATCCATCATTAAATCTCTCACTGAACACTGGGTGAGTTTAATGGTGCCCTTAAGTGCCGATGCTGATGCTTGACTGTGTTAATATTGTTGTATATACAGATACAATAAATAACACTTAGCTAAGGTAGTATTTGCCACCTTATTGGGTATATCAGTACAAATAGCTGTACTAATGAGATTAAGCATCAGAAACCAATGGTGATGTGAATCTAGGCACTGGAGCTAAAATATGGATAGGGATTTAACACAAGGAACCTATCAATAAAACCAAACAGACTACTAAAAGCTTTACTGCTAGTTGCCATTAAAGGATTAATTTGAAAGTACAGTTTTTATCTTTTCTCATCTCTCTTTATAACATAGTCTGTCTTAAAACTTCAGTCTGTCTTGCGCATGGGAATTTTGAGTGTTTCTGTTTCCTGAATAAGCAGCAAAGATCCCTGGCAGGCTACTCAGCTGTGCCTTGCTGTAACCAGATGTAGTGGTTTGACCCTGACTGGTGGCCAGGTCCCCACAACAGCTGCTCTGTCACTCCCCCTTCTCAACTAGACAGGGGGAGAAAATATAATGAAGGCCCCATGGTTTGAGATGAGAACAGGGATATCACCCACAGCTACAGGCAAAACAGACTCGATTTTGAGGAAATTAATTAAATTTATTAACAATGGAAATCAGAGAAGAGTAATGTGAAATAAAAGCAGATCTTAAAAATAACACCTTCCCCTCACCCCTCCCTTCTTCCCAGACTTATCATCATTCTCGATTTATCCACCTTCTCCCCATGAGCAGCACAGGGGGATGAGGAATGGGAGGTGCAGTCAGTTCATTGATGTTGTCTCCACCACTCCTTCTTCCTCTGGGGGAGGACTCCTCACTCTTCCCCTGGGCCATTGTGGGGTCCCTCTCACAGGAGACAATCTTCACACGCTTTCTCCAATGTGAGTCCTCTCACGAGACACAGTTCTTCACAAATTGCCCCAACGTGAGTCTCTCTGTGAGGTGCAGTCCTTCAGGGAAGACTGGTGTGATGCCTCTGTGGCATCACAGAAGTCCTGCCAGCCAACCTGCTCCAGCGTGGGCTTCTCTCTCTCCATGGGCTACAGGTGTTGGCAGTAACTGGCTCCAGGGCTGGCTTCCCATGTGGTCACAGCCCCCTTCAGGCATCCACCCGCTCCAGTGTGAGGTCCTCCACAGGCCACAGGTGGATGTCTACACCCCGTCACCTCCATGGGCTGCAAAGGGAACAGGCTGCTTCAACATGGTCTTTACCACGACCCAAGTGAATCTCTGCTCTGGCACCTGGAGCACATCCTCCCCTGCCTCTTCACTGATCTTGGTGTCTTCACATATTCTCACTCCTCTCTCTCTCTCTCTGCCAGTTGTTGTGTGGCGCAGTTCTTTTTTCCTGGCTTCTTAAATATGTTTTCACAGAGGTGTTCGTATGCTGTCATCTCAGCCTTGGCCAGCGGCGGATCCGCCTTTGGAGATGGCTGGCATTGGCTCTGTTAGACCTAGGGGAAGCTTCTAGCAGCTTCTTGCAGAAGCCACCCCTACAGCCCCCCCGCCACCAAAATCTGACCAGGCAAACCCAATACACCAAAATTCCCTTCATTTGAAGTAATTCAGCACTGAGGGTGAACCGGGTTTGTACCACTGGGTTTTTTTATGTCTGGTGTTCTGAACACAGAGTTGCAGTAATTGAGTCACCTCTAGATGATCATTTCTCCTCTCAGCATACACTGGTTAGATGAAATTGCCTTGCCCATGCAGATTACTTCAAGGTGCCTGGCGTCATTCCAGGATTCCATTTTTCTCACACAAAAATTATGAAATGTTCATGATTATGGTACTCTTTTACTATTGTGGTAGTCTCTAACTGTCTCCATTTCATTTTGAGGGGGTGTTCTTTTTTTATGCTGATAGATAAAAAGCTCTATGTTGTGATCTCTCTTCTGGTAGGATTCTACGTATACTAAATCTTTGAAAGATATACCCACTGCTTAGTTTTATTTTACTAAGAAACTTTTTCAAAGTAAAAGAAGAACTGACCTAAAGGACTACTTTTGATCAACAGAGGTGAAATCCTTTCCTGGGTTGAAAGCATAAGTGGGAATTAATTGATACATAGACACTATGTGGACCCTCTTATTGCAGTGATTTGCAGTTTGATGGTTCTCATGGAGAGAAATAATATTTGCTGACGCAAAACAACCTTTCATGACTTTTAATATTTTAAATCTGCAATGCTAAGACAGCTGCTTCTGATCGTCTGCTCTCTAAAAGACAGGTAACATAAATAAAAAGTGGTAATGGTATGTCCTGTTTCCTCTTTCTTTATGTATTACTTTAATTTTCCCACATGATTTCTATGAGGTTAAAAAATAAGAAAATGTACACATCCTCATTTTTTTAAATGACAGCAAAAGACTGTTAATTCTACTGTAAAGTGGATAAGTAAATTGTGTAGTTAAGAGCTCAAAAATAAACAAGCGTTTGTAACCATCTTACTTCTTTGCGTGCCTGTGTCACAATGCAGCCTGTAGTTTCCCCTACTGTTTGCTGGCAAGCATCTTGAGGAATGTTTTACAGAGTTGTAAAAACTTTTGTTAGCATCATTTTTCATAACATTCTAGCTGTAAAACCAAACTGTCTTTGCACCAAGAGTCTGGTACAATGTCGGCAGACATGTAGGCTTTCTGCGCATATGGGAGTTTCATCAGTTCAAGTTTAATTGTTTCATAACCAGTCTACTTATGAACCACTTCAAAGATCTATTTATTTTTCTTTCCATTCATTTAATTTGGTTTTAACCAATTTAGATAAATCTAAATGTATTCAATTTTAGTTAAAGTGGTTTAAAACCATTGCTTTTCTTATATAGGTGCAAATTTCTTATGCAGACAATACCTACAGTAATGAATAAGATACTGGAGTTACTCTGTTTCTTAATGAAATAAACAGTATAATGAATGAAGCAAGAACACGTGCTTTAGGAGCACAGTTAAGTCTTCAGTGTATATTTTCTTACCAAGTGAAGTCACAGAATGTCATTTTCACCCTCAGTACCATTTGTGCCGGGACAGGGATTTTCTGAAGGGATTTTCCGACTCAAGATTCTTTCAGCCTTTGTTCAAGTTTGATGTGTTTTACCTTGTAATAGTAATACTGTACTAACAGAGATTACAAGGTTGCTGGGATACTTAATTCAGGTTTCCAAAATAACATGCAAATGAAAGCCAGTGTGTACAATAAGCACTGAATATTGTTTCAGGGCTTAAAGCAGACAGAGCTTGAGGCAATGATAGCTTTGAAGAACTAACTTAATATAAACACTAGATAAGTGTGAATTGCACAGCCAGAGAACAGTCTCCTTCACAGCTCCATGTGCCTATTTTCGACTAGAGAGAAGCACAATATAAAGTCAGTTTTAAGAAGAAACGCCAGATTGTCTGGGGCAACTGGGGCAATCAGACGGGCTCTCGCTACCTCCGACAGCTTCCCAAAGGCCACCCCGTGTGTAAGCAGCGAGAAGTGACAAGTGCTGTTTCGTGCTCAAGGCACTGGGCTCCCAAGAACACGGTGATGAGCAGCAGCAGCAGCCCAGGTGGGCTCTCTGCGGGTGCATAATGTCCTTACAAGGGCTCCCGGAAGCACCATGCTGCTGGCAAGCCAAACATTTTTCTGCACAGCAACAAGGGACTGGCCTCAAGCCCTCTCCTCACCCTTTTCAGTCTCTTCAGGGTACAGGTCTGAATCTTTTTTCCAAGTCTGCCTCAGGAGGAACCTGCAGCCTGTGAAGTGCAGGGACTGCGGTTGTGCCAGCTCTTCAAGCTGGGCCACTGCCCCCTGGGCTCACATCCTGATTGGTCCTGTCGCAGGAATTCTCTTGTAAACATCCAAAGCAACCTGCAGAGTAATGAAGAAAAAAATAGTCTGTGTGTACCTGCTGATTTGTTGCTTTGACTCTGCGAAAGAGATAAAAGTGATTATAACGGGAGCCCAGTGTGCTCTGCTTACCAAACCCTCTACTGTGATACAAAAGGCCCTGATTATCTGCTTTTTCCTCAAAAAGCCATGCAAATACTGGAACATCGCAGCAGGAGTTGTGTCTTATCACTTTCCGGGCTGTATTTTTGCCTCTGCTCTCAGCAATAAAACTTTCAGCCTTGTTGCATCTAGCTAACATCGGCCAGGGTTCACAGCGTGCACAGATGAGAGTCTCAGAAGTGCTTGAGGGCCCTTGGATGGAGAGTGCATCCACTGGAATTTCTCTTCTAAATTCTTCAGTTGTTTTGAGGAGTGTTCCAGTACATATTTTCTTCCTCTTTTCCTGTCCATATGTTTCTTACACACATTTTGGACAAAATCCTTCAGAGATCCAACGCTGGAAGAAGTCAAAAAGAAAAGGAAATCACTTCACCCATCTAAAGTACTGTCAGATGATCTTGTCCACTAAAGATTCTGCCAATTCAGAGATCACTAAATTCAGCAGTTCAAGGTGCAGGAGTAGTTTCGAGGAGATTCAACTACATGCCTTATCCTTGGTGAAAGATAAAATACCCTTAGTAGAGAACTTTGCACTGTAAAAGCTTTGTTTATGAATTATTATTTTACCACCAATTAAGTCCCAAAAGTTATTCAATAACCTGTCTAAGAGGGTCTGTCCTCTGAATCTCTTCCCATTTGTGCTGGCATTTTTACCATGTGAAAGTCAATAAAACCTACTGTTCCTGGAAGCAAAACGTAGCCTAGGTACGCATAATGCCATATACATGCTAAAAGACAGTGCTCATCAGTTCAAGAAAGACAGGGAACTTCTGGAGAGAGTCCAGCACAGGGCAACTAGGATGATTAAGGGAGTGGAGCATCTCCCTTATGAGGAAAGGCTGAGGGAGCTGGGGCTCTTTGGTTTGGAGGAGACTGAGAGGTGACCTCATTAATGTTTACAAATATATCAAGGGTGAGTGTCACGAGGATGGAGCCAGGCTCTTCTCGGTGACAACCAATGATAGGACAAGGGGTAATGGGCTGAAACTGGAACATAAGAGGTTCCGCTTAAACTCAAGAAGAAACTTCTTCTCACTGAGGGTGATGGAGCACTGGAACGGGCTGCCCAGGGAGGTTGTGGAGTCTCCTTCTCTGGAGACATTCAAGACCTGCCTGGACACGTTCCTATGTAGCATAATCTAGGCGTTCCTGCTCTGGCAGGGGGATTGGACTTGATGATCTTTTGAGGTCTCTTCCAATCCCTGACATTCTGTGATTCTGTGATTCTGTGATCCCAGAGAGATTATAACCTACATATACACATGGTTAAAAGGAAGTGCTATTAATTTTCTTTTCCAAGTGCAGCAGTCTCTGAACAACCTTTTACATTGCAAAGAGCCTTGGACTAGGCCCACCAGCCTCTGACTCCAGCACTGAGCTCCACTTTCCACCTTGTTGGCTTTTTTTCTGATGTGGATGGCTGATTCTTCAGGAGAATCTGGGTTGTTTGCCTGAGGAGCCCTGGAGGGAGGAGGATGTTTGCACTTGGGTCCCACTTCTGGCCAGGGCTCATTCCCTGGGCCCTGGAGTGAGGTTGACAGTACGGAGACCCTCTTTCCTTTACACCTACCGGGGAAGGAGGACACGTGTATTACTGAAGACAACAGGAGGCAAAGAACCACCCTGGTTAGCGGCTGTGCCTACATAGAGCTGCTGGAATAGTGTTCTACACACCTCTGTTGTGACTCCAGGAATTGAAGCTGGATGCTTGATGGAGAGCACCTCAGCTCACCTCTGCTGGCAACTGCTCTTCTAGGCTGAGACAGAATCCAAATGTGACTTTTTAGAAGAAAAATATGATAGCCAGTCGTAACCAGAACATTAAAACTGGAAAACCTAATTCTGGGTTGTCTCTGTCTTTAAGGAAGACATTTTAGATGATCACAGATGACCTTTCTGGAACACCAATGTCTTCTTAATGTGAAGGTATTAAAAGGTTATAATAAGTATATATGTTTCCAAGAAATATCAGGAGGGTAGGGAAGAGGACCTTATGTGTGCTTTACTCTCATCCTGATATGCAGATGGCCAAGATACAGAAATACGGAAACACTCTCAAGTTTGGAAATAGAGACAAGTTTGGAAATAGAGACAAAACCTAAAAGATGGTCTAGGAAAAAGTGTCAGGGCAGCCTAGCTGAAACAATAGCACTGCTAGGAAGTCCTCTCTGAATTCTCTCTCAGCTTGTATGTTTGACTGGAGCAACTAGAGATTCTGTGATTCTGTGATTCTGTAACTAGAGATGCCCGGCCAGATCAAGTTCTCTGTGCTAGGTGTCATACAAACATATAAGAAATACAGCTTTACTCCAGGGAGCACAAGGCCAGACTCAACTCCTACAGTTGGATGCACTTTAGGACTGAGTACAATAACCTGGACTCCATCTCTAGACAGCACAGAAAGTGACTTCCAGAGGCTGCTTCAGACATTAGGTCCACTGATATGCCGCATGCTGGAGTCTGTCTTTCTGCTTACAATGACAGAGTGTCAGGCAGACGTCTTCATCGTGTTGACTTATCAGTTAAATCCCCAAGGTTAATTGTGATGTATCTGGACCTTATAGAATCAAAACCAGCATGGGATAACTGGGAGTGATAGATTGCTGATATATAAAGAAAGAACCATCCCTTTCTCTTAATCACTGCTGTTGTGGTCAGTACGTAGCATTCACATGTGAATACAAGTGGCTCACATATTTTCTTGACTTATAAAGCCTGTGTTGTGAGACATAAGTGCTGAGGATTTTGATGGACTGAAAAAGAAGTTTCAAAATAAAGAACAAAAATCCCACTTAGGTACATTTCAGGTGTGAGTCTGAATGTTGTATTTTATCACCCAGTCTGACTAGCATTCTGACCCTGTGTAATGAGCCAGTTAACTGCAGTCACTTTCCCCTGTTTTGAGCCCATTATCTTGTATTTGGCTGAAGTGTGTCATTCAGAACAGCATCCTTTCTTGATCTGAAGACTTGAAGAGATGAAGACAGGCATTTCCGTAGCACTGTGTCCCAACAGAGAACCACCAGCTCATGAGAAGTTCTTTTTTCCTAACTTCAGTTTGCCTTTTTATCCTTCTATCTCTTAGCTCATGATGCAAGAAGTTAGTGGTTTTCATCTTTCTCTGTTATTGTGAATTGACAACATTTTACACTGAGACCCATTTGGAAATTTTGTATATGTGGATTCCTATTAATCATGAACAACCTGGATTTTTTCAATCATCATTTGTGAATCCTGTTGAATGTGTTGGCACATTTGACAGTTGGCTACAAATAAGTTTTCTACAAGTCATGTTGAGGCGCTTTTTTTTCCCTATGAGGAAGCAAATCAGACATAGTAGCTCTTGGTCTAACAGGGCTGATCTCTGCAAATATCTGTGATTTTTTCCTTGTTCCTCTTTCCACATCAGAATTTCCAGCATTTTTGAAGAAATGTGATCTATGGCTATTCCAACATTGGCTTCAGCAGTTTTACTGTGCTACTTACTTCTCCATTTTCAAATGCACAATGATGGAATGAGCTATTTGGGGAAGAGTGTGAGATGTTGGGAGATTATTTTCAGTTGTTTGTCCTCTGGTGATCTCTGACTCGTTCCTGGGTCCACTGGCTCGGCTTACCAGGTATATATTGTATTCTTTGTTTGTGAGCATGAGTCTGTCTGTGTTCAACTCTCTACACCTCTGTACTCTTAGCTGAACTGGTCTCTGTCAGCTTCAGCAATCACATTGTGCCACTGTACTACTTCTAGAAAACAAACCAGCAAGATTTAACATCTTTCTGTCAATTCAGAGCTAGAAGACATACGATGCAACCTTGAGAACAGATGGTTGAATTCACATACGCTGAAGCATGCAGTGCTACACTGATTTCTTAATCTCATTTGGAATAAATGACTTGTATACCAACAGATTCCCAAGTTGTCAGAGCATCATAAACAAAATTGTTTGCTAATTGCAGTCAGCTACATCCATGCAAGGTTGTCCAGGAAGGATTTACAGGCTGCTTTGCCTTGCAGAACCTCTCTGTGCTACAGCAAGGAAAAGGCAAGGAAAATCCTTGCCTTAATGCTCAGCTCCACAGTCTGAAGTCCCATCCTGGCGTAATCTTCACCTGTAAATTGAGCACATTTCATCTAATATCATTAAGAAACTGCAAGTGCAAATCATTTTGGAGCTATGCTTTGTAGAGCCACATTTGACAGCAATTTAACTTCTAATACTTTAATTCTTTTTCATTTATACAATCTTTTCTTACCCTCTCTATCATCTTCTCACACTGACCAAGAAGTTTCTTGTAGTAGAACAGAAACTTTCTTTTTTCTTGTTATGGTTGGCAGCCTTTACAGGTACGTTAGCCAAAAAGCGTTCTGGTGGCACCTTAAACCTTAACCCAGAGCATAAGGTATTTACTTCATGTAATGTCTGCCTGTAACTTGTGCACAGAGCACACAGGCACTACTGTGTTACACATAAGGTTGTGAAGCTTCAAATACTCAATTGATTGGCTGAACAAGCTGAGCTAAAATTATCATTTCATTCCCACTGGTGGGTCCACATTGTAGATGCACAAAAGAGCTCTTTGTACAAGACCTTGGGTTCCCAGGAACCAAGTAAGTCTTTATGTTATGCCCACTCCTCCTAAACTGGATTCAGGAATATGCAAGACTGGAACTGAGAGCAAATTAGGCTAAAACTTCTGTCCAGGGGGCGAACCAGGACCACTAATGTACCTATCAGAAAGCTTCCAGCCTCCCACATAATAAGAAACTTGAAAAAAATTTCTGCTTTCTAAAAAAAACAGATATTTCTCCCCCACAAATCTTATTTCAATGACTTCCTTTACATTTTCTCCCCCACAAATCTTATTTCAATGACTTCCTTTACATTTAGCAGTGTATTTTTTTCTGGAATAAAGGGATGTTCATATGAGAGTATTACATGCATTTGTGGCAAAGGTGTTTCAGCATTGCTAAATGTTTACTGTGATGGTATTTTTGACTTCTTCAAACCACAGATGTTATCCTTAGGTAATGTGCCTGTTTTTAGCTTTGAGCATTTTTGTCTGCTCCTTTGTCCATATTAATGCAATTATCCATCAAAAATAGGGTAAGAACCTGACCAGTGTCTTGGTCTTTGTTTTCAATAGCCTTTGTTTTAACTTCTTAAAACATTTCAGAGCAATCGTGCAGCCACTACGATTGCTTTGTTAGCAGACTACAAAATTAACAGGCTTGTTACAGTCTCTGAAAATGTGGTCTAGGTGCACTTTTTCATTATTATCTGAAGTCACGCAGGAATCTGGACCTTGAAATATCCCTAGGTCTTTTCGTTTCCTCTTTCTCCTCACCCCACTCCCAAGAGGCAGCTATTCATCTTCATTAGCCACTTCTGTTAGCTTGCTGCCAACTGAGACTAGAAAACTAGCTGCATCACTCTTGCATGGCAATTCAGGAATTAGAAACCACAGTCCTTGGGTGCAGGAGGTTAATGCACTAATAAAGATTGTACCTTGATTAACCACATCATCTCAGCTTGCCCAGGCAAGGCTGGTTTTCAGACAGTTTGTCATAGCATATGGCCCAATGCATTCATCTGAAAACATAGTTTCTTAGCCAGGAACAGATACTCATCATTGCAACAGAAGGAGAAATTTTCACCTTTTTTTTTCTTTTCGTTTTGGTCAAGAATAGTTAAAGCTTTTTTAAGGAAACTGTCTAAATTCTATTCTATTCTATTCTATTCTATTCTATTCTATTCTATTCTATTCTATTCTACTCTATTCTATTCTATTCTGTTCCTATTCTATTCTTTACTTGTAAAAGGACACATTCCTCCTTCCCTGATAATTAGAGATAAATCTTTTTGTCTTCAATTCTGATATGAGAGACAATGTCATGAATTATACCATAATTAACACTTGCTCTTAAAATCAAACCACATTTCTCATAGGTATCCATAGCTTCTTCTGGACTTACGGGCTCATTTAGTATCCCCAAATGAATAAAAATGTGCCAGAAGCTTTATTAGAACATTACAGTTGTACAAGATAGGACCTAAATAAGCCGGTTTGATAACTAAGCAGCTGTAGCCTTCTTCTACATTTATCTGTCCTACATTGTTGAACCTTGGCTAAATGTTGCAGATTATTTGTGGAATGGTTCCACTAAGGCAGAGATAACATATTCCAGGCAGAAACTTATTGCACTCATATTTGTGATTTGCTGTACAGTGAATTGATCAACAGATTACATTGCAAATGTTCCTGATTTGGAGTGGTTTAGTTCTGGAGATACCAAATATCTGGCGATTTAATGCTGAACACATTCTTTAATGCTGCTGTCTGCAAAATCTCTGACCTTCTCCCTTTCTGAGGGCCTAATTTCTCTTTTTCTTCCCTTCTCCCCAGCCCACAGGCACACACACACGTACACACAGGGTCTGTTTTATCAGACAATTTCAGCTGATACCCATCTGTGCAGGTCTGAAGAACCAAGCACAACACGAATGACAGAGTCACAAGCTACACAATTACCTTTATTTCTTTGCTTAGAACAAAAAACAAAATCTGTGACAAGCACTGTTCCCTGGATTGTCATATATCTCTGGATGTTATACCAATGAAGCCTAGTGAAAGGAATTCCTATTACAGAAAGCAACAGGGCATTTGAAGAGTCTTGGGACTAGAGCCAATGGGGAAATGTGTTTTGCAGCAGATTGCTGTGAAAAAAAGTGACTCCTTGAAATCATTTTAGCAGGAGTAGGGGAGACAGAAGAACTGCTGACTGAGATTCGGTGCTGAATTGGCACCCAGCTCGGTGTAAATGGTGTCCTTATGGCTATTGCAGCTCCATGACAGGGAGCTCGTAGTAGCTCCCTTATTTCATTCTTCAGGTGGTGGTGGGTGAAACTACATTTGTCATTTATCTCCAGTTTAGAAAGCATATTGCATCATATGTGATGTAAATATTAACTACAAATTAAAACTTGCCCAAATAAGTGAAAGGAAAGGAAGTAAAAAAAAAGGAAAAAACAGAAGCTGGAAAACATCAAGATATTTTGTTGGGGTTGGTGGTTCTGAATAACGTGTTGCCAAAAGGATAATGACAAAATACAAGATGCTCAAATGGAAAGAGAGAAATTATCGGGTGCTCAAAGGAGACTACAGAAATTATGAGGAAGAGGAAAAAGAGTTAAGGAGATGTAGTTTGGATAAGTGACATGGTAAACAAGAGGAAATATCTTTCTCCTTCCGTTTTACGGGTGTATATTTGAGGCTTGGATTAGAAGAGTCACAGCAATAACGAATACTAGAGGGATATATTTTTAAAAAGGAAATTTGGTTTTCACATCATAGGAGCCTTATCGTAGTGAAATACTGTCAGCTTCAACATAGTCTCCGAAAGTTTCAGTGTCAGACTCTTTGCTTTGGATGTTTGACACTAAAATCATAGCCCTGTTGTCAGCTAGTGGCAGTGTAGCTTCACTGAACTGAAAGGGATCTTTGCCAAGTGCTGTCAGTTGGCAGTTTTGGGTTTTTTTCTAACACAGGAGACTCTCACTTGTGTTAAATTAAATAATCTATTTTATGAAGACAGGAGAGTAACTGGATTAGAGGTTCTCAAACTGTGTCCTGTGATCACTTGCTAAAGGGTCTTGGAAAGCTCTCTCAGCTTTGTGTTGCCTTGACTTCCAGCTGAATAAATAAATCTAATGCTTCCCTAAAATCTGCATTTTAGTGTAGATAACTACAAAGGGAGAGCCTCTGTGGTCTCCGTGAGCTAACAAGCAGAGCATTTGCAAAGGAAAATTGTGTCTCACCCGTCTCATATAATTCCTGCAACATGTCAGTAGAGCAGTGGATGAAGTTGAGCCAGCTAAAATAATTTTCAAAAGGTGTTTGACAGGGTCCTTTATGAGATGCTACAAGCATTTCTTAAATCATCATCTGTGGAGAGACAAAATATTATGAATCAAAAATTGGCTTTGGTGAGCACTAGCAAAGAGGAGGATTAAACAGTCAATTTTCTTAATGGCCCAATGATAAGTTCTTGTTTCAGCAGCAAATGAACAGCGAGATAATACATGTGGGTAGACTTTAGATCATACTGGTGTCCCTACTTTTTATTAATTACAATTTTTCTGAATCAGTTCAACCATTCCTGGTATCATGTGCCACACAGCAAGATGGATGGCCCTAGATAAATAGCATTGCCTTAAGTCTAGGTTGAATACTATTATTTAGCTCTGCATGGTACTTTTCCTGAAAAATTACCTACAAGCTAGGGTTAAAAGCCCCAAACAAAACACTGCCCAGCATTCATTAATCCACAAGAAATGCCTCATTACTTAATTGTTGCTGCGGAAACTGAATTTGGAGCAAGGATGTGCAATACTATAGATTTCTTTATTTGAAGGTTTTCCCTTCCGTAAAAAGAACAGCCAAGTTGGTACTTTGACGAAGATTAACTAGTTTTAGACCTTTATAGCTTGTAAAACTGGACGTTTATGTGTAACTGCTGAAAACTGATTTACTACAGGTGGAGACAACTAGAATTGTAGAGTTACAATATGCGTGTGAATGAGACATGCCATCACCACCACTGCAACGACATCAGTGTGAAACCACATCGCTGCAGCCCTCACAAGGAGAAACGTGTTAAAAGAAGAAAGGAAGGGGTCACAGAGCCACCGAGCCACCTCTGGGTCTTGTGCCTCTGGTCTCAGGAAGAAGAGGGCAGTTGTCGTCATCTCAAACAAGCTGTCCTGCAGTTGGGCACACCTGCTTGTCCACATGTATTTTTAAGCATCCTAGTCAGGGCTTCCATCTTTGATCCAGAAATCTTTGTTTTCCCCACTTCTGGACCCCAAATGGGTTCTCACTGCTTCCTTTAATTACCATTTTTCCAGACTTAACTTAATCAAGTTTGAAGAAAGACCTAAATTGGTTTTAAATTAGACAATTACCCTGTAGTGGCTGGAACATTTTGTGGTACTGGGTGGTTTGGATTACTGTTTATTTGTTTTATGCTAAAAAAAATCCCTGCTTACTTCTCTTTCTAATTTCAGAAATCTTTTATGTCAGTCAGTGTTCTAACACAAAATTGAAGGTGCTGAGGATCCTAAGTACATTTAAATTTTGATCAGTCCATTTGAGACACTGTTTTCAGTCCAGTGGGTGCCTTATGGCAATACATATTGGCTTACATTTTCAAACATTTCACACTATGTACTAAAAAAAGATCTTGATATGATCATATGTCACCACTAGTGCTTTTAATCTGTCTCAAGTATCTTCAGATAGAGTCTAAAATCACAAGATTTGGCACACAGGAACACATTCGGGATTTGTTTCTGCTTGACCTTGCAAAGTGTTGACACTTGCTGGTCACCTAAATCCTTTCTCCTGATTTTTGAGATTCCATTCTTGGCAGTTAGGAGACTGCACATAGTTTAATGATTCCCTTTTTAAAAAATATTTTACTACGTTTAAATCTTACCACTTCTCAGTAGCAAGTTTGGGGTATTTTTCGTGTTAGTTTCCTGATTTTATTTTTTTTTCTAATTTGATTTCCTTTTGTTGGTGTCCGAATTCCAAAGGGTAGTGATTAATACACCATATGATCACAACTCAAAATATTATTCTAGTACATTCACATTCAGATATTCGTGATAATGGCAATTATTAATCCTGGCAAATATCAGTGGTCTTACTAAATCTTTGTGTCAGAAAGGGTTACGTCAAATTTAAATTATGTAGAAAGCTTTATTATGTACCGTAACTCAAAGTAAAAAGCGAGAAGAGTAGCTAGCTGGAAAAAAAAAAAAAAAAAAAAAAGACCATTAAGGCCATTTTTCATTGAAGTGTGGATGAGAAATAATCTTGGGGAAAAGAAGAAATGAAGGATTTTGACATGTCAAAAGAAAAGGTCACCCTTATTTTTAATCAGCCCTCTGGTCTTTCCCTGGATGAAGGCATCATTGTCAGACTCGGGCAGGCAAGGTGGGAGGGAAGAGCTCTGTTGCTGTAACAGATTGGTTTCTGCATGGCAGATAGCAGACTTCTCAGAAGATGTTTCCCTGAGGGTGACAGTGGGGGTCAGCCACCGTATAACCCAGAGGAACTGCTTCTTGGGCAAATGGAAATCATAAGTACTGAATAGCATATTTCACAAGTAGGATAACTTTAGGTCAAAGCCTCCAGACATTCCCAGTCTTGCTGCCCCGATTCTTCAATTGACAGAGATAATAACACGAAGCATCGCCCTTCAGAAGAAAGGGACACGTAGCTCATTCCTAAGCATACTTTTGGGCTCAGCACATCACCATGTAGAGAAACACACTTTGTTCATTTGGGAACATGGTTTTACTGGTGGAAACACCTGTAGTCTCTGTGCACAACATCCCGTTTTCTAGAAAGTAAGCAAATGGTCTTGTAAGGGAAAAGCTGGTGAGAGTGTGATACTTTTTTAGATCGCAGCCTTAGGATTAAATATCCACACTGCAAATCTCCTTCTTGTCAATTTATTATCATAAATCTTAACTGTTGGAATATTGTTCAATATGTAGTTCATTAATGTTTTGAAAACAATTGCATGTGTGCTAGGTAGTCGTAACGAAAAGCAGTCTGGTTGCCTGTGGTTTTTGTTGCCTGAGTTTAAAGAACTTACTGTATATTAAAAAAATATTATGTGGTGCTATTGCTGGCACTTATCAGATAAGGAAGTCGTGAGATGAACAATCTGCCTCAAAGAACTAAAAAGCAAAGCAATTCTGATACTGAAACTGCAAGCCAGATGATGCTCTGATTAGTGGCAGGCACGTAGATTACAGAAGTATAATAAATCATGTAACTTTTTAGCCTCAAATAAAATAAAAGACTGCAGTTTTTATTAGGAAATAAACTGTTTATCAAGAATGCTTTAAAGGTGACATTTATTACTAATAAACTATGTTGAAAGGGCTGATCCTTTCATTGGCAGAACAGCCGTGCACGTTCCTCTACATAAAAAATGCCCCAGCTCAGTCTGTGCCGGGTCAGGAAGCGCTTCCATCAGCGCTAGTGAAGGATGGGCAAGACACTCACCAGTACCTTTTTTCAAACAAGAACATTTTCTTTTCTCTTTAAAAAAAAATGAGTCATGGAAATACAACTCCAGTATTATTTTGGGACTGATTGTGGATCTCAGCACGACTCATTGCGATCACTGAGAAGCAATTCCACAGTCAGCTAATGGTATCGAAGCCCAGCAAAGCATCTGCCAGGCAAATTTTTGATAGTGTCAGTGAGCCCCCTGCTTAGGCAGGATGTTATTTGCTCTTCAGCTCTTGAAACTTATCGGCTCTTCAGGGTTGTCATGCTCCACACTACTTATATTAATTCTGTTAAGTTACTGTGTACCAAATATAGTGGCTGTTAATACCGAACATGTCAAAAAACATGTCCGTCCTTTAACAGCCTGCACTAGAGAGGAATGTGAAGCCTCTCCCTTAAACAACTTCTTGTCTGAAGTGTTTAATTTATACCAACTCCAAAGCAGCCTTTCTTTGGAGACCAACTCATTCAGGCTTGAATGATAGTGATATTGAACGTGCGTCTGCCTGCTACCTGAAGCTGTGTCAGGGATAACTCCATACAAGTCAGGTCAGGCTACATATATCTCTTAGCTATTAAAAAATGTCCTTCGAAACAACACAGGGAGGAGACAAAGGTGGAGTGCGGAACACCTTGTTTGGGGCTTGCAACGTATCTGTGTCCTGCAAAGCACAAACACGTTGCAGTCAGAAACTCACTTAACTCCTTTACAATGATAAAGGCAAGTTTAAGAATTAACTGTTGAGTAAATGTTAAACATTTATCATTCTGCCTCTGTCTGTGAAATCTGTTTCGTGATTTGTCTGTAGTGTGTATCCCATTACTTGATCATGAGCTGAAATCTCTGTTCCCATACTACAAAAAAAAAAGGTCCTGTTAGTCTCACCAGACAGAATACATTGCATAATTAAAATGTTGTTGTAGATTGTCAAAAAAAATCAAACTTTTTGCACTTAAGATGCATTAACATTCAGGAAAATGAAGTGATGCCTGAGAACTAATCTCAAGATTCTATGATAAAAATCAGTGTAACTAATGTGTTGTCGATTACATGTAAACTGGGTATTTCCTCAAAGCTGCAGTAACTTAAGTATTCCACTACCCAAGCACTCTTGTACTGATATATTATCATTGTTTTCAATTCCATTGACTTTCTAAACACAGTTTTCTGTACAACATTGTTTTTCAGGAGATGACCCATTCATGGCCTCCGCCACTATCTGCTATTCACACACCAGGAAAGGCAGAACAAAGCAAGTTTCCCTTCCCAAACAAGGTAAGACACTCAACATGATGCAGAACCATGCCTCCTGCACCTCAAAATATGTCCTGCATTAGCCCTGACTAAGCATGTGAGGTCTCTGGGCTGAGGTTGATGCTGTGCTGATGACCTTCTCCATGTGTATGCCAGCATCCCCTGCATTTTCCCTGCTTACAGCCTTTGCAGGGCTGCATGATCTTGTTCACATATCTTCTGGCAGCAGAACTGATGCTGGTGGGTGGATCATGGGGTTTCTCACCACAAGGGAAGGCCGCAGCTGTCCTTGGTGGTGTGACCAGATGTGATGCCTTCTGCAGGCACCTGCTGAGGCTCCTGACTTATACCTCAGGGTACATACAGCTGCTGTGAGTCAAAAAGCTCCTGCTCTCATTCATTGCTCCTGCTTCATTCGGCTTTGCTAGCCGAGTTTTTTTGTTGAGATCATTGATGTCTGAGGTGGGCCTTACTAATACACTGGCTTCTGCAGTTCGGGGCTGGGGAATGGCCACACTTCCCCTGTCAACAACATGGAATGAGGGGCAGCTTTGCTAGAGAGACAAGCAGCCCACTGCCATGATGCCTAGAGGGGCCACAGAGGTATTTGCCAGGGCAGTCCTGGAAAGGATCAAGGCCACTGGTCCTGCTGATCAGAGAATCACACAGAATCACAGAAAGTCAGGGCTTGGAAGGGACCTCGAAATCTAGTCCAGCCCCCCTGCCAGAGCAGGATCATCTACAGTAGATCACACAGGAACACGTCCAGGTGGGTTTTGAATGTCTCCAGAGAAGGAGACACTACAACTTCCCTGGGCAGCCTGTGCCGGTGCTCTGTCACCCTCACAGTGAAAAAGTTTTTTCTAATGTTTTTTGTGGAACCTCCTATGTTCCAGCTTGCACTTGTTGTCCCTTGTCCTGTCATTGGACATCACTGAGAAGAGCCTGGCTCTGTCCTCCTAGCACTCGCTCTTTACATATTTATAAACATGAATGAGATCACCCCTCAATCTCCTCTTCTCCAAGCTAAAGAGACTCAGCTCCCTCATCCTTTCCTCATGAGGGAGATGTTCCACGCCCTTCATCATCCTTGTGGCTCTGCGCTGGACTCTCAAGCAGTTCCCTGTCTCTCTTGAGCTGAGGGGCCCAGAACTGGACACAATATTCCAGATGTGGCCTCACCAGGGCAGAGTAGAGGGGCAAGAGGACCTCTCTCAAGCTACTAGCTACTCCCCTTCTAATACACCCCAGGATGCCATTGAGGGTCCCTTGAAACCAGCTCCACTATTGTATGTGTATCCCAGAGAGGATGCAGCACAGCATGGTAAAGCTTATCAGCACAAGCTTGAGAAAACCACATTATTGATACTTGGTAAATCAGGAAGGAATGAAATCAGCTATCCCATATGAAAGCAAATTAAAATTTCACATTGTATTACCATAAACCATTTATATGCCACAGGCATACTTCATAAAGTGTTCAAGCTTGAAAGATGGTATTGGTGCTGTTTTTAGCCTTTCTCCTGTTAAAGCAAGCTCCTTTGGAAACTTTTAAGTTCATTCTGCAAAATTTAGTGCAGGGAATAATTATATCCACAAAGCCAAGAAACCGTCAAGATATGCCTACAGTAAAACAGCTTTTCCGTGGATGAGAGTGTCATGATTTTGAAGTACCGGGAGTGTAAACCAAAACATCTCTGACATGTTATGAAAGAAAAAGAAGGAAATAACTCACTGTCTGTTTGCTTGTTGAAGGCAGACAGCTGGTTAGAGCTGGTAGGTGGGCTAGAGGCTTGTTATGGTGGAGTAAGACCAGTAGAATCATAGAATCGTTTAGGTTGGAAAGGACCTTTAAGGTCATTGAGTCTAACCATTAACCTGACAATGCCAGGTCCACCACTAGACCATGTCACTAGACATGTCCACCACTAGACCATGTCACATATTCACATAGATCTGAAGACAGATGGATTAGCAGCTTACAAGCAGATGAAGTTCCCAGATATGGATGACAAAAACAAAGTGGGGCTTGCAGCTCTGCAGTTTCTGTCATCATTATCACCACAGGATGCGCTCATGTGGCATGCACTCGGATGTGCATGGGCAAGGTAAGCACCTATCAGAGTGTCTGTGTGGCCATCATGAATGCATTTCCTCACAACTAAATGTATTGCGATAAATATTGGAATAGGAGAACTACAGACCGTAAGGCAAATAATGGTTGATACTGTCTTTGTCATCTTCCCTCTGCCTGTTCATCCATCTTTCTCGGAAATGTTCTAGTAGTTTGAACTATAGAGCCATTTCCGAAATCTGCCTTTCATTTTTAAAGAGCCTTTTCTACACGGTTTCCTTTTCTCTTGCCAAAGGAAAATACCCATTTAATTTAAATTTAGGATGGACAAGTTTTCATGTAATAGTATATGAGCACACTTTTGTATGTATTACAACTACATTGTGGCCTGGGTTGTCTGCACGGACAGAAATCAGAGTGCTTTGTGTGACATGGGGAAGAAGTACTTACCAGAGTCCTAGAAGAATCCTGCATTACTGGCCACAGATCAGGTTAATTTTAGACACTATCTCTGGTTTTAAATATTTTAAAATAATCAAAACCAGCTTCAGTGGCTTACTGTGAATCTGTACAGTCACGGACTTTAGAAGGCATCTGCTTTTCAGGCTCCAAAATGCAAAGAATGGTTTCCTAACTTTTCAAACGTGTTCTTGAAACATTTATAAGCTAGCTACTGCTTTTCACAAAGCGCAGTGTAAAATCTTTATTGGATCTCATGGGGGATGTCTCAATAACTCATAGGAGGCTTTCCCACAGGTAAGCTATGCAGCTGTCCCAACTTGTTAAAACCTAAGAACTACACCAAACTGTTGTGGATCGCACATTGTTTGGATAAATGGACCTGTCAGTAAAGTAGTGGCCAAGGCCAGCAAAGAGAATAAAAGGCTCAATTCAGGGCATCAGCTTCATCTCTTAATTCCAAGTGACGCATCGTACCATGAATTCATTTTCTGTCCTTATGGCAGTGTTGAGAGATCAGTTCAGTTCATTTGCAATGACTTTTTCAGCCAGAGAAACAACTAGGATGCAATCCTTTTCAACAGAAGACAGTTCCCAAGTGTAAAGATACTCACCGGTTTGGGAACGAGGTAAAGAGGAGCTTGTAGGACTCCTACCCTGCTGCAAGGATGCAAATCATCCTTGGTTTTCTGTCTATAAAAACTGAGTGTCAGCATCATTAGTCCCCACACATGCCACACTGTTTTTAACCTGCAACTCATGTAATTAGTGATCTGACAGCTTGAAACTTGAAATTTATTAATTAGGCGATTAAAGTTCCAAAGGCCACAGCAACTGTAGTTAGACTGGTTTTGAAGTCAGTCTAGCAATAAAATCTGAACACCTAAGATTTAGTATATCACAAATGTAACAGAATTGCCTATTTGATACTGTGTGGATGTATCCATCTGTATAACTATATGCACAGTGGTTGGAGGGGGTGTATGTGCATATGCTGTACCTGTATGTGAAATCAAACCTCATGAACATGGAGAGGCCTGCATTAATGCACAAGGATGGGAGGAAAGTCCGAATCAGGTTTGACACACATGGCAGTGCCCGATAGGTTTCCCAGCACAGTGCGGCTGGGAGAGCACATTTAGGGAACTGTCTGTTATGTAATAAGAGGGCATAAAGTTAGATTTCATCCTTAACTTTGAACTTACTTTCTCTGTGGAATTAATTTGTACTCTCGAATTTACAAGGAAGGGGCAATGACAGTCCCTTTATTTCTTGTTTTTCAAAGCTTAAGGGTAATTGAATCAGTGTGTGATGTGACAGGCTGTGTGTGCTTTCTCCTATCTCTGTCACACTTTGTTACATACAAATGATCAGGCATTATTTGATTATAATTTTATTTAAAAACATCTTAATAAATAAACTTTAAATGAGTAATTAAATTTGGTAAATAAGAGCTCACTTGATGCTTGTGTGAATGAGCTTTCATGTTCAGGCATTAATTCTCTACTGTAGGGCAGAAAAAAACTGCTGTTAATTCTGTTGCCTGCTTTGCTCTATTTCTTCATTTTACTGGGATTTTATGTCTTGAAAGTTTGAGCAGGTGTTTGATTTCTAGTTATGTGTATGTGATATTATGGGATCAGTCATCATTTTGTTATTTGAAAATTAATTTACCTACTACCTGCAGGAGAACTGGTGTCTTGTCACAAAGCTATTGGGTGATTATTCTCAGCTAACTTATCATAGTGATGTTATTCTTTACATGCTCAATTCATTTACCCTTTTCTTTCTTGTTGATTTTAACAAGCTGGAGCAAATGCAATAGAAAATAATCGCCAGAAGTGAAGACTTTACTGTTGTTTTTTAAGTTCCATAAAGTCATACATTTTTTCCTATTTAAGTGGTAGCATTTGCTATTTTGTTGAGATTTTTGTATTAGCCTTTATTATTAAGAATAATTTGTTGAGAATCAAGACGCCTATTTTAAAGAATCAGTTCAAAGGAAAAGTGAAAATGTTATAGCTCATATGTTTTGTTGATGTCAAATTTGAGACTATGGAGAACCAGTGACAGAGATAAGATACTATGTTAGGCAGTTAAAGGGGAGGCAGTATTCTTCCTAAGTGAGATCTTTGTTTAGCAGTTTCAAACATTTAAAAACCCAAGGGTATTTCAATCAAAATGATTGTATTCCCCAAAACTTCTCTGGTTACATTAATTTATTATTCTGGACACTGAACGTGCTCTAATAGCTCACTTTTTTCTTGGCAACCTAGTTGGCTACTAGAACAGCATTTCAATTCAAGGGTATATACCACTACATCACTATGGCAAGCTGATCCTCTCTTCTTAAGATTATATTCAGTCACCAGAAAAAGCCCTCAGTCTCTAATATCCCTTCACCAGAAACATTCACTAAAACTGAGGCAATTTTTCAGATTATTGAGAAATTTTTGTCTGCATGTGAAACAGTACAGATACTTTGATACTGCAGCTGAAGGCAGAAACTCTTAGGGCTTGCCCAAAAAATTAATGTCTTGCATTTCAAGTATGTTGGATGGCAGTGAATTGCAGATGTGTATTATAGCATAAAAATTACAGATTAAAGCCGTGCAGTATGGAGAGATTTGACTGGAGCAAACGGTGCAGATCGAGGGGATCTGACTAGCCAAGACCTCAAGACCCCAGTGCCTGTGGTCCAGCCAACCAGTCCAGCATTTAAAGATGCCAAGAAACTCTTGGGGCCTTGAACTCCTGAGGGATGCTTCTGAGTGACTCAGCAGCAAAATCCCAGCTCAGCCAATAAGGGCATCCTTGAGCTCTCTGGGCACTTGCAGTTGCTTTCTTGATGAAGGAACTGTGCATTTGGTTCATCTCTCAGCCTCTGTGGACCAAGAGTCTGGTCCAGCACCTGATTCCTCACCGAAAATGATCGCATGTGTTGCTGTGGGTGCCTGTCCTCTCTGAGCAGTCTTTGCTGCTGTTCCAACCACAGCATGTACACAGAGTAGTATTCTTGTATGTGTCTGGGTTATTGGGAAGCAGGGTTGCATACAGGATACCTTCCCCGCTGTCATCCATGGCAGAGCATTCTTTTTTTCCTTAATTGAAATATATTTTTGTTATAGTTTATATTTGTATTTCCCTTTCATGTATAGGCTTCTTTTATATTTTTGAGTGCAAACAAATCCTATGAGTAAAATGTGTGAACATCTGCATGTAAGGAAAAAATGGAATGATTTATTGCACCATGTTCGTAGATATTGCGGTTGTGATACAAGCTCGTAATCTCAGGGACCAAGAACTGAAGTCGGTTTTTCCATTCTCCAGTGCTGTCAATATCAACATGTGAAAAGGAAGGACCAGCTGTGCTACTACCGCAGGAATCCAATGGCCCATGAAACAATATTGGTCTTCCCTCTGTCTTCTCATCTAAACTTCCAGAAGATAATAGACAAGTTTTGGCTGATAAATAAATGAATAGTGAGGAGGAGAGTCGTAATAGCTGTACAAGGAATTGCACTATTAAAGAGTTGCTGTGAAATAAGTTTACAAGCCTTAGAATTAATGGATTTTCAAAGAAATATTGGATTTATTCTTGTAATTAAAAGTTACTTTGAAACTGAATGGACAATTAAATTGTATTGTTAAGGTAATGTTCAGATAAGTATTGCAGCTAAAAAATGCCATATAAATAACACAGCGTGCTTTTTTTTCTATTATTGCTGCAGGAGACACAACAGGGATCTACAGGACACAGCAATACAAGTAAGTACCAACTCATTTTCTGTCTGCTTTGGATGGAGAGGATGACAACTGAAAAATAAGTGACTGATAGACTGAGGAGCCAGTATCAGGCTGGGAGAGCACAGAGCCTCCGCAAGGAGTACTTGGCTATGGACAGATGTGGAGAACTGAAGAGTGACCATCAAAATGTCAGCTCCTTTGGTGGACTGAGCAGGATAAAAAGGATTCATTTTGCTATGGCCATTTCATTATGTAGAGGAGAAAGACTGAAGGGGCAAAAGACTGGCTTTTTTAGAAAGCCAGAAAAGCTCTGACCTAGTTGCACAGCCAGATCCAGACTGCCAGAAAATTTTGCAGGAAGGCTTGCTATCTTGTTTTTTTTCATAGGCAATGGTATATTTTGTGGCTATCGCACAGTAGTAAGCCACGTAAAGCCTGCCAAACTAACACCAGACAATGTCTCAAAGATCATATGGCCATGGGTTTTTTTGGCTAGCAGTGTGGGCAGGGGAGTGATGGGCACTTGTGTGTGTCTCCTGGCTGGGGTTTTTCAGTGGACTCCAATTTACAAATCACGCTGCAGATCAGCAGCACTTTAATTACATTTAGTTATGGTAAAAAAACTTAGCAGCTTTATTGAAAGGAAGGATTGAATTGTTCTGTGAAACAAAATATTAATCCTCTCCCCTGACACCTCTGACTTGTTAATGTTGTCTTGCATATTAAAATTACACGATCCTGTCCTGCTCTCAACATAAAATCATCTCAGCCAAAAGAACTATTTTGCTAGCTTCCTGACCTGTCAGCCAGCATCGAGCCCTGTTTGCAAATTACAGGGCTGTGACTGAAAATGAAAAATGCCCTGAGCTGATAGGTAGGGCTCTGAAAGTGGCTGGTCACCCACTGCGTGAGGGAGAAGACATCCAGAGAGACAAGGCTGGGAGATGTAGGCTATTAAAACGGCGTAGCTCTTTGCTGGGGAAAGGTCGGGATGCAGAAGACAATGTTGTGAAGAAACATGCAGTGGTGTCACTTAATTGCTGGCACCGGTTTAATATTGCTGCAAGTACCAGCACTAAGGAAATAATAAAAGGCAAAGGGGATGAGGTTCTGTCAGAAAATAATGAATACAGTAATGAGAGAAGGAAGCACAAAAGGGCCATAATAGAGAGGGCTACGCAAACACACTCAGAGTCGCGAGCATGACAAACACACCAGCTGAGCTGAGGGCTTTGCGATGACATCAGAGGCCACAGTGTTTTGCCAGCTTTGGTCATAGTTTAATTTTAATTATTTCCTCTTTCAACACTTGAATAAAGTAGGTTTTTTGTTAGATATAATGAAACCTGCTTTCCTGTGGGTTAGTTAATCGGTCCTAGCTCCTTATAACTTTCCTCTGCTCCTTATTCCAATGATCTCTGACCTCACTTTACTTCCAATTCCTCCATCTACCCTCCCACCCCACACTACTTCTAGCTTCTTCTTGTCTTCTCATTCATTCTGCTCAGCAAAACCAACATGCATTTACAGCTGTGCTGGAGCTGTACATGGTGTTTCCTGGCTGATGGCAACCAAATCAAAGAACAGTTGAACCCATGTAGAAACATTCTCATATCAGATACCCAGACACTTCTCTCATTGCAGAGGGAATTGGACCACCTCTAAGACCTTCATCCATGAGGTTCTGGAATAAGACACTGAGTAAGACACAGTTTTAATGGCGCATAGACCTTACCAGTCCTATACATCAAACTCAAAGGAAATTTGGGAAAAAAAGGATTCAGGTGTATGGTGAATTGACTCTGGCTGGACACCAGGTGCTCACCAAAACCGCTCTATCACTTCCCTCCTCAGCTGGGCAGGGGAGAGAAAATATAATGAAAGACTCGTGGGTAGACATAAGGACAGATAGAGATCAGTCACCAATTACCGTCATGGGCGAAACAGACTTGACTTGGGGAATTAGTTTAATTTATTACCAGTGAAATCAGGATAGAGTAATGAGAACTAAAATGAATTCTTAAAACATGTTCCCTAACCTCGCACTTCTTCCCAGGCTCAACTTCACTCCTCATTTCTCCAGCACCTCCCCCACAGTGGTTTAGGCGGGCAGGAAGTAGGGATTGTGGTCAGTTCATCACACATTGTCTCTGCCACTCCTTCTTCATGGAGAGGACTCCTCACATTCTTCTCCTACTCCAGCATGGGGTCCCTCTCACAGGAGACAGTTCTCCATGAACTTCTCCACTGTGAGTCCTTCCCGTGGGCTGCAGTTCTTCACCAACTGCTCCACTATGGCTTCCCCCTGAAGTCACGAGTCCTGCCAACAATCTTGCTCCAGTGTGGACTCCTCTCTCCATGGATCCATAGGTCCTGCTAGGAGTCTGGAGTAGCCCCTCCTCCTCATTCTTCACTGACCTTAGTGTCTGCTGGGCTGTTCCTCCCACATATTCCCCCTTCTTTCTTCTCTGGCTGCCATTGCACAGTTTTTTTTCTCCACCTTGTTAAATATGTTATCACAGAGGTGTTGCCGCCATCACTGATGGGCTCGGCCTTGGTCAGCAGTGGGTCCATTTTGGAGCCAGCTGGCATTGGCTCTGTTGGACATGGGGGAAGCTTCTAGAAGCTTCTCACAGAAGCCACCGCTGTAGCCCCCCTTCTACCAAAACCTTGTCGTGCAAACCCAATACACGATGTGAGGAAATGTTAGCAAATGTCTGTGTGGAAAATAAATTTAATGGTCTATGTATTATGTTATCCAATACATGTCTTCAGAGTCCAAATTAACTTCTTTCCCATTGCATCATGACTTCTTTGAAGTGGCTCTTGAGCCTGTAATTTGCAATGGTTTTTACTGCAGCTGAAACCATTGTCTTTCTCATGGATAACATTTGCATTTCTCTCATCCTTCCCTCACAAGGAAATCAAATAATTTAAAAACACTTAGTGGATGAAGTTATACTGCTCTGTCACAATAAATATTAGTTGTCCTTGTTATCCAGGAAGAGAAACGTGGCCTGTTTAGTTTGAGTGATTCACCCAAATTTCAACTCAGAGGTGAGATTGACGACCCACGACTCAATAGGGAAAGCCTACGAAAGTTCATTTGAAATTTATTTGTAAGTGGGAGAAATACAGACACATCTCCTCTGGTTGTGTCTAAAAAGATTAGGAGGGGAGTTTTGTGAAATGAGGTAGAAACTGGCAAAGAACTACTAGCTCTGTGGCTAAGGATTTGAGGATGAATGTTTTCCACTGTGTGTGTCTGGAGGTATTTGCATGCATACACATGCCAACATACACACACACAAACTCTTGCACACACGTTTCAGGAGACATGAACAGTGCTTAGCACCTGAAATAAAGTATGCTAACAGCAGTACCATAGCGAGTGAGTAGCACATTCTTTGTCAATTCCAAAGAGACCAAGAAAAACGAAGGGCAACACCAATTTTCCCATGAGAAGAAGTGAGAGTTAGAGAGAATGTAACAATTTGGCAAATGCCAGCCTCCCACAATGGTACCTGCAAGCATTTGGCAGGTTACATTGAAAATGGAAAGCAAATCTTAGTCTGGCCAAGAGTGAGCATGAAAAAAAGTTTTTCTGACAGGTCATTTCCTTTTATATATGTTTATCCAAATTCTTATCTGCACCGTATCTGGGACATTCAACTATGCTTAGTCTATACACAATTTTAAAATTTCTGTGTTTCAGTCAAGTGAGATCAAAGTTGATAAGAACTGGTAAAGCACCAATGACCAGATTTTCTACTCTGATAGGCCGGACTGATGCGTTTCTGCCATCTGTATGGGCTTTGTCCTCCCCCTCTGCACAGATGTTAAGTGACGATTAACATAAAAGCAGCTGCAAATGCTTACTGTAGAGTAATTCATTAATAACCAGTTTGGCTAAATCAGAGATTCCCTTTTCTCTCTCCTCACAGTACTAATGCTGTTTCCCTTGTTGGTGCATTAACATACATTGCTGAAAGTAGAACTGATGTGAACTTTGCTGGCAAAGCACTCAAGAATCTATATTCCCTCCCACACTCAAACAAACCAGTGCTCACGGTAATAATTCATCACTTATAAAAAAGCCTAAGTTGCAAATAGAAAATCTTCGAATATATGCCAACTGTTACTGTTGGTTTCTTGTTCCAAATTACCATAATGCAGATGAGCTTCAGGGCTCCATGCACCCTAAGGCTGACAAACACATACTGTAGCAACAGCTTTCTAGCCAGCAAGTTCATCATCTGGATATACGTTCTTTCTGAGGTCTCTGCTAAAAGTGAAAAGCGACCTAGAGATTATCCAGAGCTTCCCCCATCCTGTTCACTGAAGTTTAGGCACCTAAGTTGGATAGACACAAATCCTTCTGGAGGGGAGGATGAGATCTAAAAGCACCACAGCAAGGTGTTTGCAATACCCAGAACCCCCTATACAAGACACCCACTTCCAGAAGGTCACTATCCAGAGTAAGTCCTTCTGCTTACTTCTCTGTACAGCAGTGGAAGCAAAATCCTGCCTCTTCTGAAGGCAACAGCAAGTTTTCCAGAGATGCTGTTGCTGGCACCCCAGCATTGTATGGAAACTGAGGGTGAGGACTTTGTCAGCAGCAAATGAATGATACATAATGCTCATGTGTGTGAAATAGCTTGGGGGCTGATCCAAAACCCACTCAGCTCAAGTCAATGAGCAGAAAATCAGACAACATCAAAAAGAGCCTGACAAAAATAAGCACTTCTGACTTTTGTTTAGAGTGCACAGGTGGATTTTGGTTTAACAAAGCTTGTTAAAAGATAATGGAGGAAAGCACGTCCATCAGTAAACAAGTCACACTCAACCTCTGCGCCTCCTTGTCTGCTAGGCAACATGAACTCCTGTGTAGACAGCTATTAGCATCCAGCAACACACAAGAGGAGCAGCAGCTGTGCAGTCAGTAGGTCCAGAATTCAAGTTCAACGTGATTCAAGTGGAGTCACATATCCTGTACATCCATGGTAGAGCTAAACGAAAATCTTACCCTGAAGTGCAGCTCTCTCAGGTTATTCAGAGAGAAATAATTACAATAAACAACATCGGCCTTATTTTTGAGGGGTGGCAGAAAGGAGGGAAAAGGACTTGGCCTGACTGAGCAGAAGCAGTACCAGCCCGTTAGCTAGCAGCCTCCTTGCCCGGTGTCTGTGCTGTGTAACTAAGTTGTGTTGGGCAAATGTATGATTTTGGACCCAAGAGGGGATCATCACAAGCCAACATGCTATGCTGGGACCCATGTGAGTTGTAAGGAAGTGTGAAGAGGCATCCCTTGGGCGTCTGATACTTCTCAAGCATTTGAGTATTTGACTTCTCCTGGGTTTGAGTGCCTAAGCTGAAGTATACAACATAGCAAAGAGGCCCCAGCTCACAGGAGATGAAGGCTGGATCCTTAATCTGTCAAAATTAATGTGAACTAAAATATCTGTTGGCAGAGTTGTGCCTTAATCACTGCCTTACTAGCTCCTCCTGATGTTCTTTTGTATGAAATAATTACTGTTCCTGGAGTAGGGATTTCGAGGATATACGTGTTGGATGGGGTACACTTTCAGTAACAGAGCTGTAGTACCTTACAGAAAACCTTCCCCTTGCTCCAAGATCTGCTATCCCTGGTAAAGCTTGTGTCCTCTAAGCAGCCTCTTCTGTGGGGTTTCTTGCCTGACATTTACAGAGTACATGTGGCAGTAACAGGAAAAGTCAAATCAGAGTTGACTGGCAGTTTGCAAGTGCTCCAGGAGTGCCCTCACAGCCCTGTGACTGCCTCAGCAGTGTGGCACGAGTGGTCAGTGTGAGCAATGAACAAAGTGATGACGTGTCCCATCTAAGCAGTTTCCATGCTGACCCATTTCTGATGTCATTTTCTTCTTCTCTTTTCAAGGGAAAAGTGACGTAGAGCCAAAGAGTCCAGAGAAAAGCGCAACCCATACATCGTAAGTCACTTTTGAGTTTAAGATTGGAGAAGGCAGCTGTGTTTTTATCAGTTTTGTTGGGCAAAATAGAATTTGTTTGTTTTCATTAAGATATGGCTTTTTCACGAATGCTTTTCTTGAAACAGCTTTTGAGATAATGACTAAACATTAATTATTCCTAGAACTTCTGCTTGCTGGTAAGTCGGAGATCTGCAACTGAAATGGCTCCATATCATGCCAAACAGATAGGAGATGATTTTTGTGGGCGTACGAGGCTGGCCTTAACAACCTGACTTCAACATTACCTTAATGCTGCTGGAGTTTGTCACACTTGCTAAAAAACATCATGTCACATATGCCTTTGATGCACCGATGTAATTTTAAAAGACTACAGTCTGCAGCTTCACCTCTGAATTACTTGAAATCCAATTACAGCTATCTCTGGTCTCTCACGATTTTGTTGATGTTTTTGAATTAACAAAAGAAGTCGAGAAATAGATAGGAACAGGCACTTGTAATATATCAGTGTTCACCTTCACTCTAGTGCAACAATAGAAGCTTTTACCATTTTTAACTCTAGTATACAAAGGACTGAATTGTTTTGCCAACATAAACCAGTCTATGAAACAGATGGGCTGCAAGTTAAAAAAAAAAAAAAAGAAAGAAATAGCATCAGTTTCCCAAACTGAGCTAGATAAGTGAATTCCTTTAATAACTACCAGTCGGGAGCATTATGAATTTCTGCAAAACCATTCACCTTTTTAATCCCATTTGAGGGAGGGAAGTTCTTGTAACAGCCAATCATGTGAATTTTAGAGTGTATCTTGCCCATAATTTATGTTTTCTGATTCCTGTTATTTAAATTCAGAGCATTATATCATGTAAATCTCACAAGTTGTCACCATTTATTACATGGCCAAAAGTAGTCACAGAAGGAGGTACAATAACGGTGATTTATTGTTGGATGTTTTGATTTCTGCTGCAAAAACACATTAAAAATCTTCTGGAAATGAGTCTAGAAAAAGATTTGACATGGTGTAAGAAATGGCATGTCCTGCAGATTGTGTTGCGGAATGTAATTACAGTGTGTGAGCATATGTAGCCAAACTTATTAAATGAATTAAGCATTAGCAGCCTTATGCCTTCTGATAGTATGCTTGCTGGGAATGGTTAATAGGATGATTCCAATAATTATAATTTTTAAAAATAATATTGCAATAAAGACCAAAAGAAGAAGGGTTTTAATGCCATCTGGAGGTATTTCGGAGAAATGAACACATTTATTTTTGCTGCTATTTAGCAGTATGCAAAGTGGTTTTTTTTCCTAGTTGGGTGTTAATTTATTGATGAGGAATGCTCTTTATTTTCATTTCTTCTCCTTCAACATCTTAAAATCTCCTGAGATTTCTGAATCTAGAAAATGGGATATATTGAGCTATGAAATATTCCCAAATATGTTTATGGTTTTGGTTTGAGACTACACACTGTGTCATACAGTGTGATGTGTTAGGCACAGCAGACTTCAGAATCCAGCTAGATGTGAAAAGTCCTGAAAAGCAGAGGACTCCAGCAAGGCTGGACATTCTTCAAGAAGGAAGTGTTAAAGGCCCAGGAGCAGGCTGTCGCCATGTGCCATGAGATGAACCAGCACCAAAGACTGCCTGACTGAACAGATAGCTTTGCCTCCAGCTCAGGGTAAAAAGGAAAGTTTATGGCCTTTGGAAGAAGGGACAGGCCACACACAATGACTACAAAGGTCTTGTGAGGCTATGCAGGGAAAAAATTAGAAAGTCCAAAACCCAGCTAAAAATGAATCTGGCTTCAACTGTAAAAGACAAAAAGAAATGTTTCTATAAATACATTAGCAGCAAAGGAAGGGCCAGGGGGAGCCTCCATCCTCTATTACATGCAAGAGGAAACATTGTGACTAAGGATGAGGACAAGGCTTTGCCTCAGTGTTTACTAATAGGACCAGTTGTATTCTGTGAATCCAGCTCCCTGAGCTAGAAAACAGAGACTGGGAGCAGAACGATGCCCCCACAGTCCAGGATGAGATGGTCAGTGACTTGCTGCACCACATAGATGTACACAAGTCTATGGAATTGGATGGAATTCACCCAAGAGTTCTGAGAGAGCTGGAGGAGATGCTCACCAAGCAACTTTCCATCATTTACAATCAGTCCTGGCTGACCTGGACGGCAGATTGGAAGTTAGCCAGTGTGACACCCACCTACAAGAAAGGCTGGAAGGAGGATCTGAAAAACTACAGGCCTGTCAGTTTGACTTCAGTGTTGGGGAAGCTGATGGGGTAGATCATCTTGAGTAGCATCTCACAGTATATGCAGGACAACCAGACAATCAGGCCCAGTCAGCATGGGTTTATGAAAGGCGGGTCCTGCTAGACAAACCTGATCTCATCCTACAACATGGTCACTCAGTGGATGAGGGAAAGTCTGGGGATATTGTCTCTCTGGACTTTAGAAAAGCCTTTGACACCATTTCCCACAGCATTCTCCTGGAGAAACTGCCTATGGCTTGGATGAGCACACACTTTGCTGGGTAAAAAACTGCTTGGATGGCCCAGCCCGAAAAGTGGTAAATGGAGTTAAATCCAGTTGGCAGCCAGTCACAAGTGGTGTTCGCCAGGGCTCGGTACTGAGGCCACTCCTGTTTAACATCTTTATCATGATCTGGGCAAGGGGATCAAGTGCACCCTTATTAAGTTTGCAGATAATTTAGTAAGTTTTTTGCAGATAACCAAACTAAGTGGGAGTGTTGATCTGCTCGGGAGTAGGAAAGCTCTGTAGAGGGTTCTGGACAGGTGGATTGATGAGCCAATGTCAAATGCATGAGGTTTAACAAGGCCAAGTGTCAAGTTCTGCATTTTGGCCGCAACAACCCCTGGCAGCACTACAGGCTTGGGGAGGAGTGGTTGGAGAGCTGCTCAACAGAGAGGGAGACCTAGTGGTGTTTAATAGCCAGCTGAACATGAGCCAGCAGTGTGTCTAGGTGGCCAACAAGGCCAACAGCATCCTGGCCTATATCAGGAATACTGTGGCCAGTAGGACCAGGGAAGTGATTTGTGCCCCTGTACTTGGCTTTGGTGAAGCTGTATCTCAAGTACTGTGTTCAGTTTTTGAGTCCCTCACTACAAGAAAGACGTTGAGGTGCTGGAGTGTATCCAAAGAAGGGCAACAAAGCTGGTGAAGGGTCTAGAGCAAAAGTCTTATGATGAGTGGCTCAGGGAACTGGGTTTGTTCAGCCTGGAGAAAAGTAGGCTGAGGAGAGACCTTACTGCTTTCGACAACTACCTGAAAAAAGGTTGTGAAGAGATGAAGATTGGTCTGTTTAAACAAGTAACAAGTCTTAGGACAAGATGAAATGACCTTAAGTTGCACCAAGGGAAGTTTAGATTGGAAATTAGGAAGAATTTATTTACTGAAAGTGTTACCAGGCATTGGAACAGGTTGCCCAGGGCAATGGTGGAGTGATGGAGTCAGGTAGACATAGGGCTTAGGGATATGGTTTAGTCAGGACTTGTCAGTGTTAGGTTAATGATTGGACTTGATGATCTTAAAGGCCTTTTCCAATCTAGGCAATTCTGTGATTCTGTGAATACCACTGATAAGTGACTGTGTTCAAGAAGCAGAGGCCCTGTAGTTAGAGAAATTGTTTGTGTGGAAAAGGAGACGGGAGGAAGGAGGAAATGAGAGGAAGGGAACCAGCAAATGCCAAAAGAGGAGAAAAAAAATGAGAGGGGTACAGCTAAGAAGGAGGAAAAGAAACTGCAAATGCCAAATTTTCAGATAGAGATGCAAAACTGAGAGCAGTGGAAGAGAAAGCCAGAGGTCGAACACTGGAAACGAGAAGGGAGAGTGATACGAGTAAAGGCTGTTAGTAAACGCAGATTTTGTGTTACTGAGTAGAGGGCTGGATACCTGAGTGTTGCAGCAAAGTAAACCAACTTGCTGTGTAGATGCACACTGACATCCCAATTCTCTGTCTGCCACCTTCCCTTGACCTTCTCTGGGTTTCTTCACTTTTCCACTTTTCTTCTAGGACAGCCTTTTACCGCTGGTTCTCAGGCAGTTGTGAATTCAAACTTTCTCAGTTTTACGGGGGATGTAGCAGCTCACACTTGTGCACAAGATGCACAGCCAGAAGGACACTCAGTGCTCACGTACACATGGATACATGTACCTGGGTCCATCTACGGTAATGGACATACTCTTCCCCTGTGTACCTGGAGATCAGGCCTGCAACTGGGACCTTGCAGGAGTTTGCAAGGGAGAGGTATGCAAGGGGGTGTGAACACTGTCGGGGTTCTCTGTGAGTAAAAAAGCCTGGGCTCTCTTGTGTGTGTAGCTCCCCTGAGAGTGTCGAAGGAGCCCAGTTGGCATATACTGGCAGGGATGCTAAAATGGAGAGACATTGATGTAGGAGACCAGAAGAAACTGGATTCATTTCACTGTGAATCAGTGTTTCCTTGGGAAAATAGAACAAGCAGCAACAAAGAAACCCACAAAGCAAGTCATGTTGGCCTAGATAAAAATAACAGAAAAGGCGAAGAGGAGCAAATTAATGTTTCTTTCTTGCAAATGTCTTTTTTATTTTCCTCAGGCATGTTACAAGCCACACACTCAAGCCAGGCTTATATGACTCAATGGCAGTTAATTCATCCCTGGTGCAGATTTACTACCTCCATCCAAACATTATTTATGCAGCTTCGAAGGACAGGTTGATTACCCTCCTGAATCAGGCAGTGAGGCACTTGTGAACCGAGCATTTACATGAAGTCTTCCCTCAAGACATTCCTCCTGCCTTGTCCACTGTGCCCCAGGTCCTCAAAAACATATATAACCCTGTGACCTGGAGCCATGAGGCCAAAGGTGCTATCCCATACCCACCGAGAGTATAGAAACTTAAGAGTGCAGGATGCATGGTGTTCTGTTCAGAGGGGTTTGCGTATGGTAAATGCATCGTTCTGAACAGTTTTATGCATAGCAAGGTTTTTTTCCTGTATGTATGAACTCCCTAGATAGACTCGATATGACATAGCTCTCCACTGGTAATAATATTAAACATTAAGAAACTGGTATGCATTAGATGATACACATCAATTGATGCAACAACCTAACGAGGCAGATAAATAAGGGCAATTATTACAATGCTAGAGATAACCGAGATGGATGTAGGAAAATGAGAAAGACGCAAAAGCGGAGAGGAAGTCTGAGCACAGCTTTATCCATTTCCACTGTATTCTGACGGCCTTCACTGCCTTGGCATGCACAGTAATCAGCCAAGCTGGCACTGAAGAATTGCAATTAAAAATGCAAACCATACAAAGGTGTCTGGAGTCTTCCCCAGTTGATTCGTGTTCCTTGTAACTGAATGCTTTTAAAGCCATGAGAATTCTGGATTTGAAGGTTGTTGTTGTTGTACTCAATATATATAGCTCTCTATGGGTCATCTGGTTACAGCTCTGCTGAGCAATTCTAAGCTTTTAGGATTGTTCAGAAATACCCAGCAATGTTTTGCTCTTTTGGTTTTGTGATAAAAGGTCCAGTTTTCAATTATCAGAAAATCCTCATGGATTTTGTCTAAAAACATCTAATTTTTACTAAAATCTGTTTCCCCCTCGTTTTACCAGTTACGGTCTGAAGTGCTGCATTAAAGAGTGGAAGGGGGATGAAAAGTGTTCTTTTCTTCTTTAATATTTTTGGATACAGAATTTTAGTCTTTCTTTGGCAAAAAGGTTAATCATGCCTGACTGTGATTCACTGCTATGCATTTACCTCGACATTTCTAGTGCACTTACTTAATGATATCAGGGCTAGCAACTAGATACCTCGATGCTGTCTCTTTATTATCCCTCCCACAATTGTTTTCATGCTGAGCTGCTCCAGATTTTTCCCTCCCTTTTTACAAGAGAATTAACGAAGATTGAGGGAGGCTTTTATAATTTATGGCAGTTATGCAAGTTGTGTCCTTTGCTAATACTCTCTGAGAATTGCACATCTAAGTGTGTGTATTTGCTTGTTTGCTTTTGCCAGGCAGAAATAGTTGTTGGCTCCATTCCTTTCACGCGCTGGGCCCAGCATCACTTGGAGAATAGTTTTCTCAGGGGGATCTTCATTAAGAGTAATAAATTCAGGAGCTTACAAGCTGCCCATTTGCAGATTAGTGCTACAGTCTCTTGCCCATCCAGCAGCTGCTTATCGTTCTCATCAACCTGATTCTCCTTGAAGGAGGGAATAGGAAACAGACAGTGTCACTGTTGGTCTTGCTTGATTTGACCTACGTCTGTACTGGCATGAGCATCGCCTGTTGGTTTCTTGCCTTTTTTTCCTCTCTTCTGTCTCACCCCTCATACCTTCAGAATGGCTCACAGATAGTTATTCAACAGCCAGAAAACTGCCAGTTTCCCCCTTCTGGAAATGGGAAGACTGAGGCAGAGGGGTTACAAGGTGCCTCCAGAGAACCAGTCTCAAATACAAGAGCTCAGCTGGAGCGAGTGCTGCCAGTGCACCCTCCAGCTCTTAGCCCCCTGGGAGCTTGGTCTCTCACAGAATCACAGAATGTTAGAGGTTGGAAGGGACCTTAAAGATCATCTAGTCCAACCCCCCTGCCAGAGCAGGATCACCTACAGTAGAGCGCACAGGAACGCGTCCAGGCGGGTTTTGAATGTCTCAAGAGAAGGAGATTCCACAACCTCCCTGGGCAGCCTGTTCCAGTGCTCGGTCACCCTCACAGTAAAAAAGTTTTTCCTCATATTTTTATGGAACCTCCTGTGTTCCAGCTTCCACCCATTGCCCCTTGTCTTGTCAGTGGACGCCGCTGAAAAGAGCCTGGCTCCATCTTCCTGACATTCCCCCTTGACATATTTATAAACATTAATGAGGTCACCCCTCAGCCTCCTCTTCTCCAGGCTAAAGAGATCCAGCTCCTTCAGCCTTTCCTCATAAGGGAGATGCTCCACTCCCTTCACCATCTTTGTGGCTCTACGCTGGACTCTCTCAAGCAGCTCCCTGTCCTTCTTGAACTGAGGGGCCCAGAACTGGACACAATATTCCAGATGTGGCCTCACCAGGGCACAGTAGAGGGGCAGGAGGACCTCTCTTGACCTACTTGCTACTCCCCTTCTAATACACCCCGGGATGCCATTGGCCATCTTGGCCACGAGGGCACATTGCTGGCTCATGGTCATCCTGCTGTCCACCAGAACCCCCAGGTCCCTTTCCCCTGCACTGCTCTCCAGCAGGGCAGTCCCCAACCTATATTGGGACATGGGGTTATTTTTTCCCAAGTGCAAAACTCTACACTTGCCCTTATTAAACTTCATTAGATTTCTCCCCACCCAGCCCTCCAGCCTGTCTAGGTCTCTCTGAATGTCTGCACAGCCTTCTGGTGTGTCAACCACTCCTCCCAATTTCGTATCATCAGCAAACTTGCTGACAACATTCTCTAATCCCTCATCCCGATCATTGATGAATATATTAAACAGCACCGGCCCAAGAACTGACCCCTGAGGGACCCCACTAGACACAGGCATCCAGCCAGACTCAGCCCCATTGACCACAACCCTCTGGCTTCTTCCCTTCAACCAGTTCTCGACCCACCTCACTACTTGGTCATCCAGACCACACTTCCTCAGTTTACCTATGAGGATGCTGTGGGAGACGGTGTCAAAGACCTTGCTGATGTCCAGGTAGACCACGTCCACCATCCATCCACCTGGTTATGTCTTCGTAAAAGGCTATCAGGTTGGTCAAACATGATTTCCCCTTGGCAAAGCCATGCTGGCTGCTCCTAATAACCTTCTTATCCTTGATATGCCTAGACACACCTGGCTGACATGTGGTCTTGACCTTAAGTCTCTCAGGCAACAACTGGAACCTGACTGAGCACAGGAATTGGAAGAAGAGCCTTATTCCCACCTCACTTCACCGAAAAGCCTGGCACAAGTTATTTAAAGTTAGCCTTGGCTTTCTCCCATCTAAAATAATAATAATTAGATTGCCGTGAAGACTGTCTCATTAATATTTGTAGGAAGTGTTGAAAAATGTAATATTCTGTAAAAATTCTGTAAAAATGGCTAAGGATTACTCACCCAGAACAGTAAAGGAAATGAGCGGTAGTTTTAAGTTTTTAAAGACAGACTTTGGTAATAAGTGGTAAATGGTCCTGATGGGTGCCAGGTGTAGGGAGAAGGGGAGAACTGCCTCTCCCAGGTGCATGCAGACTTGGTGAGCATAGACAGCCCCAGCCCCATCACCATTCCCCTGTCCTCCCACCAGAGTTTTATCCTTGGGACAGGAGTCACCTGGTTTAAATTAGAAGGCTTTGGCTTTTGTCTTGCTAAACTGGAGGGAGGGGTGGCAAATAGGAAAAGAGTCATAACATGCAAGCTGCAGAGGAAGAAAAACCTCCATTGGTAAATCTTTGATATCCCTCTGTTTGTTTGCCAAAAGGACCATAATTAGTCAAGTCAATTGAAATAGAGAATAGTTAACAGAGGGGCCTGGAGGACAATGGAAAGGGTAAAATAGATGCCACTGTGGAAACTGGTTCCTTGAAAAGGGCTCCCCAAACTTTTATGGAGTATTATTCACTTCTGACTTTCAAATTAAGATATGAGGGCAACTTCCCAAACAGTTTTCTGCAGCTCATGTTGTGGGCATTTTAGACAGAAGAAACATCTACATCAAACACATTGGCCAATAATTTGGTGACACCTCTTGTAGTAACTCCGTGAGCTCCATCAAGGTCCCTCTTGAGAGCATCAGCCTGCTCATGAGCCACAGATGACCCTCCCTTACTGAGAAACACAACTTTTAAGGGATGGTAGACAATATGAAATGACAACCCTTAAGTTATTTTTTGAGATGTATTGTTTCTGAAAACATCACTGCATCGATGGCTTTTAATGTACGTCTCTGATGTTTCTCAGAGAAGTCTTGCAGTCCATGCTTAAAAAAAGAAAAAAAGAAAAAAAAACTTACTATGATGAATGAAGGCAGTGTTTTTCAGAGTGATGGAGGTCTTGAAAACTGTAGAAGTGAAAGTCTGGTGTTTATCCATGAACCAAGTTGCTGGCAGAAGAAGAAGGCTGGCTTCATTGCACTGTTCCACCTGTTTACTTGAGCCTCGGCTCGCAGAGCTAACCCCTAACACTGCCAGACTGTCACTCCACTCAACTAATCCAGCAAGAAGAGCTAAAATTTTAAAACACACTCCTCTGCTCTCAAATTCCCATGAAAAAGCTCTTTTTTTTCTGCCCTCTCCCCTGAAGAATTACCCTCAGTTCATGTACAGAGTGTTTCTCTGTGGATTAAATACATACACCGTTAAAAAGTACAATTCCACCATAACTTCCCGCTTCATGGAGGAAAGTGATTTTACCTGTGGGATGTATCAGAGCCACTGCAGTATTGCCACAATGCTGATGTGAACTTTTCCTGCCAATTCCTAACCTCCTCTGAGCATGGATTTTTTGGGATTTGCAGTGTACAATGTTTCTGAGAGTTCACAAAAAAACCACACAACCTACTGTAAATTGATACCAACAAATCTATTTTCTTCACGTGCTGTAAAGACATTTTCTTGGAAGACATTTGCTCATACAGGTCTTAACTGAATCTGCCTTTGAGTTTTAGGAAAGTTAGGAGGAAGGATGAATCGGTGTTACTGGTAATTTTTTTTTGCCATGTAAAAATGATAGGCACATAGCAGTTGAAAATTCTACAAGTAAAAAAAATATTTAAATGACATATAAAGTTACATAAAACAGATCTTAAAAACATGATGTCCGTTCAAGCAGATGAGATGAGGTGTATTTGTTTGATTTACAAAGAAAACACCTGGAAGGCCAATCTGACCTTAATTGCAACTGTGGTTTTCCTGGGACAAAATTTAGCTTCTGTTGAGTCAGACAAAAAAAAAAACAACCAACCAACCCACACTTTAGCTGAGATTTCAGCAGGAATGGGTATAGGTGAATGGTAAACAAAAGCACTACTGAGGTCTAGGGAAGTTTTGTGATTGACTTAGATGGGGTGAGATAAGGGCTTCACTGTCCTACTTTTAAATGCTGTCCCTCTCTTTCACCAGATATAGCCAATAGCTTGAGACAATCACCCTTATCACTGCAGGGCTCAGCACAGAGTTTTGTTTATAAAGTCCCCTTGATCCAGGCCCTCTTGTTTAGCACCTTCGACTTTGCTGTCTACCTGTACTCTGCACACTGGAAGAGAAAAATAATTAGCCATGGGAAGCTGCCCTCTGCTTTGATGCCACCCTTGGCTCAAAGCTGAAGGGGAAAGCAATTTAATGCAAGAGAAACCCTCACTTTGAAATAGTAGCTTTTGTCCTGTTGGAAAACTTACTATAATGCTGAGCATTACTTCAAATTTTGTACCAAGTGAAAAATGCTTTCATAACACTGGTATTCATTTAACATCCTTTAGAATAAACCTGACCAATTTAACTGGCTAAAATATCATTGTGCTTGAGGAAATGTTTTCCTGTACTGCACCGAAAGCATATTATTTTTCTCTTAGGCACTGTTTCCCTTGGACTTCATAATTTGTAAGGGACTAATTGCGAATTTTGAATGTATTACATATTAGAACTGAATATGGTAGTTAAAGAGGGGTTGCCAGGAAAATCAGATGTGAGTACCTGGGAAGTCTGTTTAATCGGAAATGCCGCTAGGAAGGCAGGCACCATCGACCCCGCTCCATTTTTTTTTTTTTCTCTGAAGAAAATGATAAATGGAAGCTCAGCGTCTCACACATTGGAGTCGCGATGTGTGCAGTGGTGTTTTTGCTGGGCTAAAATTCCTGGTTGCCGGGGTAACACGTTTTGGAAATCCTCTACCCTGGGCGAAAGCCACTGCAACTTGAAACCCGCCGGGGCTGGTGCCGGGTGGCGACACCCCAGCTGCTGGCTGAGAGGAGCTGCTGGCCTTGCCGAGGGATTTTAAGCAAGGAAACAAAACGAAATGGGTCCAAAAGAAGAGAAAGGCGATCGGGAGCGTTTGATATTTCTAGGCTCTGACACCTTGGTTTTTTTAAAATTTTCTTTTCCCCACACCATGCCCCATCAGTCAAAGGGCGGAGGGTTGCCTCATCCAGCGTCTGAGCTGCTGGGTGATGGGAAGAGGAGGTGTGTGTCTGTGCCGGGAGAGTGAGGAGACAAGGGGGGGGGCGAGAGGAGGAGGAGGAGAGATACAGTGTTCTGGCCAGCTGCCAAGAAAAATAACTAACATTTTGCAAAAGAGAAATCCTAAGACTGAGGTCATGGTATGGAAAAAGTCTGTTTCACAGACTCTTGAGCCTGAATATAGGCCAAGTTTTTTGGTTTTTGTTTTTTTTTTAATGTGTGGGGTTTTTTTTTAAATGCAGGCATCCTATTAACATTTGAAAACTAAAGCTTGTCCAGTAATGGAAAGGTTTTGGAATCTGAAGTGCCTTAGTTTTCTACTCTGTTGGTACATAGATATATTTTTTTAATTACAAGGGTTTGAATGAGAAGCTCCCTCATTTTGCTTTTAACTTATTTTACCACTATGAAGATGAAATTAAGGGAATCTAAAGAAATGCCTGTTTCTCCCCACAGAGTGACCAACTAAAGAGATTTTTCAAGCTTGGTGGACACCTTTTTATTTGCCATGCAAAATACAAAAAGATACTGAAACCTGAAATTATGATGAATTTTCCTGTGTGGAAAAGTCCTACTGTTCAACCATGAATAGCTATGATTTTTTTAAAACCTTTAAAGTAGCAAGCTGACAGTTTCATGACAAATTACTTTTCATACCTAACTAAACAATTATTGAAGTTCTTCTGCCTTAATCTCTGGATTTGGATTAAATGTCAGAGTGTGGATATTTTTTAACAGGGGAAAAAAAAAACCAGCCCTTTGGATTTGTTAGGATGTTATTGCAAGCAAGTTTTCTGGTCTTTGATTTGCTAAGCTACAACTGGAATCTGCCTTCCTCAGGGTAAGAATATTTCCACATTATCATTTCACCTGCGGTATTTTAAGAGTGAGAATATTATATCTCGGTGTGTGTCTCGGCTTCGCGCAATCTGTTCTTTGTTTAGCATGCAGACAAGCTTCATCTTCCAAAAGAGATGTGGAATATATTTATTGGCAATTTAGAATTGATGATAGATTTGACAAGCAAGCAGGGTGACAGACACACCAAAGCTATCAAAGCTGGAGATGAATCAGGACAAAGGTTTGGATGAGATATATTGTTCCTGAGATTCAAAAAGGGTTATACTTACAGATCATTGCAAAATCAAGGCAACTGTACCATTGACTTATGAAGAAAAAAAGCTAAGTTTTTCTGAGAAAAGAAAACTATGGTTTGATTGGCCCGCAGACCTTGTATGGCAAAATAGGGCAATTACAGACGGTATTTCTGCATGATGATTTTTATTAGTTTTGTAAGATATTTTGTCACGATTCATTTGTGCTGATTCCCGCTTTCATGGCATAAACTGTAAGCAATTGTAGGTAGAGAGAAGGAATCTCTTGACATACTTATTCAGAGAGGCATGTGCCAGGAGGCACAATAGATCCAGTATACTGAATTAAAACAACTGATCTGTTACCTGATAAACCTGTATACTTAGTATGTATTCAATTGTATTAGCATTTAGTGCAATTCTGGGTGACAATAGTGTATATTCACCATCACCTTTCCTGCTATCAAAGCAAAGCAGACAAATCAGCATGAATAGTCTCTTAAAAATATTTAATAGCAAGACAAAGGATGAGAAGATTACCCTTTGGTACCTTGTTTGATGACCAATTTTTCTGCCATTTATAATGGCTGAAGTTTGGGGGGAAGGGGAGGGGGGCGGAGGGCCTTCTGTCCTGATGTTCCCTAGGGAGATGAGGCAGTAACGCAGACATGCGACCTGCCTTGACGTAGTTCACGCGGAGGCCCAGTACAGCAAAGAGAGAGGGAAAGGTCTCATTTGGAACCCCAGATCATCACAGAATGTAACCTCAATAATTATTTGTCACCACGCTGGGCTGTAATGTTTGTAAGTGTTGGGCTTAAGAAAAAAAAAATCATGTGGCTGCTCATGTAAAATCCACATGTTTTCCCCATAACTTGTATAATAAATGTAATATGAGACAGAAACTTCAATACTTGCAGTCTCTGTAAAGCAGCAGCAGTTTCTGTGGAAGAAAAGAATGAAAACTTCTGCCACAAACTGTTAAAAAACCCTGGGCTTTTCCTCTGACACAGAGCAAGGTTTTGATCTCGCAAATAGTGTCGGGCAAACATGATGCTTTCCAGCAGGACTTCTTTCAGCATTAGTGTTTAAAAGACCCAGAGTTCCTCTGGGTACCTAGACTCGTGTTTAGGCTGTGCTGCCCATCTCTGGTTCAGTTAAAAAACATTTCCCCACGAGCTGCACACTTTGCTGTGAGCAGTCTCAGTAAAGTGCGATAACTTACATGTGTCAAAAAAGGGGCCTGCTACAGGGACTGCATGTGGAAAGATCGAGGGGGAAAAATAAAAATAAAAAGAGGAACCTGTGTTTGTAGACGCAGAGGTCTGCTTCTTCTCCCCATCCCTCACAGCTGCCCCTGGCACACTGACCACGGCATCCCGCAGCGCAGTAATCCCAGCCCAGCTCCTGTGAGTGTGCGGTTCAGCATCGAGGTCCGGAGACAGGCGGTCACTTGGAAGGGACATCCTTTCCTTCTCTGAAGAGCTTTACTTTTTCAGACTCCGTATTCAAGTGAAAGAAGCCTCTCCCTGAGCCTTTCCTTTGGGTTTCGTTGCTGTCTAAGAGTGGTTGGCTGATATCACTCCTAACATAAGGAGCCCTGCAGCACCCACAGCAGCCTCCTGTGATTGATGCTGAGTATCCACGATCCAAACTTCCAACTCAAAAACCTGGGAGACAGTGGAATAAAGAGAGAAAGGGGAAGATTTGAGGTATAGTGACAGAAGACTTGTGAGCCAGATAGGATTTTAGGAGTTGCATTATTACATATAATACTTAAGACTAAGTAAGTAGAAAGACATATATAAGACATAAACAATAATAGGTGGGCACAAAGCTGGATGGTGAAAGTTAGATTGGACCTAAAATATTGATATTATCCCCAGCTTGCATACATTTCCTTCCGACAACAATAGGTGGGTGACTTAATAACCATCATCTCTAGGCATTATGGAATGATTATAAAAAGCAACAGCCCTCCTCTTAAAATTATTATGATTTATTTTTGTCTAGCAGAAGTGGCCAAGTACATCTTTAGCATGATCCCATTTGGCTCAATGACATTGCAGAGCTATGAATACATGATGAGAACAACTCTTTCTGTGCCCTGAAGAACATAAAAACCTTCATGCCTAGCTGGAAAGCAAATACCTCTTGCTCAAGCTGCTTACGTTTTTCTGCTTGAGAAAAATTAAAATCTCATCTAATTTCTTTGCATGCACTTGTCATCCGCTCAGAGTTTATCCAAATAAATCTTTGGTTCTTTTCAAAGAACATCTTCCATATGAGTTGCATTAGCTTTAAAGACTCACCAAGAACAGAGCGGTCCAGGCTGACACTCTTGGTTTCCAACAGAGAGGCAACTGCATGAATCTTGTTCTGCAGCTCAGTTAATTTGGTATTTGATGTCCCCCAAAGCTGAGGAAAGGGAGCCTGCAGGCCCTGTTCCCATCTTTGACCACCAGATGCAGTGACGTTCGGAGGCTTTCCACCCATCACACTGTCTTACACAACTGTTCCCCTCTCCCCAGCCCACAGAGTTGGTGAAATTAAATAACATGAAAAATTAACCCCAGCGTTGTTGGAACACAGCTAGCTAGTACGTGGCCTCAGCTGCTGCTACCAGAGAATGTGCATTTGCTGCCTTGGTAGTGGGACCTCTGTGGATGGGGCAAAGGGGGCTGCAGTAACACAAACCTGGGAAGCACTTCTGCCCTCTCCCCAGGTAACCTCGGGCACCTCAGACCCTATGCGCAGGATGATTTCTGATTTCTCTTTCCCTGTGTTGTTACCTGCTGCCCATCCTGTGCCATCCACCACCCCTTCTGCTTTACTTCCCTTCCCTTCCTTTTCCTTTCTTGCTGCAGCCCTTCTGCTGCTCTCCTAACATCCCATCCACAGTTTTGTCACATTTGTCACCTGCAGCCTCATGTCTCCTTGCTTTTCACCTCTGCTGGCCCTCCCCTTCTCTACTTTTGCCCAAAAAAACAAGTCCCCATGTCTCTGAAAGACAGAAAAAAGAAGAAGAGGTATCTGTAACAAGGGGTTCACAAATATACTCACAGTGGCTCAGGTTCCTGGATTTGTGCATGTGCCTCGTTTCCTTCTGCTTTCTCCTTTGTCCCTTGATTCCTCTTATCAGGTCATCGTTACTTCATGGCAGATCACTGGGCTGAAGACTAACTTTTAACTCCTTTGTCAGGTGCCCAGGTAATTGCCCCGGTTTTCCTTTGGGGCACATAGTTTTCTATTACTTCTCTTTTGAGAATGAGAGAGGGATTAATATGGAGAAAAGTTTTACTTAGCTACAAAATGCTTTCCTTTTATAACTTGTAGCATGATTGGCAGATAGCTTTATTTAATCAAATTCCCTTTTCTCTCACTGTGTTATTTAATGAGGGAATTTTTTTTTTTTTGACTGCACAGGAAATATGGAAGCATTTGAGAATTTCTGATGTGCTATTTACTCATCCATTATGTTGCAAATCCGTTTAATTTCAATGTCAGCAGTGGAGTTAATAATTGTAACAGTTATCTGTCACAGAATGATCTATTTGGGGATTTTCTCGGCAAACCGGGATATATCCCCTACCCCTCTTATCAGAGAAGGAAGTTTTAAAGAATAAGTCAAACTTGAACATGTTTTTATTTTGATTATCCCTTCCAGGCTGATGGTAAAGGCATATATTTTCAGACCTCAATTGAGCATTGAGTCACAGATATGAAAACTTTCGCTAGCCTAAATTACCCCTGCTGGGTTTTTTCCCCACTTATTTCACTCTGAGTTTCTCAAACACTTCCATCAAGGATGTCTCCCCCATTAAAGTGCTTTCTCCTTTACTGAAAAACAAAAAGAAAAGAGAAAAAAAAAAGACAGTCCTAGCTTTCCAGAGATAATGCAAAATCCCTTTTTGTCAGTCACATTAATTTGGACTTACTTTGTCACCATCGGACGAGCAGGCTTCCTATGTGAGAGCAGGGGAGTGCCTGAATGGAAGGGTGTACAGACTGAGAGAGCCAGATGGGGCCCAAATCTGATTCTGCTCCCTTTAGATTTCCTTTGGTTCTGCAGTTATGTGCAGGTCCACATAAGTAAATAACTGATAAATTAATAAAATCTTTCAGCTGATACATTTGATAAGTACCAAGACTTTTTATATGACTCCAAAGTAAGGGCAGTAACTGTTAAATGAATTGCTTTTTAAATAAAACACATAAGAGAAATTTTTAAATCCTTCATTGTTCCTTAAAATGTTTTAGTGCCTCATTAATTCTTGATTAGTCTGGTTGTTAAGAGGCCATTACTATGTGGTAATAAGGTGTAGGAAATTACCTCTAGGACTATAGTCATGTCACACAGACCTGCTGTAGTTAGCATCAAGTGAGACCAAGTGCCAGTGGTGTAAATTAGGGGTTCGTTGCCTGGTGGTGGGGCTCACCATGGTGGTCCTGTGTGATGGCATGTTTGCTGATGTGATGTGAGTCCTCTGGTGGAAAAAAGTGGAGAAGACCTGACAAAATATAACCCCCTCAGCAGCCTTCCGTCCTTCAAGGGCTCCATGGTCTTGCCTCCAGGCAGAGCACGGAAACTGCTATAAAACAGTGGAATAAAATTACTTTGCAATTACATGCATTTAAGTAATTTCAAATGTGCCTAAAGCTCACACAGATGAACGTCCACTCTTTGCTATATGATTTGTTAGGCAGAAAGGGTTGTAGGAGATTTGGTGCGGGGCCAGCGGAATATCCACAAACTAATGACCTCCTCAGGTCATTAGTATTTCTTATGAACACACAACCCCCCTAAAAGCCTGCTATAACTGCTCATATCATAAAGATACAAGCTAATCATTATTACCATTTTACAAATAGGAAAATGAGCCTTAGGGGCTATTTTTGTCATGATTTGATGCAACATTAATCAGCATTCTGAAAAAGAGACATACTTGAATGTGCCAGGCTGCATGTATTTATCTTCCAGTGTGCATAATACCTTTTTTCCCTCTAAATCTCTTTGAGGTTGATTCTCTAATGCTCGCAGTATGCAGCTCCCATTCATTACCTATATAGGGAGCTAATGCAATACGGCAGCATCATCGTCTTTGAAGAGCACCAAAGATGATAATAATTAAAAACATAAAGTGTGCTCCAGCTAGTACTTTCCTCCTTACTCCTTCCTGGGTTTCAATCTTCACACAGCAGATGAGGCACAGTCCTCAGAGGACGGGGAGCAGCTTGGTGCCAGCGTGGCTCCTGTCACTCCGCCAGCATGCAGGGGGTGATGACCCGCAGGGTGTGCCAGCACCTGCTCACCTACCTCTTCTCCCTGTCACATTTCAGAGGGCGTTCACGCCTCAGTGGCGGTTCTGGACCAAAGCTGTGGGACATCCCCACTTTTGAGAGGCTCGTGTTGTGCCTGAACCCCAAAAATGGGGCTACAACCTGGGTTTCAGTACTAAATATCCTTGTTGGTTGTTAAACAGCTAGGCACTCATTTCAGCATACCTTCATCCAGTTCTTCAACTTTTTCAAGCCCCTCAGGTGGTTGCCGCTTGCTCCTTGGGCCACGTGTGACTGTGTCTCTTGCCCCAGCCCCGAGCATCACCTTGGCATTCCTCAAGGATGGACCCCAAACTGCAAGTAACTGGCGAAGGGCACCAGCAGCTCCGTCTTTAACCCTTCATCAGAGACAGGGCTGCAGGGATAAGCCTCCCTACTTGGTATTTCATCTGCTTCAGAAGCCAAAATTGCCTCAAGACCTTTGCAGGCTGTGGGCACTGCTCCCCCTCATCCCCAGGCCTGCAGACCCCAGAGCAGCCCAGAGGGCACAGGCACCCCTCCAAGACAGTTTTCAGCCACCCCTTCTCACTCTGACAAAGGACACCCCTCAGCACCATGCTTGGTTTTGGCTGATTTTTTGGGTGTGCTTGCCTGCCCGCCTGGGGCTTCCTTTTACAAGGATGGGGTGGGGGGAAAACTCCACCAGAAGCCAGATATTTAAAGGGCACTTCTGAGAGCAGTTTCAGATCCCACAAGAAAATATGGAAGGAGCAATTACAGCTCGAACCAAAGACTGTTAGGAGTTAATAACTACATGAGCATAGCCGTAAAGAACGTAAAAAGTTAGCAGTCTCAGCGTGACAAAAGTTTATTTAATCGTGCTCTAAACAAGCAGTGTAACAAATCTTCGTTAGGAATGAACAATCTCTCACATGTAGCTTAAGATAATCAAATTTTGATTTAAAATACAAGAATAGATCAAATGTTATGGGTTCTTCTGGAAGAAATACGCATTGTCCGGTCCAATTTTACTTCTTATTCGTAACATTTTACAGATGAGTAAATGTGGTTTTTACATAAAACCCGCTTGCCCTGTTCCAGTCAGGAATGCCTATTTGCCGGAGAAGTACAGACTCTTAAACGTTGACATGTTCTGCTCCAGTATCTCTGCTATACTCTGATAGAAGAAATATTGTGATACATAGAAAGAGACTGTTTCAGCACCTTTTCGCCTTCCCACCTCATCTTCAGCCTTCTTCCACTTCAAATTTCCTCCTAGCATAGGCTCCGAAGTTGAAATTGGAGCTGTATAGCATAAGGTGTTGGGTCACAGGTACATCTGAAGCAGCACCGATGTGTTCCCAGTCGGGATCTGGGGTTTTCTTTCCCAATTCTGGATCTGCTTGAACAGTGTAACTTCAGAAAAAAACAGCAAATCTTTTTGCCTCTGTTCCCTGTGATGAAAATAATCAGAGATTTATTTACTTTTGACCTCATAGAGTGTTGGAAAATGTAATAATGAGAGTAAGTCTTTGCGCTTTGGTGTTCAGCTAGAAGGAAGGATCGGAGAAAGTATCAGTAAGAAAACTCTGACAGAACTTTCATTCACTACGGATTCTTCCCTGACACTGCTTTAAATTGCGTGTAAGCTTCAAGCACAAGACATTAATAAAAATATGTAGTGAGGGCTGTTTGCTGCATCTGTGGAACAGTAAAAACTTTTCCATTGTTAGTGTGAGGACAGTAGTACACTGAAAAATACAGAATTATTTCTTTAGAGTAATAAAGACTCTGCTGGAGATAGTTTAAAGGTTTATAGAACTTCTGGAAAGTTAATTACATATTTCAAAAGTCTTTATTGTTAGTCTCCTGCATTTTTCCTATTTTATTCAGTATTTTCATCAACCATCTCTGCTATCTTCAGGGCACTAAAAATATTTAAGTGCCTGATAGACCATGTACATCTAAAGTATTTTATCAGTAAAAAATCATTTGCCTTGAAGGTAACATAGTCAACTAAATTAATTGCTGGTGAAACTGGTTTATTAGAGTGACGCTAATGATGAAACTAATCCAATACATTTAGTTTAGGAGATCCACTATTGACCATTAACATTGTTACTACTAAATTGAATTCTTTAGAAGTCAAGTGTCATTCCTCATATGTATGTCTTTTTAAATATATTGCATAATTTAGACACAATCATAGAATCATAGAATGGCCTAGGCTGGAAGGGACCTTGGAGATCATTTTAATCCAACCTCCCTGTCATGGGCAGGGACGCCTCTCAACTAGATCACGCAACACATGAGGACCGAACGGGAATACTTGCAGTTATACTAAATTAACACCTTATTATCTAAAGCACTTATTTTTACTTAATTATCAGACTCATAGCTACCTACAACTCTGTCAATATGGAGCCCGGCATGTTTTTTTTCCACACCCAAAAGTACTTCTGAAATAATAATAATCATTTTGATCTGATGTCAGATAATAACAATTTAAATGATACTTAATGCCATTTTTTCAAAGGTGAAGGCCATAGGTAGTTCCTGAAGGAGATTGTGTAGAATTCAGTTCTTGGGAACTCAGTATCACATAATCATAAATTTAAAATATACAAACCAACCAATCAGTTGTGTAGTGGACCAGATTTGAACAAGTGGTCTTAATTCCAGTGTGATTTTGAAAATAAAAATAGTTTAAAAAAAAAAAGCCACCGAATCTCAGAATTTCAGTCTGAGAATCCATTTTCTTGTTTCATACCAGCACTTGCTTACAACACTGCTATGGTATAGAAGTTTGCTCCTGTGGATTGCAGTCTGACAGCTGAGGACAGAATGAAATACTTCACAGAAAGCTTCAGTTAAGAGCTAGTGAGCAGGAAAAAAATTAGAGACACCAGTATGTTTTGTGGATGGACATGAAACTCAAAATAAGGCTAGTTTCAGTACTTTGCAAACTGAATTAAATTAATTTCTGAATCAGTGTGGGTAATTGGTATTTTGTTTGATGCAATAAAAAATCGTATGGGTCAACTGAAAATAAAAAATAGTTTTGGTCATTTTCTCAGCAAAATGAAAAAAAAATATATTCAGGGCTAATTGTTTCATTTATATTACCTCACTCCAAAAAGTGTTTTGGCAGCCTTGTTACAGCACTAGATATAAGCATATTTCAAAATAATATTTTCGAAAGAAGAAAATGAAAGCGTAGCATGTCAGAAATGTTGAAATTAATCATCTTGCACAGAAATTAGACTTTTTTAGTTATTTAGGGAAAAGCATTTCTCAAATCTGGCAACTGCCAGGTGTTTTGGCCAGTCCTTACACTGTTCTTGATGGCTGAACTACCTGTCAGAAAATTCCCTTCAGCTCTAGGTCCCTCACAGAAAACTCTAGTTAGAGCCTTGTCCATGCTGAAGCCTTTGTGAAAAATGATTGCTGACATTTTTCTCAAGATAACTCAACATTTCCAAAGATTTAGGGTGGCAGAAAGCATTATCAGACATCATTTGGATTTCCAGATGATTATTTTTTGCAAGATGGTTGTGGTAGTTAGCAGCTGGGTGGTAGAATTTGACAATCAGAATACAGTTGTGTCTAATTCATTTTTATACACTAGTCCTATTATTTAAAAAAAAAGGATATTTCTTTGGAAGAGACATTACAGCCCTGACATATGATTTCTGAATATTACTTCTTCTCAGAAACTGCCAGCATGGTACTGCCAGCATGCCAAGCTGGTGTCCAGAAGAAAATTTAAGAGCAATGATAAAATGAAAGGGGAAAATAAAAGCCTTCCTTGCAAACAGGGGTTTGTAATAGATATTCTGACATGGTATGAATGATGAGGGATGGAAAATTCATAATGGTGTGTAGGAGTGCAACACATACTCTGTGCATAGAAGACTGACCTATAACTCATAAGATAGTGTGTGTGGCGTGAGTTACGAGAGTTGTTCCCTGGTGTATATTTAAAAAGAGACATTTAGAAAGGAGATATAGTGTAGTTTACTGTTTGAGAGCGAACTTCATAATTTTGCCCAAAAAGTGTTTTTCAAGAAAAAAATACAGGCTTTTTGTATATGTGTTGCAGTCAAGGTGGTATATTTCTGCACAGCACATGCAGGATCTGAATGCTGGGAGTAAACTTCTTCCTCTCTCTGAAGGAGCAGCCCTTGGTTGATTATTTCTGCTGTCTCAATGTCCAAAGGAAATTATTTCTAAGAAGAGGAACTTTCCATTTTGACTCCTGGAAAGGCTTAATTCGAAGCAGAACTAGCAGGCCAGAAGGGCTTATTGCCATCAGAGGGGCAAAACCTGAGAACTCCTCCTGTATTTTTTGGTGAGACTGCTGTCACCTCAGAGATGTTGCCCTGTTGGGATTATCTTCACCGCTTTTGTCGTCTTGTGCTCGCAACAAAAGCAGAGAGGGGAAAGAAGAATATTATCACTAATGCACCATCACAGGTGCAGAATCACACAGAATGTCAGGGGTTGGAAGGGACCTCGAAAGATCATCTAGTCCAGTCCCCCTGCCAGAGCAGGATCACCTACAGTAGGTCACACAGGAACGCGTCCATCTCCAAATAAATTCATTAGTCTGACAAGCTTAGTAAAAATGTTGGAAAGGCTCCGGCCATGGAGGTAGCCTGTTCAGGAGCAGCACGACCCCTTTCTCTGAGCTGAGCATGTGGGGTGCAGGTCTCCATAATAAGCAGCGATCCATTTGCCCCATGGGGCAGAATGCTGCCTGGAGTTTTGGGCGAGAGCTCTGGTTTCCTTTTGTAGTCTCTCCTGGAAGGAGAAAAATGTGAGTTGTTTTTGTTCCTGAATGCCTTCCTTGGCTGCAAATGAAAGGCACTGAGAAACCTGCTTGTGGGAGAGGTTTAAGCCCCTTCTTGTAAAAATTTGAAGGCTGGAAATTTTGACAAAAATCACAGCAGCCCCTACATATTTAATGCACAAAACTCTTTACAGCTCTCCCCTCAGCATCAAGTGATGGCACATCAGCCCGGCTTTTAGGTCTTTCTGTCTCATGTCTCTTTTTTTTTTTTTTCCTTCCGTCTTGCCACACACTGAATTAATTATTTGACAATATATTCTGACGTTGTATTATTTCAACAATAGCAGAATGTAATGGTATCTAATTAGAAACCAGAGTGTACTAGTGGTATGAAGATGATTTTGGCAATGAGATTTTTTTTTTAATTAAAATTTCATTACTGTGAAACTATTGTGCTACTGCCCTTTCCAGTCTGTGAGCAACAGTGTCTGTAAGTGAAACAGATGACCCCCAGGGATGGATAGTGTGCTTTTCCACTCCTTACACCCCTGTCGGGAATTCTTCTGAGGCACTTCTCTTCCATACCATGAGAAGCTATGAGGACACAATATATTTTAAAGTCTCTACAAAGTGTTGATTTTACGGTGAAACTCCTTCTACTTTTGTGGTAGGATGGGGGGGTGGGTGGTGGTGTTGGCTTTGTTTAGGGAAGTGTCTGTGAAGCATCTAGGATTGTGAGGAGTCCGTTGCACCACAGACCTGTCAATTTTCTATATCTATGTTTTATCCTTGCAGCTCAAATCTTTAAATGAAATGGTATGCTCCCTCTCACAGTAGCTAGCTGGGTTCTCGTCTGTTTATTTGCTTATTTTAATCATTTTTTCTCCATCTAGTCAAATAAACCTGTAAATTCAGTGTGTACGCTTTGGAACCTCATCCAAAACTATACTGTCTCCTTCTTGACAGAGCTGACAGAGAGTATAATCACTCGTATTGTCCAGAGTACTGTTTACATAAAGGAGCAATAAATACCTGTTGAAATTTTTACTGGAGGCCTCCCAGATGGATGGTTCATTTATTATTACAGACAGGGTTTCATTTACTTAGTTATTAAAAGAAGCAGGCCGCTACAGCCCATTTATAACTATATTAAAACTAAATGAAGCTATAAGTATTGCAGACAGGACTGAGTAAAATACATATAGTGGCTTTCCAGGAAATGGCTAGGAAAAGTATTTGAAAGGAAATGCTGAAAACTTCAGGGAATCTGGTGTGTCTTTCACGGTCATGGTTCTGCTGGCTGGAGCTTGGGGGCTTATGGAGGAGGTATAGTTCCCATATGTTCATTCCTACCGCTCAGTGCCATATATATATTCTGCAGTAGCCTCTCTGTATCTGCCTGTCAGCGATGTGCCATTGGGAGGGACCAAATTAGCCTGTTCCTCCCCTCCTCCAGCCTTTATTGATGTGAAAAGTTCCACCTGGGGATATCAAATAATCTTTTTCTTTATCCCAGAGACAGAATATCATTGAACATCAGCTCCAATTAGAGGAGGGGATGGAGCTGTTCCGTTGGCACCAATCTGTAAAGCAAAGTCAGGTTCATCGGGTGGATACCAGAGGTCTTAGTTTTGAAGGTATCACCAGAGGTTCAGCATAGCCAGTCATGAAATTAAAATAAAGGTTGTGGATGGCCTTTGTGTCACTTTTCTAGCACTGAGGACATTTCACCAGATATACACACCCCTGCTTTGAGTAAAGATAAATTGGTCACTGGATGGGAAGGACATTGTTGCCTGGGAATCATGATTTTGTTAAGTCCAAGCTAGACAAATAAAGAACAGTCCCAGGAGGTAAAGGCCAGTGCCCCAAAGTGGAAGAAACTTGACCAGAAATTGATGGAGTAGAAAAACCTAAAAACAAAGAAGTTTGGAATTCTTTAAGCAGAGCTTGTTAGGTTAGCAAAAGGCTACATTTCCATAATCAAGGAAAAACCCAACTTTGCTGAAAGCTAGCTCAGCTTCAGTGGTGAAATAAAAGTAGCAATTAGAAACGAAAAAACAATCTGTGCCATAGAGGTGAAATGTAAAATACATGTAACATGAAAGGGGAAGATAACAATATAAAAGAGAAATTATAAAATATCGAAGATGAATGAAAGGAGTGGAGGATACCAGAAGAAAGTTCAAGGACAATGGGAATAGGGGTTTCCTTATGGTATATAAAGAACAACAACAATAAAGAAATTCTGGCAATAGCCCCTTAATAGCTGGAAATATTGAAGCTGTTAATAATATTAGAGTCAATAAATACTTTTTTATACAAGAAAAAGCAGGGTGCCTAGTAGACAGGCAGGAACATTAACAGTGTCTAGAGAGAATAAATTATTTAAAATCAGGTACCCTAGATACATGTATTCGTAAGCCTCAGATCTTCCATGCTACTACCATACAGCCATGAAGGCCATTGGCTAACAAAATCTGAAGGTTGTTTGTGATGTACCTTGGAATGTGGGGTAAACCCCAGGAGATAGCTAATGCTGTGCAATATGCCAAAAGGCCAACAAAGAATGTTTAAGTTTTAAGAACAGGTTGCCTGGCACCTCCTACTGCACACAAAGTTTGTGGGGAGCTCAAGTGGGTTTCTTCTAGTACCACTTAAGATAAGAGAGTAATTATTTGCATTCAAGGAATATTTTACTTTCAAGGAAAGAAATGGAAGTTCTTATCAACCAAAGCTGATTTCATTCCCTGAGGAGCTGGCAACTAGGACGTGGTAGGAAATTATATTCACCCATGATAAAGCTCTGTGGAGGGTGACAGAGAAAGGATCAGTGAGGATGCAGCAGGTTATCAAATAGTCTGAACAATTTAATAATTTGGCCTCACTTAAACAAAGAAGGCTTGAAAGAAACCAACACAAACTTGTATATCCCAGAATAAGGAATGTCCTCCTGACTCTGTTTATAAGTGGGGACACTCCCCTGGGAAGCTGCAACTCTGAGAATACCTGAAAGATGGAGGTGAGCAGGCAGCCACGAGTCAGTGCCAGCAGGATGCCCTGGCACCGGGACAGCATCAGCCTCGGGCATCACACGGTGACACAGTGATGCCGCTTTCCCCATCACTGTGATGATACAGAACACTTATCATTTTGGCAAAGTTTGAGAACATCTAGCCTAAACGATCTCATTACCCAGCGAGGTAGGGATAAACAGCACCACTGCCTCGGGTAGGAACGTTGCTAAATGAACGGTCCAGCGTGATACAGATGACTGCAGTCATCTGCAAGGGAGCACCAGAGTTCGAATATGTGGGATGATGACTCCAGTGTGAGGACTGATGCTTGTAATGCTGGGGATTAGGTAGAAAGAGGCTATTTGTAAGGAGATAATCACCAAATACAAAATTAGATACTGCACCTTCAGCGGGGACACTTGGCAACCGAAATTCTGTCTCAGACACATTAAATTCCTCAAGGATTTTGCCACGAAGACTGAAATACAAGGTAGTAGTGCAGTGCATGCACTCTCATTTTGAATTTGAAATTAATATTTTGTAGATGGCAGCATCAGCAATTGCTAGGAAATCAGAGGGAGAGAGTTAGTAAATAACTACTAATCACACCCAGAGAGCCTGGGGGGAGCAGGGGCAGGGAGGCAAGAAATGAAGTGGAAAATTGCGAGTGGCGCACTCAAAACTTTTATTCCCCAAATGTGTTTCCTCCTGTCACACAGAGCATGATTAGCCATGAAACTCTGGTAAGTCCTCAGAGTGATTGGACTACTTAGGCGGGTGCTTAGGCATGAGCCGCCAGTACCTCGCTCATCACTCTTCCTGCTCTCTGAGTATTCCTGCATTTTTAGGTGGCTTCCCCCCAGGTTCATTACTCCATTTTTCTGAAGAATTTTTCCAATTTTTAAGGGGTACTCTGGTTCATTCTGCTACTTGCAACCCTGCCAAGGAGTTAGAAAATTCAGGGTATGATTTGATTGCATTTGTTCTCCCTTTCTCTAAGGAGGGAGACATCACTGGGGAAAATATAGTCACTCCCTGGGGCAGCTGCTAAAATAGGAGGAAACCTTACTTTAACTTCTGATTATGGGAGAGTCTGATGGCTGTATCACTGGGAGAGGACTAACTTGCATTTCTAATGAGACCGTCAGTGTAATGGGAATTTAGCAGAGCATTTAGCCAGTTTAAATGGTTTTGGAGAGCGGTGTAGACCAGCCTAGATGGATTCAAGCCAGGGACAGAAAACTTTTCCTTCAGAGCAGCTATTTTTTATTGGAATTGCTAATTCTATTTCTATAGACTGAGTCTGTTTCTCAGGCATTTAAATTCTACACTCTGGAATTAAATCTCACATTGATATATATGCTTCATTCCAGCATTAAGTACATTAATATTTCACCAGCCTGATTTTACTGGCCTTCTCCCTCTGTTTTTAATTAGATTTGACGGTATTCTATATAATTGTGTATTCCTACATGTTTCTGTTTAGCAGAACTTGCACAAACTGTTTGTTGAAGGGTTTTTACAACTTAAACATCATATATTGAGAGTGAATTTTGCAAGCAGTGCTTGCAAGCCTTACAAGCCTGCTGAAAGCTCTATTACAGCTTTTATAAAATATCCTCTTGATCTGCTTGTTTACCTCAATCCATAAACTTCTGACTTTATTTCATATAAAACATGAATAAATACTACACTTTTCAGATAATATAAATGCATGAGCTTTTTTGAAGTGAAACATTTGCATCAGTTATAGCACTAAAGTGAAACATAATTTTAGCAATCAAAATCTAATTAATTAAAATTTACTACTGTATGAAAACAGCTACTCCTAGGTTTAGGATTAGTAAACAAAGCTATTTGAAATACCTGTTTTGGCTGTAGGTAAGTAGCAGATATAACTGGCCATCTGTTATATGCAGATAACCAAGGTAATAGCAACAACACTAGTTTCCTTTTTTTTTTTTTCCCCTTTTTTTTGGGGAAGCAAATGTTTTCATCTGTTTCTCATGAATTCTCCATACTTCTTGCTAGGCATCCTTTTGCTTGTATTTCTCTTTTAGAAAGCAACCGAAAACTGAAGGTACATTTGTCTTATTGGATCTTAAGTGATGTTATGGACGAAAGCATTTGTAGCTGAAATAAACTCAGTAACATAAGGGCACAGTCTGGATAGGAACGGCGGATTCCCACCTGGCATTCTCTCTCATTTTGCTGGAAATAAGAGCTAAAGGTCTTGCATAGTGTTACGCCTGCAGGAAGGTTTTGTTTTATTTTGCTGCAATGTGAAGCAGTACTTTTCTTCTCTCTAAATCAGCACATCAGTTGTGACTTTAAACATCTGGAGCCAGTCTGAGACCCTTTTAGCATACTGCTATGTAGAATAATAGCTTTTTTTCGTTCTGGGTTTCTGGTAATATTGAGACTAATGTCCAGTTCTTAAAAGGCCACTATGCATTTATGGGAAAGAAAAAATATCAATATTATGCAATAAGATAATTTTCCAAAACCAGACTCATTCAGATGAAACATTGTGGTGGCATAAACTCGAATGGGCACTTGGCTGTCTGATTTTTGTATTTCATCACAACTCTTTGCTTTATGGGGTTTCTCTTCTCCTAAAATCAGTATTTTTCCACTACTGAAGTTCCTTTCCTGTTTAATGAGCAGAAATCAAAAAAGTCCTTCATAAACGCAGTATTCTGACTGAATCTGAGATGCTGCCTAGCATTAAAATAGAACAATATGCTTGATCAGATTAACACATTCATGAGATCTTTCACAAATTGCAAAGATGGTGACTACTACTTTTATTTAAATGACAGTCGCAACATACATTTGTGCCCCAAGCTTGCAAACCATTGGCATGTTTTCTCCTAAAGTATTCGTGTTGATGATTTGATTGCTATCAATATTTTTCCTTTGCCATCTCAGTTTCTTTTTTTCTTCCAATTATCAGAATTATCACGAAGACCATATCTCATACAGTAGCGTAGAAACCAGAGGGACACAAGGAGGTTTTTGCCCCTCATTTCCGTAACCTCTCTTGAAATCTTCAGGGCCTCTTCTCTCATCCCTTGGATTTATGTGCCAAAAGGGAATCTCTCTAATCACAAAATAAAACCACAGAGGCATTTTTTTGAGAGTTTCACACCTCAGAAAGTAATTTGGAGGGAGGAAAGAAAGAATTCATTAGGCCAAGGTATCAGAGGTTAAAGTAAGATGCCGGGTGTGATGCCCACAGCTTCTGTCATATGTGCCAGCAGATGTGAAGTTTAACTCCTAGGTGGGGTTGTGTCTTCAGCCTAGAAGAAAATAGTTATCCTCTGAAGTTGGGCTCTTCTGGAAGGGTTTCAGACTGGTTCCAGATATTAAAAGTTGTGACTGATTCCCAACTGGCTGTTGCAGACCAGCTCTCACAGACACTCTACCATCAACATATCCTTCCCCAGCATCTCCTTCTCCTCCATCTCTTTCAAAGCCAAACCAAACCTGGGCCCTGGCCCTAATCTCACACTTGACGCTTGGTGTTACTTTGATGGTACTTCCTGCAGAGGAAACTAGATGTCTTCCTGCTATCCCCTGGACTCCGGCTAGGCCTAAAGATAATCCTGGATTGGGACTTGACTTTCCAGCAACAGCAAATCAGGAAAAAAGGTAGACAGACAAAACAGTGAGGCTGCAAGTCTCAACCTGACTATTCCCTTTGAGTGAGGTCGTTCCCAGGCAGCCTACAAAGGCTTCCCGTCCCAAACCCCAGCTACTTTTGTCCGGGAGCATCTCCTATCCCTTCGGCATGTTGGGATGAGCAGGGATCCCTCAAAGTCCCTCTTCAGTGTCCCACCCCAGTAGCCTGCTGATCCAAATCTTCTTTCCAATAAGCTATGTAGGAGATTTGGACACACAGTCACGTTGGTACTTGCAGATATTGGATATTGATGCACTCTAAAAGACTTTCTGTCTATTTTTCATTACCTGTAAGTAGTCCCTCACCACCATCCCCTCCTTTCCCACTGTAACTGAGTGGCCCAGCACCCTGTGCTGCAAACCCTTAATTGGTTGCTGGAGGAAGAAATCAGCTGGCCTGCTGAGGCATTTCTCAATATCCCAAACTCATCCTCATTTCCTTTCATTATTTCTCTACTTGTCACCTTCTTTGTGGAGATAGGAACAAATGCATTAATGAGAGTGCAGTGAGCACTGCTGCCCGAGCCTCCCACCCTTCCCTGCCTCCACGACCTCACAGAGACTTCACTAAAAATGTGTAATTAGGTTCTGCAAAGTAACTTCCTGACCATACACACTCTTTCTGAGTGCAGGAGCCCTCAGTGGTGGTGTGTTTTTTTCTGAGCTGCTTCAAGTGTAACTTCATTTTTCTAGCTTTTGCTTGCAAAGTTGTATTTACCTATCTTTTTACATCAAAGCCAAATCCATTTTGAAAAATCTTTGAGTCCATGGATTATGTCACTTACTGGCCTGGATTTTGTGTATTCTGAAAAAGGTGTTATAGAAAATAGCTATAGATAGACTGTGTTGAAAAGACTGCGTCTGCACATGAGCTTGCATGTGTTTCTCTGTCCATCCGTGTACAAGTTTGCCAGAATACATAAGGAAATTCCATCCCAAGCACGAGTTGATTTAAACATGATCTGAAGTGCTCTGCTAACATAGAGTGCACCAAAGCTCATTCTGTGCTGATTCTGTGCCGAAGTGCTTTTCAAATAAATTACAAATTAACATAATGCCTCTTGTGAGCTTAAAGTATTTTTCTTTTCTTCTCTACTCCCTCTCTTTAAGTGGGGTGTGCTGGTCCAGTTACGGATTTTTTTTTTTAAACTATCCTGGTTGTCATGATGGAGATGTTTGCTGAGGAGGAGTGTCCTCAAAAGCATCAAGACTCAGATGCTTACTACAAACTAGAGTCCTTCTAACACAGATATCTTCTCACCCAGGATGTTCTTCAGCCTGGGCTTTGAGGGCTGACTGCTGTCCAAAGACCTTCACTCTCCAAAATTGCCAGTGGGTGAAGCTGAAGTCGAATGTGACCATGTGCCCTGCTCTTCTTTGTAGATCAGGGCTGAGGTCCTCACCTGACAGAAAAAACAGTCTGTGAATCAGTGAAGGCTTTTAGGCATGGAGGTTATACATGCACAGTAGGAAAACATATCCTGCTTTTACAAAGTAGATCTCTATATTGGCAAACTGTCTTAGCCTGATACATCCTTGTCACAAATACATGGATCAGGCTGGCCAGATCCTGCTCTAGGGAAAAAAAAAAAAAAGCAAACAAGTAAGCATTTTATGATGACGACCTGTTTTTTCCTATCCCCAGCTTTAGGAGAATGTATGCTGACAGCAGTTCCAGAAGGGGCCACAAGTCCCAGGCAGGCAATGCTTTTCTTGGAGAGCAGTGCTTCTGAAATGAGAAACAGACAGGGAAAATAAAGACAGGGCAAAACAGAGCAAGGAGGGGTTGATGGGCCAGCACTGTGGTTTCTTGTTCCTTCTGTGTGGATGGTTCATGCTTGCACTCCTGGTGCCTCACCTTAGCTCCCCTCACACCTCCACACAACCTGAAGCCTTCGTAGTGTTGTAGTTGCACCTACTCACAGGCTCACAATATACATTTTTTTCTGTTGATACATGAAGTCAGGACACTAATAAATAGATAGAACTACCTGGAACATGTCATTATACACTTTTGTTTTTCAGCTTCCATTTAGGAGAAGAGCTAAATTGCTAAATCTTACACAATATGCTTAACTACTGCTTTGCTAGCAGAAATTCATGCGCTCAAACTGAAGAAAGAGCAGGCAGTGATACCATGGGTGCTGTGCTTTTCACATAGGCACATCTGTCCCTGGTTAAATAGCTATCAGTGCAGATTTCATCACATTTCATTACATAATGCCTGGTCTTGGATCTTACTGTTTTCTCAGCGATGCCCTAAACAGATCTAACTGAAAAAAAATGAGCTATTGTAAGACTGTTTGGATCCCTGTAAGTGGTGGGATATCAAGCCAATGTCGCTCTTGCGGTGTTTGTAGGAAGCTTTGCCTCTCTAACACATTTTAGTTCCTAGAGGCTAAATCCCATGTCATTCATACCTGTCCCACTTGCCTACTTCTCATCAGGGCTTGCTAGCTTGGCCAGTGGCTGCATCTGTATGGCCACCAGAGAGTTTGCTGACTCAGGAAATGACAGGGTGAGCTTTTTCCTGCCTATAGGCATATTTCTGGACAAAACCAGGGCAAGTCTTGCTGTGAGATTGTCAAGTCTCTGTAACTTGTTGGCATAATTGAGATGTCTGCCTTGCAATGAGATATTGCTGAATTCGACATGTTGATTTTACAGAGGAAAAATCTTGGCACAAGCAGAAGGAAATGTAGGGGGGGGGGAAAGCAAGACACGAGTCTTTAAGAGATGAACTAGTGGGAGTTTCTGCTCTGACCCCTGATCCTGTTCTTATACGCCTACATTCCCAAAAGGTGCTGGGGGGGGAAAGGGGAAACAACTGTGACGGTAGCAACACGCAGGGACTGTGTGTATAGCAAGGAGCTGAGGAGAAGGTGGTTAGGCTCTGTGCTCTTTTGAGACACAGCACACTATGTTGCCCGTGTAAGAGTCACGCTTTTTCCAGCACGCTCCTGGAAGATCTAGGCACAAGTACAAGGAGGTGGTTTGAAATTACTACATATGTCTTCTTGATATATTTACACTCCGGGGACCACCCACATCACAGGATGTGTTTGAATTGCTCACCAAAATTTCTTCTGGAGTCGAGATGAAATTACAGATTCTCTTTTCCCAGAACACAAGAAAAATTAGCAACTTTCTGAACTATTATTATTACAGAGGCTTTTTTCTTTTAAATTGGTCCCATTCTTGAAGACCTTTCAAGCAGTGGGGGAAATCTTTGCACCTTCTCAACTCCTTTAACTGCTGGTTATTTAATCCTACTGTGTGAAAAAATGCATGGAGGTAAAAATAAAATACTCTTCTTTGTGAGCCAGTTTAAGCAAGTTGGGGAAAGGATATGGGAAGGAAGGATGAAATCCCCGTTAGAAAAGATGCATTATTTTCTATGTTTATATGACAGTGGAATCCTTGTGGATATTCTTATGCACTGAGACAATATATTTTAGTTTTAATTGTTTCAGTCAATGTCAATTTCACATCACACAGGCAATAATGTAAAAATGGCCTTTGGGAAACATCACTGAATCTTATTTTGTGCTGCAGTACTGCCAGTGTAAATATCTACTTCTGTTTTGTAAGCTCAAAGCCAAAAGGAGGAAAATTTTTCTTTCAGGGAGACTACTGACCTGTCAGCATCAAAAATATTATTTTTAACATATAAAAATTGTTTGTCAGTGATTGTAAGAATAAGAATCTTTGCAAAATCCATTATTACTCTCGTAAACATTTTCCCTTAGGCAGTAATAGTAGGAAATGGATTAAGAAGTTAGTTGATAGCAACTGGATAAGAAAAAATTATAAAGGGTCACATCTACAGAGTTACTGGGATAAAGTATATTTTCTTTCTATTCAAATTATTAAATGGTTATAGTAGCTCATAGGAAACATCAGATCTAAAGCATTTTTGGTAAATTACAATTTATTCTACTGCTTGCTTTCCAGAATGCTAGAAGATGACCTCAAGTTAAGCAGTGACGAAGAAGAGAATGACCAGGTAAGAACCAGACAAATAACATGTCTCTTGTAGCATGTTTCATGTTGAGACTAAGCTACTGCAAATATTTTGCTAATGTTTTTTCAAAACATACTTAAAGGTTATCAAAATACATAGCAGTACTGTAACTGGAGTAACAGATGTTGCTGCTCAGAGCCAGCCCGCTAACTGCTGGATCGGTGGGGAACAGTCTGCAGCGCTCTTGATTTATTAACCTGATGCGACCCAGAAGGTTTTTGTATTAGTCATCATCTGATTTGATTTTGTTCTGTTTCAAAGTGTGGCCAAGGAGGGGAGAAACAGAAATTCTGGATTTAGGGCTCAGGCCAAACCTTGCAATCATGAGCTGGCCCCAGGGATTAGCCACTGGGCTATTTACCTCTTACCTGCCTAGAGCCTTGCTGGCCTTCCCCCAGCCCTCGTTTCTCCTCTGAGCATTTTTGGACCCATCTCTGGGTGGCCTATGCATGCTAAGAAAGCTAAGGGCAGTTGAGAGAAAGCCTTGGCTGTGTGCTTGGTTCGCTCCATAATACAGCAAATAGGGCACTTACCTGCGTTTTAATGACCCCAAACTACTTGACTTTTGGGAGCAGATACATCAGACAAAGTTTTCCATGTGTCAGGAGAGCTGCATGTTGTTGGCAGAGGAGAGTGTCTCCCAATTTTTCCTTAAAACATTGCTGTGTTTTGTCTAAATAATTAAGTACTCACTAGAATAGGGCTGGATTTTGACTTTTCCATGGCCGGCTGAGTATGTTGTTGCTTAGCAGTACTATGCCACCCTCTCTCCTTCTCAGTATACTGGCATGGGAGATTTGGTTGGGGATGAGCGGGGAAGAACCTCTTCCTTCCTGCACTAAAATGCATGTCCCATGTCTTTCTTGGAGCAGTACTGCTGCCCCTGGTTGCATCTCCCAGATGAATCCAGACCTGAAAGTAATGTGGGTTTCAAATATGATTATTTCAGTCAAGGATCACTGGAGCTATCTAGGCTTTGGAAATTCAGGATCTTAGACAAACAATTCTAGGTTCGTAGGCATGAAGCTCTTCCAGGGTTTACTCTTGTTATTAGAAGTCTCTGTTTTACAGTATATTCCAAACAACGAGTAAATCAAAACCTTTTAATATTTACACTAAAACATTGTTTTATCTATTTTGAGCAAAGCTGCTTGATGATAAGATTCAGCACATAGATGCAATTATTTACATATTTATACAATTTGTTTAATGTATTTCATCCCGAAACACTTCACCTTTAATTACTCTTCTGGCTTGTCTTGATAGTTCAAAATACAGTGCATAGACAGCAAAGGGCAAAGTAAAGTGAGGGACAGAAGGGATGTCTGAAGGATAACAATAGCACATCAAGATGCCATAGTGCTAGCAGCGAGGGGCTGGATGGTAGAGGAGTGTGGAGCCAGTTGTCAGGAGAGATGGTTTGTCCTTCAGGTCAGAAGAGAGATCCCAGGTAATGAATGTCAGCGTGGAGCAAGGTTGCAGAGCGAGAGAGCTGAAATTCTGGTTTGCTTCACAGCAAGCAGCAAAGGGCATGTGGAAGTGTTGATCATGCAGAAGGTAAAAGAACATTAATAGGTTTAGGCAGAAAAGGGATCTCAGGTCAGTGTTGCCGTTTGGGCATCCACACATGGTGCCTTCAGTTTGGTGCTACCACTTAAAACTATTAGCGTCTTTCACGCCCTTGTATTGCTCAGTGTTGTGCGCTACACAGGGTCTTCACTCAGTAACCACAGCGTTAAGGTACAGGTGATACAGCCTGGGTCTTTCACCTCGGTGCTGGAACAAGCCCTGTAGAGCCAAGATTGAGTTTCCCCCCACATGGCAAAGAGCAGGACTGAGATTCCATTTCTCACTCCTAATTGTCACAGGCCCTAGCACGAGCAACCTTTGGCAATGGCTTTGTGACTGGGTCTCCTCTCCTAGTGAAATCTCCTGGAGGCACAGGCTGGCTCCTGCTATATGAAATGCCTTGCAGAATCTCAGCTGAGAGCCACAGGTTTGCTTAATGAACAATCGCAAATTAAATATGCCTGCTGGATAAACTAAATGCTACATTTCCATCTACCTAGCAGGAAGTAGGCTCGAAGAAGAATAACACAGATCTCCTCTGCTAATAAATGCACAGATTACACTGTGGATCTGTGTCTAAATGTCAGTGGGAGAACCCGTTTCCTTTTAGTTTGTAATTCTGAGGCTCTTTAATCTCAGCTCTCCTCCTGAGCTAGGGAACAGGAAAGAAATCAAAGATGAAGGAATAGGAATAGTACATGAGTAATTTCCGAATGTTCCTTATGTAATAAATTAACCTTTGAGCAATCAGACTGCTTTACGTAGTCCAGTTTCTCTGAGGACTGAAGGTGAGATGTGCAAGAACCTGGAAGTTTTTCATCTGACTAATTTCAGTACAGGGAAGTTTAGGGGAAGGACTTTGAAAACTTTGGAGAAGATTTTGTGCTTCCGTCTGATATCACTGGGCAGCGAACGGGAAGTTTCCGAAGCAGTGCAAAGCGGGAGCAGGTGCTTCTGTGCTCCCAGAACTGGCATTCGGAGGGCTTTGACTGACCCTGGGAATGTGAGTCGTGGGTGAGAGAGGCCAAATGCAAGACAGAGGCATGATTAAGAGCTTCAGGACTGCAGTGGGCAAAGCTTTCCCAACCCTTCTCTCCATGCCAGCAATTAAGGTAGCGAGATTCACAGACCGAGGAGAGGCAAAAGAGGCTGGGTTTAAGCTGTGTATGCACCCACAGTAATTACATTATCCACACATATTAGTCTCTTAATTTTAATTACATAAATGTATTTTTCCTCTTTAATGAGCATAGTTTATCTATTTAAACTGATCATTTCAATTTTACAGGCAGTGATCACAGGATCTAATATGCAGAGGGGAAATCTCCTGTTGGCATATTTTACACCACACAGATTGAAGAAAATATACTTTTTAATCCCCAATCAATATCTGAAGTGCATGCAATTAATAGATACCAAGGTAGTTAACATAAATCTGCAAGTTAAAGAGCCAATTCATTTTGATTTATAACACACAGAGTAATAATTTCATCATTGTGTCTTCCAGAAAGCATCTGAAGCTTTGTAGCATGAAGATGTCAAAATTGTACTTAAGATTGTTCGAAGTACTGAATTGTAGTGGTTATTGCCTTTTAGTTCCTTGAAGTGTGGCATAGCACATGAAACAGTTCCCATTATAATACCCTGCTCTTCTCTGTAGAGGTCACTGGATAACTTAAATCAGTCTTGGGTGAAATATTGTAAGGAGATTGTCAATTGTAATATGAACAATATTCTTTTTTTTTTTTTCTTTCCTGCTTGTCCTTTTACAATACAAAAATTTTGTAATAAAAAGTAGCTCTTTTTAGGGGAAAAAGATCCCTGGCATCATTTGTGCAATTCATGTCAATCAATAGCTAAATAAGTTGACTGGTACACGTACATGGAATAATAATCTAACATATTTTTGCAACCCAAGTCTGCTTCCTTGTATGCATTTTTTCTGTGCAGGATCAGGTTGGTTGCCACTGAAGTTTTGTGGCTGTGAAAATTTATTACCCACAGAGTCAATCTGCATTCTGGCTGCCAAGTCTGAATAAATAGAGTCATTGTGCTTGTCTGGAATATGTAACCAAAGTTCATCAAGTCAGCTTGACTTTCGCATCCCATGGGATTCATAAAAGCCAACACCCTGGTATGTGCTCTTGACTCCTGCCAAAATTTTGTAAAATTGTATAAACAGAAGTTGAAGAAGCAATCAGAACGCACTCCCAGAGACATGGCTCTGAACTCTGGCCCCTGTTGTATCTCGAAAGGAAAGACCCAACTTTAGTACTTTTTTTCTAAAAATAAAATAATCGTATGACTATGCCCCAGTGGCAGCAGGTAAACATGGGGGCTGAAGACACCCTCTGCACAGAGCGCACAGGGAAGCAGCAAACAATCCTCTCGGCTTTGTTAATTTTGCTCATGTGCGCTGTGCCGGAGGCAGAAGGAAGGCAGCATTTGCCTTCACATGTCCGCCCTTCTTCAAGAAGGTTTGGGGACAGGCTGGCTCTGCAGGGTCTGAACGGTGGTGAGTGAAACCAGCACCTCCGCAGGTGAGCCAAGACAAACAGAGAGCCACGTACCTTCACAGGAGACCTCGAGAAAGTTCACCAAGGAACAGCTTCAGCACCGTAAAATAAAAGTCTTGGCAGCCTGATCTAGTTCAGCACTCAGAACTCCACGGGGCGATGGCAGCCCACCCAGCCCGACACCCTCCCAGGGGGCCCAGGGCTGCCCCTCCACCCATGGCAGGCTGGGGACAGCCAGGGTGAGCTGCTGGCCCTGGGATCCTGTCCATGCTCCAGCATCACCCTGGCCGTGGCTGAGACAGAAAACTTGAAGCTAATCAAGTCACATCCACAGCTCCAGTGGGGACATATGTGCCTAAGTTTCCTCCCTGTCACGTATGTGCTGAGGGGTGCCAGGGCTCAGTGCTGGAAATGCATCTTTCTGGCAGGATTATCTGCAGCGCAGGCATTTGGGACCAGACAAATCTGTCTTGTCCCTGCAACAGGACAGAAATCAATCTGTGTGGTCAATGGCAATCGGTGTGGCCATATCCCTACGTGAATTGCATTAGGAAACGATTTATATTTTTGAGTCATAAAATCATGTTTCATTTCTTTAGTGGTAGCCAGCAACAAGTGAGAAAGAATGTTATGTAAAGACAATCTTTTTAAAAACTGTGTAAGACTCTTTCACTTCTGGATATGGGTCTGTATGACTGACAATCAGCAAAAAAGGTAAAAATTATCCTGATATAAATGGGTCATGCATCCACCTTCTTCCAGAAGGAATAATTTTTAGTAGTGTCTTTATAAGCACTACTTCTGCATCTGAAATGCAGTATTCCAGCTAATTTGAAGTCATCTGTAATAAATTTTGAAACAGATTGAAAAAGGGGCAAAGCGGCTACAAGCTTTCCTTCCGTAAGACCTCCTCTGTTAGGACAGCGCTTTCTGAAGTCGGAGATCAGCCACACAGAGCGCAGTCAGGTACATCTAGAGAGAAGGGTGATATTGGGCAAATTATAACATGCCACTGCATAGCCCTGCTCATCACTAGAACTATTTTTAGGCAGTGCTAATTGCGTTCACATATGCCGTGTCCAAATATTTTAACCACATTAAGTCATTTTAGTGTTGTGCTCCCTTTTACTCATCTCTTCATCAGTGCAATACTTGATGCGTGATCAGAAGGGAAAATGAGTGAAAAGGATGAGAACACTCACCCCTGCAGAGAAACCGAAACAAAAAACACAGAGTCTGCATCATTGCTGCACATGTATTTCTGTCTTAAAAAATGCCCTGATTAACTTGGAAAAAAAATATCTTTCCAATGAGAAGTTTCTCACTCCACTGAGTACAGGAAATTTATGAAGTCTGGCCACATGCAAGTCTGACTGCAATCAAAACTGCATAAAGCAGAGATAAGCAAATGTGGAAAAATTAAATTTTGGGTTAAGGAATGGCTGGAAACTCCAGTGGTTTTGTACTTAATCCAAATCTTCTGCTCAGACCCCTGTCACTATTACATGAGTGTCTTTTTAGACTGGAGAAATAGCCACTGTAACAGTTTTACTTAACTCGAGTAATTCCATTATTTCCTGTGCATTAGAGGAGTGATCCTCTTGATATCTGACTTAACTAAAATCCAGGGTAAGATTTAAGTCAGCTGAGTCAAGCTGCTTTTTTTGTGGTTTGCCAGCTCTGATTTTAACATCTCTGTGACATCTAAATTTGCACTTTCCACGAGGCATGACAAGAAGACCAAGATTGCCTCACTGAAACTGTCAGATGAAACAAAGTAAGAGCTCAGTCTTGTCCTGCCAAACTTGGCTCACATCACTGCCTATCTTACAAAATCAGATTCAATGTCTGGCATGCACTAGCAGGCAGGGTCGAGCTCTGAATTTGAATGCCACCACCATGAGTGACAGTGAAAAAAGTTAGAGATCAGCTTGGCACTTGATCATACACAAAATTTGGGGAAATTCAAATACAGCACTCTCAGCTCAATGCTCCTCAGTAGCAAGCCTGTAAAAATAGACTGGAAAATAAACTTAAAATACAACGGTGTCTTCCTTATGTCTTCATGTAGATGCCATGACTAAGTTAAGTTTTAGCTCTAGTAAATCTCCAAAGCCTGCCATTTTCCATTGGTATCACCTTTTCCTGAGTCCAACAGTTTATCTCTGTATCTACCCTAGTTTCCTTAACCCCATCCTTGAAATCTTTGGTTAGTTTTTGTGAGGGTTTTTTTCCTCCTTGTGAACTGGAATTACTGTATGAACATCTGTTTTGACTGGTGTGGGAATATATCCCAACGCAATTAATTCAGCAACGTCGGCTAATTTGGAGTGTAAAGAAGGATTTGGTCCCACATCTCCAGGCTGGCTTCCTCTTGTCCTTGTCTTCAGCCCTCACTGAAGCCAGACACCCTCCCTGAGCCCTCACCTTGCTCAAGCATGGCCATGAAGCATCTGCCTTCAGGCAAATTCATTTCAGCGTGCCTGTAAGAGAATGGTTAAACAACCAGCAGTCACAAATAATTTAGAGCACAAATTAGTGCTGTTTGTAATACTGCAGCTATTAAAAGCTCTAAGAGGAGAACATACCTGACTTGGATCTCTTTTACATGTGTGTGCACGCAGACAGGCACAGGCTCCCAGCCACTCCAGGAGCTGCCTGTTGCTTGCTCTGCAAGGCAGGAGGCCAAGGTCACTTCGCTCCCCTTGGCCACTCAGCCCAGGCTGTGGCAGCGTCAGCACGAGGAGCTGCCTGAAGAAGATGTGGCGTGCAGAGATAGATGACAGCAGAAGCGGAGAAAGAGGCAGCCAGAGCATGTCAGAAAACAAAAGGAACATGAAAAGGGGGAAGGGATTAAGGGAATAAAAAATAAATTAATGGTGAAAAGAAACTGGGGGGAGGGAAAGGAGATTATAAAGGGAATAGCAGCTGTATTAGAACACGATGAGAAATAAGGAAAAAGAGCCAGCAGCCAATCCATCAAGACTAGAATTTAAGAAAAAGGGACTGGGGAACCATTGCTACAATTTCTTCTGTACCTAGGATGAAATCTCTCTGCTCTGAAGTCAGCAGGAGTTAGCCACTGATTTCAATCAACTTACCATGTTATCCTCCATCTTCTTTTTTATTTCCTAGCACAATCCAAGCAGATACTTGGATGGTACTTGGGTAGTAGCAAATGCATCATAGTCGATTGACAAAGCACCTCTCTGGGCAGAGTTACCACCATTAGGGGAATTCAGGCTTGTATTCCTCTATTTTCACATATATGGGCTTTTAGAAAAAATCTACTTTAATTTCTGAGCTTTCAGACTTCCCAGTAAATCTTGTAAAGCCTGTGGCACAACACTGATATTTTTTGCCTGCAATATCCTAAGTGTAAGCAGCTCTTCAATCAAGTTACCTTTTCGTGGATAAGGAGACTACTACTGCAGAGACAGAGAAGGTTTTCCAAAGTGACCACTGCTTCCTTTGACTGAAACCTTCCTCCAGTGTTGTTGAAAATTAACTATTTTATTAACATAAAGTACCAAGGACTTCCCTTCTGATCATCTCCACTGAAAAACACTAAAGTTGACTCATCTGCATTGAAACCCTGTGTCGTCGTTATGGCCAGACTGCAGGAGAAATCCGAACAGATGCAGGACAGAAGACTCAACATTTACAGATGTATAGAATTCTCTCTGTGGTTAATACCCATGCTGATTATACAGTAATTTGGAGATCCAAATCACTTAACAAGTATTAACTACTAAATACAATGCCCTTGAGAGATATTTAGGTAGAGCTAAGAGAGAATTATTATCTCTGTAGAATTGACACGGGGACTGATATGTGGCTTGTGTGAAGCCACACAGCAATTCAGCTGCAAAGCCAGGATTAGAGCTTGGGTCTTTCGCTCCCAGGTACCATGTTCAAGTCACTTGGCTGTGCTGCCCCTGAAGATTAATAAGGATTAATGGGCAAAGCAGAGGAGAAAGAACAGTGTACACCAGAAATATAATAGTAAAACTCCAGGGTGAAAAATTAATACCAAGGTGTTGAAAGGTCTGGAGAAATCATGAAATCCAGAAAGGGGTTTATAGTTTCATACAAGATGTGGTTCTGATGATAACCAACTCTAAGAAGGGAAGGAAGGGAGATCCATTTAAGTCTTACGGCCTGTAAATCTTAAATAAGTATCAACTGGACAGTGAAAATCACATTCACACATTTATATTGCAAATTTGCAGAGAAACACTCAATCCGCAGTTTACAAGTCTTTTTAAATCCCTCAGAAATCCATACTAGAAAGCAATCCTCAAAGCCTCTAGGAACAGCAAGGAGCACAGAATACTGCAGTGAGAAAAGGCATTTTAGGAATCACTTACAATAAATTGCGTGACCTGAGCAACTCGGGCAACTTCTTGCAGCCACAAGAAACTCACAGGCATTGAAACAGGGCAAGTCTGTAGGTGCAAGAGGGTTTCATTACGTGTTTTGAGCCCTGATGAGAGTGTCATTGCAACACTGTACAGCTCAGCACCCTTGAAGGAGAACACCGAAAACTGAAGAGGGTTTGAAGAGGAGAGAGAAGAGCACTTGACACATTCAGAAAACATGCCTTGGAGTGAAAAATGTCCACGCGATGAACTGAGCTTGTCTGAAGCAGGGCTAGTGGCTGGTCACAGTCTATGAACATCTGCGCAGGCGAAGGAGCTGTGAGGCTGAAAGGCAGCTCCATCCCACAGACAAAGATAAAACTTCCAATGCAAGAAAGTGCCTATAAACAGAGTTGGACTAAACCCACATTTTAGTGCGGAATGAAAACCTGTGCATGTGGTTGGACTGAGGTGGGTTGGCAATAACAGAATTGTCCAGAAGTTTTACTCTAGGTTTACAACAGCTCCTAGATCTGTAACAGAAAAAAAACTCTGGAGAGTCCTGTGATTTAACTTATGGCAGGTTATACCGTTCACAAAACTTTCTTTCTGACTTCACTAGTTTAGGAATAAACTGCACTTAAGCTGAAACCAAACAAAACCTTAGGAAAATAAAACAGAATCAGCATGGAAGACATATGAAGAATGAAATGTGAAAGGAGACGGGTATAAAAGTATTTGTTCTGGTCTGGTTCCCAAATGGCAGTATATAATAATGGCATGTTTCCTTAACCCTGGCTTGGAAAAAGTGCATCTGAAGCTCGCTAACTGCCATCCAATACATGGTGACATCCAGCAGTCTGGATGTTGCTAATATGTGAGATTCTCAGAGCCTGCGCAGTTCTGGGACAAAACCTACCGCCGGAGGAAGACAAGCAAGATGCTCTGGAAGCAAAGCAATTTACTCATGCACAGGTAGTACGTATCGTTACACTGTCACTGAAGAAATGGCTCAAATTCTCACCTTGTGTGCACCTGTGCCATCTCAGTGAGGTCTCTGGTGTAACTGGTATAACTCCGTACCATTACTGGAATGAGCTCTCTCGCGATAATAGTGGTTAATCCATAGGACAGGAAAAATGGAAAGCAAAATGTCTGAATCTGCCAATGATCGATTTATTGTCTTTTATTTGCCAAAACTAGCTGTTGATAAGCTATGAGAAAATGCATCTACGATCAGCCTGTAATGCCTCCAAGACACTCTTCCAATCCCAGCAGAGCATTCTTCAGTAGTTCTCATTTGCTTCTTATCCAAAAACGCCTGCAAGCCCAGCAGTTTATGAAGCAATTCTGTTACAAATAGATTTAAAAAAAAAAATAAAAAGATAGGGAAAAAAAAGGAAAAAAATGGGATTTCTGGTGACCACTTTTAACAGTCCTGTATCTCCAGCTCAATAGCTCTATTGAGCCTGTTCTGCTCACTGCTCAGTCCCAATTACAATGAAAGTATTTAATTTCCTCTTTGATTTCCCTTCAACAACAGACTGCAACTTGTGACACTTCAAGTAATTTTGGTAGCTCATTTAACACACACTGAAACCTGAATATCTGCTGATTATGTTCCCAAGCTCTGGCTCACTGCAATAAAGGATGGAGAAAGAAGATGCAATCTCTGGAGATTGAGAACCTGAACATGATTGCTGCTGGCTGGAAACTTGTTTTGTCCCAGTAGTCTTGGGGTACAGCTAGAATCTTTCATGAATGATTAATGAACTATAGGCAGATCAATGAAACTCTGCCCTAAATATACGTGTAACCAACTCAGGTGGGGGACAAAGAAATCTAACCAGCTGTTATCCTATGATTTGCAACTCTTGATGTAGTGAAACAGAGTAATTCATCTCATTTGCTGTGGCTGGTTTCTCTAGCCCAAGTACCTGAGTCACCTAAGTGATTTTTTTTTCCCTTCCCTGCTTCCTACTCAGCATTAAAGTTATTATGTGGTGGGTTGGCCTCCAATATCTGTGTTCATATAGAGGAGAACCTTCCACCATCAGTAACCCCACTGATTCCAGGAACTGCAAATTCAGGATTATACTCATTACTGGTAAACACACTCAATGACTTATCAAGAGAATATTAAGCTTCTCATAAAGCATTTTAGTGGTGAGTTTCAGAGATCTTTAAATTCTGTCAGCAATATCAAACTTCAGAATAATTTCTTATCCTTAATTCTATAACCAGCGTAGTCACTTACTTCAAGGAGTAATAAAGATGGTAGAACATATTCTCATCTTTCTTGATGGATGATGAGCTGGCCTTAGTAAAGTTGTTAACGATACAAAATAAAATGTAAATTAAATAGCACAATCAAAATCAAGCTATTAAAAAAATAGTCATGCAGGCAGTATATGATACTAAGTACCACCCTTTTGCTTACATTGTTACATAGATAATACTAGCATATTAGAAACATAACAAATCACAGAAAGCTGTTTCTCTAGCTGGGAGTTTCTCAAACTGCAGGTCATGACCCTCCATGGGGATTCATGAATGAGTTTGAATGGGGTCACAAAAAAACTGTTAGCAAGAAGCAAGGGCAGATATTTTCCCCTAAGTTGAGCAGCCCAGTCCTCTAGCAGGAGAACAAGAGAGCAGACTTTAATTAGTGGCTGCAAGTATTTATACTTGCTAGGGAACTGCTAACTACCTTTAATTACAACAGCTTACTTTCTCCAGGAGAGGGGAGCAATATAGGCTAGAATTAAAATTGCTGGATAGTTGCTAACTGCCTTTCATTGCAGGCAATAGATCTGTTTCTCCAGGGAGGAAGAATAAACTTGCAACTGAATCTTATTCCCCCATCATTTAGAAATGGGGCCATTACCAGCTCAGGGGGTCACACAAATATGCAGTCAAACAGGGTTGTATTTTCAAATGGTGTGAGAAAGAAATCAATAGCCTCATTTACAGAATGTGTGACCACTAAGTCAAGAGTGAGGTCCCCCATGCTTGCATCCTGATTAAGGAGGACATTCATTAAAGAAGCTAAAATGAGAGGCTCATTGTAAAAGTAATATGATCTCACTGAAAAGTACCTGTGCCTTTCTCTCTGCTGCCCTGCTTGTCATCTGAACCCACTTTCTTGCTCAGAAGGGATCGCCTTTTCAAAGCTGTCAACAACTCGATATACCAAGACAGAAACTGAAGATTGGCATTTGAGGCTGCAGTCCAACACTAGGTGGTGTGGCTCAGCACACCAAACAGGTCCAGACAAGAATCCTTTCCTCTTACCTACTGAGGGCAGCTTTCATTGAGACTGTAAGAGAAAGTATCCAGCTCTTCTCCCTCTCTGGAGATTAGGGATTTCATAGAATCACAGAATGGTTTATGTTGGAAGAGACCTTAAAGATCACCTTGTTTCAGCCCCCCTGCCATGGGCAGGGACACCTCCCACCAGACCAGGTTGCTCAATGCCACCTCCTACTTGGCCTTGAACACTTCCACAACTTCTCTGGGTAACCTGTTCCAATGTCTCACTGCCCTCACAGAACAGAGTTTCTTCCTAATATCTAATCTAAATCTATCCTCTTTCAGTATGAAACTTACCCCTTGTTCTGTCATGAGACTCTCTGATAGAGTCCTTCCCCATCTTTCCTGAAACCCCTTTAAGTGCTGGAAGGCTGCTATAAGGTCTCCCTGGAGCCTTCTCCTCCAATCTGAACAGCTCCAACTCTTTCAGCCTGTTCTCTTAGGAGGGATTTTAAGGATGTACAAGAATGATACACACCCGACATCCTCATGTTAGGGCCTTCTTCATCAAAGCCGATGTTTGCTTTCTTGGGGTCTCTGTAAGGTCCATGAGGCCTGGGGCTACAGAGCAACCTGTCTCCTTCAGTGCCTTCTGGCTACTGCAGTCACCATGTACCTTGCTCTGGGAGTGCTCTGCAGCTCCCCAGAAGGGAGTGAGGGTCATGCAAGGTGAAAGCAACCTCACTGGTGGGCACATCGTTATCTCAGCAGTGAAGGTCTGCACTGCGTGCTGTCCCCACAGCCCTCTTCCCGTTCTCACACTGCACCCTACCGTATGATGCCCTCTCGCTGGAGAAGCAGCTCAGAAAAGAAATCCAGGTTGCAAATACCCTGGGGGGGTGGGGGGGGGAGGGGATGGAGGGAGAGAAGGAGAAGTGTTACTTTTCAACTGGATCGGTTTTCCCATCTGTTGCATTGCACAACCACATGAGGATCCGTGGTGACCTGAGCCAAGAGAAGTTGCTTAAACAGCGCTGCCACATAGTGGGTGCTTGTGAGGGAAAGATTAGCCCTGGCTGCTGGTGGGAGGGAAGAGGGAGAGGTGACCTGAATGGTGTCTACACAGCTTGGCCATGGAAAAGAGCTCTGATAGTGAGGGGAGGTTCCGAGTTTCACAAGCAAAGGCGTAACACGGTGCAGGCCTCATCATCCAAGGTGAGCATCTGGAAACTCAAACTGGACGTAACTTCCTGCTGATGAGGGTGATCAGGCATGGGAGGGGATGAACTCGCATTGACCCAGGGCACTGGAGATTAAGCCGTAAGACATTCATAAGAATTGGGTTATTCTGAGGTCTGTCCTGTGTTTGCACGCGAGAAGTGGAATGAAATTTGTCACAATGAACCAGTTGCAGAGCACAGAGTAAAAATCGTTCCAGCCCGCTGGACTGGAGAGTGTCTGCTCCCTTTAAAGCCTGCCCTGTACCAAGTGGCCTGGATGGAATGGATGGCATTGCATGCAAAGAGCATGTAAATAGGATGACTTGCTGGAGACAGTAAAAAATACCAGACTCTCCATATTATTTTTCCTAACACTAAAACAAGCATATTTGGGCACACTTCCACTGAGCTGCTGGGACCTTCCCAGCCCTTCCTATAGATACTGCGCCCAATGCAGAAAGTCCACACTAAGAAAAAAGCCTCCTGTGAGCCATGACACCTTGTCTTCTGATAATCTGGCGTGTGATACATGTCAAACTACTTCTACCCAGGGAACCCAGGAAGGATGAGTTAGTCCAGAAAGTTCCCTGAGCAGAAACTCTACTTCCAAAATCAAGTAGAAACTCGTCACAAAGCATTTCTGCACTCTTGTCAGATCTGCAGTGATCCACTCAGGGAATCTTTTGAGACCTTTCTGTGAAATGCTGCTTAAGTGCAAGACAGGTTTTATCAAGTTTCTCTTTGCAGCCTGTCAGAAGCATTTTGACTAGCCAGAAACGTTACCTCCATGCTCTGTGGTGCTGAGCAGGATGCCTGCAAGCCGTGTGGCTAGTTTGGGAATAGGAATGAAGCCCCCAGCAGCCTGAGAAGCCAGGGAGAGCTGTTTTAAAATGTATTTGCTGGTAACTTCAAAGAGAAAATTGACATTTAATTCCCTGCTCCTTGACTCTCCGTACTGCTTTGTGTCCCTTCTGTGCCAAGTGAGGCACAGCCAGGACACGTATGGCTGGGAAGGGGATGTTCTGGACAACTCTGAGCAAAATGGAGGCTTAAAAGTCAATTTTTGAAACCTTATGGATTTCATCTTTGCTTAGTAGCTGGTTACTGTGCCAAAGCCATGAATCACACCACTTGAAGTGATTGAAAGAGGGGAAAGAATAATAATAATAAAGTGGCAAACTAACTCAGGGATAGGCTTGGGAGTCCTATTAAACTTGAGAGGCTACAATTTCTATTCCCAGACCTGCTGGTTAACACAAGAACAAGCACCATGCTTCCCCACCCCATCCAAAGAATTCCACTAGGCAAAAAACTGAGGAGCAAACCAGCAACAGGTCAATCCTGGACTGTGTAGTCAAAAGTTGCCAGCAGCTTAACATGGCAACACTCATGAAAAGGCTGCAGCAGCTCTGGCAAGATTTGCAAAATTTATAATTATAGCCACGGGCTTCATCGCAAAAGGAACTAAATATGTGATGTTTGTTTCTGTGGAAGAATGGGAGGAGACTAATGGTAAAGGAGAGGGAGTGGGAGTGTGGAAGCGGGGAGAGGGGAAGGCAGAGAACTGAGCCCTGCCGAGTTTTCAGGGACCCGCAGCAAAAAAATCATCTAAATAGAGTAGCTCAGACTTCAAATGCCATGCAGTGCTTTGACAGTCTTCTGGTTTGTGGCGTATTTAACAAAGTGTTCTTACATTTACTAGGCTGGAATGTCCATTTGACTATAGACTCTCTGCTACTTTGCTTGTACTTTAACATTTTGGACACGTGACAAAAATGTGTGTAACGCATTTTTTAAAGTGTTGATTGTGCTCGTAATTTTCAAGTCAGAATATAAAATAAACATCTCTGCCCTTTCTTCCAGCAGGCAGCACAGAGATCTGCTCTCCGCGTTCTATCTGACAGGTACATTTTGTCATTTTTATGAACTATAAATTGCTTTATGAAACGTTGAGCCCTATTTATTGTGGCATATAACTCATAATCAGATTTTGTCCCCAAAGTATCTGTGAACGGGGATGTTAAACATTTTGCATGCTTGGATTTGTCATGCATGTGTAGAGTTTATTACTGCAAAAATCACAGTCTTGTTGTATTTCATACAGAGTATGCAGAATCCCTTGTTGTGATACCAAACGAGAGATAAGAAACTTACTGGAGAAGGCATGAATGATGCAGTAAATTCTGAGCTTTAGAGTTTGCCGAGATATATCTAAGCTCATTTTTCAGCAATAAGTACTTCATTTATTTCGAGATGTTCTCTTTTGACTTTTTCCAAATCCTTTCCCTGGGAATTACTCTTCTTTTGATGAGATTCTCTGTATGTTTTATGCACAAAAACAATGCACTTCTTTACCCCTTAAGTTTTGAGGGATTGGCATTTTGGAGGAATTTAATTAATTTTTTTCCACTTCTTCTGGAACTGCAGCAGTGCTCCAGGCAGATAAGCAGGGGACCAAATCCTTAGGCAGCGTTCGGGTTTTACTCAGCTCTTTTTCAAGCAAAAATCCATTAACGCAATGGGAAACTTGCCCAAGTGAGGAATTCAGGATTTGGGCCATAGTAAATGTTATAGTTGGGCTGTAGGTTTGCGCAGGTATTTACCTTAAATGACTTTTATGAAAGAGGATTGATTTAAACACAAGGTAGCTTTCTAAGACAGACCTGATTTCTTTTCCAGTTTTGGGAACGGAGGGAGGGAAGGGGGAGGAGAGACTGTACATTTTAGTGCCTGTGAAAAAGAACTAGCAGATTTACATTTATCCACAAATGAGGTACTGTGTCATGCAGGCTGACACAGAGTAAATTTCCCCATGCCTTGTTGGCAGCCCCCTCTGCTCCGTCTGGCCCCCCGCCCCCCGCCTCCCTGGGAATAAGCGGTAATTGACTCTGGAAGCCAGCTCAGGCCAGGATTTCTCTAGAGCAGAGCCTGTCACTTAGACTGAATTATATGTTGTGCATGGATGAATAACATTTCTCTCTGCTCAGAGGCTAAGACCACCAAAATTATCGACCTTCCTCCCCCCAAGTTTACAAACACCATCTTGTTTAGGTTTTCTCCCCCTTTCTCCCTTAAGGAGAAAATTCCCGAGTGAAATGTATGGGATGCGGGTGAAATCGCTGGCACACAAGTGCACATGAGTGTTTGCTGTAACTGGGACAAATGCAAAAAGAAAGAGGAGTCAGAGCCAGCATTATGCCCCTCTCCCTGGAGGTGTGCAAGCTCACCCCCAGGCAAAGCAGCTTTTGCTCTTGGTGGGGACAATATGATGATCAAAGAAAAGTGGGGTTTTTTCTCACCATTCTTTTCTCTGCACTGAATGAGGAACATTCCTGCAGAAGTGCCCCTGGAGGTAGCTGATAAACCCCAAGCCCCGCAATGCCCTTTCTCTCTCCCTTAGAAAGAAAAGTGGTGGTGATGGATAAATGGTCCCTCCCTCATTGAGGGTGGTGAGGGAGCTCGGCACAGGCTGCCCTCATCCTCCGAGCCAAAAGGCTTCGATGTTGCCCGTCACACCTCAGATTTAGTGTTTGTGATCAGATACTCCCCTCTCTGCCCCTAAAAGCACACCTGGAGACTGTAGTCTCCCACCTGCTCTGTAAATGTTTGACTGCCACGGCACCCTCCTCTCCTTCTTGTGGAGGGGGTGCTGGGAAGGCTGTGGGTGCACCCTGCCAAGGGGGTACCTCCCTGCCCACCCTCTGTAATCTCATTGCAGCAAACAAATGGGAGGGCAGGAGACCAAAACCCCATGCTGTGGCAGCAGTTTCTGTCTAGTCTTGACTAAAGTGAGGATGCCAGTGATACTCCTGCTCGTTGTTTGTGTCCCAGTAGCAACTAAGAGCTCCCGGTCACACCCCAGTGCTTCCCAATACAAAGGGACATGGCAGCTGAAATAAAGCTCTCAGTAAATTTGTCCTTTTTTTAAAAAAGAAAAAAAAAAATTCTCCAGAAGTTCTTGTTGCAGTTTTTGCTTTCAGGTTCTGTTAAAAACGTAACAGTTAGCTAAAGGCAAAGGGGGAAAAGAAAAAAAGTTTTTAAACCTGTAGCCATTGATTTCTGTACTGTGTTGCACTCAGCCTTGTTTTCAGAATGACACGGTAACCCCCAGCAGATTTATGTGCAAATACAAAGATTAGTGACCCAGAAGCTTGACTGAAACAGCTTTTCTGCTTCCAGAAGACAGGTTGCTCTGCACATGCACCAGCTATTTTGTGAGGAAAGATGCACTGGCTCCATTAGCTTTTCATTCTCTTGTGAAAAAACCCTCCATGTTTATAAAGCAAAGCTTGTTTTAATTTTATTGTGCTCTTCAGTAAAGTGGTCTAACTATACAGATTGCTCAGTTCCTGGGACAGAGAAGAACAAGAACTTAACTCATATACCTTAATGGTATAGTACTAGCATATCTTCAGTTGTCTGACTCTCATATCCACTGCTTGAATAGCTTTCAAATGAAGAAAAATGTCTATAACTAAAATATTCAATGTGTTCTGTTGTTATTTAACAATAAACAGTGTGGTTAAGCCAGGTTTTAAACCTGCTTAATCCCGCTGAGCTAAATAGATTTTGCTATTGACTCCCATGGTCCCAGAACTCCGACCTTAAGACTGAAGTTAAAAGCTAATTTTTTCCAGCCTGTTCCACTAACCCAGAAGCACTTGCTTGCTGGATACATTTGCAACGAGAAAGTCCAGCTGTAAATTACAGCTGTTTGTAATCATACCCAAACACAACACTCATTATTACTCTTTTGTTCTTTTCAGGCTGAAAAGCCCACCATGAGGGAGACCGCACAGTACTTAATCCACACATTAAATTTACTCACAGCTCATATTCATGTGTAAGATAAGATTTTCCATGAAGCAAAGATTTACAGTGGTCCTAGGGCATTTTTATTCCCCTGGCTGCTTTTCTTTCTCTGTGCTATAGTGTCGGCCAAGTGGGTCTGCTGAAGGGTTTTGAACACTTAGAGGAAAGTGTTGTACCACCCCTGAAGTTCCTCTCACATTGTATTAGGGGAATGATAGCTCATTCACCGTGGTGCTTGGGCGATGCTTAGGAGACATGCTTAATTCACAATCGTGGTCTGTTATCCCTTCTGTCTACTTGGGCTGGAGGATGCAGGCAGATCCTGCAAGCTCTGCCCGTAGGAACCTGAGCGCAGGCGTGTAGGGCAAGGGGAGAGCTGAACCTTCTCAGCCCAGTGGCCATATGGCAGTGCTGGCAAGCCTGCCCATGGCAGCTGATAAGTCCTGTTAAGAGTCCAACTCACTAACTTATACTCGACACCTGATTAACATGTTTCTCTCAAAAGGGTTGTCAAGCATTGGAACAGGCTGCCCAGGGAGGTGTTTGAGACACCGTCCCTGGAGGTGTTTAAAAGCTGTGTAGATGTGCTGCTCACTGACACAGTTTAGTGGTGGACCTGGCGTTGCGGGGTTACTGGTTGGACTGGTTACTTATCTTAAAGGTCGTTTCCAATCTACATGTTTCTATAATTCTAGGTACATTTCATCCAGACCTGAACTGTTAAGTACAGGCTATGATAAACCTTTCTGACTGGCCACCTTGCGCTGTTGATAGACAAGGCATCTTAACACTAACATCCATTTGGCAGTGTAGGTGAGCCCCGTTCATGATAGTTGGTGAGTTACACAGCCTGTCTGAGCTTTAGTCCACATTCCTGTTAGGCAGAAGGGATAGTACTTTGCATTTCCATGTCACTGTTCCTTGTCTGTGTTTGAGCACAGTTAGGACACTGAAATGCAGGCTGTACCAGATGTGGATTGGTTTACCCTAATGAGTCTGGCCAGTTGCACTTTAGAGCCTGAAGGGCAAACAAGTACTCCCAGTTGTCCTCTGGAGCAATGAAGAGTTCGGAGATCTGAGCAGCAGGTTGTGTGAAGCAGCAGAGACCCACATCTGTGGGGAGGGAGACATCTGCAAGCAGAGGTGCTGCTGCACTAGCTCTTGTGGATGCAGGCACACGTTTGGCAAGGGAAATCAAATAGAAGAGGTTAACCTGGGACAATCCAGTCCGTTTCCCTGATCATGTAAGCAGTCACAGGACCAGTGATTAGTCCAGTGGGATCTGTAGCATGGCTCTTCTTCTTCAGACAAAGCCACATTGAGATACACCATTTGGGTTAGGAGGCCTGGGGAGCGACTGCCTGTTAAGTATTAAGGCAACAATAAGAGGCAATTTAGACTTTTAATAGATTGCTTAAAGCAGGGAAGGCAGCTGTCCAAGCAGCCTTAAAACTTTCAGTAGACCAAGCCAAAGATTTCTTGTTCTCAAGTATCAGCTTGAGCTGTGATCAAGTGAAGCAGTTAAACTTGTGTTGCCCTGAAGTAAGTAAATAGTCCAGTGGCAGCTAGCAAAAAATACTCATGTGCTTCGTGTTACTCACATACTTGTGTTTGTGTTGGACTGCGTTTTTTCGATAACATCGCCTTTCACACCGTGAGAGTCCTCCACATGAGAAGCTACATGGTCAGCTTATCAGCGGAGTGACTCAGCTAGCTGGCTGACCAGAAAGGCTTCGTGTGACGGGTCTGTGCAATCAATGACAGCTGAGGGGAAGCCTTGGCTCAGTACAGCTGATCTGCATCCCAGCAGAGAAAGACGGGAACTGAGATCATGGGCTCCGCGGGATTCAAAGGTTGGCTGGAGAATAGCGTACACGCACAGCATTCACTGCCACAGAAGCAAACACACGGCGCTCACAGAGTTAGCACGTTGCTTAAACTTTCTGGATTATCTTTGAGAGGAAAAAGAGGATACCTCCAACTGGGAGTGTGGATTTATCATTTATGCCTTAGCAAAGCTTAGCTGTTTGGAAACACTGGTGTCCCACAGTTGCGGTCCCCCACGCAGTGTAAGGTAGCAAAGAGTGACTGCTGCTAGAGATGCTCAGGAGTTTCTCAGACCTCCTAGTTACAGAATTTGAAGGAGGAAGAGAAATGATACATATTGTAGGTAGGGTACTGTTTTCAATATTGGAGACTGTTGCAAATTAATGAAAAGAGGCTTTAAACAAAGAGCCTGTGCAGAAGGGTTGGAGTGAAAAGGAAGAGACATCTCTTTAAAACTGGGAATCTATTTCCCTTTAACTTGTGAACAAGATCTGTAGCACTTGTCTGCTTGCTGTTCAGTGTTTTCCCTTAACTTTACTGTTGCTGGTCTTTGTTTAGAAGTGTTCCAGCATAGCACTGTAGATGCATTACAGTGTTGTGTGAGAAGGCGGAACAGAGCTGTCCCAGGAAATTGTAACAGTTTTGAGACCTCGCTAGCAATAGTAAATACTGAAATTCCTTTGGTGTCTAGAGAAAGAAGAAGAAGAAAAGATGTATTTTTTTATTCAAGGAAGTGATAGCATTTTGCTATCATGACGGCCAAGTATTTCCAGCCTCCCTGTGGGCAACTCCATGAATTCTCTATGGTGCCCCAAAGGTGTCTGGGGCGGACACAAATGGTTCCAGTTCCCAGAAACATTTGCATTTTGAAAAATATATATTTACTAAAAGAAAAGGTCTGACTAGTAATTTTTCATGTGTTTTCTTAGGTTTGCTAGGTCTTTTAAGAATCAGTGTGTGGATAATTATAGGATTAATGTGGAGGGGAAAAAAGACAAGGTGGAGGTCTGTGGTATTTCATATATTAATAAGGAGAAAACAGGTCCCGTTGCTGGCTGGCAGCATGAAGAATATGCAAAGTGCTATTGGGAAGAAGAGTGTATATGTGTGCAGCATATGAAGTGCCTCAGCATATGATTAACCTCACTGGGTATGTAGTAAATAGTAGATAACTGTGATCAAAAAAGTATTCATGTGATTTATCAAACTGAGCAACTGTGCATTTTGCAGTGAAGCAGGAGGTCAATCCTGAAATCTAGGGCAAGGAGAGCAATAGGAAATTGCAGGGACTAAGAAGTTAATCATACTGTTGGACTGCTTCCATCTGGTTTTGAAAGACAGAGTCAGTACAGTGCTAGCGAGGACGCTTCACGGCAGCAGATCAGGAATTAATTTTTTCAGCAAATCTTCAGCTATCATTTGCAGTAACACAGGCTTATAAAAATGTAATTTAATTTCTTGGGAATAAATCACATAGGACAAGAAGTGTGAGAGTGTTTTTTTAATGTGTGTATCATCTGAGGCAAAAAAATAAAAAATAAGAAGAGTGAGAAAAGGAGAAACAGCAAAAATCCAAGAGGAAACAAACACTAATGATATGAAACCTGGAAGGCATAAGTGGCAGTCCGGTGAATTGTGCAGGTAATTGTCTTTGAGAAATCAGTTTGCAGTTGTGAAACTTCTACATTTTTATGACCCTTGGAGGCATAATCTTGTGTAACCTGTCTGTCCATCTTCATAAGCACGGGTCAAAGGAGCACTGACTTAAAGTATTGCTGAACTGATGCTCTGAATACCACTCCCATATATCATGAGTCCATAGCTATGGGCAGTGAATTCGTTAATGAATTCTGTTTTCCTTATTATTGATATTACTTATGATATTTCAATGGGACTTGAACATTATGCTCCCTTCGGGCATTGGCAGTCCCCTTAGGCAAGGAACATGTTGTAAAACAAAAGGGGATTTTAACCTTGATATTAACTCCGGTAGCTAAAACTTGCTTTATCGGAAGAGGTAAGAGGACAGTTGATAACATTATGCCTGTCTTACTTCAGCACTGGGATAAGAGAATAGAGAAACCTATACTATGAATGATGTATTGTGCTATTTTTAGTTCTATGCTGCAAAAGTGGCATCTTATAAATATATCTATTTCCTGGCTGTCTGATGGAAGAAAGCTCAGGTTTACACAGAACCTAGAGCAGGATAGTGGGGGCCACACTGTTCCCACAAATCACCACGCTTTCATTGTCACCTTATTTTAAGAAAAGCTGAAAATTCTTAGCAGGCAGTGACACCTCATCGTGATCCAATTACATGATGTTAGCTTGGAAATTTTGACCCTTGTGTGTTTGTGAATCACGTCCTACCTGTAGCTCAGGGGGTCTCCAGAGTAGGTCCAGCAATGCAAAGGGGGAATTTCAGTTCCCTTTCAGTGAGGCATCAGTCCATGCAACAGATAGATGGAGATCCTCCCTTCAAGCTTTAATCACTCAATAATCAGCCAGGCATAACAGGGTTTTCTGGCATCAGTTCTGTGGATTACGTGCTTGCTGCAGTTGTTTTTTCCTGCTTTATTGCAGAGGTGCTTTAGAAATCCCAGCTGAACTTCTGGGTTTGCCTTTGTCACTGATAAGGCTATCTGCATACTGCCCTCTGTATTTCTCAATTTTAGTTTCAAGAGCACTTTCTCCTGCTCCCAATTTTGCTCTGACCCTGGCAACAGCAAAGGCAGAAAGGAAAGGGAAGCCCTGGCTTGCTCAGGAGAGAGCAGGCACATTCTGCAGGAGGCCAGTCCCACAAAAGAGCTGTGCTTGTGGCCAGCGTGGGCAAGGGACTCCTCGGTAAACTTGTCTTCATGAGGCCTCAGTGGGGACAGCACACAGTCTGTACCTTGACCCTTTGCTCTTGGGTGAGGAGGACTCTACACCGAAGCAGGCAAAAAAAAAAAAACCAGATGATTATGTACAAAGAAAGAAGTGTCCTGTGATTTCCCCATGGGCATTAGTGTGTCAGCCCTGAGATGCTCCTGCAAGGAGATCACATCGTCATGATCTGAGATGCTTTGCTCCCCCTTGCAGTCCCATCCAGATGTCTACTCCTTTTTTTCGTGACCACCTCAATTTAGATGTACTTTGCAGGAAAGCTTTTATCTTTTCCTCTCCTCTTGGAAAAGAGTTGGATTTATTCTGCCATTGAGGAAAAGTTCACGCTCTTCTAGGTTTCTCGCATTTCAAAGAAATTGTCTTTCACTGTGTGTGAAAGTGAGTGGGATCTTCGAACAACCTGAGTTTCCTCTCAGAGAAAAACTGGAACATTTGTGAAATCTGACAGAGTTCTTAAGAGGGAGGAGCAGTTTCCCACTTAGCTATTTCACATAATGCTGGTGTGAAGGTACAGCAGTGGTCCAGTAGAGTCCTGTAGTTTGGTGTGATCCACCAAATCTTACATAAATGCTCTACCTTGAAAAATACAGCAGCTGAAAGGTTTCGGGCATGCTTGGTAATACCTCTAGAGAAGAAAGAAGCTAAGAAAGCCTTGGGAAAGACTCGCATCCAGAACTTTCTAAGAGAAGGATCAGATTCACAAAACTGTTTTTGTCTCCTTCCAGATTCTTATTCCTTTGGCAATTCTTTTGTCTTTCTCCCTTATCAGAAAGAATCTGAGCATGCTGGAGGATACACGCAGGCCTTCTCACAGCTACTTATGATTTTGGGCCCCAAAAATACCATCTAAGTCTCCTGAGGACCTCCATCTGTATCTGTAACCAAATTCCTATTGAAAAGTCTGTGAAGGCAATACTCTTCCTCAGCCCCATTACAGATCCCCGTTGGTCTTTCTCCCAGAATCCAGGTGATCCTAGGGGCTGCAAAAAAAAACAAAACACCAAACACCAAACCAACTGACCAAACCCACCTTTCTTTCTGAACAATGCATTGAAATCTAGATACTGAAGCAAGGCCACATTCAGAGCATTTCTATGCCCTGCAGAGCTTCCAAAGTAGGGACTTCACTCCACATTCCTGATATACCCAGAAGCCAAATTAAAATTTTCAGGAATTTTTGGTAAGCAAGCAATGTTAAACGTAGCTGTAGGGCTTGAGCTGGTTAAAGAGGAATACTTTTTCCAGGCATGTGAAAAGTCTTTCATGCGGACATCAGGAGAAGGAGGTATATTTATACACTTTGCAGCCAATGCTGACAAATTGGCTTTGCATGCAAACCTTTTGGTTTACCCAAGTAGTTTGTGGCAGCAGAGAGCATTTTTTTCATGGTAAATATGAGTAATAAATAGAAGAATTACAAGTTTCTAGTTTAGTGTGTTTGAAAGATGTTTTTTTTCTGCGTAAAATGAAAGCTTAAATCGTATAACTGTTTTTAGCGTTTGGAGCCCCACAGTAATTCACTTTATGTTTCATCAATGGCCATGCACGCTAGCAGCGATCCTTTACACTGACTGTAGACTTTGCACTCTGTTTTAAACTTTAGTGACCAGATTTTCACTGGTACAAAATGAAATAGCTTCACTGATTCCAGTAGCATTATCGCAGTTTTCTGTCACTGAGGATTTGACCTCAGCACTTTGGAAATATTTCCAGCTTTTAAAAATCACATCACTGCCTATTTGCGATTCCAAAGGTTGCGCAAGTGAATTATTTTAAAGGAATGCCCTAGGCCTGCGGTTCAGACATCAAGATTCAGTTACGGTTCTGCTTCAACTCAACCTGACTATCTACCAGCTTCCCTGACACTCCCACTGGCAACCTGATGAGCAGGGCAAGTACTCAGACTCCTGAACCATTGGAGCTTTTTCCATGAAAACCAAGACCCTAAAATTTCAAATGGCTGATTTCCCAAAGTTGCAAGGTCTTCTGCTCAGTCAGCATTTCCAGGAGGTCTATCTGGCGACATTTTCTTTACAAATTATCAAAACAAACATTTTCTGCTTTATTTTTCACTATTATCGGTTTCTTCTGGATTTCTGTTTCATGAGAAAATTAGAGAGCTTTGTTCCCAACTGGAATGGCATAAAATTTCAGAATCCTCCTCAGAATTAAAGATCTTCCTTCTCTCAAGGACTATTTATAGTAGGCTGCCCTTTTTTTCAGTCAAAGAGTAGCCAGATCATATCATGACTGTGTGCTTTCATGTGTTTTTAACTTAGATGTAAAATCGGGTCTGGCTTTAAACTAGGTGTAAAGAGTTTAACTTCAGACATTACATTTTATAACCTGAAAATTGTATCATTTTGAAAGGCAGAAATAAAATAACTTAAATTAAATTAAGTATTTTTCCATGGGGTATGGTTTAAATGTGACATATGCTGTCTTGAGCATAATCTGCAATCTTTTGACTTTCTAGCAAAAAAGAAAATTATTTGGTTTAAAGGTAGGTATTTTGTACCTAATGAAATTTATTTCGCATACCAGTGTATCTTCAGTATTAGACTGCTATAAAGATTTTAAAGGTCTTTTTTCATTCTTGACTCAGGTGCAAAACTTTTCTTCATGCTGAGAGACTGCCTCTCACACGCACATTTGCACAAAAGAGAATAGGCCCTTCTCTCTGTAAATCTAGCAGCCAAATAATTCACACATAGCTCTCACTTATTATTTACTGGCACAATCAAGCATAACTGCTCTAAACGAACAAACAGTTTGTCAAATAAAAAAATCAGGGGAGCTGTATTAAAGGATTCCATGATTCTGATTTACATGATGGATAAAAATCACCCCAGAAAAGTCATAGAGACCTGCCAAGAAAATTTCTTCCTCTGCAATGATCCTTTAAGACACTTTAATATGCTTTTGTGAGGATCTGCTCTGGCCCTGGCATCACACATACCTGTGGAGGTCTGTGTGTTGTCTCATACCCAGGCAGGTGATGGCTGCTGGTGGTGCAGGAGCTGGTGAGAGAGCAGCTGGAGCCTGGCTCCCAGCAGCCCTATGGGACCTCGCTTGCCATTCCCATCTTCATTTTTTTCCTTCTTCCAGCCCCTTTAGAGAGAAAAGAGGCAGACCCTCTACCACAAGCATCTCCCCCAGCTTGGCCCCACATCTCCATGACTTTGGCTCTCCCATGTTTCCTAGGGAGACCTTTGCCCAGAGCCTTTGCTGCTGGCTCTGGCTGCACCTCATAGAGTCCTGCTGTTTTGCTCACCCACTCTGCCCTCTTCCCATTCTTCAGTACCACCCTGACCCCACTGGGGGTGCCTGAAGCCCTTCCCAGGACCCCCATCTCCCACCAGTCTCCTCCAGCTGCCCTCAATCACAGAGCCACACCGCAGGAGTAAAGCCCTACTGGCTTGCATTGCCAAAAGGCTGACATGGCCCCCATCATTGGAGGGGGACAGCCTCTCACCTTGCTGTGCAGGAGAAGCAGCCGTGGTGGGGGGCCAGCCTGTTGTTTTGCAGTTCCACAGACGCCAGTGGATGCTTTTTGCCAACATGTGGTGGGACGTAGCCCAGATGGGGAGCAGTGGGGGGCCGGCACTGCCACCCACCCAGGCAGGGTTGCCCCTCAGCTGTTGACCCTGCGGTGGGGTGGCCACACCATCAGAGGGGATTTCTGTCTGCACCTTGAGTCTTGTCCATTCAGTTCCCTGCAATAACCATCACTCTTCCTGGCTATTAACGCCCTCAAATACTGATTTCCTGAAGCCACTTCTTTTAAGGTCATGAAGTCCCTTTTTCTAAAACTTAATAAGCTTGATACCAACTATGTGGAGTTAGAGTGGGTTTGTAAATATTTGTATCTTCAGTATTATTCCTTTGATAGCAGACGCTAGGACAATATTTCCCACATTAAAAGGGCTCTTGGGAAGGGTTTAGGAACTCTGGCAAGGCAAAAACAGTTGCCTGAAGGAAGAGGAAAAACCTTGGAGAATTACCAGACTCCTTTTTTTAAATTTTGAGACAAATGGACTTTTCAAACTTTGCCCTGAAAAGAGATCTGGTCATGACCTACTATAAATCTCATATGGCCATTTAAAACCTCACAGTTCTCTGGTTAAACAGCATTGCACCAGACAAAACCTCCGGGGCATGGGGACATTGCTGCGGTTTTTCCCTTTCAAGCTTGTATATTGTCCCCATAACATATTGCCAATGTTCACAGGACCAAATGAGACTGTGGCCTTTCTTTAATGTACTCGAAGCTCTTGTGTCGAGAGCCTGTGAGGTCAACAGGAAAACATGGAATGAAATCTTGCCTAAGCGTCGGTCTTTCCCAGGCTTCCTGTCAATTTTCAACTTCTCACTCTATTGTTTTCACTTAGTAAGATAGAGCTTGTCCTCTGCTCAATAAAAAAAAAAAAAAAAAAAAAAAAAAAAAAAAAAAAAAAAGCTAAAAGAGCTAAGATTCCAAAAATGAACAGTTTTGTAAGAGACTGGCAGATTCCCAGTCTGCTGAACCTGACAACAAGCACAATCATTTTTCCAGTTTGAAACTTTTTTGGTGCAACCCCCCACCCCATGCAAACATCTCCTGTGCCTTGTGGGAAGCAGTACAGTGTACAGAAACCAAGACTGCTGGGCTTCTGATGTGAAAGCTGCAGCCGATGTTTTAAAAATAGTTTTAGAAAGGTGAAGCTCTCAGAAGAACCTAATTTGGGACTCCTCCAGCTGTCGGATCACCTTCAGCTTTCCTCCTCCTCCCGTGGGAGGGATTCACAGCACAGCACCTCTCCCTCTGTTAAAGCTGAAAAGGAAAGCAACAACTGCAAAGTCAGTTGTGCAAATCCGGAGAATAGTTTGAGAAGACAGAAAAACCTAAACACTCCTCTGAGATTATCACTCTCTAATTGATACAGAGATGTACTGTGACCTCTGATTCAACTTGTCTTTTTACACCATTTTCTGTATTAGCATGTTATCTGCTTGTCAGCTGCCACCAAATTTTAACCTCGGGCTGCTGGTATTTTCTGAGTATTGTGTAAAAAATGCATGTATTTTCCTAAGTAATTATAAGGGATTTAATGGTGGTGAAAAGTGCCAGGTTGATACCTGATTATCCAGGAATTTCTCCCTTGTGTTGCAAGCATATCTGCCCTCGTCCTGAAGCCTTGCACTATCCCCATACATATTCTCCTTACATGCAGACAAAGGGCACTGTTAAAGCAGACAAGTGCCTTAGCATTCGATGTAGTTAGCTAATCTGAGCCAACACCACATTATTTTCTAGGAAATTTATTTTCTTTTCTTCCATTTTTCAAAACATAGCATTAACTATTTATTAGTATTCCAAGAGCCATGACAAATTTCTGTCATTGGACACTGTACATGGCTGTTCTTTGCCTGTGTAAGGTCTCCCAGATTGCTTAAACTGGATGATTATTGCAGAGCTGCCCTACCGAAATTATGAGGTGTTTTTGGTTTGTTTTTTTTTAATGCCAAAAGTCTGGTATCACTATGAAGCAGAAGTAAATTTGGGATCTGGTTTGAATTGTTCATATGCCACTAATTAACTACATTGGCCTTTTAAACACATTACAGCAAACTCTATTAATATACCTATGCTATGGTTAAATGAGGGAATGGATGGCAAATGAATTCCCACTGCCCCACATGGAGAAGACATAGCACAGTGTCACAGCACAGTCCTTGGCTGCTTAGGAGTTGAGCTCCATGAGGATGCCATGCACCAGTGTTCAGCTGGTGAACTGGGAGGTTGGGTTGAAAGGACTGGTAACTGCAAACTCTGTAACGGCATGGACCCACCAGTCACTTCTTCAGTCAATTCAAGATCTGCAAGGAGGAAGAAGTGGTGAAACTTGTGGGTAGTCTGGCCAATGTAAAAACGGAGATTGTGAAGGGGAGGTAAAATCCAGAAGGAGAAAAGATGAACCTCTGTTAAGAAATTCTACACTACTCTTTATTAAGGCCATACCATGCCTGAAAGAATAGATTTTGTCACACTGTTTTCAGGTTGTGATAGGCTGCGATTTGACTGAGTCAAAGCTTAGCTTGTGTGAATGTTTAGGGCATTCAAATGCACTTTCTGCACCTGTGTTGAAAAAATAATTACCCCCAAAAGTCACACTTTTTTTTTTTTTTAGAAGTGACACCCAGCTCACATGGCAACCGCAATTCTAAGATTAACAACATATGTTTCCAAAGCTGACATGTAAACAGAGTTTGCTTAGTTAGGAAGCTATTGCCTTAGGTTTGTCTTGCACCTGGTAAAGAGCTTGTTAAAGGTAGTATTGTAACCTTGAGGAGTTTTTTTTTAGTTTAATTGCTTACTAAGACAGCATATTAATAGCTTTTTTTTAAACTTGCTACCATCTTGGGAGAGGGGGAATAGAGTTATTTATTCAGTTTCAGGACAACATTGCTGAGAAGTATCTTATCTAAATTATATACATCTTTAGGTGACATGACTCATGTTACAATTGGACTGAATAAGATAGCCCTGTATACTAAAAATAAGCAAACAAATGTAAAACACATCACCATATTAGCAGAACCAAAACAAGCTAATTAACGGTGGACAACACAGTCTTCAAATCAAGGTCATAATCAAGACCTGAACCAATGAATCAGAGCGTTGAGTTACCAAACAAACACATTCGATGCAGAAGGTAATCAGCTTTAAATTATAAACTTGACAATGAGATGGAAGTACATCCAGTTAATTTTGCATCAGGAAAAAACTGAAGAGAAGCCAGCTCATGTTTTGACCAAGCTTCTCAGAAACATTCAAGTCAACACAAGGCATGGAGTAAGGCAATCAGAGACTATACTCTTCAGTCCTTGCCAGTGGTGCGTGGAGGACTGGTTCAGCCCAGGGCAGTATACCCCTCAGAGCCAACTTGTTAGTGATGCAGTTTAGCATTTCCTTCTTATGTCATGTGATTATCATGTACGATTAGTCTTCTGCTCTTACTCTCCACTGGCCATCAAACTCGAATCAGAGGTCACTGAAAATCATAGGCTGTTGCAGCTTTAAATTTATTGGTGCAACATTTATGAAAATACTGTTTGAAGAATTACTAGGCAAGAACAATGAATAACTTTTGGAATAATTCACCAGCAGTAAATGAAAGATTTAAGAGTCTGGCATTTGCTGCTAGACCTGGAAACGATTAATAAAGACCTTTTTCTCTTTTTCTGTTTTTGGCCAAACACCTATATGCTGATACACATGTGAAATAAAGAGGAATCCTTCCCTTAAAGGAAGATAAATTGTTCAGACTTACGCTTTCTTCCTAAGGATCTTTATTTTACATGGTTGCTGGCTGCCAGCACAACGCAGCAGAAGCTTAGGGCAATGTAATGACAGAGCTTAAACCTGGCATCGCCTGCTTGGTGGTCCAGAGAGGTGGCAATGCTTCTCACAGCCCCATCCTTTTTTCCTGCTTACTTCACTACACAGGTGAAGCCTGGTTTCCTGGATACAGTCAATACAGCCTGGTATCTGGTTTGTAGATTGTGGCTGGATATACCCATGGCCTTACAGGTGGGAATTACAGCCTCAGGTGTGACACAGCAGTCTCCTGCACAGTCCATGTCCCAGATACTAATGACAACCTTCTGCTGCAGGGAAAGCTCTTAAAACCCACAGTCAGCAGGAGCCACTTTCTTGGGACTAGCTAATGACCTCGTCAGCCCATAGTCTTTCCATGCCTTTTCTAATAATAGTCATTTCTTTACCCTAAGTTAGGAAGCTAATATAAATCCATTCACAGCTTGCCCTGATGACTTTTAATCTAAGACCCCAGGTGGCCTTTGCACTTTTTGTCAGATGAATTCCAGTGATCATTAAACAAGTTTTTCTCAGGTCTGCTTCAAATCTGGTCCAATGTATCCGGGTCTACTTCAGATCTGGGCCTTTATTCTCGTGCCACACCAGCCGTGGCATATCATCCTGTAAAATCAGTGATGGCAACATGAATGATTAGTTGCTGTATACGTACAGCATTGGATTTACATGTATTTCCAGTTGGCTGTATTGCTTTTCTTTGTATCAAGGCTCATGCTGTCTAAGCCTGGAGAGCAAAGAGCAAACCTGCAAAGTTTTAGTCCATGAGATCATCCCAGTAATTTGTTACTGCAGGCACTGTCTGTCTAACTTTATTTCCCCATGTTAAATAATTGCAATATTGTTTCTTTAAAACCCCTGACAACAAAAATCAAAACAACCGTAAATAATCCGTAGACATATGGAATTGTTTTGAGAAAGCAAATTGCTGAGACTCCTTAAAAATGGAAATTTACCAAGGAAACCCCAGCAGTCTCTTTGACAGTCTGCTCTAAAACTTTTCACTTGCTTTGATGTTGTTTGTAATTTATGCTCCTCAGAGGCTCTTAGTTGAAGGAAATCATCTATTTTAATAATGTGAAACCTTCTTCTAGCCACCCGAGATGGGAATTCCTGCTCTGTTTCCTGTGCCTCTTGGACAAGGCTAAAGGGGAAAGCAGGGCTTAAAAATCACATGGCTGTTAGTGATCAGAGCCATGGCATCACCCACCATTCCCAAATGCCTTCCCAAACATTACTTGTCTCTCACTGATGAGACTGTGTGTCTAGGAAAGCTGTCTTTAAGCTCACTCTCCACAGGAGTGTTATTTCACTGCATTAGTAATTCATAAGGATAGGTTATGTGGTGACGATTATAGTACAAAAGCAATTATTGAAATAGTCCCTTTAATTCAAAATTATTTTAATTACTAGTGATATCTATCCTTTTTTTTCCCCTCATTTCTGTGCTAAGTCGCTTCATGATTCAGAAATTGCCACTAGGCTATCACCTTTGGTAATTGCCATTCTCTGAGCTGAGTGAACAAAGGAAAAATTAAACTGGAGTGTGTCAGGCAGGCAGAATAGGAAATATATGTTCCTGCAGGAAAGCTGCTCTCCTCCTAATTACCCTGCAATTGCCAGGTTCAAAATCCAATTTATGAGCAGCATAGATAGAATGGCCACAGTAGACCATTATTTCATGATGATCTTTTCTACTCTTGATTTCAGGAACGAAGAATTTTGCAGCTCTCGGTGCATTGGCATTGTTGGCAGCTGCTCTGGGCAGTCATGCTAGACAACTGCACTTGAGACATGCTCCCCAAAAAATGTAAAGCTGTCTCCCAACAGAAAGGTTGTAGAGGAAGAGAGAGGTACTGTGAAGTACAGTAAAATAAATAAAGCGTGACCTGATGGGCTGCCTCAGGCACTGCTGACCACATTCGGAAACAGATCCAGAAGTGTTTGAAGGAGGAGCAAGTCTTCCAGCCAGTGGCTGCTGCTGCTGCACCTTCCATCTGCTGTAAAATACACCGAATACAGCAAATGAACCTAATAACACCCCGGAGTCCATTTTACTCTGACAAGCGTGGAGAAGCCTGCAAAAGGATGAAGCAGTGGGTAAAGCTGCCAACATATGATATGCAGCTGGCACGTGGTTTCAGCTGTAGTGTTGGTGCCCAAAGGCCAACTTCCATAAAGTTGGAGCAATGACTTATGCAGCCATCTGAGTGAGCTTTAAGTGCACAACAAGGGGACACTCATGGCCAAACGGAGCTCAGCAGCAATTCTGTACCCGTGCAGTTATCCAGCTTCTTGGTGGGCTTCACACCCCACTGAGCTTTTTGCTGCCATCATTTTTGGTACCTGAGTTAGTCCCACAGGGTCACAGGATGGTTGAAGCTGGAAGGCATCTCTGGTGACCATGCGGTCTAACCCCCACTCAGAGCACAGTCAGCTAAATCAGTTGTCAGGGCTGTGTCCATTTTGGTCTTGGATATCTCCCAGGATGCAGACTTCACTGCCTCTCTGGGCAACTTGTTCCAGTGTTTGACCTTCCTCACAGCAAAAAAAAAGGGGTTTTGTTATATTTAGATGGAACTTTCTGTATTTCAGTTTGTGTCCTTTGCATCTTGTCCCAGTTATCTCAGCCTCTCCTCATGTGAAAGATGCTCCACTGTCTTAGTCATCTTCATAGCACCTTACTGGAGTCACTCCTTGTCTCTCTCGTACTAGGGAACCCAGACCTGGATCCAGTGCTTCCAATGTGTCTCACCAGGACTCAATAGAGAGGAGGAATCACTTCCCTCCACCTGCTCACAACACTTTTTCTGCTGCAGCCTTGGGTGCTGTTGGCTGCTTTTCCAGCAAGGGAGCATTGCTAGGTCATGGTAAACTTGGTGTCCATCAGGACCCTCAGAGCCTTGTCCGCAAAGCTGCTTTGCAGACAGTTGATCTCTTTTGCTTATAGCAGTGCATGGAGTCTTGCCTAAGTCTTTCCAAGCCCAGGACACAGAAGTCCAAAAATCATGTCTGGTGTTGCAGAGAGGCACTGTGCTGGGCAGCAAATCTGTGTTATTCACCTACTGTACGTGTTTCAGTCACCAGCCCCACAGATCACAAGCTCTGCAAACTTTCTCTCCTTCCCACTGCCTACGATTCTTCTCCATCCTCTCGTTTGCCTGCCTTATGTCCCAGTTCTTCTTTCAAAGTTTTTTTCATCATTGAAATCTTTTCAGTTGAAATATGAGAAGAGAACACTTGTATTTAAACTACCATTGCATTTTGCAGTGAACATCCCTATAAAGCTAATTTTGTTGGGAAAGTTCATACGCTTTGTCAATAAATCAATTCTGATTTGCAGACCCAGGAAAATAGGAATGCTTTGTTTCACATTGGAGGGATTTCTTGACAACTGTGAGGTGACAAAGTTACAATAGAAATCAGTTATGTTAACACAGGTATCTAAAGTCACTTGAGAAGCCCTAAGATAGGTAAGACATCTTTAGGGATATGACATGTTCATATGGCAAAGGCAGGTAGAAACTGCTTAGATAGAGCACAAGGACTGGATGGTGGCACAGAGGCAAATTAAATGTTATCTCTATAAATTTAAAAAAAAAAACAAAACAGGCAAGGTAATGCAAGGGTAGAAGGGAAAGATAAGAGGAAAAGGGAGAGGCAAGCAAAAGAGGAGAGGTCAAGTGCAAAGGCAAAGAGGACAACTCTCTTGCTGTTTCTCAATGTGACGTGGAAGCCTTGGAGTCAACTGTCTGAAAGTTCAGTGCCTCTGAGCTGTCCACAAAGCTCATCAATATCTTTCCTTGTTGCAATCTAGGTCCATAAGAAAACGCATGCCCCTGCCCTGAGAAAGTATTCGGTTACATTGCTTGGGAATTTCTCCTAAGTATTCCCTTTCAGTTCCCTGCACAGAACACGAACAGAGTGCTCTTAGGAATGGGAGATGCCTGCCTTGATTCATTCTTCTGAGGTTTTGTTTTAACTTTGCCCCTGAGGAATTGGCTATTTTTAATGATTTCTATGATTAATAAAACTGTCTGAAGGCCTGGTAGGGTCTTCAGGGTCGTTATCAACAAAGTCATCTAGTTCTTTCCCCTAGTGTCTAAGCTAATGGCAAAGACCCAACACTTGATCTTTCTCCCCAAGCTGAGGCTTGTCTAGCAGGGTTTAGGGTTATGTCAGGGTGGTAAAAAAAATGCCAAAGATTTACTTTTTTACTGCACTGACTACGGAAAACCATACTCTCCTGGAAATATATCTGTCCATCTCATCTTCCCAGCAAAGTTCTTATGCAGAATCTTCCACTTTCCCCCCAGCTGTTCCCCATCTGCAGGCAGGTGACCTGATACACTTTTAAAGAAATACTGAGTGTATATGCTCACAGCTGGGCCCTGAACTCCTAGCAGCAGCAGAACGTGTTGACTCCTACACCTTTAACAGTCTCCCTGCTGGATCACACTGCTAAACTTAAAGTCATGCTCTGGAAAGCCCTACCCCCTCATGCAGCACATCCTAGACATCATGCAGAACTGCAAGCAGGCGGAGGTTTGAAGTACTAAGGTAAGACCAGAGTAGCAGAAGGGGCTTATTAGCCTGGGGACAGAGGGAGGAAGAAGGCAGCAACAGCTTGCTGTGGCACTGGGAGGGAGAAGCAGCACCGATAGGCAATATTTCTCCCTGTTTCCATGCCCTCTCCCTACTGAGGTGTGCATTTCCCTTCTGCCTCCCTGGGAGAGGCAGGGAAAACAAAAGATACATTGCAGAATAGGCAAAGGTGCCTAGGCATGCCTTAGTGATGCTTTAAATTCAAAAGAAACCCAAAAAGATGCATGGCAGTTAATGAAGAGCAAAACATACGAGATATGGATTGAAAGCTATATTGGAAGATATAAGTTTAACTACATCAGGGCACAGTGTAGTGTAAGACCAATTTTTTTTTTATTAAAATGTCATACATTTATAATGCTTTTCCTACTAGTTGGTAGCACATTTCGCAGAAATAAAGGATTGATACATCCTGCAGGAGAGCGCAGCTGGGGAGCCACTCCGTCCAGACACACTGGTACCACATTCTAGATTAATAAAGCAAATAAAATTATTTTTACTTTGTAATTTATTTCTCCCTACCCTCATCATCTGTGTGTGCATGAACAAACCTCAAGTTTGCCTTTCATGGATGGCAACTAACAAAAGGATGCAATTCACATTTGATTTTTCCTTTGAATTGCAAAGGGCAATTTATATAACTCTGAACATAGATTTATGTATTTGTGCCTATCATACTTACTCATTGTTTTTTGCAGGCCACATTATGCCTGAGGAAGGCACAGCCAAAGTTGCTAGTGGGGGCCACTCTCTATTTTAAATTCTTCCTCAAGTACCTGCACACTGTGTTGCTGGATTACAGCGGGTCAGATCCTGCTACTTTCACTGGACAGACCAGTCCTGCTCTTCAGGAGCACTTCTGGGTATCCACGCTGTAAAGTGTGATGCTACTAAGCCAGAATAAGGGGTCAAGAATCCGAGCCTGCTCAGAATGTGGTAAGGTTTTTTCCCAGTGGTTCAGACCCCTGAAAGCCTGACTGCACCACGGGCCAATATTCAGCAACTGAAACTTGGTTTTAAACATCCTTTATCTTGAGCTAGTATGTCAATAATAGGTAAACTGCATATCCTGGGTAACTCTTTCTAAAAACATATTAAAATAGTTTTGGATGTTGCTGGAAAACAGACTGTACTTACATCAGAAAGGAGAACAGAACCTTTTACAAGTCTTCAAATAATCTCAAACTAATTAGCTTTTAATATTCTCTCTGCTATAATTCTGGATTTTATTAGCCGTTCTGCTTGCCATTCCTGAGCCTGCCTAATGTCTTCTGTAGAACAACTATGCATTTTTTCCAGGCATTTGTCATTTCTTGAAACATATAAAAGAGAGCACTTGGATTCAACTAACAGACCATCTAAATGCTGCTCTGCATAGAGAGTGATATATGCTGACAAGGAGTAGAAGTCAAATTTTCTTTATATGGTTCTTTATGGTGAGCAAGCCTACTTAAAACAAGCTCCTTCTCAAGGCAGCATATTGATTAGAGCTGACGGGCCGAAAAGACCTTTGGGAGACAACAGAATATGGCTTGAGTCAAAGAGTAACACTAAAGCTGGCAGCAGCAACATTAAGAGTCAGTAAAACCTGAGAGAGTTTGTCTCACGCTGAAATTTATTGCACCCATTTGGACAGCCATTATGGTAGTTAGTAATTTTATCTCCACAAGTTCATCTGTATTTGGACTCTGGGAGCTTAGCAAGAGGTCTTGCAAGGCAGAACCCTACCCAGGGCCCTGCTGACGGAGGCAGAAGTCTGCTGTGCTCTGAAGCGAGGTACAGCTGTGTCTGAAGATTGCAAAAGGCTGACCGTTTAGATGGCCAGCCACGATATTAGTTACGTTAACAGTAACTCTGAAATGATGGTAGGCCAATGCACCTGAGGATTTTCCTAATCTGCACTGTGGTGGCTGTCTTCTGCGGCTTGATGAAGCTGTCACTCGTAAACAAAAATTGCTGTTTTCTTGGGTGGAAGTATATCTGTACTTCATGTTTTAGGAAGTAAATGAGACAAGAAAAACAACATCCAGGCTAATCTCCAGAGGAGTGGTAACAAATTGTCCTGATGAGACATTTCGAAGATGATGGATTAATGCCACTCTATAGAACATTTTGCATTACTCCTTTGCCTAACCTAGTTTCCGAAACTACTGTGATTGATGTTCCATATCTTTACTGATGATCTGTTCCAGTGCTTAATTACCTTTATCTTTGCAACATCTCTCCCAGCAGATTGAAGCCTGTCCCACCAAAGACCAAGATGCTTGAATCACCTTCGGAATGTTAGTGGAGGATCTATTCCTGAGATGGGTGGTACTGATAGCATTGAATATGACAGGGGATCAGCTTTTAATAGTGCTCTAATGAAACAGTGGAGTACTGAGTTGGGAGTGAATGTAGGTCGTCGTATTCCATACCACCCTCAGTCTTTACGACAAGAGAAGGGAATTGACTGAACCCTGAAAGGGAAATTATGAAGGGGAATCTGAACAAAACCTCCCTTGCTTCCCATACAGATCTCAATGCACTCAGTGTTGGGCATACCAGGCACCCTGTTTAAGCGATCCTTCAGATCCTAGATTCCCTCTAGTCCATCAAGAGAGGTAGGAATCTCCAGAAGGCATTTTTGGATGCTGAAGTTGGGCAGTAGTTAGGTCCTCATAAGTTAAGGGCAGAAAAACTGTATGCCTACAAACCCTCTATTCTCTCCCTCACTAACCAGCTATATCAAGATCTAAGCAAGAGGGTCCAGTTCTCAGCTACATTCTTTTCTAGTCTTTTTAAGCCCTGCACAACAGGTGGAGACCTGACTATATGAGTCACGTGACTTACTTGTTCACAAAGTCAGAACACTGGCCTGGTTGAGGCCTTCAGGTGACCACCCAGCTGACATTTAAGCAGTCCTTAGTCCTTGTCACTCCTTACACTCTGTATTTCCATTCACCCTTCACTAAATTAGAACCTTTCTTCTTATTTTCATGAATTTCAAGTGAGACTTCCTATATTTTTATTTTGCTAAAGCACAAGGATCTCTCCTGGTATCATATGTGACATCAAGATTTTGTGGAAAAGGGACACCTATGCAGCTCTTCCTCTCTCTTGAAGGGCCATTAGTGCAGAAGTCATTCTTCAGATGGTGGGATTCAGCATCTTGAATGCTTCCCTGTGACCAAAAAATCTGGTGCGGGGCCTCATGACATTCTTACTTTCACATTAGCCCACTCTAAAGAGACCTTGTGACAGCTGAGCCCTGAGCTCCTATTCTGTATCTAACCTACAAGGCAAACCAAAGAAATGCAGATGTGTTTTTAACTCATGTAATGGGAAGTGGAACAGAGCTCATTTCTTGTGATATTTTCCTTCTTCAATGAACATAAGTAATATGATCTCCTTTGGACGAATGAACTGTTCTCTGAAGACCATTGGCAATTGTATGCAACAACTTCTGATGCTGCCAGGAAGGAAATTTCCTCAAAGAAAGGAGGGGAAGAGAGACAGGTAGAAAAGAGGAAAAACTGGAAAGTAGCAGTGTTCAGAAGAGCACACTTGCTTATTACAAAGAGTCGATGAAAGCCAGAAAGACATCTGAAGCTTCGGTATTATCGGATATGGAAAAATTGTGCCTGACCACAGTCTCAGCTGCTAGTACCACTTATCTACAAGTGCTCGAAGGAGTTATTTTTCATTCTTGTAAAGTCTGTGTAGGCTTCTTTTGTCTTCCCTGGGCCTTATGATCTGTTGTGAGGGCTGGATTCCCAGAGGAGAAAAGCAAAGGGTTTATCTCCCAAGAGAGTCCTTTGAGTAATGCTGCTTCCAGAGTATAGTTGTCACTCTTAGCCACCATGAAGCAGAACCTTCACACATCAGGGGCATTGAAGGTCAAAAAAAGTGTGTGTTCTAAATTCCCCTTCATACGTGTAATTTCCACCCAGCAGCAGAAGCTGGCCTTGAACAGACAAAGAGGGACCTCAAATAGTTCCTAACATGACCAAACTAATGAAGAGAGAAAAATAAAACTTCTGGGCTACATATGAAGGAAAACACACAAAAGCCATAGCCCTTGGTCTCAGAGGGAAATCAAAAGCAGAGTTGTCTGACTGAAGCTTCTCAACAACTTAATCCACTTACAATTTAGTTCTGCCCTCCCCAAAAAAAAGTCTCTGTAGAAATGGTTTCCTGATTTCACACTGGAGGCAGGGGGGTGGCTGTTCACGGACTGCTCTCGGAGCTGTTCATCATTCTTCAGGCCATTGGTCCAAGGGCATGTTCCAAGGACAGTACAGGACACAGGCTGTGCCTGTCACTTTTTAAGTCGCCCTACTTCAAGCCATTAAGAGACTAATTATATCACCAAGGTAAAATGACTCTATCACTTCTCTTCTACTAAAGCGTTAACTTTCCTGGACAAAGGAGCCTCTCTGCTCATATTCAGCTGATGCAAGGTCAACGACAAACACACGGAGGAAGTCAGAGTTGCTTTATTTTTCTTGCGAACAGGTCAAATAAAACACTGCTGATGCTCCATTTATCTGGAGCGACAAGCAAACACTTGGCAGTGGTGGAAAGCGTACACTGGAATCTGGCACCAGGCTCCTAGCACAGCTGTCAGCCTGCTGACTAATCGCTTCATCCCCACGCTAATGCTGCTCCAGGTCTATTGGACTCTTTCATCTCAGATATCCTGGCCCACGCTCCTCCTGATAGAGCTATTTATACAGAGATGTCACTATTAATTGTTATGTAGCATTTTATTTTAGGAGGTTTTTTTTTTTTTTAGCCAAGGGTTTTTTTCACTGTTTTTCTCTTTCCCTGCCATGTTCTTTCAAGGTGGGAGCTGTGATTCTGCTGCTTCCAGTATCAAACAGGCCTTAAGTAGATAACCACTTGCCAGACTGAATTTTCTGAAGGGGTTTTTGTATGTGTGAGTGCATAAGCTTCATAGCCTGTTTTCCTAAACAGCCTTTCCTATCAATTTGTTTTCCTTGGGCGACTATTCTGGCAATTAGGCTGCAATCAGACAGGGTACACCTGACTCTTTGAAAAGACCTAATTTACCCTAGGTTTGCATTATCGGATGATACTTGTAGTCTTGTCAGCACAAACTGCTTAAGCAACTCCCAAGGACAGTGTTGAAATATAGGTGGAGTCTATGAACTTTGTTCTTGGCAGCTGTGCTTTATTAGTTCTGCTGTGCAAAGGTGGTGCGGCTAAGGTAATGCAGTGCTTTCACAGAAGCATTATATATTGTGACAAGCCAAACAACCTCCAGGACTCTCACTCATCATGACTCCCATTTCATACCTCATCCATTATAGGAATGAGGTATGAAAACATTTCTCTGTTTCCTAAAGATATTAACAGACTCCTGGGAAATTGTTTACCTGGAGAAAGGGAAGTGCCCAGCCTCATTTTATTGCATTCAGGCCCGCACAGCCGACCATGGCAGGGCTGCTTTTTTTGTTAGTGGACGATAGATTTTGACAATCGGTAACTGTAAAAAACTCAAGACAGGTAATTGGTTTCATGCTCTCGGTCAGCGAAGGTACAAAAACATAAATTTGTGTCCCTTCTGTACTGTGTTCAGAACAAGGATATCCAAGCGCTTTTTAAAGAATAACAAAGGACATCTCCGAACATACTAAAGGTAGGCAAGTTCAGTCATCCCTGTGTATGACTAGGATGGTGACCAGAGCCCTGGAAGGGTTGACTGATTTGGTCACTCAGACTCAACGTTTTCAAGCAATTACTAGAGAAAATCCCATGGGCAAGGCTGTTTGAAGGTAAAGGGGCCCAAGACAGTTGGTTAGCGTTCAGGGACTGCTTCTACCGTGCTCAAGATCAGAGCATCCCGACACGTAGGAAGTCAAGGAAGGGAGCCAGGAGACCTGCGTGGCTAAACAGGGATCTGCTGGGTAAGCTCAAGGGCAAGAGGAGAATTTACAGATCTTGGAAGGCAGGGCTGGCCACTTGGGAAGAATATAAGGCTGTTGTCCGAGGATGTAGGGAGGCAACTAGGAAAGCAAAGGCCTCCCTTGAATTGAACCTGGCGAGAGGGGTCAAGGACAACAGGAAGAGCTTTTTCAAATACGTGGCAGATAAAACTAACACCAGAGGCAGTGTAGGCCCACTGATGAATGAGGTGGGTGCCTTGGTGACAGATGATACAGAGAAGGCAGAGTTACTGAATGCCTTCTTTGCCTCTGTCTACTCTGCCGGAGGCTCTCCTGAGGAGCCCCGTTCCCCTGAGGCCCCACAGGAAGTCAGGGCAGTGGAGGAGTTTGCTTTAATTGATGAGGACTGGGTTAGGGACCAATTAAGCAATCTGGACATCCATAAATCCATGGGTCCAGATGGGATGCATCCACGGGTGCTGAGGGAGCTGGCTGATGTCATTGCTAGACCACTCTCCATCATCTTTGCCAAGTCTTGGGAGAAGGGAGAGGTGCCTGAGGACTGGAGGGAAGCAAATGTCACTCCAGTCTTCAAAAAGGGCAAGAAGGAGGACCCGGGTAACTATAGACCGGTCAGCCTCACCTCCATCCCTGGGAAAGTGATGGAACAACTTATCCTTGGTGCCATCTCAAGGCATATCAGGGATAAGAGGGTCATTAGAGACAGTCAACATGGCTTCACCAAAGGGAAGTCGTGCTTGACTAACCTCATAGCCTTTTATGAGGATACAACAAGGTGGATAGATGATGGCAGAGCGGTGGATGTGGTCTACCTTGACTTCAGTAAAGCATTTGACACAGTCTCCCACAGCATCCTTGCTGCTAAACTGCAGAAGTGTGGTCTAGACTCTCGGGTAGTGAGGTGGACTGCGAACTGGCTAAGGGGAAGAAACCAAAGAGTTGTGGTCAATGGGGCGGAGTCTGGTTGGAGACCTGTATCCAGTGGAGTGCCTCAAGGGTCGGTACTGGGACCAGTATTATTCAATATATTCATCGATGACTTGGATGAGGGACTAGAGAGTACTATCAGCAAGTTTGCTGATGACACCAAGCTGGGAGGAGTGGCTGACACACCAGAAGGCTGTGCTGCCATTCAGCGAGACCTGGACAGGCTGGAGGGTTGGGCGGGGAAAAATTTAATGAAATACAACAAGGGTAAATGTAGGGTCTTGCATCTGGGTAGGAACAACCCCAGGTTCCAGTATAAGTTGGGGAATGACTTATTAGAGAGTAGTGTAGGGGAAAGGGAGCTGGGAGTCTTGGTGGACAGCAGGATGACCATGAGCCAGCACTGTGGCCTTGTGGCCAGGAAGGCCAATGGCATCCTGGGGTGTATTAGAAGGGGGGTGGTTAGTAGGTCGAGAGAGGTTCTCCTTCCCCTCTACTCTGCCCTGGTGAGACCCCATCTGGAATACTGTGTCCAGTTCTGGGCCCCTCAGTTCAAGAAAGACAGGGAACTGCTGGAGAGAGTCCAGCACAGGGCAACTAGGATGATTAAGGGAGTGGAGCATCTCCCTTATGAGAAAAGACTGAAGGAGCTGGGGCTCTTTAGTTTGGAGAAGAGGAGACTGAGGGGTGACCTCATTAATGTTTACAAATATATCAAGGGTGAGTGTCACAAGGATGGAGCCAGGCTCTTCTCGGTGACAACCACTGATAGGACAAGGGGTAATGGGCTGAAACTGGAACATAAGAGGTTCCGCTTAAACTCGAGAAGAAACTTCTTCTCAGTGAGGGTGACGGAGCCCTGGAACAGGCTGCCCAGAGAGGTTGTGGAGTCTCCTTCTCTGGAGACATTCAAGACCTGCCTGGACACCTTCCTGTGTAGTATTATCTAGGCATTCCTGCTCTGGCAGGGGGATTGGACTTGATGATCTTTCGAGGTCCCTTCCAATCCCTAACATTCTATGATTCTATGATTCTATGATTCTATGATTCTATGATTCTATGAACATGACAGAGCTAAAACTAGAGCAGAGGCTCCTAATATTCATGTTTGTACTTTAAGTACAGAAGCAACCTTCATATTTTAAACCATGGAGGTATCTGGCTCTCCTGCAACGGGTTCATATTGTAGAGTTTATAGTATCATCTTCCTTTTCTCAGCATGATTTTGGCCTGAAATGCATGCGCAATATCCACATTCACCCCGTAGGCTATCCTTATGGTGATACCTCCTGGCATTCTATAAGTTGTCTCAAGAAATATCCCCATATATTCTGTTGCACCATTGGTTGGCTAATCTGGAAGTCCAGGCAGATCCCTATGGTAAACATGCTTCAGATGTCTTGGCTGAAACAGAATTTGAAAAATGCACGGGGGCAGCAGCAAGAAGTGGGCATTTCCATTGCCTCTGTGATTCATTCACAATTATGGACACAGAAATTCCCTACTGTGTGCATGGGAGGCATGCAATATCTTTGGTGCCAGGCAGCAGAGATAATTATACAGATCTGGGCACAATGTTCTCAGTTTGTGCTTTGAGGAAGCACCATGTGGAATTTGCTTTTGCAACAGAGGGATAACAAGTTTTCCATAAAAGACCTTCACTGGGTTTTAGGTTGGCTTCAAGGGAAGAAGGAAGTAGTGTTTCAGGTACTTTAATCTGGGGTAAAATTAGAGACTCTGCCAGCAGAGCTCCATTAAACCATGGAAGTTTTCATCGCTGAGTTTGAAATATCATTTCAAAGTCTTGGTCAGATTTACTATTTGATTTAAATCAGTGTAGCCTAATTGAAGTCAATGGAGCTGTGACAGTTTATACCAGCCAAGGGACTGGTGTCTGTTTCAGAGTATTGTTTTCCCACAATTGGCCTTGATCTTCCAGACAGTAATAGATTTTCTGCGTATTTCAAGCATTCATACAGCCTTTCTTAGGATTTTCTTGGACGTTTGTGACACATACAAATTCAGATCACCTTCTCCATGTTTGCCTCTCAGTGTTGACAATGTGATCCCTAACAGTGTCATTTGTTTATTCAAGCTCTTTGCACTAGTTGTTGTGTTATTTTTCATGGAGAGTCAGGGCCACTTGGTATATGCACAGTGCATCTATTTAGAAGAAAAATAATTTAGATTATGTCCTGGTTTGAGCTAAATGGAACCAATTCTGTTCAGTGATTTTACTTTTCAGTTCAATCTCTTCTGGGAGGCTGCACTTTCTGAAGTTAACAGCATGTTTTTGCAGACAGTGTCTGCTACTAGAAGTGATAAAGCCTGATGTTTATAGTTGCTGCCAGGGATTGGTATGCAGAAAGGCTCGTGCTTATACTTACTCCTGTAATAATCAAGGCCACTGCTAGATCTTGTGTGCCATGTTGAGAGTGCTGGGAAATAAAAAGTTTCACATCCAGGGAGTAATGGACAGGACAGGTGACCAACACGAGTATTCTATTCAATGTACGTCATATTCAGTATAAAACTGAGGGATCACAAGGGTTTAGGCCTCTTTCTTCTTCAATGGCTGGCATCAAAGGAGGACTCCGTCCAATCTTCTGCCTTTGATCCTGATCCTGAGTTCCTGAACCCAGCTCCTGTATCCAGTTCCCCGCTACCGCTGAGCCTGAGACTTCCCCAGTGCCCCCTGCTCTGCAGCATCAGTGGTGATTGCTATTGGGGAAAGCAGGGAGTTGGGTTTGATATTGAGTTTGTATATATTTGTTCATTGCTTCCATTACTCCTTTATTAGTACTGTTATTGTTTAAGTAAAGCTGTTTTAGTTTTCTTTTCCAATCTGTAGTCTCTCTGCCTTACTCCCTTTCCCTTCCTGGTTGGGGAGGGAGAGGTGTTAGAGAGCATCTGTCAGCAGTCAGTGGCCACTTCACCCCTAACCCTGGACAGATGATCATGGCTATGCAGATGGCACTGGCTAAATATTGCCTCATCTCCAGACCCAAAACCAAGTACAGCAGGTAGTGTCTGATAACATTACTGAGCTTTTTGGTAAGAAAGCTTTGGATACAATTTTTGCGAAGTGAAATTGCATAGACTGACTGGACTCCAAAATATGAAGCACAAGCATTTGCGTAGCCTTGTTTGTGGCTGGATGAGTATTCCGGAGGCTCATTTCAATGTGTTTTCTTGGCACGGTCTTTTCTTCAAGGTCTGGTTCTCCTTTGCTTTGCATTCTTGATAATAATTCATTCCTGTGTTAGGTAGATATATTAGAACCCAGTGGAGGATTGGGATGACAAATTCTTGAACATAGCAGGGATTTTTCTCTCTTGAATATTGTTACCAAATACTTGCAGTTTGATAAAGAACTGCATTTGTTTTACCTGTACCTTGATCAGGCATCCGTGCTGTCTGTCTCTGAAACACTGAGAGTGAATTCCTGGAATGCAGTGTATGCTGAGCTGCCTGGGAACTTCTTGTGGCCGGTGCTGAGCAGCATGATTTATCATAATGGAATGTATTGCAGCTGCAAGCAGCAACCGAGTATGAAGCACAGAGTAAGGCCCAGATCCAGCATGATTAACCTCAGGAGGTCTCCTGAGGGCCACTGAGGCAGTCTGATTTGGGAATCTCTCTCCACTGACCAAATAGCAAATGCCTGCACCTTCCTGCATGAGCGTTTAAACCACGTTGGTGCTGTTCAAAGGCTGGCTGTGGCCGTGCAGAACGATGGAGCTAATAACTGGTCCCACCACAACTAAACCTCTCAGGCTTCTCCGGGGGTTGGGAAGGCTCTGCCTCTGAACTTGGATCGTAAATTGGTTTGAGTGGAGAAGTAGTATTAGCCTCCCCAAATCATTGTGTTCCTGAACCTGCACATCTGAGGCTATAAGGTATGCAGTACTTTTTCAGAGATGCATAACTTGGCCGCTGGGCAGCGTGGGAAAATCGGTTGTTGAAGACTTGCGGGATGTTTAGGTAGCCAAGTCCCGTGTAGCCAGAGTGATGGATGATATCTGACCAGAAACTTCAGATGGTGTGTTGGTTAAATGATCTTATTATTGAACTTCTGGCAGCTTTACAAGGTGTCTGCTCTCTTAAGTCAGAGAGTGCATGTTCTGATTGTGGGCTTTAAAGAAAAGTGGTTCTTACCAAAACTGTTGTTTAATCGCTTGAAATAAAAATATAATTTCTATGGTGTAGTAATTAATTCTGGGGCATAAACCAGTAGCAAAATATGAATGAATGTTATATGCCACAGTCATTAAAATGTAAATTGGTCTTTTATTTTGACTGCGTGGTCTTGCTTACATACTTTAGAAAGAACAATCCAAAATGGAAGTTGCCAATCTAAAAATAATGATCATTTTTTAATAAGAATGCATGAAGAAACGTGTAGCTGTTTTCACTGTGGTCACTATAATATAATGAGGAACCTTATAAGAATATGCTATATTTAAAACTGGAGGAGGTAGCAGGAGGAGAGAAGATTTGAACATTATCATCATAAGTGGGAATATATTGTGATGTTAATTTTTTGTAGTATATTGGCTACCATTAGAGCAGCAAACATAGATTTCCAGATGTTTGTGAAGAGTCCAACAGTTATATTTTATAACTATGGCTGTATGAACAATTTCTATTCAGCAGCCTAGAAAAACATTTCATGTCACAACAGGAAAGAAATATCACTGTGGGTTTTTTTTCTCCCTCATCCCCTATATAGCAATTCTGAATACTTCAGTCAATGCCAAACAAAAATGATGGCTTAGAAATTAAAACCACAATCACTAGGGGCAGGACATAAATGTGCAGATGTTTTGTGATGTTAAAGAACTTTTCAGGCAACAGTCACAATGCTGTTGTGGGGAGGGCTGGAAATACATCAGAGTTGGACACTGTCAGAAGCAATCCCTAAGCTACACTGTCAGAAAAGGCAGTTACCTTTTCATATTCCTTTAAGAAAAAAAAGAAAAAAAAAAAAAAAGAAAAAATCAAAACCAGAAAATCTACTCACAATGGCCTTTATACGGTTCTCACTATTTTATTAGCAGGGGATTGACTGTAATCTGTTAATATAAGTAAGGAACTTACAGCTAGAGTTTACTGGGCAACCTGTACAAGCAGAAAACTGCATTGTCCCAAAACAGTGCACGAAACATCGATTTTCAATCTCCGGGAAAGAAAAATTTTATAAGCTTATAAGCTATTTCTGGTTCAGGCACCTCTATGCCTTAATGCTGTTATACAAATGGCTGCCTGAAAATCTTGTATTTACTACACCTACCTGGCTAGGCAAAGAGACATCATGAATAACAACAAAAAATAGCAAAGGGAGAGTTTTCAAAGGCACTCATAATTGCCACATTTAATATCCCTGCATGACGACGACAGACCTCTTGCCTCCCAAGTGTTAGCAGGCACTTCTGTGAACACGCGTGTAGCACTGAGTCATCCTGCTGCACCATGAGCTTCTACTGTTGCCTCCTTCTACCACCTGATGGTTAAAAGGATGGAAATAAAGGTCAAAAATATCAGTGGATGTCACCTTGTCCCTCCCCTATTTATTTTACTTGTTTCAGTTAGTAAGATGAGATCACAAGTGAGGTTTTCTACACTGCCTGGCCCAGCTGCGCCTCAAAAGGGGCAGAAAGCTCTTCAACAGCAGCACGATTCCCCAAGTGACCAGAAACTCTTGGGAGCAAGACGACATGGGCAGCTGTGCCGCTTCCCTAGCAAAAGGCAAGGTGGATGATGCAAATAAAGGCAATGTGGTGGAAGTACTGGCTTGTGCAAGGCAGGTGGTCCAGTGGGGAAAGGTTGGCATATGTTAGGGGAGGCAGGGATAGGGGAACCGTGGACTTGAAACTGCCTCTCTGATGGCCTGGCCTCTTTTCGAAGCCCCAGAAATTGCCTGTCGTATGTGGCTTGTGTCAGGTGTCAGGTACCAGTTTTCCAAAATGAAATGCACCATTAGCAGGTAAAGACAATTCATTAGGTGTAACATAGCAGAACTGTAATTATTTATTAGATATTATTTCTCACAAAATAAATCTCCAAGATCACATTGCATTAGCCACAATATTGGACTGATGGAGCATAAACAAGGGTAATGATAAACACTGGTGGATGAAGTTGGGAAGAGACGGTTATTAGGGTACTGGTGTGTTTCATGTGGGGTTTATTTAAGTCTCATTAATGATCTGGAAAAGGAAGTGAATAACCATTTAATTAAGTTTGCATTCGATACTAAATTAGAAGTTGCTGCAGACACCTCTGAGGGCAGAGAAATAAATCAAAAGGAGCTAGAAGATGTGCAGTAAAGAATAAAATGAGATCTGATGTGAAGTCAAAAAGCAAGCTCATCTCTCTGGAAGCAAATAATCTAAAATGTAGCTATCAGTGGAGGAATTCTGGAGAAAGCAGTGTTGAAAGAGATGTAGGAGTGTTAATGGACTATATATTCCATCATAGCTCGGGTATATGTTTACAGAAGCAACGCATCAAGGACCAGAAAGGTAATAGCCCTTCATTGTAGGGCTCTAGTGAGAACCCATCTATAATGCTGCACTCTGTTTTGGGCATCCTGTTATCACAGAGATATAGACAAATTGGAATGAGTTCAGAAAAGAGCCATAAAAATGATCCCATATCCCTGGAGATAATGACTTATGAAGAAAGATCAGAAGAAGTAAATGTGCAAGGCCTTGTCTAAAAGATGACTGAAGTAGGGCAGGAAAACAGTCTGCAAATATGTGAAAGCAAAAAGGGAGGAGGATAATTTATCATAGTAACTATTAGTAATAGGATGAAATAATAAGTAACAACAATAAATTTAAAAAGGGCAACTTCAGGTTGAATGTAGGGAGAAATTTCTGACAGTGGAATTTGGGTTGGTTTGCAGAGAAGTTTCCCAGGGGTAAAAGTAAAAACTGCATTCAAGTCATTTAAAATCAAATTGGACAACTCACTAGAAAATGCACCCTGCTATAGGGAACAATCTCCCATTGCCTGGGGAATAAATTCGCTGGGTGACTTAAGAGGACATTTCACACTCAAGTCTTTATGACTCTGACATTGTTAATATGCATGGACAACTATTTCAGGAAAGTACACGTTTCTTCTGCCGTCAAGCCTGATAATGCAAACACTTGCATACAAACTTAACTTCTAAGAAGGCAAGTAGCTCTGCTGACACCAGTGCAGTGCTGATGTGCAAAAAACACAATCCTGGGCTCTTCAAGTTTCTGTGGGATCAGTCTTAGATCTTACAGTTGTCAATATCAAGATGGTATATGCAGGTAACCACGTCATTTATGGGTAGGTGAAGAAGGGTGCAGAACAAAAGATGGGGGTAAAAAGCTCCAGTGAGGATATATTAGTATTGTTATCATTATCATTATTGCTGTTACTACCTATAAATGACTGGTACTGTGCAGTTCAACTCTGTTTCTTAACTGTTCACTTTTTTTGATCTCCTGCTTTCACCTTTTGTGCAGAGTGTTCATTAGACAGTGTAAGGCTGCTTTCTATGCTCTGTTTTTTTTAATATTTGATACTTTTAATATATCCTAAAATGTCTGTTGAATGAGAAAAGAGACGAGCTGAAGTGAAAACGTGACCCTTCCTCAGATGCAGAAGAGATGGCAAAGGCTATGGATTTAAATGGATATGAGGATAACCCCCTACTTTACCCCAATTATAATAATGTAATGTTGAACTCACTTCACCATTCGTTAGCAGCAGAGAGAAGCTCCCAGACACTCAGACAAGCACACTCCCTAAAGCAGCATGGTTTTCACATGTGCTTTTCCTATGTTCTTGTTCTCTTCTCTTCCCTCCCCCTTCCCCATGGGCTGCGTGTGGGGCTGGCAGCCTGGTGGTGCCGCAGTCCAACGCCAGAGCCTCGGGACTCTCCAGCAAGGGGTCGAGCAGCAGCAGCTCCAGTGAATCCGAGACCAGCTCAGAGTCTGACTCAGAGAGCGAAAGCAGCTCCAGCGAGAGTGACGGCAGCAAGCCCTCGCATTACTCCAGCCCAGAGGTAAAGGCTTCTGCTCTTTATGATTTAGGGTGGCAACCGGTTATTACACCCACCCAGGCTTTTTTCCAGCCAAGCCAACACAAGGGAGGCTGTGGGGAGATGCACTAAAAAAATTGGAAGGGAAAGGCCCAGGGATCCTCCTTCTTGGCATGCTGTGAAATGCAAATGGCAGGGGATCCTGGGGCAGACCGAGGCATTGGAAGAAAGAAATAACCCTGTGGTATTTTCCTCAAATTGGAGATGAGTGGAGCACCTTGCAAGGCTCACAGCTTGCTTGAAGTTTAATGCAACTCTGCCTCCATAGCAATGGCTTGCTTAGTGCGTAAATCCTGATGTGGGCTCTCGGCACTGCAAGGGAACTAAAGGCTTCTCTACACAGGGAAGCTATTATAAAATCGGTTTGAGGGTGGATTTTTAAAGCGAAACAGCTCCACGCACTTCCCTCACCTCACTCTCTAAGGGAATTATTCTCTGCTACTGCTGCCTTTGTGTGATTTATTTTAATCCACCTCCAAAATGGACTAAACTGAATTACTCATGGTGCAAAACATTAAGCCCAAAGTTGTCATCTGGAAAGCTAATATTGAAAATTTCCACATGTAGACAAGCCCTAGCCAAATTACAATAAAGCTGCCAGTGCTCTGCCACCTTCTGCTTTCACCTCTGCAGAGTGCTCAAGAGACATGACAAGGCTGCTTTCTCTGCTCTGCTTTTTGACCAAGATTTTTACGTTTTGGTCAATATGTACCTTTAGTATAAAACCATGAACTCCACAACCACATCACACACATTAATGTATGTAAAAATATTCAAAAAATCTAGCAGCAAGATTGTAAATACACATAAAATGCAGTCAGTGTATTTTCTTACTCCACATAAGACATCCAGTCACCAGACCCCTCCTCACAAAACTACACTTCAACTATTCTCTCGCCCTGAAAAATTACACTGAATAACCAGCAAGCCTTTCCTCATCTTTTGCTTGATTATTTTGGGCCATGTTTTCTATCAGGCAAAATGTAGCACTCACAGAAACATCCTTAATATATTTTTCTCAGGTTCTGTCACTTTTGTTCTCTTTTTAACACTTATCTTCCTTTCTGTCTTTCCTTCACAGTACTTTCAGATCCATTTCGAGTTAATTTTCCTCTCATTTTGTCCCTCTCCTAAACCACTCTGTCTGGTTCTCTTTTGTTTTGGCTCTGTTCTCTTAATTCCAGTATCGCATCCCTGTTGTCCTCCCCGCACTACTCCATGTCTTATTTCTCATTCTGAGCTCTCACATCCAACCCGTTAAGACCTTGTTCTTTCTCTGCCTAGTTCCCCGCTGGAATTAGAGCAGAGATCTCGCGCCCGGTCTCTCGTCTCCCTGCAGGATCTCAGAAGGTGGAAGAAAAGGGACAAAAAGAAGAAAGAGAAGGAGCCATTGTGAGGGGAAGGACATATGAGATAAAAGGCAGAGAAGCACAGTGCCCAGGAAGGGAGGAGTGTTTACTGTCTAGGCATACCTGTGCTGCTTGGACCTGAGAGCAGCAATTCTTCAGGGAAGGTGGGAAGTTAATTAACTGAGGCAGGTCATGGATTTCCTAAAGTCAAGCAGGGGACTGAGAGTCATGAAAACGTGGAGGAAGTGCCTCCTCTTAAGCATTTTATACATATCCTCTCGAGATCTCTGGAACTACTTTTGTACAGAGCCTGGGTTATCAGTGATCATTGTCACGAAACAGCTGCAGTGCTCCAGCAGATTGCTTGTCTCTTTGCATTATATTTGTGTGGTTTGCCTTCTAGGACATGCGGTATGAAACATGCTTATCTGAAAATGTAAATGACTCAAAAAATGTGATGGCTGCAGTGGTTTTCATAGGTCATGCCTTGATGGGATATGAGAGAGGCCACATACGGGCTAGGTCAGGGTGTCCCAGGGAAGTAGGATACCTGTGCTTTCCCCAAGGGCAAAAGCTTTCCCAAGGCCATCGTATGACTGATGACACCAGTTCAAAACATGCTTGTGTGATGTCTCTGACTGGAAGTCCTGTCTGCTTTGCATTAATGCTTTAACTTACATTTAGGCACCCAGTAAAGCCATCTTCCTAAAGTATGTGTCATGTTGGGTTGGACTAGATGATCTTTCGAGGTCCCTTCCAATTCCTAACATTCTGTGATTCTGTGATGATCTTACTCAGTAAATGGAGATAGACAGGTCCTTGGAAGCTCTTTAAAGGGAGGCCCTGTCCACCTAAATTTAAATAGTGGACTCAATCCCAGTCCTAGTCTTAAAATGAATTTCACCTATGGGATGAGACCGAAAAAGCAAATACATCTTTGCTTCTCCGTTAGCATAAACTGATAAATTCAGGTACAATGAACTTGGGTACTCCAGCACAATGCTGAGCCTCACTTTTTTTTTTTCTGTAGTCTGAAATTTTATGTGCATATACTCAACAATTTTTATTTCTAGGATCGTGTGTCTTCTGGATTTGAGGTTATTTAGAAATTCAATTGCTGTTTCATTTCTTCTGTGTTTTTTTCCTCATCTCATTTTGAGATCTTTGAGTTGATCTCAGGTGTCTAAATGCAGTTGCCTAGAGTGTAAAGCAGCTCATTGTAAAGCATACATATAAAATAGATTAGATAAATTGCACCCTAAAAGTGTCTGCTTCTTTCCATTGACTGTTTAGAGGCTGTAGTGACTAGCTCAGCTGTCTACACTTTATGTCTGCAGTAAACTAAGAGTAATGACTGAGCTAGAACAGGAGACAACATTCAGACTGGTTTCAGCGATGTGGACAAATTAAGGTGCCTGAGACATTAATGTGAGTAGTTACAGTTTTGTGCACTGCCAAACCTGAAATTATGGACAAGGGACTGAGGCTCCTATCTCCCGTTTCTTTGCTGAAGTCATGAATTCTTTGCATGACCTTAATTAACGTCATAAATGAGAACTCTGGAAAACAATGTCATCTTGTCCTTGCAATTATTTCAGAGAGTAGGAAAAAACCTTGGGTGTCAACTGCCTAGAAAGAGCTAGATTTCAAAAGCTAAAAATTTGGTTGGTTTGTTCTTTGTTCTATTGAATTACCCTGCAGACCTTTAGTAAGGCTGACCCTGTTTGGACAACCAGGAATTCCCACTAGAAGGGGAAATGGGCAGAAAGGAGATGGAGAAGCCATCGCACGAGACAAATCATCAGTGGCTAGTCATCAGTAACCAGGCCAGAAGAGAGAGGTGTCCTGCCCTAGGTCTCACCAGTCCCACGCAGCAGATGCAATGTCCGTTACAGCCTCTGCTGTTGTGACTAGTTCACAGCCATTAAAGATTTTCCTCTTTTCCAAGGATTCACATATACTTGTTGTCCATGTGTATTCCATCATCACAGTATATATTCTTTTGTCTCAAATCTCCATGTTCTGAGTGACCAGGTCAAAGCTGAAGTGATTTGTAGGTTTATGCTCTCCTTACTCTTCTCTCCCACCAGCAGAGAGCCAGCTCCTGACCACTGTGCATCAAGTCCTTCAAGTGCCTGGACATCAGTGTCAGTGGCTCAGGAGCCACTGCCTGTGAATCCCTGCTGTTCCCTCAGGCGCTCCATGGCATTGGCTCTCTTTAGCTTCGAAAACAGGAGAAATCTGTGTAGCTAAAATACTAGTTACCTAGTGAGCAGGCTTCTGCCACCTCTCCAACATTTCTTCATGGGTAGATTTTGTTAGGAAGGCCAGGGAAGGAGAGTTACAGTTTTAGAATTGTGAGGCAGGAGAGGTATGTTTTCTGTATCTATCTTGTTTGCCAAACAGTTTTTGCTTCCCTTCTTAAGTATAGCTATTTCCTGACTGATGCCCTCAGAAGAAAAGGTGATTTTACCACTAGACTAACTGTAGACACTATATTTACCTTTGCAAATAGGATTAATGGTCTTTAGGTGTCCTGTGGAATTTTTTTGACAATGACTACAAACTGAACCCTCCCTTCCCTCCAGAGACCTCTCTGTGGCAGGGATCAGCTCTTACAGTATATGTACGCCGTGCCTAACACATGGGAATCCCCAGTTCTAATTTGATAAAGTGCTAGCAGCAATGTTAATAGTGGCAATAAAGTAGTAGCAGTAATAATAAACATCATCATCTTCATAATCATCATCATCTATGCCTTAAACACAATGAAGAGCTACCGCATTTGTATGGGATTTGCCCTGAATGAAATCTTTGACAGCAGGACAGCACAAGCAGATTATCAGAAGGATAAATTAGCGTGTGGATTTACAATAGGCAGAGTATATTGCAGGGCTGGCGGATACCTCAGCCCTACCCCACAGTGAATTAAGTACATGCACGTGGTATCAGCTATTTAATCTCTCAATGAAGGTGGTGTGATGGTTCAAGTTCACTAGGTACTTGCTACACCTTAGGACTTTCTTTGTAATAACAAACATAGAGTGACCCCGTTACACTTACATTAACAGCCCTTTACCCCAGAAAGTGTTTCTGGATAATGTTTTGATGAAGGTTTCTTTTGGATGCATGCCACTCCTGCCTCTGGTTGCACCTGTAGCCTTGAAGAAATCTGAGATATATAGACATGCCGTGTGGGAGTCTTCCTACCTAAATTTGGACATTTTCACTGTAGATATCTACATCTGCTCATCACCTCAGCCTCCCCTTTGCAGTTGGTGGAGAGGAATAGACGTTTTTAGGGCCCAGCTGATCTGGCCTATTTCAGATGTCTATTTCAAGAGGAAATTTTTCACACCCTAGAAGAGCAGTCCACTGACTGGAGAAGGAAGTAATTGACTAGCTCAGATATAGGTGTCTGTGTTTCACAGATGAATCCACCCACAGTTTTTAAGGAAGTGTATCACATCCTTCTGTTTCTCCATGAAACCTGGCACATGTGTACATCTGTGGTGCGTTGGTCTCTGAAACTATCTTTGTCTCATCAAGTTTCCTGGTTTGGGTTTTCATGCCAAACCCTTCATTGCAAGTTAGCTTCATCCCAGACTGTTATTCCTGCTACTGCTGCCCATTTGAGCACCACCAGCTCTACCTCAATTAAAAAACTGCCCAGTTCTCTACAAGACCTTGAGGGCAGCGTATTTCTGTGATGCAAAAAAACAAGGGACAGAGATCGTTCTGCCCATCTGATCACTTTAGGTATAGATTTGTATATAATTTGACCTTACGTGCTGCTGAAGATTTCCCACTTTGAGTGAAACTGGCTGTTCTTCCATTGAATGGTAGATGACATGCTCAGGGAGAGCGATGTGGATTGGAGAATTAGGAATTTTCTTTTTCTCCCACAAATAATTGCAGTTAGGCATGCAAAGTCGACTGCAAAAACTTTCCAGGAGATTTTTCCAATCTCTTTTTCACTAGGCCTGCTCTTCCTTCTTGACTGTCATGATTTTGTTCTCTCTTGCAAGGTACCTTAGTTTTTAAAGTGATTTCAAAGTACAGTACTTTTCAGTTAGAGCACTCTATTGAATAAAATACTTGCAAAAGTGAATTGGCATCACTCATGTACACTGACTAACTCAAATACTCCAAAATTGTATTAGGGCACAAAAATATTGAGAAGAGTTTTAAAAATCTGTTGTTTTACATTTGGATTCTTTTAATTTACCTGATGGGCTGCAGGCTTTTTACATGTAGCAGATGCATCTTGAAGGGGTTTTTTGGTAGACACATCAGGGTTTTTTTCATCAGCCACGAGGATTTGAATTTTTATTTAAATAAACCCCAGAAGTGCATCTAAGACCATGATTCTGAGAGCTGAGTCTTTAAGAAAAAAATAACAAGTATCCTGAAAGTCCAGATGAAATTAGCAAAGCTGGCAACATTGATGATCCTTTTTATTAGATTTCACAGTTGTTGGTGGGACTGTAGTTGTTCTGTCTAAATAGCAGACATACCACTCTAGGGAAGTACCACGTTGCCAAGTTAGGACACTGTAGCAGCTAATTATTCTTTTCTGCTGGTTTCCTGTGATCCCTTGAAATTCATATTCTGTGAACCACTGTTTTCAAGAACTGGAAGATACATAAAGAGACAGGACGGAATGTAACAGAAAAGCTGGAATTTTTTTTGAACTTTCAAGCTGCCCTCGCTCTGACCTATACTTATACGCAGAGGTGTATTTTTCCCCACATGCATCTGATGTATGTCCTTTTTCTTAAATACACTCTAACAGTGGAAAGACTTCCATGTATAGTGAACCTTTTACTATATATCTGGTAAATTCAGTATGTGCACAGTGAATGGCACCAAACAAATCTATCTGTGTTTTCAGCAGCAATCGAATAAATGCTGTTTATTTTAAATAAAGAGTTAAGAGTTGTAAAAATATATCTTCATCCAAGAGAAATACTGCCCATCCATTTTCAAGATTTACAGCTCAGGAAAGAAATTCCTCATGTAAGATATTAGGGAGTATAGGGAGTATGCTTAAGAAAAAATAAACTTAAGGCAATCCAGCAGGCTTCCCATAGGTATTGGCTAGCTCATTGATAAGTAAATTAGACATTTGTATGAGAAGAAATATTCGTATCATATGAATTCCAATGTCTGGTTTTTTTGCTTATTTTAGGAGCCTTTGCTCTATGTGGAGTGAATACAACCCTCAGTGGGTGATTCTGGAGATGCCCTTGGCTATGCAGGAAACCTATGTTGCCTTCAGGCACCTACTTTAAATAAGGAGTTCAGTAAGAGACTCTTTAAGTGAGAGACTGTGGGTATCCTCTCTTGAGCCAACTTTTGCCCTCAGCATTGATGGTTTTCACTCATGACAGGCTTATTGATTACTTGCATGGAATAGCCTAGTGGCTCAAATTTTGGTTCCAGTTAAGGAAATTAGAAGACTTTTCACATTGGCTTCTGCAGAGTTAGGTTATGGCTGGCCATGTACTCCATCATGTATTTCTTTTGGGGTTTTTTGCCTTTCGTTTCCATTTTATTACGTTCAAATTACTGATTGCAAGAAGCACTAGAAAATATTTGCACATTGTTCTGAAATAGCATTGTCTGAGCTGTGGTTACATTTAAAATCATAATTATCCCACTTCTTCACTGTCCAAACACCATTATATTTTAGATGCTCTCTTACAACTTGATCATGTTGTGACAGGGACTAAGAGAGAAACTAACAGCTACACAATACTCACAAAATGAGCACTTGATTATATCACCACACAACAAATACTTGCGGGATCTCACAGGCTTGTAACGTCAATACCAAAAGAGATTACATGAATGTCCAGCTCCTCACTACATGCCTCTTTGTATGCTTTTGAAGTATCTTTTTATTTATTACGATAGTGCAGCACACATAATATGTATCTCTATCTTTCCTACTAGCTCTCCTTCCTTAGCCTCAGCCATATCCCTGTCTTATTTTCCTTCTTTCCTATCAGCATTATATTTTATCTATTTGGAAACTTGGGAGTATTTCACAGTAAAGCTGATGTCAGTAGCGTGACATGAATCATCCTTAGAAGTGATGAATCACAGAACCCATCCTTCTTTCCAACCTCATTCAGAAACCAAAAATATCCCCACTTGCACAGCATGCCCCACATCTTCCATCTCACCGCGCAGGGCCAGTGCCAGGGGGTTGGCACGGCTTGGGGACAACTCTTTGACCACAAGAAAACCTCTGTGGTATCCAGGAGGAACACGATGTTTCGGTGTCCTTGAGGGAGCCCTGGGGTGAGGGTAGCACGATCTCAGCACTAAGCTTGTTGCCATCTGTTTCCCTTTCAGCCCGAGCCTCCATCATCCAACAAGTGGCAGCTGGACAAGTGGCTGAATAAAGTCACGCCGCACAAAGCGCCCATCCTGACCCACCATGACGCCCCAGCACTGGAGACCCATCCCTACTATGGCCGCGTGAAGGCGGAGAGGCAGGAAAGTGAGAAGACCCCAGCCACTGGCCCTGCCGAGCACCGCGGTGGGGAGGGCTGTTCTGCCGCCACCGCCGGGGACGGACCACGGCCCAGGACTGCCAACAAAGCGCCAGGCAGCAAGGGCAGCCGGCAAAAGTCACCCCCAGCTGCTGACGGCGGGCCTGCGAGGAGGGCAGCGGGGAAGAAGGCACTGCGACGAGCCGAGAGGACCTCTGCCGGGGACGGCCCCCACTGCCCCGGCGTGGAGGAGCCCCCTGGAAGCCACAGCTTTCCGGAGAACACCACTGGCGAGGCACCGAGGGCCCGGCCCAGCAGCAGCAGTGGCGGTGGTGGCTGCAGAGCGGGGCATCGCCGGGAACCCCGCTCAGCCACAGCTGGTGAGAAGCGTCGGGCCAGGTGTCTGAGCAAAACGGCGCCCAAATCCAAGGAGTTCATCGAGACTGAGTCTTCGTCCTCGTCATCCTCCTCCGACTCAGGCTCTGAGTCAGAGAGGGAGGAGCGCCCATTGCCCAAGGCGGCGGCGGCCGGGGCCGAGCCGCGCCCCAAGGACACGGGGACCAACGCAGCCAGCAAACCCCACGGCGGCTGCAGTGCCTTTGGCTCCATTAATGCCAGGACTAGTAGTGAAATAGCAAAGGAGCTGGAGGAACAATTTTACACCCTGGTTCCTTTCGGTAGGAATGAGCTCCTGTCTCCTCTGAAAGACAGTGATGAGGTAAAGTCACTGTGGGTCAACATTGACTTGGCTCTTTTGTCCAGGATTCCAGAGCGTTTGCCTGAAGAGCCGCTGGCCATGAGCGCCGGAGCAAACCAGGTGGCCAGCCTGCCGCAGGGTGGTAGTGCTGTCCTCCCCACAGAGAAGGGTTTACCGAAATCTAGAAGGAAACGCAAGGTGAGCTTCACGGGGACCGATTGGGGTGGGTAGGGGGGTCCTCCGGCAAGTGAGAAGGAAGCACCACTTGTGTCCACATTCAATGCTCAATGGTGGTGTCTCCTCCGGGACAGCACTTCAGAGCTGGGGTTTGTCCCCACTCACTGCATAGGAACTGGCCAAGCACCAGGGGACATGCCATCCCAGGAGGTGATGAAGCTCCTGGCTGCAAGAGATCACAGCTCCTTGGAGATGGCATTCGCTACTGTCGCACAGCTTTCCACACCTTAGCAAAGGCACTGCCTTTTTAGTAGGAAGGTTTTCTCTCTTGAGGCTTCTCTCAAAACTTGAGCATTTGGAGGTGATGCTCAGGTTGGCAAAGGGACGACCATCAGCTATCTTGTCACAGTCTGCATGTTATCACTGTGCGTGTGAAAGAAGAAGAGGCAGCGTCTTCTTTCCCCTCAGGTTGTCCACAAGAGGCAAGTCCCTGAGTCCTGGTGGGGAGCCTCAGCTTCGTGGCGGATGCACTCACAAAGACTTGGAATCTGCCTGGCTCTGCAACTTGCCTCCCTTGCACCCCGGTGTCCCCCTTTTACTTCAGGGGTCTCAGGCAGGAGTAGAAGTGGTAGTGTAGTCCATTAGCTACCCCCTCACCATCAGCACCATCGCAGCAGCTGGGTGTGCACTGCCTGCTGGTCACATCCTCCACTTTGCCTCTCCCACATGCTTTCTGAGCCGCCGATGGTGTCAAGGAGAAAGGCACCTCCACCCCGTGGCCACAGCTGTTCTCTGAGGACACTTTCTGGTCCATTTGTACCGATCTGACCCCAAAAGTCACTCTGAACTGGAATCACCATCTGCCCAATTTCTGGACAGTTTTACTGTGCAGTCAGCTGTTGCCCTCTGAGCTGCTGTACGTATGCAGATTGATCTGCATGTTTTTGAGGACCATTTATCTAAAGCAGTCTTTCATTTTTTTTTAATTTATATTTTTTTTGTTCTCTTTTTAGTACCTGTAAGGTGACAATCCTGTTCTGGTCACTGGTAGAGCCATAACAGAGAGCCCTGATAAGCCCTGAGATGTATTTCTCTACATTTTCTTTTAGCAGCATGGAATTAATTGCACCATGCAAAATGGTGGGCAGGAGTTCCAGAAAGAATGGCAGAAGCAAAATATTTATATTTCAGGCAGTAGGAGATGCTAGTGTGATAGTGCCAGGGTCTACAACCAGAAGGAAACAGGAGAACACAACAGAAGAGCAAAATAAATACAGTCTTTCTAGAAATGCTTAATCCGACTTTCTGTGGCACATATTATCTTTTACTATTCTGTCTTAAAGCACTGCTGTTGTTTGTGTGTTTAGTGATGCAATAAATACAAAGCATTCCTGGAGTACCAAATTGCCACTCAGCCTTGAATAAGGCCCTCAATGGGTCAGCTGCTATGGAAACTCAAAATATCTGATCCACCTTCCCAAAAGACTTTATAAATTAGACTAATAAAAGTGGTTTATCAGGCATAACTGAAAAATTAGAAAGAAGTCCTTATCACTTCCACCTCTGTCATGATCTGAAAAAGATGGACAAAGTAGAGACAGAGGAGGATGGTTAAGCACTGAGATTCAGTCCTGTGGAGTGTAAGCTACAATGTTAACCTTGTGGCAGCAGCCACAGAGGCAGTGGATAACACAGAAAATGTTGTTGCCATGCAGAAAGGCAAGAAATACAGTAGAATCAATGGTTCACAAGTAAAACTCAGCCAGCACTGGAAATTGGAGAACTATTTTTAGCTCAGTGGGTTGAGCGTGGTGGTTGAAACACCAAAGGTCACGGGTTCGATTCCCGTTCGGTTGTCACGTGTTGGCTGACCTAGTCGAGAGGTGGCGTCCCTGCCCATGACAGGGAGGTTGGATTAGATGATCTCTAAGGTCCCTTCCAGCCCAGGCCATTCTATGATTCTATGATGATGATTAGAAGTGGAAAAGGATATGGACTCTGCTGGAGACTAGGAAAGCAGAGCCTTTGGGAGCCGATGATAGAACCAAAGGGATATAACATGAAATCAGGGGCAGGGCACATTGGCTGTGTTCATACTGGTAGGCCGGATAGGACCAGGATGCTGTCCCACACAGGGGCACACTATCACTTGCTTTGTTAACGTGATTGCTAACGTGGATTTGGCCTGGGTCTGTTCCTCTGGACAGTGTGTGTCCGTGAGATGAGTGCATGGGTGCAAGCTGTGCCATGTGAATTGACCTAAGGACCAGTTGCTGATCTGTTGTATTTACTACTATAGGCATAGACCTTAATGCCAAGAAAAAAGAGGGAGAGACAAAAGAAGTATGAGGCTGAGGACTAGGCAAGAGAAAACCGCACAGGAAATGGGCAAAGAGGGCCCATATCCAAGGTGCAAGTGGGGAAGTGGTGGAAACAATACATGTTGATATTCTACTATTCACATCACCTCTTTAGATTTTATTTTTTTAAAGACATGCATCAATTGTCTCTGATCTGTGTTAGGTATATGCTCAAAGAAAGTGTCAGCATTAATACCAAAGTGCCAGAAAATACCAGCTTCTTATTTGTTGTAATACTTTGGGATCTGTAGTAAATCCAAAACCTAAGAGATTATTGTTTTTTCTCTTCATTCAGTGTGAGACTGAGGAAGAGTGCAGAGACATCAAGAAGACTCACTTAGAGCGAGAGAGTTCTTCACGATTAGCTGCCTCCGCCCACAGCACCACAACAGCAAATCACTGCAATATGAATGAGAATAGGTAAGGATTTTCCTATTTACCACCGAGTCGTGCAGCTAGTTGCAGTTTAATGCTGTGTGTTATTTTTTCTTTTAATAGGATTTATTTTTTAATTATCACATTTTATTTTGAAAAATTACCCACTGCATTCTCCTTTCTTTGCATTTCATGAACAAGTTAGCAGTTCCCGACACATTTATATACTTGCATTTTTGTCCTATTGCACAAAGAAGTTGTGAGCTCAAGTGTGAGGCTCATGTAATGAGTAATGATAACTGCAGCAGTCCGATTGTCCAAGGCTTGTTCCCAAGCATTGTGTTGTACGTGCTAGTTCACACAAGCAACCATCTTACAGCTTTTTCTTTCCTTTGCAGTGTTACGAGTCTCAAACCTAAAGTTAGACTGTATAAATACAATTATCTATAAACTCTGTGGAAAAGATTGAGAAAAATATTCGTAACAATGCCTGCAATATTCAGTTACAGAAGTTACTTTTGAGGTTACAAGTGATCTATTCTGTGTAATTAGTAAGTATTTTAGGACATAGAACTCAGACTTTAAAAACAACGAGATTTTTGCAGGATGCGGGGCATGAAACAGATGATGAATATTTAGCATTTGCTGGCATGGTTTGTGCACATAGACCCCTATCAATGTCAGATCAATCATACTGCATTTCTCTGGAGGCTTCCAGTAGTCAAACTTAGACATGCATCTTTTCAGAGTTCAGCTGCATGCTGCTTAGTACATGCTGGTTATCGGTATTTTTTAAAAAAAAATATTTTCTGTTAGTATCAGAGTATCTCTTCCAGTGAAACTGCTAAAACTAGAGAATATTTGTGTTTATTGTATACGTCACTGATGAGTTTGAGCAATTCTTGTCATTAATACTGGAAAAAAAAATCATGGAGAAAATTAATATATATAGTGCTTATTCAAAAATATGCATTCGGTTTCTCTGACCTGACATATCACTGTGTTTCATGAGGTAAAAACAATACACAGAAGAGTTTGCTTTATTGTGGGGGATTGCATGCGGGCATGCGATTCCTGTTACCGCAGTGGCATACGTTTTACGTCGCATTCATTTTCAGAGAATAGCAGGGCTGTTGTAGTTTGCTGTGTCACGAGGTTAATTCTGTGCTTCCTGAAAGCAGGACAATAATTTGTGTTTTGCTTGGCATTATGCTCAGTACTCCTGGTAGCAACTGTACATTAAAGAAACAGAGAAGGTCTTAAATATGTATTTGCCTCCTAATTCTTCTCTGGTCTGCCCTGCTTCCAAAATGTTTCTGTAGTTTATGCTGCTGTAGGATGTGATATCAAATGCTAATATGCCCACAGCTGAGGATGGGCTACTGAGACTGTAGCCAAACCAGCAGTGCAGAGATGAGGACTTCCTGTCCTTCTTGCAACCAGGAGCTGCTCATGCTGGCACGTCCCATGGCATCCTGGGCTGCATTAAGAAGAGTGTGGCCAGTAGGTCAAGTGAGGTCATCCTCATCCTCTGCTCTGCCCTGGCGAGGCTACATCTGGAGCACAGTGTCCAATTCTGGGTTATCCAGTTCAGAAGAGAGACAGGGAACTTCTGGAGACAGTCCAGCGCAGGGCCACTAACATGATTGTGGGACTGGAGCATCTCCCATACAAGGAAAGGCTGAGAGAGCTGGATCTGTTTAGCCTGGAGAAAAGGAGACTGAGGGGTGATCTCATCAATGCCTATAAATATCTAAAGGGTGAGTGTCAGGAGGATGGCGCTAGACCCTTCTCAGTGGTGTTGAGTGACAGGACAAAGAGCAATGATCACAAACTGGAAACGAGGAGGTTCAACCTAAACATAAAGAAATACTTTACTGTGAGGGTAACAGAGCACTGGAACAGGCTGCCCAGAGAGGTTGTGGAGTCTCCTTCTCTGGAGACATTCAGAACGCATCTGGACATGTTCCTGTGTGATCTACCACTCTAGGTGATCCCGCTTTAGCAGGGGGTTGAACTACATGGTCCTCAGAGGTCCATTCCAACCCCTACCATTCTGTGATTCTGTGATCCTCTGTCCAGTTATGCCACCACAGCTGTCTATGAGTGTCTCCTGTAAATTAACTCAAAAAACTCATCTGAAACGAGAACTCTTTTTTTTTGTTCTTTGGCCTGATTATTATTATTATTATTATTCAACCCCCAGCAAAGCGACACAGTTTTGTCTGCACAGCTGAGGGCAGGTGGCAAAGAGAGGAGCAAAAACACCTTCAGACATGAGCATTTTCTGCTATGGAATTGCAGTCTGAGGTGCAGACCAAGCAACGCCCTGTTTGACAAGCAAGGCTGCGGCGTCAGGCAGAGACACCTCAACTATCATGCACCTACATCAGATGCCACATTTCGCCCAGTCCCAGCAGAGAGCAGCTCACTGGGAGTTGCTCTGCATGGCTTCTCAGTGTCAGATGATTGTGCTGCTGCATTTTGTCTGCTCCCAGTAGGTTTCGGTGGGCCTTATGCACTTTGCCAAAGGCCGTGTAGAAGGTCTACAGCACAGTTAAAAATTACAGCTACTCCTCACCAGCTCTGGGCCCAGGTTTTCAGGCTTGGGTACACTTCCAAAGAACTATGGCTTCTCTTGCATGCCTTAGGCCTGCACTTTGACAGTGATGTATAAACGTGGCTAGCTGAGGCATGGGTTTGTGTTTGAAAAGAGGAAAAGAAATGACGGCATCAGCCTGCACGTTCAAAATAGTGCTAAAGATCTTATTTTTCTCAGAGGGAGAAGAAAGGCACAGTTCTCCATCTTAGACACCCTGAGTTTTGCTTTCAAAAACAGCACTGGTGATTAAAGCAAAACAGTTCATGTTGTGTTTTCCAGGTACTACACTGTGCCGAACAGGAAAGGTTCTAAATTAAGATTCATGGCTTCTTTCACAGCTAGTTTTTAAAGACCTGCCAGATAACTGGAGAAATGTATGATAAGAGCACATTTAATTAGCTCTGTTGCCTGAAATTATGTGCTGAAATAAAATACAGTTTGTACCATATTCTTTTTTTGTGATTCCATTAAGTGTATACTGTCTAATACAGTAACTGTAAAGTGAGAATTGTCCATAAAAAGTAATAGGCTGAATAAAGGGGAATGTGACAGGGAAAGGTATTGTGTAAAAATTGTCTGTCTGAACTTAATCACAGTTTTAATCTTAATGCAAACTGTCTCCTTAAAAGAAAACGTCGTTTTGTGTGTGTTGCTTTAAGACTCAGCTAAATATTTTCTTCAAATTAGTGAATCTGAAGTTTATTTCTGGGCATATTTTCACAGTCTGACTTCTCATCCAATGCTTCTTCTAAATAAGTGAAAGCTGAAAATACTGTCAGTGTTACAGCTTTCTTCTTTAGAAGACAGAGCAGCTCACATTTCTCTGCATCTACTGTTTGCATGCGTTTCCTTTTGTCTGCACTACCAGTCTATCTTTCTTTGTCTTCAAAATCTGTGTTAGATTAGTATAAACAGTGCTACCAAAGGCTGGGCGTTGAGCACAAAGGCAAGCCAGTCATCTTTAAACACATTTCCTGGTTTAGTTGACGTATGGTATTATTGCTGTGGCTTATAAATTGTCACCTGTAATGGTGAAATAGGGCTCCATAACCTGAACTTACACTTCAGAGCCTAATCTTCGTCTCCAGCTATCCCTTAAGAAATGGTGAGCAAGTGGTCATTTATCTCTGTAGTGTTTTTTTTTCAGGTACTCTGATACAGACTTTATATTAACTCCAGAATTACAATTTGCCTCGAAGGGAAAGAGGAGAAACATGATACAAATTTGTAAATGAACTCTTGGTCCCAATACTGTAAACTTGTTTCCAGATACCAATAGACTTTATCCTGCCAGCAGGTTTTAAATTCAAAGTTTTGGTAATATATAAAACATTTACCTTTCTCAAAGCCAGCTTTGTGACACTCCATTACTGTAATTTCCATTTCCAGCTTGGCAATACCAATAAATAAAAATGAGAAAATGCTCCAGTCACCCGTCTCTCCCCTCTCTGAAGCATCAAAACACAAATACTCCAACGATGATTTAACTTCCTCCAACAGACCTAATGGCAGCAGTCTATTACCTTCCATCTCCTCCAGCAAAAAACATAAGGGTGAAACCCAGTCACAGCCACATCCTGGAGACTTCAATGTAAGTTTATGCTGTTGTTCACAACGTAAAGCCTAGCTGTGTATTTTTCCCTTTGTATTGCAGTCTGTGATAGTTGTGCAGAATGTTATGCAGAAAAAATTGTAATAATGAGTGTTGTGTTGTAAGTTCAGGTTTTCTGCTTTGGAGTTTCGCAGGGCACAGAAGAAAGGAAAGAGGGCAGGCTGTAAAGCCGGCAAATAGCAAAGGCTACATGAGCAAAAGGTAAAAGCTAACAGCCCAAACCAAACGGCTTTAAGCCCCCAGAGTGTTGCTTGGGTACAATGCAAGCCTTCTAAGTCCAGAAGCGTGGTGCATAAGACCTCTAGTCAGCCACCACTTAACCATGAGTGTTCCTGAAGACAGGTTCTCCTACATGTCTTACGAGCAACTTTCTCAGACACTTGTGCTTACTGTTTACACCAACAAAGAGCTTCACACCAGCCTCGTGACTCAGATCCATCAGAGCCCAGATATTCAGATCCTTGTCAGAGGGTCTTGCTCACACTAAATGTCTCCAGCGCACTCGTCCAGATAAGGCCATATCACTACACCGTGAGGTAACTGCTGCCTTCAGAGCATGGAGAGAGAGGAGTAGATGCTGCTCCCATTTATGCCTGATGCTGAGTAAAGAGCCTGTTATCTCTTCTGATAGAGAGAATTCACATCCCTCTCTTACCTCTCAGAATCATACCCTGCCCTCCAGCCTACAGGACACTGCACGTGGAAGACCAGAATATTGCCATGTCCTCCCCTTGAAGCTGCTCTGCTTTGTGTGAAATACCTAGAAGAAGCAATTTGAGTGCCATCACATTGATGTCCACTGCTGGAGCATCTAGTCAAGCTGTTAGGGCACTCTGCTGCTGCCAGAAAAGGCCATGCTCCTCTCCTTACTACAAAAGCCCTTGATATTTTTTATGCTATATCTATTTGTTGTATTTGCTATTTGATACATAGGAGGCTTCAAAAAGACTAAGTATTAGTGCCTAAGTAACTTTCAGGAAAACAAACTGCCTGAGTTATAGCAGTGGTCACTTCAAGCCATTTTTGCTATGGGGATATTTGGCTTAAATATTTATTTTTGGGGAGGGAGAAGTAGTAACTATAACCTTAATTTTGAACACTTTTTAAGAAACAAGTTATCATAAATTGTGTTTTTCAAAAATATCTAACAAATGCTTTTGATAAATTGAAATAAAATCAATTCCATTTAAAATTCCATTAAAAAGGCATTTAAACATATCATAGTCATTAATTTATTTTTTCATGGATTAAATGTAAATTTTTTAACATTTTAACTTCTAAAACATAAGTTTAGAGGTTTATAACCCATTCAGAATTATAACGATATCATTCTTCACTGAGTATCTTGAAAACAATTTCAATTCCTTCACAGGCAGATGTGCTGGAAAACACAAGAAAAGGTGATTGCTTTATGATCCACGCCCTTAGCAAAGGCATTTCACTGAGATTTTCTGCATAGCCTAGCAATGCACCATTTGGTCAACATTTTAACAACCTTTGCAATAAAATTCTTATGTATCTGGTTATTCATCTGAAAACTCTAGCCTGCTGAAGTGATCTCTATGTGCCATACACAAGATGAGAGCTCACAAACTACAAATATTAAAGTTAGCTTTGTTTTATCCCGTCTTCCCATCCAGCACCTAACTGGCATGGCCACGTGCTCCTTTCAGGGCCAGGGAGTGACTTATCCATTTGAGATTTTTGTCCGTTCCCTTAGTACGTCTCTGTCTGTCACAGAACAAAGGAATAACAGTGTTTTATGGCAGTGTTTATCAACCAAAAACAACCTGGGGCTTTGTGCTGTACCCGTGCATGGCAGCCCACCCAGCAGGTCACTCAGGAGGACGAAGGGCTCGTGAGGCCACGTGAAGAACAGGGCTGCAGCTGAGGGAGCACGTGAGACCCTGCTAAAAGACACGTGCTTCTGCTGTGGCACGAAGCAGTGATCCTTGAAGCTGATCAGAGACCCAGAGCAGAAAGAAAGCTGGACCTTGGGCTACAAATTGATGCTGCACAGGCATATGAGCAGCGCGGCTTGAAACGAGTCAAACAAGTGAGCCTTGCTCTCCCAAGGCAAGGCACAATGCTAGTTTGGAAGCCGAAGACTAGAGATATAATGTGATCTTCTAAATGAAGTGACCACAACAGATCTACTCTTGAATAATTTCAGTTACTATCTTTCAGAATATTTTAATGGTTATTTATAGTTCAGCTCAATTTCTTCTGTATATCGCATAGAAATTCAAGCCCTTTACAACGTGCTTCGACCAGTATCTGTGAATTTGTGGCTATCGGTGACAGGACAGTTGTACATACTTCCTGCTGAAATAGTAGGAAAACTAGCTGCCGATTTACAACACGATGGAAAGATGCTCTGCGGTTTATTAGTTGCTTTTTTTGAAGTTAGTAGCCAATTCCTCAATGCCTTCTCTGCTGTTTGTTGTCTAGAAAGCAATTCACATCAATTCAGAAAATGTTCTTCTCTGCAATAAGCCACAGTCTCAAACAGAGCCTTGGTCACCTCTGTCCAGCACACCCAGGGACTGCAGAAGGACAAAGCTTGTCTTTGATGATATGTAAGTACAGATGATGTTAAAATAAAGGAAACAATATCATTTTCTGCATTTAAAGAGAGAAAAATGAGATTTGTCCAACAGGAACTGAGACATGGCTACAAGTATTATAGTAATACTGTACATTGAGAAATGAATCAGACATACTGTATAAACTCTTTAATTTTTCATCATAAATTAAGCCTCTAACCATCAGGGAGCAGTGAGGACTGGCTGATCCCTAAAGAACAGGGAGCCGGGAGCCAAAGGGCAGAACGTGGCTGGCAGGGCATGGGCTATGCCAGCCATGGGTCCAGTGCCACAACACCCAAGCAAGGTGAGCAGGGCAGGCCCAAGGGTGGAGTCAGGTTCAACCAAGAGCCTAGATCCTCAGGCAAGTCCATGGTGATGAGGCAGGTCCAAGGTCAGGCCAGGAAGTCAGGTCAGGATCGGGTCTGGTGAGGGCCAGACACAGCCCAGTGACTGCCAGGGGTGCCTTGTGATGAGACAGGTCTGAGGTCCACCCAAGAAGACAGTCCCCAGGTCAGGCTCCAGATCAATGGGGGCCATGGACCCATGCAAGCATGGCTGTGAAAAGGCTGAAGATAGGCACCGCAACGAGTTGGACAGGCCCAGACCTGAGCTTAAATTGATTTCTTTAGCCCAACGGCAGAGGGGGAGGCCCCACATGAGGCAGGTCAGGCCCATTAAGACTTTATTAGTACCCTCAGGGCTCTGGCATTAATTAGGGATGCGCCAGACTATTAATATATACAGAACCATAGCAAGGTGAGGTGAGAGGAACACCCTTCTTGTGCAGCCTTTGGAGCAAGGGGAGAGGACGTATGGGAGCCTTGCATCCCTGAGCCTTGACAGCTGCTGCTGTCATTGCTACTGCTGCTCAGAGAAAGGTATCAAAAAGGCAGGGCGAGCAGGAAGCAGCAGTGGTTCGGATGAGTACCTGGAGGGGTACTTGGCCCTCCCCACCTCCACTACAGCCTTCAAACATTCCCCATTTTCCTCCTCTACCAATAATTTAAGCTTATAATTGTCTTTCTTTTGGTTTTGGTAAATGAAAATTCCTGGTTTGTTTCTCAGTGTCATTTAGGATGTGGTATTGTTTAGATATGGTATAGAGATGAAAACGAAAGGTTTCAACTGAAGGTTGAAATCCTAGTATATAGAAAATCCAGATTTTTTTTTTTTTTACTGGTAATGTTCTGGCCTGAAAATACTGATTTTTTTTTTCTGACTATTATAGAAGAGGTTCTGTTCAAGTTATGCCTCAGCCTGCCTGGAGCTCCAAAAGCTGTGTGACCTTGATGCACCTTTCGTACTCCCAGACTTTCACACACAACATCTCTAACTCTTTTATAGCAAAGGAAATCCTGGGATAACAGCCTTGTTTCCTCAGGAATTGCTTTCTACTAGAAATGGGATTATTATCATTATTATTGTCATCATCATCATCATTATTATTATTATTATTATTATTACTACTACTGTTGTTCACCTAACTGGTCTCAGGAACAACTAGAGGGACAGCAGCCTCTCATAAAGAGAATAAAGGTTTCCTACTATAAGGTGTAAATAATATGCATAGGCTTCAAAAGGATGTAATGGTTTTTTATGTCAAGAAAAGAAGGCTCATGAGATTAATTTGTATGTGTATTCATGGCAGTCATAAGGAGATGTAAACTGAATAAATGTAATCATTTTTTCTGCCCCTTTTGGAGAAAACTCTCCCCTGTGTATATTATCCTTATTTTCCCTCCTTTTCCACCTGCTCTTCCAGTACATTTGTTCAACAATCTCCACTGAGGAAATTTGAAACTGTTTTGAAGTACTACCTAATTCTTCATATCTCTTAAAATATTTTATCATCTCTAATTTACTTGCAACTGTTTGATTTTCCTGCAGTTTAAATGTGTACATTCCAGGCAGAAAGGTATCAGTGTGCCTGATAAAAGTCCAAATTGTAGGATCCACTCACCTCTTTCAATTACAAAAAAAAACCAGAATCAGAAACAGCCACAACAGAATTATTGTGTCTTCATCTAATTTTCCCTCAAGATGCTGACAAAAACCAGTGGAACTGGTTTGTTTCATTTTTCCACTAGAATACTGTCGTAGGAAAACTGCTTTTTTCACTGTCTCTATTATGTAAGAGTCTTTTATCCCTTGCTTTCTCCATACATGGGATTTCTCTGGCAGCAATCTTCAATAAAACTGTTTCACCTTTTCAGAGAGAGATACAATTAAACTGTTTGTGCACAGTGCCTTCCATGTAGAATGTCCCCAAGCAACTTGTGGCCCGTTAAAAAAGGCAATCTAAAAAGCCACAGAATCAAATACATCTTAATTTGCCCTTAAAACCCAGAAACAGTTAAATGCTTGTTGCACTAACTAGAGGAGATTTTCAGGTAGTTCAACTGTCATCCACAACCTGTATCTAGGAGACACCACCAGAATACCAGCTATGCAAGACCTTGATCCTGAAATTACTGTGCAGAGAAGTCACTGAAATGTAGCAGATTAGACTGGCTGCAAATGTTAAATGTCAACAAATTTGACTCACGTGTTAGAAAGACCAAATTAAACATGGCAGCCAGTGTCTTTCAAATGCATGTAGTACAACAGCAGAGGATTTGAAGAAATGCAATACTGTGAGTCTAAAATTACATAGTAATCCTAATGGCAACCTTTGTCCAAAATGATGCCTATGAAGTATTTCATCTCATAATCCATGAAATTCTGAATTACTATAATCCAGCCATGGCTTTAAAGTCTTCATTTTAATCAGACTCTATAGTTTTTAAGAGACTAAATCCCTTATATTTGATTTAAAACAACAACTAATTGTTTTGACCAATCAGTGCCTGTTTGCTTTATTCACAATTTATTTCCTCCAGGTCTTTGACAACAGCTGTCACTAGCAATAAATTGGAACACAAGTAGGTCAATAAAAAGTATATCTTGCTTGGCAAAGTGCTGTATACACATACATTGCAATATAGAAGTAAATATAGCTAACGGTCTTCAAAAGACCGGCAAAATCCTACCTCCCCTGGTTTGCCATTGTTTACTGCCTGCTCTAAATATGCCTCGAGGTACCCAGCATGCCACATGTATAAGTGACATCCGTGCTGTTTCCAGGACTAATTCTTAACAAGTTTTCCTGGATTTTTGGCCATTTCTGACTCTGTAAAGAGAACATTTTCAAGGCTACATAATAATGCTTCAAGCCAAATTCAGTCCGGCTGCAGTTTCACTGAATGATAGAATTCCCAATAACGGCGTTTAGGAACAAAGTCTGTTGTCCTTGAAGTGATAAGCACAGACATGCTGTGGGTGCCCAAGGGCACAGTCCTACAGCCTCCTCAAAATACTGCATGTGCGGTGTAAAAAAGAGCAGAGCATACCCAGCTTCCTACTTTTCCTTACGGCTAAATCAGAATATGCTCCTCAGGATTATTTTCTTGCTTGCATTGTGGGTTACCCTTTCGAACTTGGTGTGTGGTTTTTCCTTCATTTACTTTTGGTTTCCTTTTTTTTTCTGGCCTTATGGGAGCAAGGTAATACACTTTATTCAGCTTATTTTAAATTCATCTTTTGTTGAATGTTTTTTCCACCTTACTGGTTTTAGGTGCTACACACACCCACCAACTTTACATCCAAGGGATGCATTCCGCTATGAGATAGCATTCCTGTGTTTGTCAACCAGTAAACCATATATCCAGAAAATATTCAACCTGTAACAGTGTTCTGCATAGGGCTTATAAAGAGCTCAAAAGATAACTTCCTGGTGCATCTCTTTGTTTCAGCTTCAACCCAAAGTCTTGCATTTTCAGTCTCCTTTGTTCTGCTTCAGAGTGGAAAAGAAAAGGTGCTCTTGAGTTGTGACTCCCATAAAACACCTGGAAGTTATCTCACTTTGCATTGCTCAAAATGCATCAAGGACTCATGTCCTTATGAAGAATTTAGAGGAACTTTTGTAGTGCTGAGCACATCCTCAGGAGCACAGTTAAGGAACTGAATTCAGCTCCTCTTTCTTCTCATCAGCAATTTAAAAAATCACTGATCAGAAAGACCAACACCTACTACACTGAGTTCCTTATGAATTCATATGGCTGCTTTGGACTGCTCACAGTCTCTTGACTTCAGGGGATTTCAAGGCTTCATCTGACCATTCTTCCCCTCCTTACCTTCTTACTTGTGGCACTGAATTTTCTCATTTGCCCATGAGAAAATAATATTAGACTATTAGACAGCAGACAGTGCCTGCCTCCTGTGATTAGATAACTAAGCTGCCTGTTCTCTGCAAGATTACCTACCCCCTTTCTTTTTAGAGATACTTTGTGAGAGCTTCGTCTGGTGGGAAACAGATGCTTAATCAGCTCTAGCAGGAGATTTTCATAGGGTAAAGAATTCTTAGTCACTATTCTCTGTCACCAAAGAAATGCCAAAGCTGCAGACCCTATTTGAACTTACGAGCCACATCCACACCCCTCCTCTGTTCCTATGGGCAAAAGGTCCAGCTCTGCTTATGTTTTTATGATTAAACTGTCTTCACTGCCCAAAACAAAGAATGTTCTCTGCCTCCTGAGAACATTCCCTGGCCTGTACCCTCATCCCGTTGTGCCCAGGCATTGTCTGGGACCAATCTCAAAACTGTGCCAAGGAGAGTACTAGTAATTAAACAGCACAGATGATCAAATGATAGGGCTGCTTTCCTTGCCCTGGTTATTTCACTTGCACAGACATAGCTAAGGAATGGCTTTATTGACAGAAAATCTGAAATAGCCTCTGATATTTTTGCCACGTGGGAAAGAGGATTTGTTTGCATCAATTGATTTTGATGTGCCTTTTTCTTACTCTACAGCTCAACTAGAAAATATTTTTAGTCCACAATGAATCGTAACAGTGAGCAGGGCAAGGGTTTTCTAATGTCGGATTCTCCTCAAAGAGCTAAAAGTTTGTCCCAGTTTTTCTTGTGCTGGATCACAAAGCAGTGTGGGTTTTCATCACCCTCAATGCCAGGATTCACAGGTGTGATGTGTAAAAGATACTCTAATGCCCCTGTCTGCAGCTTGTTTCCTAACTCAGGTTTGCTGTCCCTGTGGAAAATATCTTTACATATGTTTGAAGAATGTGCAAGTCTATTTTCCACAGTATAATTACCCAGAAGTTTCCCTTTTGGTCTAGAAAATTCACTGTAATGACCTTGGGGTGCAAAAACTGTGATCCCTCAAGGAACCCTGGGAGCTTTCCCGATCATTCTTTCAACATATATAACTTCTTCTCAGTGAGGGTGACGGAACACTGGAACAGGCTGCCCAGAGAGGTTGTGGAGTCTCCTTCTCTGGAGACATTCAAGACCTGCCTGGACACGTTCCTGTGTAGCATAATCTAGGCGTTCCTGCTCTGGCAGGGGGATTGGACTTGATGATCTTTCGAGGTCCCTTCCAATCCCTAACATTCTATGATTCTATGATTCTATGATATATAGGATATTTTCATCTTCCAGTGATAACAAACCACACTAGCAAATGATTATAACTACTTTAACCTAGAGAATCGTAGGTAGACTGTTCAAATTCATCTTTTGCCTGGCAGAACCCCATTTATCTTGACAGTCAACAATGAGTCCTGGAGCTGGAGAGGGGCTGTGGTGACTTAATGCATATGAGGAATATGAATTCCCAAAAAACCTGTCAGATGTTTTCCTGGTCTCTTAGTGCCCGATTATGATTTCTGTCAAATCTTATGATTACTGAAGTTCCGTAGGTGTTGCAGGACAGGAGCCCTGGATAGTTTTTGTTCCAGGATCACCTGGTCCTGGTGTAGACACCCCGTTCGTTGCCCAGGTTTCACGTGGACTGTCACTCAGCAGTTTCACCCACACCTTGGCTTCTCACTCATTGGAGCTGAGAGCATCGAACTGGCTGCCAGGTAGTCCCTCTCCCAGAAAAATCTTTTTGCATTTTGTTTTCAGCTGCCTCTCAAGAATTCAAGGTGTGATTAAAAGGTATTTTAAAACAATATAGATCTGGACTGCTGTGGTCCTTGCCTTCTCTCCCTAGTTCTGACTGTGAAGGCTTTCACCCCACTTTTGACTGAAATTAGTTGATTTCAGAGTATCTATTTAACATAGATTGAAAGAGACACAGTTGTAGTTTATCTGCAAGGATGTAATGTTTTCTTCCTCTGCTTTTAATACAGGTCCCTATTTGTTAACATTTCTTTCATTCCTGTCTCTTTGCTTGTACACTTTGCCCTTGCATGTTTTAGTCTAGATATTGATTTCACACAGGTATCTTTAAGTCATAAATCTGGGTCATGCCCAGGAATTTGTAGTAGGTTTTGACTCTTTCTCGTGGTCTCTTGTATTTCGTTACATTGACATGGTTAGTCTAGGGGATTTTGCGTTTTTGCCAAATTAGGAGTCCCCACTTGTTTTATCCTTCTTCATTTCATTTAAATTAGGTGCCAAGTTTTGATTTTGACTGCTATTTTTTGCAACACTAACTCCCTCTTTGGATATCTGTACCATTCATCTAGTGATCTAATCATAGAGTGGTTTGGGTTGGAAGGGACCTTTAAAGGTCATCTAATCTAGGCTATTGACCTTGTTATACGAAGCCCAACAAGATAGTAGTTGTGTAGCTGTGTGACTGAGTATATTTTTCTTACACGTGGCCTGACTCCAATCAGATCCATTGCTCCTGTCTTTCTGAAATGCCTATAGCACCATGCTTTACATGGGTCACAAATATGCACTCAGCCCTCTCCACTTCTGCGTTCTTCGGATGAACTTCCCAGTCCTGCTGGGTCTGCCACAGTGAGCATGAACCTCCCATGAGTGGGTACCAACCTTGTACAGTGCCCTGGGCTTTCCCCCACCCTGTGGGCCGCCATGTGTTCCATGTCTGTGTGACACAGCACCTCCACCTCCCATAAAACAGCATTTATTTTAAGTTGTAGAATCATCAGGGGAAAAAAAAAGCTATTTTGTAGAGTAATACCTGCTCAACTCTAACTTTTACTCCCAAGATGATCACCATTATCCGTGAACCAGCATGTCAGACATGTTCCTGACACACGTCCCAGTACGAAACAGCGGATAGGCAGGGCTGTATGCACCTACCTCTCACTTTACGTGCATTTCTTGCTCTTACAAGATTTTCTACTCTCCTTGGACTGAAGGTCCAGGGCCTACAGGCAAGGCTTCCAGCTGGACATAGGCTAACCCTGGCTACGTCAGTTTTTTCTGATTTGCCCCGAGCTTTGAGCAAGTTTAAAGATGCTCATTTTGTTGTTCTACTCCTTTCCAGCACACTCACTTTTTTAGGGTGTAGATAACTAAAGTTGTGAAACTGGTCCTATATTTAGAATTATGATTTAAGCTGCTTTTATTACGTACACTGAGGAAGCACTAGTTTTTTTTTCTAACACTTCAGCAGCATTATCTCTGAAGGGTATTAAAATATGCATTTGGCTACATTTATGACGTTTAATTGAACTTTTATTAGTTTTTTTTAGTGTATCCTCATAAAGCACTATACCACAGTAAGAAATAATGTACAAGTGGTAGATTATGTAAATGAAGCAGAAAACGCTGTAGTTCAGTATTTAGTTCATATAAAATATAAAAATTAGATGAAAAATGTGGGTTTGAATGCAGTTATAATTAAAATTGTATATTGGAGTCTAAGCTACACCGTACTCTGTAAATATCAGCAGTTGCTCTGAGTTCCAAGGAGATTATGTTGCAGTAGATGCTGATAAATTACGGTATGAAGTAAGGCTTTTATTGATTCACTTTGTTTGATTCTGTTCCTTTTTTTTTTTTTTTACTGCATGAGTTTACATTTTTGCAATTATCTGCTGAGCTGGAGTAAATTAAATTCAGGGAAGGCAGCAAAAGAGATGGCGGCAGAGATGCGCTGTAATGGCATAGAGCTAAATAGGATGAGAGAAACATATATATACGCAAGCATTTCACCTGGGTGATGGTACCACCACTTTTAGGAGCTCAACAGCCTGGAAACTCTGAAAGGCTGCTTCTGGAAGGGGAGTAATTATGATGCCCGCAGCCATTTCGCCTCACGCTGGGATCCCACGCAACATAACAAGCGATGGAAATGCCATCTTTCCTGCTGGTTTTCGGCAAGCTCCCAGAGCAAGTGGTGGCAAGGCAAGCGAGAAGAATTCTGGACAGTAGCGGATTGTTTGATAAACCTCATCCCGGATTCAGCCGCAGCCCCGCTACTGAGGCTGCCCTTGTCAAAGTCATAAACGGTTTGAATGCCGCCTCTGAAAAGGAAGCCTGGCCTTGTTTGTACTATCAGATCTAGCCATAGGGGGGTTCTTCTGTGTAAGGCTGGATTCTGTTGCAGTGCCTAGGTGACTGGCTAGCGTTGACTGAGAATGCGTTGAAATAGTTCCAGCGGTACTTGATTGCTTTCCCCAATCAACATAGCAGGGTAAATTCTCCTCGAGAGCAGCCAGTTTCACATAATGACACTTGATCCCAGGGAGAATTCACCAGCGGCCTGACTTAGTTGGCACTGATGCTTTACACTCTTTCTCTTGCTTTTCATTCAGAGAGATATATGAGATGCATTAGAGCAGTGTATTAGAACTCCTTTTTCGCTTTGTTGAAGAGGACTGTATTTCTAAAAGTACCAACAATCAGATATTCAGAAACAAAAGACTTTCCTGTGCAGTTGAGATTATTAATAGAGATAAAACACTTGTTTGTACTTGTTAATTTGAAGTCAGACTTCTTTTTTAATTACATTTTTTTAAAAAAGGAACCTGAATTCTGTTTGTAAATCAGGAGTGACAGTGCTGACACCAATAGTTGTAAATAACGTAAGAGGAGAACCTGACTCAATTGTCTGGAAAGCAGAAGTCACTGAATAACTTTCCGTGGGACTTCAGTTTACATTAATGACCAGTAAGCCTAACAAAGAGATTCCAGTGCTTCTTCTGCTACTCACATCGACTCTAGTTCAACCAGTAGTCTGGTCCCATTTTAATCCCGTGCAAATCTTCTCCATTCTCTGGCTTCTCCGACTGTAGCAAGACACTGATTTGCAAAGGAATTGCAAACCTTAGACCAAAGTCCTTTTCAGGGGTTTAGCCACAGATCTTTCTGAATCTCATCAGTGGGAAAGCAGATTTGCTTCTCCTCAAGACATCTCTCGTCAATAACAGGTAGTGTCTGAAATTAGCATACGGTGAGATTACCTACAAATTATCCAGTCTCAGATTATCACCAATGTAACTAAATAGACCAAGCTGCAGAAAAAATTTGGATGAACCTTCACATTTGTAACAGATACAGGTCCTCAGTCTCTATAACTTAATGGTCTGTAAAATGAAAATATGATTAACAGTCTTGAACTTCTGATACATGAAATGCGCAGTGTGCAAAAGAGCCATCCTGAGTAATTAATTTATGCATCAGCTTTCTCATATGTCTTCATATGTCCATGAGCTGAGATAACCTTCTATCTTCAAGGAGCCTGTAGAAGAGAGAATTTTTCTGTTTTGTTTGGGTTTTTTACTTCATGACAAAATAATTTAAACTAGTATACAGGATTTAAAAAAAAACAAATTATTTTCATATGCAGTGGGAACCTAAACAATACTGAATGTGAAACCTTTCTTTCTCTTTGAAAAAATCATATCCAAGCACATCCTTATTTTGTTGCTAAAATTATGTGAAAAAATTATGTGATGTGCATAAACATACATTAAATCTACAGGACATTCCAACTTTCTATTTTCACCCAACATGGACATTAGTAATCTGAATAGGAAGTTTAGTGACGTCGTAATAAATTGAAGAATAGGATTTCATGGATGGCATAAAGAGATCAGAATTTGACTTGATGTGTTTATTAACATTATTGAACAAACTTAGTGTAAGAAACTGGAAGAAAACATACTCTGTCCATTCTTTTCCCAAAGAATCTTGATTTCTGCTAGTCATCCCCTGATTTGTAAATCAATCTTGTATACTCTTATGGAAATACCTAAATATGCACATTGAGAATATATATGCTTTTGGTTTAAAATGGCATTTTAGTAGTTTCTTTTTTTAAATTAGCCTTCCCAAAGAAAACAATTGAACTTAGTACAAATCGACGAGTTCAGTTTTTTCACGTTGCACTGTGCTTAAGCACCCCAGAGCAGGGCCCTCGAAGTGGGCTTCTTGCTTCAGTGACTTGCATGTCTCTTGCTAATACCCTCATTGCTGATCATAATTTGAGAGAATAAACCTTGCTACAAGTTGAAAATCGTTTTACAATTAACTTATAAATAAGTAGATCATAATTGCATTGTGTTATCTCACTTTTTTTTTACAACCTCTCACCATGTTTCAAAAAAGCAAATTAGACACATAGTGCTGGGTGATTTATGGGCAGGAATGTTGCAAAGGTCATATTTTAATGACCTGAGTTTGAAAAGATCATGTGAAGGTTCATCACTTTGATCATATCAGAGACATGAGACCTTTTTGTCGATTTCCTCTACTTGGCTTTGCTTTTTGGCACTTTATAGTAAACCACCTTGCCTAAGTCATTGCACAAGACAATGATAGAGGGGACTTAATGTTTTTAAGAATTCTTTCAATGATTCTTAAAATACAGGTATTTTTCTCTATCAAACGAACACTGTTTCAATGTCTAATATTTCATAATTGATCAAGACCAAATCCAGATGTTTCCTGTTGTCAAGTTAATGTTAGCACCTTGCTGGGCATGGGATGTATTTGCAGTTGATGTAGGTTATGAGATAGTAGGACACAAACTATCTTTAGTCCGCTTTCTGACCTACTGGGTAGAGTATGCTGGGGAGAAATTCCACTCTGATGGAGAATAGTATTTTAAAGGAAGTTAGAGGAAAAGAATGGTTTTTCATCATATCAGCAAGATTTTTAGGGCAGACGTCATTCAAAATTAGCCAGACTTTGAATTTTATTTCCGTCTAGTAATATGTAGCCTTCCTTCTCTTCAAAACAAGGGTGACTAACCTTCCATGATGCAATTAAGTGTCCTTGAAACTCTGTGCGCAGAAGTAGAAGGAAACAGACTAAGCAAATGTACTGCCAAGTAGCCTTATAGTCTCAAAGAAGTATATATGGCTGTCCTTTTCTGTCAAGAGGCTCCCCCTTGCTCACCCTGATCTCAGTTATTGATCTGAGCATGTTCTTACTACTATCAACAAGTTCTTTTTACTCATCTATCCCATTAACTTCAGGTTTTAGTTCTGTACTTCTCCAACTGACACAAAACATCTTTTTAAACAAATGGACTGAGAAATCCCAATTTTAAAACCAAACTATTTAGGATTATGTTTGGGCTGGAATATAGTTAATTTTTCTCATAGTAGCTCCTGTGGTGCTGTGTTTTGGATCTGTGTCCAAAACAGTGTTGATAAACCAGGGATGTTTTCATTATTGCTGAGCAGTGCTTGCACAGCCTCAAGGCCTTTTCTGCTCCTCACCTCACCCCACCAGTGAGCAGGCTGGGGGTGCACAAGTGGTTGGGAGGGGACACAGCTGGGATAGTTGACCTCAACTGACCAAAGGGATATTCCATGCCATATGGTGTCATGCTCAGCAACAAAAACTGAAGGAAGAAGGAGAAAAGAGTCAGGGCGTTCGGAGTGATGGTGTTTGTCCGAGTCACTGTGATGCATGCTGAATTCTTGCTTTCCAAGAGACAGCTGAACACCTGCCTGCTGATGGGAAGCAATGAATTGATTGCTTATTCTGCTTTACCTATTAGCCTGTCTTTATTTCAACATGTGAGTTTTCTCATTTTTACTCTTCTGATTCTCTCCCCCATCCCACTGGAGGGAAGTGAGTGAGTGGTTGGGTGGGACTGATCCGCCTCCTGGAGTTAACCTACAACAGATCGCTGAATGGCAATGATACCCCATCATTTACAGCACCAAGCACTTAAAGTGTGAATTGTAAAACCATCAGAATTCATACTCTGATTACTCAGGAATATCTCATTTTCATTCGCTAAGGGCAAAAGGATAACACTCTGACCAATACCAGGAAGACTATTTTGCAAGGCAAAACTTCATTCTCTGAGAGAACCAAGGATATGGTGGTAACCACAGTTTAAGTTGAGAAGAACCAGGACATGTTTTAGCTGAGTAGAAAAAGAAGATGGCCATGTCCCACATATATGAGGCCAGAAGACTCTGCAGGGTCAGGAAATGTGAACACTTCTAGAAGAGGCGAAAATTGAAGACGCAAGGTCGTGGCCTGAAATGACATGGCAAATGGCTATTCTCCACAGTGACCGAGAAAGGTGCAATAGAGAGAGCTTGTGAGAGGAGATGAAGAAATTTGCTTCAGCCATGAGGAGCTCACTGAGGGAGTAACCAGACATTGCCAAGGAGACATCAGTTTGTGTTTTCAATTTGAGTGGAAGTGGATAAGCCTGGATCAGAAACAGACTTGTGAATTTCAGCACAGAGACAGTGGTTGAATTCGTGCCCTGCAGTCAGTAGGTCAGGTAGGTTCAGGAAGGGATGGAGCTTCTGAGGTCTGTTTGAGGAGAAATCAGTGGAGAAATTGGCACAAGCAATGCCAATGGAATTGCAGCAGGCAGCCCAGCACCCCAGACAGCAACAGCAAACAGCGCTCTCAGCGTGCTCACAGATAAGAGGGAGAAGGGGGAGTGAGATGGTAGTTGTGGAGGCAAGCAGATTGAGTTCGATGTGTGGTTTCAAAATGGAGAGATTAAACACACACTTGTTTTGAGAGGAGGGAGAAGCCAAGGCAAATGACAGTGTGAGGAGAGGAGTAGAAAAAGAGGTAAGCAAGCACCAGGGAGAGGAGAAGATGGAATAACTTGTTCCGCTTAATGCTTGCATCCGTTTTGCCGATCAAAACTGCACTAATTTGGGAAGCAGTTTATATAATCCATAAAACCACATTTTATTAGCTTTCTTTTGCTTTGAATCACTGACTTCTAAAGAATGAGAACAGCCATAAATGCTATTGTCTCCACAGGCAGCAATTTGGAAATAGAAGATGCATGGTTACATGATAAGTGTATTTTCTTCGTAAAAGAATGTTTGCAAATAGAGTTTAAAATAAGAGAAAAATAACTTGAAAATATTCTGCACTTCAAAAAATAATGTCTTCTTATTTTCCCCCGATAGGCCACGCAATGCAGATTACTTTATGCAGGAAGCTAAACGGAAGAAGCATAAAGCAGATGCAATGGTGAGAACATTTTCTTTCCAGTTATGTTGCTCCAAATTATTTTTGTAATGCAGTTTCTTCATCAGTGCAGTACTGCTGGGGTAATTATAAAATCTATTATAAGGATGGCTAGGCTTGTTAAATTAAGAAATGTTTATATAATCAAATGTTCATAGCCCAGTAAACTATGACTTAACAAATAATGACTTACTGAGATAAAGGCCTGGATAAATAAAACTTTCCATTTATTCCTTTGCTTTAATTAGTAAGTATGGTAATCGAGGCTGTGTAAGGGATCCACATACCTATCTTGTCAGTTTAACTAGCTGGCTAGGTCCTGTGATTTTGTCTCCTAATTTGGTCTGGTGACTGAGCTATCTGTACTTTTTTTAAAGAGCTTTGGATCTTTGGTGCCAAAAGAATCGTGGCTTCATGGCTGATGTTTTCTAACATCATCAGAAGCACGCAGGGGACCTGTGTAACCTTAGAGGAACACCTTGTGCACCCCCTAGAGCAACACCTTTGGCACCAAGGACTGTTGCAACAGAGAGATTCTTGTCCCTGGCTTTGACCTGTCTATAAACGTAGCCAGTAAGAAAAAGGGGAAGCTGAGGTGATACAGAGCACTTAGGAGACCCTTGTCTTTCCAAACAAACGGGTGCAATGAAGCACGCAGTGCTCCAGGAACGCTCCCTTGCCTCTCTCAGCTTTCTCCAAGGCTATGTTTGTCCAGGGTTATGAATAATTATCTAGCACAGCCTTAAAAACGCTAGGCCTCTGGGATGGCAGAAGCAATATACAGGGTGGGACCCTGTGTTAAGATGTCTCTCTTGTAGGTGGGAGTAGCTGCAGTCCTGCCTTGCTCTGTCAGACACTGTTGACACAGCAGCAGGAAAGAAGAAAGGTACCTCAGAGCCTCTTGTTTCTTCACTTCTTTTTCTCAGTTGTGTAGAACGTAAAAAGGCCGAGGAAGCAGAAGCAGGCCCTTAATTTAGGACACTAGCACCAAGTTTTACACTCTACCTGAGTTTATTGGCGCAAATTTCCATGGTTTATTCAGTTCCGTATTACTCTAAAGTGAGTCTTAAATCAGAAAATATTATGGAGAAGTACAAATGGTGCATTTTAGTGGGTTACTTTAAACAGAATGGAAAAGATTACTTAATATGCAAAGGGAATTCTTAGCTTGAAGAGAAATGTTTTTATGGTAGAGTCCCAGAAACAGGAGGTGCAAGCGTTATTCTTTGCTCTGCCACCGTTTCCTGCATGAAGGTCGCAGTTTAAATAGCCTCCCGTCAGTATCAGGTGATTGAAATATCCTTCACATTCAGTTCTCCTACACAGTGGACCAGCACCTTACTTACACCTTGTGAATCGCCCTTTGCAGGTGCTTCCTCTCCCTCCTAGACTGTGTAGGGATCCTGGAGGAATTGCAATATTGCCAAAGTGCTTCCAGGTACTTTGAATTACCTTGCTGGGCTCGATACCTCCTACGTTGGCACTGCAGTACCTAACATAGGCACTTAGAGTGAAAATTACTGTAAGTCTCTCTCTGCTCCTTAGTCCCCCATCTGTGAAATTGGGATAATAGCACTTTCACCTGCACAAGAGCGTCGAGGAGAGAAATGTAATAAAAAGTTTGTGAAGTTCTCTGGTATGATCGCAGTGGGAGTCATATAAGAACCTAAAATAGATTGAAGCCAGTGTGCCATTCCAAAGTTACTATTTAAAATCTTTATCCCTTGGAAAAGAATAAGGTCCATTAACCTTACACTGTGTGCATCAGATTTCAACCAAATGCATCCAGTCCATTAATGGGCTTTATGTACCGCAGGAGTTCTGACGGAAGAAAAGAGAAGTCAGGACAGAGAGGTATTAATATGATTCATCTCTATCCACACCAGAAATGAAATTCTGAGAGCAGACAAGTGTGCACATTTGCATATACACCTTCACTGAGGACATATATGCACATATATCCATTCAAGTACACAAAGACACACACACAGAGTCAAAGAAGTACTGAAAATAGATGAGAAATGGGGCAAGGAAGGAGGATGGCAGAAGAAGCTGAGAGAACGGAGCAGTCCCTGAAAGAGGAGGAGAATGTAGAAAGAGAATTCCTGATGAGAGTGTGGCCAAGCAGTGCTGGAAAGGGTAGGGATAAAGAAGACATGAAAACAGATGAGCCTTTGAATAAGAGTTAGTAGTCAAAGTATTTAATTCTCATTCTCTTACTTCAAGATAATCATTACCTTTCTCTGCTTAGTGATGAAAAACTACATTTGGAAAGATGTGCAAAATATTTTTTAATGAAAGCTGGAACAAAAGGACTGATGAGTTTGTGGAATTTCCAGCACTGGAAGAGCTTTGGCAGACATGAGTCAGGAATGTCCAAAGCAGAGTCAATCCTTTGGACACAGGAGTGTGGACCAAATAACATGTCATAGCCTTTTTCAGCTCTACTTTGTGTATCTTATGATTTTCTCCGATGCACAGGGATTATTGGTTTTAGCTTTCTTGTACAAAAAATTGCAAATCTGAAGATAGACCAACTTGTGCCAAGTTTACAATTTATGTTGAGAAAATCCCATCAAATGTAATCATATCTTGATGATGGTGTTATTTCTCTGTGTCCTTATTTTTTCCCTCTAGGTGGAAAAGTTTGGAAAGGCACTGAATTATGCAGAAGCAGCACTATCATTTATTGAGTGTGGAAATGCAATGGAACAAGGCCCAATGGAATCTAAATCCCCTTATACAATGTATTCAGAAACAGTTGAACTCATCAGGTAGGAGGGAAGGAGATGACCTCAGGGGTTACTCTGTGCAAACATGCTCATCTACATTATCACTTAATTCCCTAGATATAGTAAAAGGGGAGAAGTGAGGTCCTCCCAAGTGCCTGATCAGTCATATGTAATGTGCATGTATTATCTGCGTTTTCTATGGAAATTAAATCAGGAAACTGTGTAGAATGTAAAAAAAAAAAAAAAAAAAAAAAAAAAGCAAAAGCTTTTCATATTGCTTGAGTTGCAAATTACTTTAAGAGTTTCATTATGTAAGTCTTGTGCTACTCAAAAGATAAAAAAAATAATACATAATACCAAAACTTTATCATGGAGTGGTAGCTTGCAGACTGTTGCAAAGCCTTTAAGAGTGCGTTTTAAAGTTTACCTAAAAGAATATGTGAAGAGTGATAGAAAAACTGACACTTCAGTTCCATGTGTTGTGTGTGCTCCTCCTGTAGCCAGTGAAATCCCCAAAGGGTCCAACTCACACTAAAGCTACCCCTACATTTAGTCACATTTATGGCTCTCCAGACAGGGCAGTATAGAATTCATTCCCACCCGCAGTCCCTACAAAGAAAGTTTGTCACTTAATCCTTTTCTCCATTATAGTTGGTAATAATAATTGACATTGACAGTGTCACTAGAGAAAACAAAGGTCAAAAGCATCCCAGCAGCTGAGTGAGGCAGAAAGCTCTTTCTTTGTCTGCCTTGTCTTTTTTTAATGATAGTAAATATACGGGCCGAATTCTGAAGATGAATTTTGCTTGCAGAGCCATAACTTTCCAGAATACGTGTAGCTGTGGTTGTGTTGCAGTGCGAATCGCTGTTGATCTCACTTGCTGCAGCTCAGAAAAATAAGTGGTTTGCTAGGTATGTCTATTGAAAGAAAATATTCGTACTGACTCTTTGCACAGACACCAGGACTAAAGTTTGAAAGCAAAGATAAGGAAAAAAACAAGCAGCTAACTATGGGGAACAGGTTTTTTTCTGGAAGCAAGCCCAGAAGTGCTGTGTCTTGTCCTAACCTTGTCCATTGTTCAGGTATTCAGCTGGAAGCTGAGATTTCCAGAAACTAATTTGTGATTGCCTAGCGCATACGCTCTTAAAACAGCAGTGCTACCTCTGTGGATGTTTAATATTTATAGAATTTGAATGTAATGTCATATGAACAAAAATAGCTCTGAGCCACATGTTCCCCCTCTGCTGTGCTCCGCTTGGAGAAGGAAATCTGGGTAGACACGCTCAGAACTGGCAGGATGAGGGCAGCACCAGCTTCAAGGCAGGCTGTCTGCCTTCAAATGCTGTGAAAACCTTTCTGCGTGAACCCTGTGTAACTGGGTCTCCACAGCAGCCGAGGTTATTTCGGGAGGACAGCATCACCTCGCCAGACGGGCTCCCCTCCGGACTGACGGATTCAGTTCAAGGGAATTGCTGCTGCAGGGAGGCACCGCTAATGGCAAAGAAGCTCTGAAACACAACCAGAAAAAGCACATGTACGTCTGGTAGCTTGAGCAAATATGTATAAGGAGGGCAGACGAAATGACATCAGCCAGCTTAGCTCTCTGATCAGTAATATAAAGCTGTCTCAGTTGTCTTACATTGGCTTTTTTCCTTTGCTTAAGGTACGCAGTGAGGCTAAAAACGCACTCAGGCCCGAACGCCACACCAGAAGACAAACAGCTGGCAGCATTATGGTTAGTAAATCAAGATTTCCTCAAAAGGCTTTTTTTCTGCAGTGAGCCAGTTCTTGAAAATCAGATGCTGGATGCGGCCAGATAGGGTTGTGTTGTCTGTTGAGATTAAGAGAATACTTTCTGCTCCTGGAAGGTCCAGCCCTTGTAGCACTGTACCAGGTCTGCATTCTGTCCCTGTAAATAAGCAATTCATACTTATTGACTGTGACAGGTCAGCTATGGTACGTCAGCGTAATTAATTTTTAAATGCCTGATGGTTTGTTGTTTTTGTGAGTGATGTACTTTTGTACCGATAGCTCAGTAATTTCTTTTGTGGCTGACATTTTAGGCTCAATAATCATAAATTATATTTACCTTATATGAAGGGACATATGAAGGGAGATGCGAAGTGACAATTAAACCCTCCTGGATTGACTTCCAAGTTGAGGTTTCTAGATATATATGCACGCACCTTAGATTCTGTGCAATGGTTGCTGATTGCTAGTAAAATACTAAAATGTTATTAAAATCACATTTTAATGTAATATCTATGTAGTTAATACATAAAACACCTATTACATGGTTACTGATTCTCAGTAAGTGGACAATTACAATCAGCAAGTGTGTTTTTAACATCTATTAACCATCTGTTAAAAATCCGAGTTAAATGCATCTTTAGCCTCCATAAATAAAGAGTCCTAATTAAGCATTTGTGGAAAAAAGAACAAAGTATTCAGAGATGTGATTTATTTGGTGGGGGAGGGGGGGGGAACAACTAAAGAACGGTTAAAAATTATTAAAATAAAATAAAATAAAATAAACCAAAACAAAATAAAATAAAATAAAACAAAATAAAAAAAGCCCTATTACAAAGGATCACTCAGAACTGCCGGAGCGCTTCATCGCGCACCGAACCGCGTCCAAGTTCAGGGAGCCGCCGCATCTGTTTCAGCGGAGGGAAAGGTCAGGGCGAGGGAAAACAGACGGTGCCTTCTCTGGGCCATGAATCGCAATCTCCCCTCGCCGTCTGCCAGCCCGCGGAGGAGCTGACACCATTTGCATCCGTGCTGTACCTGCGAAGGTGACAGAGCCGGAGCGACGGTGGCTGCGTAGCCGCCGCATCCCCCGGTGGCTGCTCCCGCCGCCCGCCGGGCGGGCTTCGAGGCTGCGCCCGCCTCCGCTTCTCCTGGGGAGACACTGGCCTCCAGCGGCCAAAGGCAGAAATTCACCTTCTGCCGTCGGGACTGGAGGCCAAACCGGCTGAGAAACACCAGCTGGGATTTTTGGTTTAGTTTGTCGGGTTTTTTTTCTAATTTGGTGGTTTTGGTGGGGGTTTTTTTAAGAGCGATTTGCTTATTAATTTGAGGGATGGAGTGTTGGGCAGAGAGGAACCTAATGAGGTTCAACAAGGGGAAATGTAGGGACCTCCACCTGGAGAGGAACAACAGCACGCATCAGTATAGGTTAGGGGTAGACCTGCTGGAAGGCAGCCCTGAGGAGATCCTGGTGGACAGTAAGTTAACCATGAGCCAGCAATGTGTCCTTGTTGCTAGGAAAGCTGGTGGCATCCTGGGCTGTATTAAGAAGAAAGCGGCCAGCAGGTCAAGGGAGGTCATCCTCCCCCTTTTTTCACAGAATCACAGAATTGTTGAGGCTGGAAAAGTCCTCTGAGATCATGAAGTCCAGTCTATGACTCAACACCATCACATCGACTAGACCCTGGCACTAAGTGCCACATCCAGCCTCTCCTTAAACACCTCCAGGGACGGCAACTCCACCACTTCCCTGGGCAGTGCATTCCAATGCCTGATCACTCTCTCCATGAGGAAGTGCTTCCTGATATCTAACCTAAACCTTCCCTGGCGAGGCCACATCTGGACTACTGTGCCCAGTTCTGGGCTCCCCAGTTCAAGAGAGAGATGGGGAACTGCTGGAAGGAGTCAAGCAGGAGGGCAACGAAGATGACTGGGGGACTGGAACATCTCTTACGAGGAAAGGTCGAGAGGGCTGGGACTGTTAAGCCTGGAGAAGGGAAGACCGTGAGGAGACTTTATCAATGTCTATAAACATCTAAAGGGTGGGTGTAGGGAGAATGGAGACAGACTCTTTTCAGTAGTGCCCAGTGACGGGACAGGAGGCTATGGGCAGAAACTGGACCACAGCAAGGTTCATCTAAATACAAGGAAGAACTTCTTTACTGTGAGGGTGACAGAGCACTGGAACAGGCTGCCCAGAGAGGTTGTGGAGTCTCCTTCTCTGGAGTCCTTCAAAACCCACCTGGGTGCAATCCTGTGTGATGTGCTCTAGGCCATCCTGCTTTAGCAGGAGAGTTGCACTAGATGATCTCTAGAGGTCCCTTTCAACTCTGATGATTCTGTGATTCTGTTGTTTGCTGAGGTTTCAGCAGGTCCTGGGCGTAGGGGAGATAGGGGAGTGCTCTGCGTTTCCAAACTCAGGACACTTTCTGATGCTTTCTGTTGTCTCCAAGACTAAATACTACTTCTAAAAATAAGGCCTTTGCTGCCAAAGGAAAAAGGAAAACACACCAGATTTTTTTTCTTTGAAAGCTGTGTTACCAAGGGGCAACATCACACTTGCCAGTGAAAAAGGTTGCTGGGAAAAACGTGATGGTGAGTCTTAATTTGGAAAATAGACTGGTGCACCTAAATCCAATAGCAAAGAAAAGAGTTTGTGTGTCCTGAATGCTGATTATCAGTTATTGTGATGTATAATTATAGTTAATAGCTATTACTCTCATTTAATTACATAGCATTAAAGGTGTGCAGCTACTCTCATTTAATTACGTGGCATTAAAGGTGTGCAGCACTTTGCAGACTAATGAAGAGCACGAGGGCAGACAGTTCCAGTATAGCACATGGAGTTTTTCAGCCTACTACTGGCTTCCTCTGGGGAACAAATCAGGCAGATGCTCTAGGAATAGCCTCCAGGCTCCAACACAGTCTGTGTTCTGGTTTCCCACAGAGGAGCTTGGCAAGCGAAATCTGGGCAGGTCTGAGGTTTTGCAGTTTCCCAGATATCTCCAGCTGCTGGCAGAGAACACTGGGTGTACACAAAATACATCCCTTTTAACTCTAGTTTATTACAGGGGCCTCAGGCTGTGTAATAAAGTCTCAGGATAAGACACTCCAAAAGGCTACCTTTGCATTTACAAGGAATTTTAAAAATTACTTTAAAAATGCACATGTTAGATTCCAGGCCTGTAATGGCCTTTCTACGAGAGAGGCCTGTGGTCAAGCGTGCAGACTTCAAGTCAGAGTCAAGGCCTGGGAACCAAAACCTACAAACCCTTTTGAATAGAGTTTGTTCAGTACCTCACTGTTAGCATTTGTCAGGGTGACCTGTCCTGGCTGTAATACCTAGCCTTGCTCATGAATCCGTGGCGAAGTGTGAAGCAGTGTAAACAAAGGGTGATTAAAAACCATAAGCAAGGTGCTATCAGCCTGCCACTCTGTGTTAGTTTAAGAATTTGAGATAATTAATTGGGATTTCTGTTCAGGGGGCACACTTTACCTTCTGCTCTCCCTTTTGTTCTAGTTACCGCTGCCTGGCTCTTCTGTACTGGAGGATGTTCCGACTCAAGAGAGACCATGCGGTCAAGTACTCAAAAGCACTTATTGAGTATTTCAAGGTACATTCTTTATGGCATGTTTTTAAATCAGTATGTCATTATAGGAAATACAGCATCTTAGTAAAACAGTAGCTGTGCTGGGCTTAGTTCTTCCCTTGTGAAGTCAGTAGAGTTTTACCACAGAGTCCCATGGCAACACACAATCTCAAGTCGGTTCTGTTGTCTTCACGAGGGCCCCTCTTTGCAAGATACACACCATGTCCCGTCATGAAGGATGAGAAATTTATTGTACTAAGGAACAGTTATCTTCAGATTGTCAATGGATGGGGCTCTGATCTAGGTAAAGATGTCCGTGCTCATTGCAAGAGGGCTGGACTAGATGACCTTTAAAGGTCCCTTCCGTCCCAAAACTTTCTGTGATTCTGTGATTGTCTGGTGATATCCAGCTCTGTTGCAGATAGGTTTTTCAGATTTTGTTGTAGGAGTCCCCTGCAGGGTTACAGTTCCGACTAGACTACCTGTGAGTTGAAGACTTTGATCTAGATCAGTCTTCAGCGGCAGGGCTTCCATGTAGCAGCGTCGGTAGGGAGGACAGTGCAGCAGGACACAGTCTCACCCAAGGAACTGGCAAACTGGCTGACTTCAGTGGGAGTTGTACAAAAGCATGAGGGGGCAACCAATTCGCCTGCCATGTACTTGGCACAGAACTGCTGGCTTGAGTTTTTATCTACAAACACAAAATTGGCTTTATCTTTCTAATTAAAAAAATAATATGAGCATACAAATGCTTTAAGACAAACTGTTTTGGGAGACCTGAACAACCATTTGTCTTTGAACACGAGGCTCATCTGTGGGAATTTTTTTGCAGAGGGAGGTACCTTGAAATGGAAAACATCCATCCTTTGACATTTCGTTAATAAAAAAAATCAGATACAAGCACAAATGCTCATGACCAGATTCTGAACACATAAAGACAGTGCAGGAAACTCATAGATCCGTTATTGTCAAACTGAAATTGAAGTCACTGTAATTGCTTCTAAAAATTTAGCAATATATATTTCAACACGTTATGTTTCTCTAACAATGACTTGATTTCAGGAGAAAGAAATATGTGCCTATTACTGTACTTTATTCTTCTTTACCAGTTCAGAGAATACCTGCATTAAGAACAGGATGGTCAGGCTCTCAACCATGTAAAATGTCTCCTACTAGCAGGCAGAAACTGTTTCACAGCAAACATGAAATGGACTCACTGTCTGCTATAGCCAAGATGAGCATTTTTTTTGCAGAGCTCCTGCTGATATAATGATAGCGTAGTATCACATTAGAAAATATTCTCACCTTTGAAAGTAAAAATGGAAAAAAAAATCCATTTGCTATAATTTTCTGTGGAAAACAAGCCAATTCTCCGCTCATTTCATATTTGGTATCTAAAAGCTTTCAAAAACAAGTGACGTGAAATGCTGACTGCATTAAGAACTTCCACATATATTATCAATCAAAGAAAGATTTTAAACCTTGTCACACACATTTGCAGGGAAAATTAGACACACTTTTCCTTTAGAAAACTAAAAAAAATGTTATTTAAATTTCCTTTTCAGTATTTTATTTCCATTATAAAAAAAATGTAGTGCAGAAGAGAGTTAAAAAGAAGCCACAGATATTCAGGGGCCAGACACATTTGAGAGCATAAAGAAACCAGGAGAATGGGTGGCAGTAAGCAAAGTGGGGTAAGAGATGGTCCCTTACAACATTACATTCTTTAAAATCCTTACCCCAACCTTTCTGGTGCAGAACTGGGAGGAAGCTGGAGCAATATACCTAAAACATGAGAAAAAAAGGTGTGGACTTTCATATTTTTCTGTCTCCAACTCTGTAAATGAATAACATGTACTCAGTTTCCATTACACTTGAAAGATGAAGGCCAGTAGTTCTGAGACAAAAGAAAAAAAGAAAGGCGAGGCAAGGAAAGGAAAAGAAAGAAGAGAGAAAGAAGAAAGAAACTATTCTGTAAGAGGAGCAAATGCTGAGGAGTCCTAAGCTGGTTCTATTTAGGATGGTAAATGAGAGCTTTCATTTTTTTTTTACTTTAACACCATAGCCCTTCCTGCAAATTAAAAAAAAAAAAAAAAGAAAGAAAGAAAGAAAACCTGTTGAAGGAAGAATCCTCCATGGGACACTCCAAAGCTTATTTTTCATAGAGCTTACCTGGGACGTAGAAGGCCCAAGTGTCAAATTGCAGGAAGAACGCCAGGGCACACACGCTGCTCAAACACAGCATGTGCTGGTGTGCGCCTGGAAGATGTGGGACCACAAGAGGCAGTTCAGAGTACACACCTAAACTGCGAAAAGAAAGTTTTTGAAGAGAGACTCAGGAGATGCGTCCAGCTTACAGCAGAACAGGTTAAGAGAAATTGTGATCATTGTGCATATGGAAACGGAGCTGATAATACTGGGCAACATGCAGTTTTGCTGGTGTTGGACCAACAAAATCCAAAAGCTAGCACTGAAGTTAAAAAATTTCAATCCTGAAACTCTGAAACAGAATCTGTTTTTCTAGCCGTGAGGCCTGCTAAACATTAGAACAGAACACAGGAGAACGAGGAGGATAAATAGTGTCATGGGATTTCTATATGACTAGCTATCCTTTTTAAAAAAGAGTAAAATAAAATAAATTTTAAAAGTAATTCAGCTTCTGCTAAAAGTTCCATGATTGGTGGAAAAGGGAAGATGCAGACTGAGTGTCCTGGGGAATTACTCCTGGCCTTGAAATCCGTGAAGCTCTGAAGCCCCTTGTTTATCATTTTTCCTTTCTAAGCTGTGAGAGACCAGGAGTTTTTGTACTGCTTGTGAACGCATGTAACTCCTGCAGCTTGCAACACCTACATTTAAACAATATCCATAAACAGATCTCAAGCTGCAGGACTCCGCTTGGTCTCCCGTGGTTGTCAAGGAAGGAGGGTTGTCCTCCGGGACACAATTATCTGTATGTACGGTTTCAGGGGAGCATGCGAGGAGGTCACTTTCCTCTGAAGAATCAGAGACTGGCCGTTGCTGAATATGAGGCTGCGGATGGGGTGGACTAGAAAATTTTTGCTTCTTAAACTTCTGTTTTTCATGTCCTTCTTTCTCACAGGCCTAAGATTAAACTTGGTAGTAAATTCCCACCAGCTTTTGCAGGTGGGGATAACCTTACTACCAGAATAATTTTAGCTATTCAGTTTCCATTATTGCACACACATGAATTTCTCCTGCTCTTGTACAAGGTAGCCTCTCCTCAAAAAATGAAACTCTTTAGTCTAAGCAGGGTATACCAGTGAGAGTCTTAATGACTGCAGGAGATCCCAGTAAATGATCTAATCACAGAATCACACAATTGTCGAGGCTGGAAAAGACCTCCAAGATCATCAAGTCCAGCTGGAGAACCTTTCAGCTGGAAAAACAACCAGTCCACAAGGGCAGTCTCTCTGACACTGAGTAGCAGTCGTGAGAGAGGTTCCTGAGCCTGGTGGTGAAAATACCCACCTGAGCTGAAGGAGCTTCAGATTCACATCCCTGTGGTCAGCCAGACTGAACAGACCTGCACAGCCTTGCAGGTCCTAGGGGAATGACATTTGTCTTCAAGGGCAGAAGAGTGGAAGGAAGTCCTTCTGATTTTCTTTTATCACAAGAAATTCCACACTAAACCTCACAAAGAGTTGTGGAAGTACTTTCTTCTGAACTCTCAGAATTTCTGTGAAAAGAGTCAGTAACAACTAATATGTTTTCCTAATCAATTCCCATCCCAGGATGTTTAATAGACTGTGATCTGAGTCTGTGCTGCAGTACTGCTTCGTCACAGCACCTAACTAGACTGAGTTTATTGCATCATGGGACTCGAATCCTTCTATATGCACAATATTTTCTTCACATTTCCTTACTGTTTTACTATTTAATGTTCTTAATTTTGTAGCCTTATATAAACTATATGCATTATGAATTACTTTTTCCTTCACAGAATTCATCAAAAGCTGCCCAGAACCCATCTCCTTGGGGTGCCAGTGGAAAGTAAGTCACACAGAAACTTAACATCAGACTGGTGGTCTGAAATTGTATTTTTTAAACCTGCAGTATGTTCTGATATTCTTGTGCTTTTAATCCCAACACCTTTTAAATAACTGCACTAATGTCTGTTTCCAGGAGCACAGGAACTCCATCGCCCATGTCCCCTAGCCCTTCTCCAGTCAGCTCTGTAGGATCCCAGGGGAGCACAGGGGCCCCTTCCCCATCTCCTATCATCAGCATCCCGCAGCGCATTCATCAGATGGCCGCCAACCACGTCAGCATCACCAACAGCATCCTGCACAGCTACGACTACTGGGAGATGGCTGACAACCTGGCCAAGGAAAACAGAGGTGAGCGAGTCAAGGCAATGGACTGTTCTAAAAAAACGGCCACATGGTTTTGATCGGGAAAATCACTATCCTGATAGGAATCCCGTCTGCAAAGTAGGACTGCAGAGGTGATTTCTTTCTTGAGTTTGCTCCTAGTCCATTCCAAAACGACCCAAAAAAGGCAATTTTGATGTCTGTCTCGCTCAGAAGCATCTCATTTTTTTCTTTGTTTGGCTGGTCAGGCCTGGTGACAGACAGGTCACAGACATAGCTGTGAGTAGCATTCACTGCCATCTGTGTCACTCTGGAGAGAAAGGTTTGTGAGGCACAGCAGCTTCCTGCTGTTGTAGAGCTCAATGGGATGCATTTAGCCAGACCATGTCAGAAAGCAGGAGCAGGCTTCCTTTCTGCAGAAGGAATGATGAGCCCCTATAGCCCTCCCCCAATCCAAGCAGACACAGATGGGAACAAGCTGCCTCGCTCCCCCTTCAGAGCAAACTTCTCTCAGCTGAACTGAGAGAAGGTTTCCGTGAGCAAGTGCCTCTGCATCTGACTCGATGGTAAAGTTTTCCTTGGTTTTCAGGCGAATTTATGTATTTAAGGCAGGGGTGTGAGCAGGATTCAAATAAAAATGAGGACACCTAAGCATAGGTGTGAGTTGGGGGGCTAATCCCCCATTGCAGGCAATGGAGCTTTGTTCACTATAAATAGCAGAGCTCAGAGAGCTGTTCAGTTCACCCTGAAGGGGGGACAGGAGTACAATTCAGTCACCAAGCCATAGCTGCCAAATGCCATTTGAGGTACCCTTACTTGCATTGCCACTCTAGAAATCTCCTATACATCCTGTGTTAGATCTGCCAGTCCAGGCTATATGTGTCAACTGCGTGAAAGCATCTCAAATGGGTACTCCATGCCCCTAAGTAGGCACCTTATTAAATCTCTAGTGGCTAGTTAGCCAAATTACTCTTTAGGCTGAGTTTGCTATATTGTACAGGCCTCTATTTCTCCGTTGTGGCAGCTCAAATATCTATCATATGTATAGATAGATACTTGCATGTAGACTTTTTGATTTAGCTGTCCTTAATCTCAGAATAAATCTTGCCCAGCGTCTGTTTGCTTTATCAAGACTCAGTGGAAATTAATGAAAAGCAAAGCTGAAGAACTCACTGTTTTGTTCTTTAAAAAGAAAATTGTTGTGCATCAGCCTGTAACATTATGAACCACAGGGCTTTAAAATTAATCTCACCAGCACTAAACTTTCATTCCCGTGAAACGTTCAGCTCGACTCAATTTGCAAGAGAATAAAATCTATTAAAGGGTGACAAGTAGCAAATACAGCTTTGCTCTTCTGTTGCTGAATCTTTTTTTTCCCCTGTAGATTTTTTCAACGACTTGGATGCATTGATGGGACCTATCACCTTGCACAGCAGTATGGAGCATTTAGTTCAGTACACTCAGCAAGGACTTCACTGGGTGCGGAACAGCGCTCACTTGTCATAATGACTGTGTGCCATTCACGTGGACAGTATACCTTTCATGGATAATTCAGTTATTCTGGACACTGTGCTACAGAAATAAGTCAACCACAGCATTGATCCAAACAAAGGTGAATATTTCTTCAATATTGATCACATTTTTTCTGAGTGTAGACATGTATGTGTGCATATGTACAATATACGATGATGTCTCTTCAGAACGAATTGTTCTGTACTGCTCTCCAAACATTTTCTTACACTAGAAATACTAGAAAGAACTGATCTTAATGCACAAAACTTACCCTTTCTGTTCTTGTGCCGAAAAACTCAGAAACCAAAATCTCATGGGTTGGTTGAGCCAAGTGCAATAAGCACAGATCCCTATTCAGGAAAGCTCTCAATAGATTCTTAACTTTAAGCTTGTACTGAAATCCCAATGACTTCAGCAGAGCTTAAGCACATACACAAGGGCTTTCCTGAACTGGAATGAATGAGGGCAAATCATAGTCATGGAGAAATTTTACTGCGGGCGTGGACACGTCGATATCAATGTGCCACCTACCTGTTACCGCCCCACTGGGGCACACGGAGGAGTTGTGTAGTCTGCATCAAGTTGGAGAAAGACGGCATTCCTTCACGTGCAATAAGTTTCAACAAATTGCATGCATTTTTTATCTCCTGTCTTTTTTGAATAACTTTACCTCTTGTTCCCGCTCCTCACCAACAGCGTAAGCTACAGTATCCCGCAAAAAGCTAATAGCAACAATTTAGAAGAGATGGTGGAAAATTGCGTTCTGTTACTGACAGTAAATAGATAAATGAAAAAATATGGCAAACTGCAATCCACTTGGTAAAGAAAATGTGTTAATTTCGGCTGCGTACACACTGAGAGACAGGTATCTCTAACAGTTGTTGGTTTTGCATGGGAAGCCTTCATCCCACAGATTGTGACTTTTGCATCGTTTTCATCTAGCAGAAGCTTGCAGCATTTTCTTCTAGGCTGTATGGGAGCATTACATGCAATTTCCTTTATCTGGGAAGCCGAGTTTGCTGTTCATCAGGCTAAGAACTGTTTCCTATCATAATCCTCTCACTCTTCATGCATAATCCTCAGCTAGGCTTTAACGTTACTTGATTTATAGGATGTTTTCAGTTCCTGTTGACAGGCTGTGTTTTTCATGCCAGAAGAATTAATTCCACAATAACTGGAGTTTAATTTGGGTCAGCTGAGGTCAAGGCCAGGGCAAATCAACTATGCTTGCATTCAGTGCATTTTTGCTCATTTTCAGTGGCTTTCACACATTTAGTTTTATCTTTCTGTAACAGAAATACCATTTTTTCTTTTTGTAATCAGATTTACAGGCTTTACTCAAGTCAGCAGCTCCAGTGACTTTCGACGGACTGTTCTTGTCCAAGTCACTGGTTGGACTCTTTGATTGTTGTCTTCTAATCTAATTTATTTATACAATAAAAAAATATGAGTACAGAAGACTCTTTTAATAGAAGATACAAGTAGAAGTAGCCACTGATATCAATGGTTGATTGGCTGGTCCTTGCAGCTTTTTTTTCCTCCCCCATTTTTGAAGAGCTGCATTTTGGAAAAAAAAAAAAAAAGATAGCAAACAACATGGCATGTTCTCTCAGTACATCATCTTTGGGAACACAGGCTGTGTATACCCTGTGGTAAAGAGTGGGCTTGAGAGCACACTGGACCCCACATACCTGCATTTTTTTGTCACGGCTGCTTACCATACCTCCAGCTATTGCTCAAGTTCAGAGCATTCACACCGACCTTTGAAGCAGCTCAGTGGGGGAGCTACCAAGGAACTGCTCAGCTCAAAGTCATCCTGAGCCCGTATTTATGTGCCCATCAGTGCTCAGATACTTCCCTCCCAAGAGCAGTCCTGAGGTCAGGCTGTGCTTGTCTCTTAGTACGGACTTGAGTGTTCAGTGTGGCTGGCTTTAAGAGCGAACATGGACCTGCCTTTAAATGACAAAATACGCATCCTCCAAGTCCTCCAGTCACTCTTAACTCTATCTGTTACCCACCCCAGAAGGAACGCAGCTTGTTTGGTCACAAGTATTGTGGAGAAATTGATCGGTGCCTTTCTGTTTATCACTTGCCTGATCTCCAGCTGTGGAAGTCTGTCGTGATTTACTAGACTAGTAGCAACAGATTCTGTCGGCTGCTTCGATGACATTTGAAGGTACTGTGGGATTTCTCCTCAGATCAGGAAAGTGAAATTCCAGTTAGATTAGCTTCTGTTTCTTTGACAGTGCCTATGATGTTTATCTTCAGATAAGTTTGGGGGTTTGGGAGCCCTGACTGCTATTTAATGTTGAGACATTTTAGAAGTGACATATATTACTTGCCTTAAATGGAGTTGAGTTTTATTGCACATGTGGCATTTGAGTTTAAAATATGGAACTTTTAAGCATGTTTATTTTACTAAGATTGGGATATTTTTCTTAATCACGCTGAACTCTTTGTATGGATGTAATATGTCAAGAAACTTCAAAGAAATGCAAGAATTGATGCTGTTCTGTTGTAACATTTCCAAGTACTAAGGATCTCTTGTAGATGATTGTCTTTTCTTGTGCATTGTTGTTATATTGAATTAGTCCAGCTAAAACACCCACTGCTTCCATGGAAGAACACAGTTTTTTAGTTTTTGTGCTGGCATCATCTGTGTTGTCTGATGAGCACACTGAGCCTTAACTTCTGGTAGTGTAACAGGATGAAAGAGCAGCCATTTAAACCAGCTAGGCATAGAAATGGATTAGAGGTTTTGGCCTTCTCTCCATAGGGTTTCTTGCAGCTACTCTATTTTGGTGAGGCTATTTAGAATATTCTTTTGTGCAAACTATTTGCTATATACAGTTGCTGCTGTTTAGATGATTGAATGCAGCATGGGGACAATGAGTACTTCGTTTCGTCTTCTTAGGACCTGATCGAGAAAAGTGCATGTGGCTTTTAGGTTTGGTCTGGTTAAGCATATGCTCCACCTTAAGGACCTGAAGAGTCTTAGGCACTTCACCATGAGACAAAGGTGCTCTGCATGTTCTGAATTGGACCAGAGGAGAGTCTTCTTCTCTGGGGTTCCACGAAAGACACTGACTTGTTCTAATTTGTTGTAGAAGTCCAGGAACATGCAGGCTTCTTTACACCGTAGCAAGGTTCAGGTTCATTTGGGGAAAGAAAGAAGTCATGCTGTACAAATCCATAAAGATTATACCTGGAAGGAGAGGTTTTCTTAAACCTTAAAGCTTCTGAATCAGTCAGGATTGGTAAAGCAATGGGAATGGATTCAAAGGAACCACGTATTGCAGGTGAATGCAACAAATACAGAGCAGCCTATAGGATCCTCACAGACAGCAAGATCATACAGACCCCTTGGCCTTAATCCTTTATAATACTCACTGGTGGCATGAGTGACAGGTAAGAAAAAAGCATATGCACAGGCTGAAGTGTGGCCGAAAGCCAAATAGCCCTGTTGCATGGCAGAATACCCCAACCCCTTGTTTCCCTATTTCTTTTATCCAAATATCACAGGGATCCAAAGGAAGAGATTGTAGTGAACAGAGGACCTTAGGTAAAGTCGGTTAAGAAGATCAGGCCCTAAGTGTAGATACAAACACATATGTATATACTGTAAATCTAAATAGTAATAAAAGTCACTCAGCATGAAGGATTTTACTAGTGCCTACCATTGATCATCAAGTACTCATCACTGAGCAGCCGTATCACCTCAGAAGTGCAGTAGCTGTTATCAAAATAATTTGTGTAGCTAATTAATTTATAAGAAATGCACTTTTGGGACTGTGCCATAGTATCTCTTTTGTAATACAAATGTTCAACCATTTTTCGTGGCTACTGATTCAGATCTACACCGCTGAAATGTCAGGATATCTTTTTTCCCTAGATGAGGACATACTTAGACCTGGCTAATCTGTGCTTAATTTATCTACCCAAGAGACTTTAGTAGTCACCGGCCTTAACGCATGTACAGTATATACTATTCACTGACTTAGTTGTAGGTTTTAATCCAAACGAAATCGGAATTTGTGAAATTACTTGGATTAGCAGCATCTGCCTCAGACATCCTGCAGATGTGACATTAAATGATTCATGATTTTAAGCAGGAAAGGTTGAATTTTATGTAAATAACAGTGGATGAATCCCTTGGCCTTTTTACAAGAAGATTTTTTTTTAAATTAGAAGATTGTCGAAGCAATAGGTTTTTTAACTGTCCTAAATTTTCTGGAGGGTCATGGGTTCATGGTAAAAGCTATATTAAGAACATCTCCTTCTGTAGTACGCCCTGCCTTTACATAATCCTCTTAATGCTTAATATGTCAGAAAGAAATGTTTCCTTTTCACAGCGATAGCAACATTTCCCTCCCCCATTAAGGGAGAATCCTCAAGCTAAAGAATAAAATCTCCTGGCACAATAGAAATACAAACAATGCCTGAAGAATATGGACTTGTTAAGATAACAATAGAAGTTTGGCTGGTGCAGCCCTAACATGCCTCTCATTTTGGTATCTTTTTGTTTGCATTTGCATCACATATTTTAACTCATTGTGTTTGAAACTAGAGAACTAGTCTGATTTTCATGTCTTAAAAGGGACTGGTAGGTCTGATCACTATCGTAATTGTTACACTAGCTGTGCACCGAGGGCTGGGAAGGCATGTCAGTGTAGATAAATTTGTCAGAGTGCATTCAGAAAAGCATCTGGATGATCTCACATCTGTCTCAAAAACTGGAGAATGGTGTCGCTCACCCAATATTGTCAACATGAAGCTTTGGCTACTGTAATGTCTCTCGTAAAGCTGCCCATTTTTCTCAATAAGACCAAGACTCCATTTCCAACGCTACTGGTTGCTGTGCTGCAAATTGTTCTGAAGGTTAGTTAACAATCTGGGAAAGTCGCTTTAGGCCCTGTTTGTGCTTACCTCACTAAAACCACACAGAGGAAAAACACCAAGATTTGGAGAACGCTGAGGTTCCGTCATTATTTCAAAACACTTTGATTTTCCTCAGTGAGATGGGTGGGATTCAGCTGAGGGTCTTTCTTCAAGTAGTACCTCTTGCACTTCCAGCAAGGCTCCCTCTCTCTTCGGATCTGTGTAGCTTGCATCTCACATGCTGTAGCTCAAATCCCAGCCTCGTCCCTGCTGCCCTTGAAGGACACCAGAGGGTCCAAGGAAAACAACAGGATGACGAAAAAAAAGGGGATTTCCTCTGTCCCAAGGCACATATTCATTTTTGGGAGTGAATACAGAGAACAGTGTGGATCATAAGGCACTCAGGTCTCATGTTTCTCATATGTACTAACACAGGGATACTTAACACTTATCTGCCTCATAGGGCTTTATGAGAATTAATTAGTGTTTGCAAATCACTTTGTATCCTCAGAAGGAAAGTGCTGTAGAAGAGCTGTGGAAAAAACCGCTAAGTACAGTGGATGAATTTCACCCCTGAGTCCAGAGCTACAAGACCCTCAAAATCCTTAAATACCATGTAAGCTCTCAATGTAAGCACCAGAGTATATAAAACTTGTGCTTAGCGCTGAGGGGAGTCACAGTGTAGGTGAAATTGCCATTCCCAGAGTATCTATAACTTTGATCCTGGCGGAAAGCAAGAATCACAACAGTACATAATGGGACAAACAGTGTAGGTTAAGCAAGTGGTATGTAGCCATTCTTAGAATTTCAAATCTTTTTATGTCTTTGAGTCACTTTGTATTCCCATGAAAGAAATTTGCCTCCCCAGTTGTACCAAGTGTGTTTCTCATAACAGGCTGAGAAGCATTCAAATCATTTGTTATTCCAAATCCACCCTCAAATAACTTCAAATCAACAGAAATTTTCTTTTAGAATGGTGCATTGCAGAGAGGAATAGTCTCTTAATGAAACATTTTTTAAAAAAAAGGCTCTCTCATAACAAAATGTGTCTGTTTGTTATGCACGTTACCAGTAACTGCACCGGGAATTCAGAGATGCTGAGAGGATGACGTTCAGGGAGTTACCCTCCCAAACCACACCATTGGCAGCCGGCATCCCAGGGTCAAACTCCTAGCACTGTTCTGACACATTACCTTTAGAAATCATCAATAAAGCATTTCGCCAAGGACTGAACCCCAGACAAATCAACAAAGTGTTCCTATTGCTGTTCATGTTATTCAGGCAATACTAACAAATACTTCCTTCATTAGCACTCGTTATCCTTTTCTCCTCTACTTGGCATTCTTAGGTATGGAATTCTCACCCTGACAAGAGACGTGAAAAGAAACACTTCCTGCAGGAACAAGCTAAACGCAGGTAACATTTACCAAAGGACAGGCCCTTCTTAGTCTTTTTCTCACTTCCATTTTGGAAAATATTTGTATTGAAAAAGGATAACTTAATTTGTAGTTTAGATTTATCACAGAACTAGAGCATGAGAGAATGTTTTGGGGTGGAAGGGACCTTTAAAGGTCATCTAGACCAACCACCCTGCAGTGAGCAGGGACATCTTCAACTAGATCAGGTTGTTCAAAGCCCCACCCAGCCTGACCTTGGACACTTCCAGGGAGGGTGCATCCACAGCTTCTCTGGGCAACCTGTTCCAATATCTCACCCTCATCGTAAACAGTGTCTTCCTTGTGTCTGATCTAAATCTACCCTCTGTCAGTTGGAAACTGTTCTATCTTGTCATATGACTACAGGCCTTCGTAAAAAGTCTTTCTCTGTCTTTCTTGTAAGTTGCCTTTAACTACTGAAAGGCTGCTATAAGGTCTTCCTGGAACCTTTTCTTCTCCAGGCCAAACAACCCCAACTCTCTCAGCCTGTCTTCATAGAAGAGGTGGTCCAGCCCCATAATCATCTCTGTGGCCCTCCTCTGGACCTGCTGCAACAGGTTCATGTCCTTTTTGTACTGGCCCTCCAGAGCTGAACACAGCACTGCAGGTGGGGTCTCACCAGAGCAGAGTAGAGGGGCAGAATCCCCTCCCTTGACCTGCTGGCCACACTTCTCTTGATGCAGCCCAGGATGCAGTTGGCCTTCTGGGCTGCAAGTGCACATCGCTGGCTCACGTCCAGCTTTTCATTCATAAGTACCCCCAAGTCCTTCTCTGCAGAGCTGCTCTCTGTCAGTGCATGCCCTGTCTGTATTGATATTGGGGCTTGGTCCAACCTTTCGCTTGGCCGTTTTGAACCTCTTGAGGTTCACACCTATCCTCTCTTCAAGTCTGTCAAGGTCTCTCTGGATGCTAAGGTCCCTTTGAAGGTCTGCCTTCACCCATGACAAACAAGACCATCTTCCATTTGCATGAAATGCTGTATGGGAAGGAAAGGGGCTTCTGGCTTTCCCAGCAAGTCACACATAGGTACTCATGATCAGTACAATAATTCATTTTTATCTCCCCCAGCCTTTTCTTTTGCCTTCCTGGTCCCACAGTTGGCTCTCTCTGCAGTTCTAGACACTTTCTTCCTCAACTTCATCTCCCAGCCTGGGCTTGTGACATACAGAACAAGGTAGAATGGAAGTTACTGGAAACAAGATAGAGGGCAGTGCAGAGCTGCTCTGAGCAGCTCAGAACCTTTTGGCTTTCTTCTTGTTCCCATGCCACCTTTGACATTAGCACCCACCTTCTCCCATTATTCCTAGCAAGAGAGTTCAGTTTCCTCCTGAGGAAGAGACAGTGAGTGTCGCTGACTCTGTGCATAACTTCTGAGCAGCCATTCTTCTCTGCATCAGAAGGCAAATGGGAGAGACCAGTAGTCTGGAGACCGAAAGCCCTTAGTGCTCATGACTCAAATACCCCATGGTAAACTGCAACGTAGCTGGAGGGGTTACAGCAGCATCTCCTGGCCCAGCAGCATTACTTGATGTTGTGTAACTGATCTGCTTGAGCATTGCTGTTCTATGGCCCTTCAGTGGAACCAGCAGGAACTGGTGGTCTCCCACCCATGCAAGGACCGTTTTTAGGCCATCGAGGACACAGGATCAGCTTTGTAGCAAGTTAAATGGTGTTAAATAGCAAGAGAAGGTGGAATAGGAGAGGAAAAGGTCCTGATTTAAACACGGAAGTTGGGATCATCTTGTACTGAAGGTCTAAAATAAACATGATGAATCATGCCCTTAAAGTGCTTGTTTCTGTCCGCTGGCTACAAAGAGAATTTAGGTGAATAGCTCAGATACAGAGGAGCTATAAATTCCACCCCAAGTTTACAATCATACCCGTTGCTAATGAGAGTGCCTGCTGAAATTGGTAAATATCTTAGGATGCACTGATGCAGGATTGGGGCTGAGATCACATTGGGAGGGAACAGATACACAGGAAAATAGGTAAGCGATAAATACAGTTATTTCTGAGATGTTTAAAGCATAGATGTTAGACTTGGATCATCTCTTGCCCACTCTGTAATTCACTGGGTCCAAACCCAAAGAAGTAAATAGTTCCTTGAGGACTGAATGTGCACCTTTCTTCCATTAAGATTACTGGAATATGAGGACCGTATATTTTACAGTTTACTAAACACTCGCAGGCACTTTTTCCATATGTTATCTGGGAGTAGAGCTGGCTTCCTTTAAGTAGAAGGAACAGTTTTTCTTTAGAGAGTGAAAGAGATGAGATTGGCCGTGAACCCACATGAGGCCACTATTACTGGTTTTTTAACGGAGATTCAAGAGCATTTTCCAATTCATTACACAAAAAAAGGCACTTTTATCCATGATGAACAGGCTGTAGGCCACCCAGGGCCAGCCGCAGACCAGCAGTCCCGTAACAACTCCTAGGACACGGCCACCAGCATCCCTTGCTGCCGATGGAGGCAGAAAGGGCGGCGTTGTGTTGAGAGCTTCAGAGCAGCCAGACTGAGGAGCGCTGGCGGTGACGTTGGCAGGCTGCCTCTTTCCATGGATGGCAACAGGAGGGGCAGGAGCTGAGGCAGAGGAGCCAGGCAGCATGAGGGCTCTTCACCAGGCAGCCCTAGGCTGATTCCTTGTCCTCCTGTGGAGGGAGGTTGCTCTGTGTATGGCAGATGAAGATGATAACTGGTGTCACGAATCACAGCTGTACACACACTTACTGCTCACAGCAACTCCCTGCCTTCCTGGGCATATTATTAATGGAAACCTGGACTGCGGTGTTGTCCGCTGACCAGGGCCATGTTGCGGTAGGCATCCTACAGAGACTCTCTTCCATGGAGTTGCCACCACACAGAAGCCAAAATCAAACCACATTGAGGGAAACAAACGGGTGGGGAAGACAACCCAGGGTGGCCAAAACAACAGGTTGCTTAAATTTGCCATTACTTCTCCAGCCAGTTGCAATAATCGCAGTAGTCCTCATTCCCTCTCCATTTCCTAGTGGCTGAAGAGGCAACTCGGTGGTCCCAGGGTGGGGTCCAGCCACCAACCATCCTCCTGACGGGCAAGCTGGCAGTGGAGGTGGTGCACAGCAGGATACTGGCACATCACAGTTCTTCTCCACATCCCTTTTCACACAGTGAGCTTCTAAGTGAGGGTCCCCAGCCAGATGAGGTACACAAAAATCAGCTTTTTTTATTTTTGTAATAGACTGCAGAGATTCATTTCCATATTTCACTTATAGCAACAAACGTCAGCAGATTTTTAGTAAAATTACTCGAGTCAGGATGGCTTTATTTGCATCTTGTAAAATTTTACTCATGTTTCTCTCTGAGGGCGTGCTACTCGAGGCCTCCCCCACGCAGCCAAAGTTATAGCAGTTTATCTTTCCATTGGCCATAATCCCACAATACGTCCCCTCATACAGTAGGCAAAATTGTTTACACAGGTTAATAAATGGAGTATTCTGTATAGTAATTTATGCTGTAAAGTATGTACATATATCACGGTAGCAGTCATAAATGCTTTAAACTGCCTTATTTATTAGCTCGGTTAGCATTTCCCTCCTTGCTCCAGAATATTTTAAATTATTTTTATCTTTTGCATTAGGTATTTTTTTATTTACTGCATTTTGACCCAATTATTGACCAAAAAAAATTTCCTCTTTACAGTAAATAGATATCTAAAATTAGAGTAGAAATAGAAAATTCACTGCCCATGCAACTAATATAGCTCTGATTATGATTAAAAATAAGTATGGTATGCTCTTATCTGTGTATCATAGTAGATGCCAGGAGTCATATTCCACTTGTGATCAATACAATCAAGAGCTTTAGAAACTCTCACTTGTTTCATTCTTCCATTGTGAGACAAAAAAAATAATTAACTACTTAATCTAAAATGTTCCCTGTGAGAGCCCTGGTCTTATTCCTCCCTCAGGCAAAACTCACATTGGCTTCAGTGGGAGCTTTACCTAAGTAAAAGTACAACACAGGGACATTACAAAAATAGATATATCACATATGAACAGTACTTGTGCTTTGTAGTCATACCTTTTCTCTTTAGTAAGAAACATAGGGTAAACGCTATGTCTGTAATGCTCCCCTGTCTCGCTCCTTCCTTTTTGCTGTACGAGTAAAAAATAGAGATTCAGAAACAATTGTATTTGTTCCGTTTGCTCAAGCAAAATAGAAATCTTTTGGGGATCAGTTCCAAATTGAACTAGAAAATGCAAGAAAATTTTTCTTTTCTTTGTTTTCCTGTTAAATTATGTTACACAATTAAACAGGTTTGTGTGTACAAAGGCAATGAAATTATTAATGAATTATTTTACTGTTTGGAGATTTTGCTATGTCCACAGTTCATACAAAACTCATGTAGCACAGTTTCTGGGATGGTGAAAAATCCTACTGTAATGTAACAGAATGAGCCTTAAGGATTTGTAAGAATAAGCACTTTTATATTAAAAAGCAAATATTAATTCATCAGTAAGATTACTTTTTTAATGTGACAATAAACCATGAAATCAACATCCTTCTGTCTCAATTATGCCTCATCTGTCTCTTTCTTAAACCTTTTTCTGAGGGAAGAAAATTGCTGGGTTTTGCGTTACGGCTTTTGGGTGCCATCGCTCCTGCCTAGGCCACCTGCACTTCTCCACCCTTCCTTCACGGGTGAGCTCATCTGAAACCTTTGTACAAGGAAGGAGAAAAGGCTCGTTCGTCAAAAAAGATTTCATTAACACAGCACTGGGTTTAACTGGGGTGTCTGACAGAACCGAAGCGGTGAAAAGAGACAGCTCTTCTGGGTAGAGGAGAACAGAGTCACTGCTACATTTTAGCAAGGCACGGGCTGAGCACATAACCAATCCAAACTTTTCTTTATTTACATGTAGAAGACAAGCCCCTGTACCTTCAGACCACTAAGGTCTGTAAGAAGTGCCAAGAGCAACATGATCTCCGCAGTTGTGGAGCAGCAGTTCACAATCTATAGGCCAGTATTATGGTAAACCACAAGAAATACAAGTACCAAGTCGCTCTCCATCCTACCTTCCCCTGTCCACACACAAGCACCACTGTTCACCAGTTATGTCTTAATTCCTATAGCTTCTGCCCACACAGGTTTGCCATCTCTCAGAAATACTTATCCCAGCATGCTTTTTCGGACCAAAACCTAAATGCTGCACTTTTAACATGAGTTCTCCTCTGCTTGATCAATACCTGTGGAGTCAGGAGCTGGGTGTTTTCCTACTTCTTACCTAGGAAATAACGCTTTCCCAAGCATAATCTGACAGCTGGGGCAGGTACTGGCTAAAATCTCAGGGACAGGCCAGAAGAAATGATCTTCTCAAAAAATAGTCTGACTTTTATGACTCGCCGCCACACATGAACATGTATGTGCCTTTAACGGGCTGTAACCATTGCATATTGAAACACACTGATAGAGAGCTCTTGCTACTGAGGGCGAGGAATGTGTTTCAGGAACAAGCTCTGGCTTATGACTTGCCATGATTCATGATGACCTGACACAAGTCATCGCTGCTCCCTGTCACTGCCAGGAGTGTCCTCTCGGGACAGGAGAACAGGCAATGAATGGTCTCCCCAGGTACTGCCATCATTGAAGGATGGAGACAGCTTCCCCATGCACTGCCTGAGCAGCTGAGGAGCTGACATACCATGCATCAGGGGGACAGTTATGTGTAGCTGTGCTTCTGAGACCACTGAGGCTCAGAACAAGCCCACCATTATCTCCCACGCCAGTGCCGATGCAGTCCTACACACCACACACAGCTCCATGAACTTCAGCAGGGTTGGACCTGCTTGCTTTGGCACTGCCTCTCTCACTGAATGTCTCAGCAATGTGCTGGTAATCCTGCAAAATATTCTTGCAAAATTATACTTCCTAACTTACTCCTCGAAAACCTTCTCTTCTCAGCATAATTCAAGGTCAGGAAAGAAATCAGGCACCACCGAGCTGAAGACCTGGAGGGCCCATTAGGTTGATCTAGTCTTACTTCCCAGGAAAACACAGGCCATAACATTTCATCAAGGGATTCCTTTATGAAAGGCTAATAAGTGATGAAGAGAAGCCTAACCTTTTATCAGGGCACCTGATCTTTACTTGAAGACAGAGCAATGAAGAATTTACCGCAGCTCTTGGCCTACTATTTGCTAAAAATTCTGCCCCAGGGTTTCACTTTGAATGGTATCAAAGCCAACTGCAAAGCCAAACAGAAAAAAAAGGCAACTCAAAACTTGAAGGTGGAATATGTGTACTGACAGAAAAGGAAAAAAAGTAATATGAGGAAGCTTTGCATTTTGGAGGAGTTTCTGCTCTTAATTTGAGGAAAGTATGTATAGACAGTAGTATTTGCTATTCTGAAATAGAATAGGCTGTGATTTTGTTCACTAGACATAGAATCAAAGAATCATAGAAAGTTAGGGGTTGGAAGGGACCTCAAAAGATCATCTAGTCCAATCCCCCTGCCAGAGCAGGATCCCCTGGGACAGGTCACACCGGAACACGTCCAGGTGGGTTTTGAAAGTCTCCAGAGAAGGAGACTCCACAACCTCTCTGGGCAGCCTGTGCCAGTGCTCCATCACCCTCACAGTAAAGAAATTTCTCCTCATGTTGAGGTGGAACTTCCTATGCTCTAACTTAAACCCATCATTCCTTGTTCTATTACTGGGCATCACTGAGAAGAGATTGTCTCCTTCCCCTTGACACCCATCCCTCAGATATTTATATACGTTAATAAGGTCCCCTCAGATATCTCCTTTCAAGGCTAAACAGCCCCAGTTCTCTCAGTCACAGGAGAGATGTTCAAGTCCCTTTAGCATCCTCGTAGCTCTCCGTTGGACTCTCTCCAGTAGATCCTTGTCTCTCTTGAACTGGGGAGCCCAAAACGGGACACAGTATTCCAGGTGTGGTCTCACCAGGGCAGAGTGGAGGGGGAGAAGAACCTCCCTAGACCTGCTGGACACACTTTTCTTAATGTGCCCCAGGATCCCATTGGCCCTCTTGGCTGCAAGGGCACATTGCTGTCCCGTAGACAACTTACTGTCCACTAGGACTCAAAGGTCTTTCTCCACGGGGCTGCTTTCCAGCAGAACGTCCTCTAATCTGTACTGGTGCCTGGTGTTATTACTCCCCAGGTGCAGGACTCTACACTTGTCCTTGTTGAACTTTGTTGAACTGACATGCAAGCCCACAGACAAAATACAAAAAGAAACATTGCAACAAGTAGTACTGAAATTCAGACACTGCTTTGGTCCTTTCGCATTTGTGTCAAGCTCACATTGATAATAATGTGACTCTCATGTTTTCTTTAATTTAAGAGTAAGAACCATCTACATGCATGGATGCTACTTAAAATGAAACACAGGCTACTCAACTGTCTGGATATGGATTATTAGCCTCAAATCTCCTGTACTATAAGGAACTACAGATCAATAGAGATGCAGTTATAGTCTCTCCTAGGATCGTTTATGCAACTCCTGATGGTGTGAGTTTCTACTGATTTGATTTTCTGCGATCATTTTTCAAACAACAGTATTACAAATAAGCTATAAGAAACCAAGGTTACGTATGTCAAGAACTATGACTTGATAGCACCTATGTCTACATGTAGCTTAAAATAATGGAAGATCCAATCCTACATATACAGATCTCCCTTTTTCTTTTCTTTTTTTTCCCCCTGTTCCACAGATAAGAATTTCTCAGAATTTCCTATGGACAGTTTATGATTTACAAATCCCTCCAGGAAAAGCAGAGAAAATGGACACTAAGCACAGGAAGTATACCCAATTTGAAAAGCAGCTGGGGAAAGGGTACCCATCTTTGAATGATTGCCTTGACAGCTATCCCCAGCCCTCTCACTGCTAACATGCTTCTCAAAAAGTACTAAAAGCAGGCTTTTGCAGCCATGGCTAGTTAAGGGCTTAAATATTGTAACAAAACACATCATTGTGGGTGCCTGGCTCCAGAGTAGAAAACCTTGTGTTAGACCCCAGGCCACTCTGTACACTATGTGGAGGGATCTGGATGACTTGGATGAACCTTCATTTGAGGAAAGAGCTTCTGGATCCAGACAAGTAGCAGTGCCTGAGCAAAGCAATAACCCTCAGTCCCTTCTAAAGCATCAGCACCTGAAGCAGGGCCCCCAGACAACCCCTTCCACCCGGGTGGATCTAGGCAAAGTATGTTCCTATAGGCATTCTTCAGGGTACTGACAAAACATTTTCGGAAATGAGTGAGCCAAGAGGCAATAGTTCCAGTATTTTTTTAATTTTTTGCAGGTCACTATAGCGAGTTATTTATTATAACCTGGAAGCAAGCCTTTCTTAACATAAATCGGCCCTCTCTCAGGAAGAGACACTACTAAGCTGCACATTGTGACCAAGTACTTATTTGTAGTTGGTGTTTGAAAAAATTACTAAAGAAAATCAAATCAGTAGAAACTCACACTCCCAAAACAGACTCTACAATCCCAGCATGAGCCAGAGAGCACCCTCTGCCAAGGGCCTGGGACACATACCACCACAGTATCTGTGCTCCATCCTTACGTCCACTCTTGAGCATCCCTTTCTGGCAGCACTCGGAAAAAATTCTTACTGGCACCCTAAATTCACTGATAAATTGAAAAGAGAGGAAGTTAAGAGTGATAAAAGTTCTTTAAACTTCGAGGACACAAAACAATAAACAAGGTGTTGTCTATTTTGGCAAATGCCTGCAACCTGGTCAATCTGGACTCAGTGGATTGTTTTTATAGCTCTCTTCATGGTGCTGCACAGAGTAAAAGCTTTGAAAAGGTTTAGATGGACCAGACATAATTTGTTCTTGCTTCATCAGAACATAAATTTTGACTACGGAGGGATTTAAGGATCTAGGCTTAGGTCCTGTTATCCAGCTTGAGCTAAAAGTTTCTAATCAAAACAAGGCATCCCCTGCTGTGTATTAAGTTGTTTAAGTTAAAACACTGCAAGAGTAGAGGATTTAAGCTTAACCTCAGTGAACGAGGTGTACACAAAAAATTTATCTGGCCTTGTCTTGCTGCTTTAGGTCAGTCTCATGAAACTCCTCATCGTCATCCAGACAAAGCCACAAGAAGAGTATAAAGCTGTATTATCTGTCTCCAAGCATAAGATAGGGGTAAATTGATACCCACTTCACATGCTTTCATAAAGCTCCTGTGAAAGAATGAATAGGTGCTTTGAGAAGATGGAAGGCAGTTGGAACCCTGAAAGCAATCCAAGATTCACTTTTGATTATACCTTTGTTGTGTGTGTGTGTTCTGAAAATTTTACACTAAAGAAACAGAAGTGACCCAACTGGGCTTGCTTTTTCAGCTCAGCTATTCTATTCACCTTTTCATTTGCCTTACAAGTGCCAATTTAAAACATGTGGGTCACACACAACTGCCTCATAATGAAGAGATGACATTCAGATTACATTGCATTTATTAAGGTAATAAAAAGACTCCACTAACCAGCGTCTTCCTAATTTTGAGGAGCATTGCATATTGTTCATCATCCTTGTTGCCCCCTCTAAAATTAACTGGACAGATCCTAGTATCGCTACTACTCCTTTTTGAGTAAGGCTGCAGAAACAAATGCTTTGTCGATTTTGGCACAATGTATCATGACCTCAGCACTAAATCCTTTCAGTGACACTTTCCCAGCTAATATTCTTCAGATACCTACTAAACTTCACTCGGTCAACTTCCAATTCTCTCCCTACCTTTGAGAACTTACTCATTTCCAAAACCATGTATTAATATGAAAGACACATTGGCTTATCTAGCCGACATAGCAAAACAGCAGAGGTATGAAGTAGGCTCAATAAACAAGAAGCACTCAAAAGTCTATTCCTTTTTCTGCTTCAGCGTTTAGGGTTTTAGTTCTAGAAGACAAGACTTTGCAAACAGGCACCTATACAACAGTCCACAAGAGTTGCATGGGAGAGACACCTTCAGCTCTAAAACTCCAAGAAAGCTCTCTGCACTGAGTTGTAGTGGGATGGGTAGTGGGGTGATCTATGAAACTGAGACCAATTTGAGCACCTGGCCCCCCTGACAGCCTTGGAGGTCACTGTCCAATCCTGTATGAATTGTGACTTTCCAAGGAGCAATCCAAATGAGCAAGGAAACAAGCCAAAAAGCCTCACCATCAGAGCATTTAGCACATACAGATGAACACATATATGGTGAAGTAGTTTGACTCTTTTGACATAGAAAGCACAAGTTGGCTTTGCTTGTATTACAACACCATCTATCAACTGAGGCTGAGTGGGTTGGAAGGGATACAACTCCTGGTAAATATCAAGGGAAGCTGCACCTTCTTTGTGCTGCATGTGCTTTCACGTCTAGGCACATCTTAGAGCCATACCACGGAATTCCAGATGATCTTGCATTCCTGCATTTCACTATGTCTTGGAGGTATTACCAGAAAACTAGACTTTAAGGATGATCTGAATGACTAGAAAGTTGTAATAATAAGAAACCTTGTAGATCAGCATGGAAAAGCTCTTACCGTGGAGACTGTGTGGGCAGTGCAGGCAAAGCATGTCAGAAATACTCATCCATGAAAAGTAAGGCATGAATAGCTGGAGGATGGGATAAAAAGCAAAAAGAAGCATTAAAAAGGCCATTTAAAAATAAAGGTAAGACATTTCTTCTTGACAAGGTAGAAAAAAAGTATTTAGGAAGGGGAGATAAGGTTGGGTTACTGTATAATGCAGACTTCCTGGGTTGCTAGATATCTGCTAAATGAAGTGAGACAGCAAGAATGTTAGAGATGCCTGAGAGGAGCTGGTTACAGCACTTAAGGTCTGAGGTGATGAGCTCAGCATCAACCGTCTAAAAAACTTTACAGACAGCTAAATGAAGACATCTGCTCAGGGTACAGCTGCAATTCAAACAGCTAACAAGATGTTTGGCTACTCAGTAAATGAGATGGTGAATAACACAGAAAATATTCTCCCTTTATACCAATCAGTGATGAATTTTCCTCTGGCATACTGTCCGTGCCCCTCCCAAGCTCTAAAAGATCCTACAGAAACAGGTGGAGGTCAGAGAGTAAGAAGGAAAATAAACAAGAGGTGGTTTGCCCTCTTGTACTGTAAAGCAGAGGCAGGGACTGTCACAGGAAAAGATTGAAAGGAATGGGATTTGTTTATCTCAGAAAGGAGACAGATAAGAAGGGATGCAGTAAGATAAAATACCAAATACTCCAAAGAAGTATCTGACACTTCTCTTTACCTTGCTGCATAACCCAAGAATAAAGGAACATTCAACCAAATGAAGAGCTCATGTATTCAAAGCTGATCAAAGGAAATTCTCTTTCACGTAACATGTAATTGGACAGTGGAAGATATCACCACAGGAAGCACTGAGGTCAAGAACTATGTAGGATTCAAAGAAGGATTGGATGGCTACATGGATCACAGGGATATCCAGTCAGAACAATTATGCTAAACTTTGGAAGAAGTAAAAAGACAGGCTTTCAGGGTTTAAGCCAGTACCTGACTCCGGGAGAATTAAAATGAGGTTTCTAACAGAGATAAATTACCACACATCTTTCTAATATTATTTAAATGGATACAGCTCTGGCACCACCTGTAGTAAATCAGGACAGGGCATTTTTACCACAACACAGTTTCCTTTAACATACAGTGGCTATGACTGTGGAGCTGCATCCACGTAGCCTTGGAGTGACAGGGTTTGCGACCTTCCTCACCTCGCGTCAGAATCAAGCTCAGTCTTGCTTGCTCCTTTTCACTGTCTTGCATTCCCTTTTACAGAAAGAGCAAAGCTTGATTACAGCCTAAGCTTAATCCAGAGCAAGTAGCTCTCTGTTAGGGTGCTTGTGCATACGAGACTCTTATTTCCTTACAACACGCCTCTAAGAAGTAACATTTTCTGATAGAAACGGTATATAGTCTTCTCTGGCCATGGTGTTAAATGAAAGGAGCCCAAACTTCCTACGAAGGTCCACGTAATTAATCCATATGCTTTAAACCATTTCTACCAGCTTCAGGACCTCAGGGCTAAGCAGGAGTTCAGGGCTCCATCCAGCTCAGCCCAGCTACGGTGGCAGCAGTTCTGTATCTGCACATGTCAGTAAATTTACTTCAAGTACCTCTCTGATGCCTACACAATCAAGTGTCGTTGTAGAGATGAACACAACCCATCTGAGTGGTGATCAAAGTGGCTCAGAAATGGCTGCTTTATTATACAAAGGGTGTGCCTTTTATACATAGTCAAAGGTAGTAGAAGAAGGTAGCGTGGCCTTTGCTTATAGGTCAAACACTTGTTGTTCAAGTTCTAAGTGGTTAACACTGAGCAGCTTCTAACTGGGCTCATCCCCCCGGATCTTGAGGGAGAAGGTTCCGCAAACGTGCCCAAACTCAGTGTACACAACTTCCCATCTCAAGGGTGCACTGGGAATTTGTCAAGGTCAATGTCTTCAACCAATGCCAGGTTATCAGCAGTCCAGCTGCCGTCCCCCACAACCAAGCACAGATTTTCTACATAGTTCTGATGGGCTTAGGACCCTGAAACCTGTTTATAATTGCAGTTAAAATGCTTGCATCACCTTTTGCAGGTACACATGCTTCCAGTTTTCTCCTCCTTTCCTAGCCTTGCAAACTACCTGCTGACCACAAATTCAGCCTGTTGCTGTCCCACCTTCTCATAAGCCGCAGCCGAACAACTTTTCCTTGTCTTTACTAGACGTGAAGCTGGGTTTTTTTCACATGGCATGACACTGAGCAAGATCAAGAGAGCAGGGCAACATTTACTTTCCTCCTTCCCTTTTCTCCTCTTCGAATGCAGGTTGAGGAACCCACATTCATTATGGCATGTGTGCAAAGGACGATCTTTCCAACAGGAGACAGATACAGTTTAGGAACCTGCACAATCTGAATCCAGATAAAAACAAACCCTGAAACACTGAGGAGGGTTTCTTCACCTAAACCATTTTGCTGTTTTTACCTGGGCCTTTACTGTCCCCCTGCTTGTTCGACAGGACAGTTCTATGTACTGCAAATGTTCATCACTCACTTGATTGAGTTACGTGTTCCTGAATCTGTATTCACCCTTAGCTAACTCAATGAAGTCAGAATGCAACTGTATTTTTTTTCTTCTGTGCACCAGTTTCTGAAGTTTCTACTCTCTGCTCAGTACCACTTCTTTAATTTTTATGATCTCATAGCAATGTAAGTATTGTTTGGTACTGATCATTACTATAATTTTAAAATCTCTTTCAGGTCTCTTTGACCCCTCAGAACGAGCCTCTTAACTTTGCCTCAGAACTGAAATCGTTGAAACCATTCGAGCTTAGTTGCTTCATAATGCACCTTTCTCCAAACATAACCTTCCTGAGACAGTGACCCATGCTCCATGCAGTATTCTGGAGGGGCCTAATAACCATCTTCCAGAGGACTGTATTGCCTCTTTCCTGGTGCATTATAGCTCACTGTTCCATCAGTCTAGTGTCTTGTTTGCCTTTTTTATTGCAGCTGTGCACTGAAGTGACAGTTTCTATGATTTTTTTTTCCACAGTAACCCCTTTCTCTCTCTGATCAGAGTGCTGTATATAACACCCATTCCCTACATTTGCTCTTTGTTCCCAGGCTAATTACTTTTCATTTTCTATACCAAGCAGCATTTGCCATCTGCTGGCTCATCAACTAAATGATCCAAATCCCTTTTGAATCCGCTTGCATTGTTCCTTATCGCTTCTCCATGCTTCCAGTGTTACCATCCAACAGAGATTTCACACATGCAGAGCTCAGCTGAGGCACAGAAGAGACACAGGAATCCACAGGATCTTCTCACACCTCGGGCAGAGTACCCTGCCTGGATTTGCCAGGGCGCTGCACTCATATAGGAAAGAAGGGTTAGCTCTGGCAAAAAAATTAGACTCACATATGCCTCAGGCAGCTTGAGACAAAGGATGGTTTTAAGCCCAGGCTCTGTGCTGGAGGACAGTGCAAGGCAGTGTCTTGCACCAGGGATCCCAAAGATTGGGGATGGGCTGCTTTCAGAGAGCTTTCAGAGAGCCCACCTGCTGTGTCCACGCTGCAATACAGCATGTACCTCACTCTCCACCTCACAGCTCTCACTACCAGTACTGGAAGGAGAGGCACATGCCACGTCTGCTCCTCGCACCATGTCCTGTTCGTGGGTGTGTGTCTGCACATGGGAAAGAGGAAGATGGAAACAAAATGAGACTTCACTCATATAGAAGCCAGCACCACTATAGGTCCATAGGCAAAAACACAAATTTCCCCTCAGCCCAACAGTGCAATTTCTGAAAATCCAACAAAAAGAACTTGTTCTGAATGCCCTCAGGAAACGTCCTATTCATGAAAAGCCAGACATGAGTGGAAGAAGCAGAGGTCAACAGGGGACACACACTCTTCCCAGCTCTGAGCACCAGCATAGTGCGCGCTAAGCGCTGATGCTTTTAAAAGCAGGGTTTATGGGCAAGCCTTATGCTGTGCTTACGCATGTGCCACATGGCATTCTCTTGGAAAATCTTTTCTGACTTGCAAACAGCCGACCTGACTTGCTGAAATATTACCTTGGCCTTATTTTTTTTGTCATTTAAGGAAAAAATTGTCTCAGACTACCCAAAGTGAGTAATCTTTTTGATAAAATTTTCCAGTCTTCCCTTGAAAGCACTGTACACTCATGAGGCATTATCAGTTGCCTATCCAAGATACACTCAGGTAAGAAAAGAACTGGACAACCTGTGTATTTTCTTGCAAATTTTCTGTTGATTTATTTATGTGGAAAATGACCACAGAGAAGTCTGTAAGATTTTGCAGCTGGTTTATGGTCCACATGTAAAAGGATGTCGTTTTTCTTCGAAGTGAATTGACTTTTCTGAATGCCAAGTTCAGATAGACTGGGCTTGATTTCAAACAACATTTGCTGCTCTCCCTTATAGTGTTTTTACATGGTGATTTGAGTTAGGAGTGCAAAACATGGATAAATCTTTAATAAGCTACAAATGTCAGAGGAAATATTTTGTGCTATGTCTTTCCCAGGCAGCAAACCAGGATACGCAGCCTAACTGACTTGCCCTTGGCTATAATTGTGATTGGAGCTACTACATTTTATCCCAAACTTTCCACACACTTGAAATCAGCTGAACCTCTAGGTGCTCCACATTTCTGAAAAACAAATTTTCCCTCCATCTGAGCACAGAAAAATCAGGATTTGCTCCATACTACACTAGGATTATCTGTTCTGCTAGGTCAGGGTAGTAAGAAAAAGTGTTGCTACTTCATGGTAGTATTCTGTTACTCTTTATTAATACTTAAGTTAGAGAAATTCATCACCGGCATGAGCAGAAAGATTTTTCATAGTCCTTCTCTTAGTCTCAGGTCTCTAAAAAGAGAATGAAGCTCCAAGACAAATTTCACTTATTTCCTAGAATACAAACATAAAGAGTTTGCATTCTGGGAGAACAATAAAACTCTGGCAATCTGGTTTAGACCTGTTCCTGTACATCATAGCTATATGATGTGTGCAGCATGCAGTGTCATAGAACTGCCTGGGATTCAGGAGTGTGATTTGAGCATACACATGTAATGTTACTCCATTCACTGGCACTTTTGAAATCTCCTTTATGACAACATTTAGACACAGCCTGGCACCTCAGTTTCCATTACAGAATCACAGAATCGTAGAATCACAGAATGTCAGAGGTTGGAAGGGACCTCAAAGATCATCTAGTCCAACCCCCCTGCCAGAGCAGGATCACCTACAGTAGAGCGCACAGGAACATGTCCAGGCGGGTTTTGAATGTCTCCAAAGAAGGAGATTCCACAACCTCCCCAGGCAGCCTGTTCCAGTGCTCTGTCACCCTCACAGTAAAAAAGTTTTTCCTCATATTTTTATGAAACCTCCTGTGTTCCAGCTTCCACCCATTGTCCCTTGTCCTGTCAGTGGACGCCGCTGAAAAGAGCCTGGTTCCATCTTCCTGACATTCCCCCTTGACATATTTATAAACATGAATGAGGTCACCCCTCAGCCTCCTCTTCTCCAAACTAAAGAGATCCAGCTCCTTCAGCCTTTCCTCATAAGGGAGATGCTCCACTCCCTTCACCACCTTTGTGGCTCTACGCTGGACTCTCTCAAGCAGCTCCCTGTCCTTCTTGAACTGAGGGGCCCAGAACTGGACACAATATTCCAGATGTGGCCTCACCAGGGCACAGTAGAGGGGCAGGAGGACCTCTCTTGACCTACTTGCTACTCCCCTTCTAATACACCCCGGGATGCCATTGGCCTTCTTGGCCACGAGGGCACATTGCTGGCTCATGGCCATCCTGCTGTCCACTAGAACCCCCAGATCCCTTTCCCCTGCGCTGCTCTCCAGCAGGGCAGTCCCCAACCTATACTGGCACATGGGGTTATTCTTTCCCAAGTGCAAAACTCTACACTTGCCCTTGTTGAACTTCATAAGATTTCTCCCTGTCCAACCCTCCAGCCTTTCCAGGTCTCTCTGAATGGCTGCACAGCCTTCTGGTGTGTCAACCACTCCTCCCAATTTTGTATCATCAGCAAACTTGCTGACAACATTCTCTAATCCCTTGTCCAGACCATTGATAAATATATTAAACAGCACCAGCCCGATCACTGACCCCTGAGGGACCCCACTAGACACAGGCATCCAGCCAGACTCTGCCCTGTTGACCACAACTCTCTGGCTTCTTCCCTTCAACCAGTTAGTGACCCACCTCACTACTTGGTCATCCAGACCACACTTCCTCATTCTTGGCAAATTTGCATCCAGTGAAAAGTAAGACAAGAATTTTGCAAAAAGAGAAGGATTCCAATATTCCCTCAATATAAGTATGATTTTCCTTACCTCTTCATCTGAAGCAATTGAAATTTTCTCCAAGAGCACTGCAGAGGCTTTTGCATACATACAAAGAAAAAAAAATCCCAAACACCAAACCAACAAAAAAAAGCCCACCACCAAACAAACACAAAACCCAACAAACACCTGTATTGGTCAGTCTCTTCTTCTGGCTCACAAATATCCTCCAGATCTTTGCCAACCTCTAGCCTCAGCACAAGCTTTTTCTTTTCTACTACTTTCCACTCCTAGATCGGTTGTAACATTTTGTCCTGCTGACATGCTGTCCTCTTTTCCTGATCTTGCCATCCTGCTTGTTTGTCCCTTCCTCAAGTGTTATGGCAACTCTGCCTCTCTCCAGGACTCCACACTGGGCTGAGAGCCAGAGTAGACCAGACTGATTCAAGAGGTTGCTTTCTCAGGAGCTGTCAGTGGGTATCCCAGCAGCCCAGAACAGCCAAATGATAAAATGGTCTTTATCACCCTTATGCGTTCTGATGCACTGAGACTTGCAAGATTCACAGGAGTGTCCAGAGTTGAGCTTGAAGATGTTGTCTTATTTACCAAGTTTTTCTCATTTGGGACTCATTAATTTCTACGACAGCACGTTTCCCAGGTAGCCATTATATGTGATGCTCGGATTTGTAGCAAAGACATTTGTTTCATCTTATCCAATTGTTTCTTTTCTCCCTAATCCTTTCTTTTCCTCTATCCTGTAATCTGACCTCATGTAAGAAGACTGTGATGCATGGCAGAAAAGTGAGAAGAATATGAGACTGACTTTTATGAGTAAGATTCATCTTGGTTAATATTAAACATTTCAAAGCACAGACCTTTGCATATGAGCTAGTCACCCCAGGGTCTCTTTACAGGCAGTGGAGACACGTACATTCAAGGCTAGCTCAGCTGTAGGTACCTAAATTAGGAGAAATCAATTCAGTCCTTCATTTCTGGTTCAAATTGCATCTTCTGTGTCAGCATTCACTAAATCCACTGCATCTGCTTCACTGATGTCAATGCCATTTTTCAACACTCACATTCTTGGAGATACCACAAAACATATCATGCAAAAATATGCCAGAGTGTAGCTCTGTCTTCCAAATTACCTCAGGATCCTCCCGGCTGTTAACTGGAAGTTGAAATAGAATCTCCGCCACTTGCTTTTCTGGATGTGGTGCTTCGCCATTATTCAGATACCTCAAACCCTGTGAGAAAAAAAACAAGTGTATTGACTAATTTCCACAACCGAAAAGCCGAGCTCTTCTTTAGAGGAAGAACCCAAACAGTTACACCTTGCTGTCTGTGCAGAGAGAAGAGTACATGTAAGCCTGTTCAAATTCTGCCAATGGCACCCATTAAATCCCTGATCACAATGCAAAAAAAAACCTCTTGGCTGCACTGAACAAAAGTAAAATGTAGGGACTGCCATATAACAGATCTCAAACAGTTCTGAGGAGAAGGCAGACAGTGACACTGAACAGAAAAATGGAATAAAGGACTGGAGGTGACTGACCTTATAACAGAAAAATCCTTCCCCTGCCTTAACACAAATACAGGCTACCTGGAGTTTAAAGCAGAAAACTAACATTTCAGAGAGTGAGAACTCTCCTCCTATGCAACTTGTAAATAGACCAACAAGGCACTACAAAGTCGTGCAGTCAGCAGGGAGTCCATCTGCTTGGTCACTGTGAAGAGACATCCACATTTCTGAATATGGAGAAATGGGGGAGCTAGGTGAGAGACACAGCTTAAGGCTTCTTTATATTATAGTGATCCAATACACCTACCTAGGGTTTTTGTTGTTGGTCTGAGTATTTTTCCAGTTTCCTAATGATGACTCTGTTGTTCTGAATAGACCATTCTGTGCTGTAGCAAGTACCTGCTTTTGGCAAAACTCCACAAGAACATCTATGTCCAGTAATGCTCCAAGCGCAGTGGGAAATGATGAAGAAAACATAGTAAGAAACGTAGCAATTGAATTCAAGGACTCCGTCTCAACTTCTCTTTGGGGATGCAGAACTTATAATCAATAACTGAATATTAGCCTGGGAAGACTATGAAAAGAAAATTTCAATGGCATAAAGGCATTCATTATATTGGATCTATACATAGTTAGTCTATTATTACCTAACAATGTCTTTGAGTACTGAGTCATGGCTTCAGATTCATTGAAAATGGGGCTGCAGGTGGCAATCCACTCATGTATATTTGCTCTCCACAAAACCAATTTTGCATTGAGGGAGCTGCTGAAATGGAGTTGCCAGAGCACTATCAGGATGATGTAGAAATCTTTGCAGATGTGCAATTTTCACCTAAAATAACTTCCACTGCAGTGTCCTAGACTGCTTCAGCACAAAATTAGCCAAAATAAAATTTATTTTTATGTAGTCTTCCCAGTTTCAAGGGCAGATGCAGCCCTGATGTATGACTGAAGGAGGATTCTTTATGATAAAGCTGTGGCCACAGACTCTGCACCAGTTAAGAGTGTGGTACCCGTCAGTGGTAACGAGCAAGTGGAGGGGAGGACTGAGGGACCTTTGGACTCTTCAGTAAATCCACACTTCGTGCAACATAGGCCTGATGCATTGGTTCATTGTGGCCACCTTTGTACCACTTCAAAATGATTACTGGGGAGTAAAGTAGGTTGGTAAAATAAAGTCATCAAAACAGGCTTATGTGACAGGATTTTTGCTTTTAGTTGGGCAGGTTGAGGACCTGGGAAAAGTATCCATTGATAACACCTTTCACTTCAGTCACTGGTCTTGTGGACTGCAGCAATAATGCAACAGCCATATTGCTCCATCATTAGCCAGAGGGATGGGACGTCATCCAGAGGGACCTGGAAAAGCTGGACAAGTGGGCCTGTGTGAACATCATGAGGTTCAACAAAGCCAAGTGCAAAGTCCTGCACCTGGGTCAGGGTAATCCTCGTTATCAACACAGGCTGGGGGATGATGTGATAGAGAGCAGTCCTGCAGAAAGAACCTGGGGGTACTAGTGGATGAGAAGCTGTATATAAGCCAGCAATGCATGCTCAACAGCCCAGAAGCCAAATCACATCCTGGGCTGCATCAAAAGCAGCGTGGCCAGCAGGTCGAGAGAGGTGATTCTGCCCCTCTGCTCTGCTCTGGTAAGACCTCACCTGCAGTACTGTGTCCAGCTCTGGAGCCCTCAGCACAAGATGGACACGGACCTGTTGGAGCGGGTCCAGAGGAGGCCACGAAAATGATCAGAGGGATGGAACACCTCTCCTACAAAGACAGGCTAAGAGAGTTGGGGTTGTTCAGCCTGGAGAAGAGAAGGATCTGAGTATACCTTATAGCAGCCTTTCAGTGCTTAAAGGGAACTTACAAGAAAGATAGGGGCAATCTTTTTGGCAAGGCCTATTGTGACAGGACAAGGGGTAATGGTTTTAAACTAAAAGAGGGTAGAACTAGACTGGATATAAGGAAGAAATTGTTGACTGTGAAGGTGGTGAAACACTGGAACAGGTTGCCCAGAGAGGTGGTAGAGGGTCCATCCCTGGAGATGCTCAAGGTCTGGTTTGATGGGCTTTTAACCCAATCTAGTTGAAGATGTCCCTGCGCACTGCAGGGGGGTTGGACTAGATGACCTCTAAAGATTCCTTCTAGCCCAATGCATTCTATGATCCTATGATTAGCAAAATGCCTGGAGCTAATTGTTGGTTCTGATTCTTTCCAATAGGCTTTCCGGGTTTGTCTCTTTTTCATTGTTTCGCTTCCCACCATTTTTTACCTATATCTTTTTTCCTGTGCAGAGGCAAAGAGGCTGCAGGGCAAAGAGCCCCACAGACATCTCCCTTAATGCCAGGCCCAAATGTAGATTGCTGCTCTCTGCAAGTTTTGATGTTACGTTGTTTTATCCTTTCAGAACTGTTGTTAGTAAAATGCTCAGACAAAGAAAAAAAAAAAAGAAATAAAAGATCACAATGTAGATTTTCCTGCAGAGGTTCATTTTTTTTGGTGATATTTAAAAACCACGCAAAAGAGACAGGGCTGGCTAGAAATCTTCCTTAGCTTTTTGCAATCTTGAAAGAGCCAGAGCAGCTTTGCTTTGCAGAACTAATTAATCATGATTGTAATAAAACATACATTACGCCTAAAAATACGTGACTGCATTGTCTTGTAGGAGCTAATGCAAATTGGCACCATGGTTAAAAAGTATGTGTACACAGCGCCAGGCCTTATGCAACACAGGTTAAATGTGAGAACTGAACGCTGCAGAGGAGATTTTGCAACAGCAGTTTCGCTGGTTACCACGAAAACAATAGTGCTCCGTCAGGAAACTACTGCAATAATCCTGCAGCTTTTACATGTCAATATTTAGGGCATGGCTACAGCGGGCTGTGTTACCACGGCACTGCAGGAGTTGTGAAACGCGTCTCCTCCGTCCGTAGTTAGCTCTGCCCTGCCAGAGACGTGCGGAACCGCGGATGAGAGAGGAGCACGTACCCTCTCCGGCCGCCCGGCTGATAATTCACCGGGGTTTTTTTTCACCGGGGCTGATCAACTGTAACCCCGCCGCACCGCTTAAGGACACCGGGGGAACCGCAGCTCGTTGCCCCGGCTCCGGGCGGGGTCGGCGGGGAGGGGGGAGGCAGCAGCCCCCGTCTTGCCAGACCCGCCTTACCCCCGAGGGGGCTGCGGCGCTGGGGATCAAAAGGGTGCCCCGGGTAAGGAGGGGAGTGGTGTTGGGGGGCGGGGGGGTCGGGGGCAGGCGGGGCGGGCTGGGCCCGCAATGCAGCACCGTCTCGCAGGGGGACGCCGCCCGGTCTCCCCGGCAGCGCCGCCGCGTCCCCCGTTCCGTTCCTGCCGCGGGGATGAGGCGGGGAAAGGGCCACGGAGCCGTCCGCGCTGTAACCGGGGTACCCAGGGGTGCAGAGTCCGCCTCGGAACCACCTGCCGCTGCGGGTGCCGATCCCCTCCGCCGGGGTTCTGGCCGGGGGTCGGGATCGGTGCACCCCTGCCCGGATTGATGAAGAACCGCCCGAGCTGCAGGCAGCTGGCTGCTGCAGGCGGCGTGCCTGTGTCTGTCTGTCTGTCTGTGTGCGTGCCTGTGTGTGAAACAACACCGCGACTCGCAGATTGTTGCGTTGGGAGTGTTTTGAGGGATAACGCACGTTTGTACAAAAGAGCGTTGCATGTGTAGAAGAACATCTGCAGGCAGAGGGAGGGAACACCGCATCAAACTGTCGAATTACAGGGCCGAACCTGTCGGTATTCAAGGGCCCAGAGAGCCCAGCCAACACCTTGAGGTGAATTCATTACCCTCCTATTGTCATCTCCGTGATGCCTGAGTAAAAAGCACCTCTGCATCCACTCTAAAAACCGAACTTGAGTTAGGGAGTGTGTCCCCCCCCACACCTCCTGGCATGAATTCAACACAGGCAACTCTTTTGAGAGCTCCTTCACCAGGAGAACTACAGAGTGAGAAGTATGGCTGTATCCACTGTATGACAAGGGAAAAGTCCATCAGCCAGCATGCTGCAGCCGTTCTCGATCAGTTATTTGCCCGTCAGGGGACTGCTGCCAGAGAACAGGAGCGACAGAAGCTGCAGGACAGTGACAGGTATGGAGAATGAAGAGAGTAGCAGCCAGTTCTCAGCTTCACGCTGTTGAGCCTCTCTGCTTGTAGATGGGATGAGAGCGGCAAGCCTTCTTTTACTACATGATCAGCCTGGCTCAAGCACTTGGCAGTGCTTTTCTTTTTAAACATAACTACCTCCAGGCCAGCAAATTAGCAAGCAATGGAAAAGCCAATGCTAACTTTTCTCCTTTCTCTGTGGAGTAGCAAAGTATTGGCTCTCTGTTGACCCTCGAACTGTACATACTATGACAGCCCAAGATCTCCCTGGTAAACACGCAAGATTAGCAGGGAAATATCAGCACAGGGAGAGATCTTCCATCGGTGGCTTCACATGCCTTTTCTGACAATAAGAGCCCCAGAGATGTTCTGTCTTTATGGCAGCAGCCTTCAGAGTCCACAGCAGCTGCAATCGCTGGTTGACCACATCTCCCACATTAGGCTGCAAGTAGCACGACCCTGAGCCTCTCATATTTCACCTGGAGATTCCTTTGCGCTGAAGTTACTGGAATTACATCAGAAATGCTTTTTTTAAGTTGGAGCCAATTTTGACTCAAGAAAGGGGAATTTATAGGTAAAGGTTGCTCGACGCTAAATGCTTTCCTTGCACAGCTAAGCCGGCAGTCCCACCAGATGGAAGCCGGCACGTACAGTTACTTTCTCCCCAGCCTCAGACTTGATTCCAAACTCGGTGAAGATGGTAAGAATGCTTTTACTGAAGTCAGCACGTTTTGAGCCAGGCTTCACCCTGTAAATATTTACACAATGCATAAGCCTATGACCCGGTTCCCCATCTGGCTACTATAACTCGAGATGTTTCTCTGGCAGCTCAGGAGCTTGCTGGTGCAGATACACTGCCACAGGGGAGTTTCACAAAATGCGGAAGATCATTTACTCCTCCTAATATTTGGCACTTTCCCATAACTTTCCTATTTTTATCCTCTTTTTAACAATGAGTTCTTTCCTTTTTTTGTTTCTTCTTAGACTAATATTGGCCTATGTTAACTAATTGTATGTAATCTTTGCTGAAAGTATAGTATGGCTACTTCAGGCTTTTCCACTGTTAACTCTTAGCCCAGCTTTATTTCACAAAACAAAACAGTTATCCCCATGTGCCTTTCTAAATAATTCTTTGATCCTCTTATAATTTGCCTATATGTCAGCTTCTATTTAAAAATAAAATATAATCATTGACTAACCATTTTAAAGCTGTTCTTGCTAACCTAAATTAATCCCTATTCCACTTGTCTTTCTGCCTTTCTGCTCCACAACTGCCCTCTAGAGAAATAGCTCTGTAAGGAAAAAAATAATGCACACATCCAATCACACAGTACTTTTAACAGTTTGCTCCAGACTGGCAAGGACTATGGTTGGTACAGGCATTTCTTATCAAAAGTGGAAAATGCTGGCCCAGTGAAATAAAATGAACAAAGTATTTTTCAGAATATTTTTTTTCTGGGTAATACAATTGCTGATGAAAATTAGACAGAAAGCAGCCAGCCACATCATCTCTAAAATTTGACAGGTTAAAGCTGGTCAAAACTCTAGTTAGTGCTTCCCTTTGGCAGGGAACACCCACGTTTTGAAGACAAGTTTCATTAAAGTACCGAGTGAAAGGCAAATAGTTGAGGTTTTCTCATGAAGGTGCCAGGAGTTTTCCTAAAAATATTTTTCTAAGTGAAATGAAGAAACCACATCCTGGCTAAAATAGCTAATAGTCAGCTGACCTGGGTAGACCTGAACTTGACTTTTCCTTACCCTACCTGGATACTTTGAGCAGTATGTAACTGGCTAGCAGGAAAAGTCTGGACATTCATAAATGTTTTGGGTTTGTTACATAGTGTAGAACATGAAAATACTTGAAATTGTGACATTTTTCACACAACAGAACTGTTCCTCTGTCCTAATAATGCAGGCAGAGAAAAGAAGGTTCCACATAAGCTCTTTTCTTAGAGAGAGAGAGACATGTACGGCTTCATCCCTGGAACTGAGCCCATGTGGGTAAACTGATGTGCTTCTAGACAAACTGTAGGTTTGCCCAGTGTCAATAGGAACTTCTAGCAGATCTAAGTGGATACTGTTGTAGGACTGGGGCTATTTTCTATTTATAAAACAAATTGCATATAACAGAACAGGTAACTCGGTAACAAGCAAGTTCTATGTACATAGCACAACTAATAAGGCCTGGTTTCCTAAGGATTTGTGTCTTATTTCCCCTACATTCCCATACCACAATAACAGCCACTTTCCCATATGGGGATCCCCACATACCCTACGTCTTTCCCCACTACTGGTCCTTCCTTCTTTCCAGCCTCCCCACAGACACATTTCACGGTGTCCCCTATGCTCTGCCCTCAGCTGTAACCAGAAAGAACTGGAGAGGGGCCCATACATGCTGTGTGACTGGTTTGGCAAGGGAGTGTGCTGTCTGCATCTAAAAAGCTCGAGTTACCTTGGGCTCTCATGCTACTGCTGTTCTTTCTAATGTAACTTGAAAAGCTTCATATTGTTGAGGCCAAGATCCCTTTGTCAAACTGTACTGAAACAGCCACTAGACTTTAGAGTTACTGGGGAAGAACAGGTAGCACTGTTGGCACTTCGAGAAACCTGGCTCATTAAAAATGCAGTCACATGTGAGGAGCTTGTGTGTGTTATTCAAGTATCCAGCAGGTGAGGGGAACAAGCAGGCCCTTCTCCCATGGGGAAAGGCCTCATGCTGCATTCTAGTTGACATTTGGACTTGTTCAATTTAGAGATCTTTTCCAACCTTAATAATTCTGACTCTATGATAAGTGGTGAGGCCTGAAACTGGCTCAGCCTCACTTCAGGGCCCACCCAGGGCAGGAACAAGGCACGGCCGCGGCCCCCGACCTGCCATCCAAGGGCCCGGGTGGGAGCTGGGCGCCGCAGCCGCCTAGCGTAGGCTCCTCCGCGGGGCCCAGCCTGGCAGGGGGGGCCTGCAGGTGTGAGGGGCGGTCCCTGGCCAGAAGTGCCGTAGCCACAACGCAACTCAGGCATTCCCTGCGCACTTCTTAGCTGAACGGCGGCCTCGGGAGCGGTAACGGGTGGTGAAAAGGGGCAAGTGTGTGTCTCGGCGGCGTGGGGTGTGCTGCCCTCGCCGGAACCGAGGCTCCCCGCCCCGTGCCTATGTCGGGGGATCAGCAGACATGCCAGCCTCGCCACCCCAGGCCGCCAGCCCTCAACGGCTCCGGCCCGCTGTCGCCGCCTGCTGCGCTTACGGGAGACGCGGCCGGACTACGGGCGGACGCGCACGCCCCTCGCCTGCCGCCGGCCGATGGTTCCTGGCGGTCCCCGTAAGCGGGAGGACCAGGCCACGCTCGGCACAACGATGCTCTCCGCCCCCGGCCCGGTGTGAAACGTCTGCCCGCTCCGCCGCTGCTATAGCAGCCCTGGCCCTTGCGTTGCACCCGTCGGGCCGCCAGGGGGCGCCGCCGCCCCGCGGCCTCTGTAGCCCACCCAGGCAGCCGGAGAGGCGCGGGAGCCGCTCGCGCCCCGCCCCTCCCCTCCCCGCCATCACGTGCCCGGTGCGAGAGACCCCACCCCCCTCCCTCCAGCCCTCTTGGCGGAGCGGCGGCGCACGCGACTTTTCTCGGGGCGCGAGCCGCTAGGGGGCGCCCCGGGGACGGGCGGGCCGGCTGGCCTGCCCGGCGCGCGCCGCTTGTTGACCGAGCGGCGGTTGGTGGCGCGAGACTCTCTCGTGACGCGCTCGCAGGAAGGGCGGGGGGAGGAGGGGCTGCTGCTGGGGACACCGAGAGGGGGAGGAGAAGGGGGGTGAAGAGAGGGAGAGAGGAAGGGAGGAAGGAAGGAAGGAAACGAGGAAGGAAGGGAGAGAGAGAGAGAGAGAGGAGGGAGAGTGCGGCCGGAGCTGAGAGCTGTGAAGGAGGAAGGCGGCGGGCGGGAGGCGGTGGTTGCGTCCGTCCGTCCGTCCGTGCCGCGATGTGAAGCCCCCACACGGCCCGGCAGGGCAGGCGGCGGCGGCGCCCCCGGGAATGTGCGTGTGGGACGCGGCGAAAGGTGAGCAGCAGCGAGCGGGGGGAGCTACCGAAGCGGCCGCCTTCCCCCTCGCTTAACGGCTTCGGCCCCCATGGCCGCCCTGGCGCTCGTGAGCGCGCCCCCCATGCGCGCGTGCGGGGGGGCGGCTTCGAGGAAAGCGGCGGGGGCGAGGGAGGGAAAGAAGGGGGAGCCCGAGGAGGCGGCGGCGGGGCCCGCAGCCCCTGCCCTGCCTCAGCCCCTCCCTGGGCCCGCGGCCTGCTTCTTCCCCACCTTTTTCCCCGCCGTAGGGCTCGGCAGGGCGGGGAGGGGGTGGGGGGGGGAGGGTTGGAGCTGGGGGTGGGGACGCTTGTGTGGAAGGTGGCGCGCGGGGTTATGTAACCGGCGCGAGGGCCTCGCTCAGCCCCCGCTTGCCCGCGCGCGCGGGAGGGTGAGGTTGTTGCGGGGTGGGAGGGGGGGGGGGGGCGAAGAGAAGGGAGGGGGACGGGCCCCTGGGCGCGCGCGCGCGCGCCCTGCAAGTTGCCGAGGGTGTGCCAGGTGTGCGGGTGTCTGGATCGGCCACCCCCGCTCGTCGCCTTCCCCCTCCCCCGCCTGCCACGGCACCTGTGTGTGTGTGTGCGCGCGCGTGTGTGTGTCTGTCACATGGGGCCTGCGCCTCAGACACAACACGGTTCCCCAGGCAGAGCCGGAGTGATGCTGCAAGTGTTTTTGCCAGCTAAGGGGTCATTGCAGGGAAATAGGTTGGAGGAGGAGGAAAGCCCAAGCGCTGGTGCAGCCTTGTCCTCTCGAACGCACGCCACGCGTTGTGGCACTCAGCTGTAGCAGCACGAAGCTGCCTGCGGTTTTCTGTCGTGTTTGTCACAAGTTGTATTTGCTGAGCAATAGTGCTGGATATAACCAGTGTGCAGAAGGGAGGAAGACTTGGGCTTGATAAGCAAGCCTGTGCTTACCAACACTGAGAGACAAACGTGTTCACTGATGCCTCTTCACTCCTTCCCCATCTAATGTTGATGCATTTTGCTATATAGTTACCATTGACTTGACTAGTGATACTGAGCAAAAAGCCCTGATGGGAGATGTGCGCTAATGGCATATTAACCTTAAGAAGGGAGAGAAAGATAATATCACAAGGACGTGATTTTTTTTTTTTTTGGTAGAAAAATCTGTGTGTTCTATGCTATAATGTTCCATTTTTTCTGATGGCTTAAAATTAATGTCAAAAGTCTTCAAAATGACAGGGCTGTGAATACTTGCTTGTGTTAATGAGAGTTTGTCTTCATGAAAAGATGAGTTAATGTTTGGTCTGCATCTTGATTTAATATCCAAGTCCAATCTCAAATTTGATACTGTAGTCCAAAGAAGCAGAACCAGGGGATTGTAATTTTACCATTCAACTTGTGTATTCACTTAGATGCTATTGTTCCTCATATGCAGCTGTTTAAAACAGATCTCTAATTACCATCAGTTGCTAGATGATATAGTTAAAATTTATTTCTGGAGTAGTTCTTAGGACATTTAACACAGAAATCCAAATCTCTTGACAAATTCTTTGCTATCTTGTCGCAAGTGTGTAGTTATTACCCATTCCCACCGTGTTGGTCTTTCATTCAATCCATTTCTTCCACTGGGCAATGTACCAAATCCCTGTTAGTAAATAATCCCAAACTGTCAGACTGGAGGTCATTGGTAGGACAGTATTAGTAGAGGCACAGTGCAGACACCTGCCTTGTGACTCACTGGGTTTTAACTACCTGAAGACTGTTTCAGAAGTAAAGCTCTAATATAAAAAATACATCACCATATTTCAGACCTCAGTAGTAAACTGGTGCTACTTTTTATGTGTACAGTATAAGTGTCTTCATTACATTATTCAGTGATTGGCCTTTCAAACATAGCACAAGTACAGCTTTCTGGATAGTATGTATGTACTCTCAGTCATAGCCTGTTCTGATGTAGGTATAGTCTTGTAACTGAGTGCTGGTTGTCATTCGTCTTGTCTGATCCTTTAGCCAAGATATCTTTTTTTAAAGAAGTTTCATGGCAAATTTTTAGTCTTTCTACCATTGCTTTCATTTACGAGAGAGATTTGGAAAAAAGTTAGAATGATTCAAACATGAAACCTGTTTTTGCATAGATAGAAAAAAAATGTTATTACACAGACTTTTTTTTTTTTAATAAATCAGTTGTCCAGGACAAGCAGGAAAAGAATAACTTGCCAGACCCTACCATGTGCTTTCCTCATTTAATTTGTTTATTTCATGAAGAGTGATTTTTTTCATATTGAAAATTTTTGTGTTTTAATTAAAGGTATATATTATTATCGCTGAGATCATTGTCAGCTGGTAGCAGTGTGTTTGCCTAGAATAGATACAAGGGAGCTAAATATCCAAATGTTGAAACCATCCCTCAAGAATACAATATAGATTAATTTGGTGATAGTGCCATGTGTTTACCTAAGCGTAGCAAAATGAGGAAAAACTGGAAGGGAATAGAAATGAGAGTGGCCATGGGGTTATAAATAAGCTTGAAAGTAAGAGAGCAAATCTATGTGGATGCAAAAAAGCATGAGGAATTCTCTAATGTGTGTAATAAGGTGTACTTTTGGAACTGTGATTTTGTTGTGTTTTTTTTTAAGAGATAACATTTGTGTAGTGCTTCTCCCCAAGAGCAGCTTTCTGCTCTGTTGTGGAAACCAACAAGCATTTTAATTGGAGACACAGATGTTTTTAGGTGGGAGGATCTTCCATGTCTGTGGTTTCCTTACTTCTGTATTTTATGTGGCGTAACTGGTGCTGATAAGATAGAAGTCAGAATTAGGAAATCCTTCTTTCCCACTCTTCAGTGGAAGAGGGGTGAGTGTGTAGAACAGCTTTAAATTCTGGGCTATGATGATAACTTCCATTCCTGTGGCTTGTCTTTTCAAAATTAGCTGGAGGACTACTACTGCTGCTGCAGTTAAGGAATCTGTTTCTGTTAAATTCACCTAGGAGATGCCTTTAGTTTGGTATACTTATAGAAAGGATTCTTGTTTCTTCCATATTCTTTGCTGTAAATGCCTAAGCAGGCTATGGTCCCTGAACTTCAGTATTAGCTTTTGGGGAAAGCAATGTGGGTTTTTCTTTGGGTTTATTTTTTTTTTTTAACCTAATTTCCTATCTCAAAGCTTTAGGTCTTCCTGTTGGTATTCTACCTATTTAATCGTGCTGAAGCTGGTGATTTGGAATTTAGTTGCTTGTGTAAGTGAGGCCTAGCCATGTTGTGGTTAACTCTTCTGTGTTGATTGTGCTCTCTGTTTCCAGCTGTCTGTAGATACTTGAACCAAATCCCAACAAAAGGAAGTTATTGCCTATGGCCTCTTTATTTTGTCTCCCTGAATTCATGCAGACCTGTTCAGCTTCTTGATTTATGAAAATAAATAATCCTGAAAAAGAGAAAGCTAGTTTCACTCAGGAGACGACACTGCTCAGGTACCTTGTAGAGTCATTCTTGCAAATACAGATAGATTGGTATGAATGCAAAAAAAGTGAAAGCAGTGCTGAAGCTTTGCAGAGTAAGGTTTGTCCTTACTGACTTAGTGATTGGCAATATACTGTCAGGGTGGTGTATTTTGGCAGGATCCCGGGGACTGTTGCTAAAATTTTTGATCAGGTTCTAGTTGTTGGTGGATATCGGAAGTAAAATAAATTTCAGTCCACCATGGTTTTGACTTCATCTTTTTGAGGCGGCTGAAGTCACTTCTTAGTCGAAGACACGATGAGTCGGCATCTCAGACAGATTGTTGTATTCCACTTTTCACCTTTCTGGAAACCTAGGAGATGCTGCTCTTTAAAGGAAGTAATAAAGTTGCTGATTGTTCTTAGAAACAGGAATGTCCGTGACTCTGTGGCATGTAAGGTAAATGATAGTGCAGTTTACGAAGTAGAGTACATCTATTTTACCGTTTTGTGCTTTTGAATGCAATTCCCAGTTGAACTAAAGATCCTGTTAAAAAACAATTCAGCGAGCAGCAGGGGAAAGGGGTAATAACTTTTTGCTCTCATTTCTGGCTGATCTGGAATTTGGAGTTGTAAGTGTTGCCCCTCCATAATGATTCCTATAATTTCTGTGTTGATTTTTAGCCTGAGTTCTGCAAACATGTTTGCCTGGGATAGGCCATTTTTGCTCTGTGATCTTTTTGTATCAATCTGTCTCCACTCCGTAGCAGTGTAACACTGTTGTTTCAATGTCAGAAGTACTTAAAATACCAAATTAAAGCCACTTGGGGCTAAGAATGCAATGCAGATTTGAGTTTTATTTAGGGATCCTAGAGAATCAGAGCATTTTTGTTTTGTCCTAAAAACTGTGAACTATTGTTTTTCCAGGAAAACACAGAAACACTTTCCTCTAAATCAAGGAAGAAGCTTGAGAATATATTGGATCAGCTCAAAAGTTCACCCGGATAATAGTAAAGAAAGAAACATACTGAGATATTTTGATTTTATATTCTGAGTTCTTGTAGTTTCTTGCCTTTTTTGTTTTAAAAAAAATCTTTAATGGCTTTTAATTCCATTCATCTGTTCAGCCCATCTGGACTTCTGGTGTCCTTGCTGTCCTGTGTCAGGGAATCCACAAATAAACTGGGCAATAGATGACAAAATACTTCTGTTTGTTTTGATCTCTCCTCTTACTGCTTTCATCTGATACCTTCCAGTCTTATTGGTCTGAGTTGATGGTAAAAACAATATGCATGGACTAACAGAAGATGTAGAAAACTCGAGTAGAAACTTAAAACTTCAAGGCTAAGCATAAAAATCACATCTTGTCAAGATTTTACTTACAAAATAAAGGCAAATCCAGAAAAACATTTGGGAACCCGACTATGCAATGTTGGTTGGAATTTAGTACTGTCGTTCAGAAGCTACCATGATCAGAAAATACTCCTATTTAAATATTGAGTCCATAGTCATCAATACTTTTGCTAGTAAAGTTACTTGAGTTCTTTGAGTTTTGCTGCTGTACATGTTTAGTGCTGCCCATATTATACGTGAATAGAGATGGTCCACCTTACTATCTTGACTACAGCTACCTACCATTGATATTTGCAGGGTGGTGTCTTTTCTTTATCCCTACAAAAGCCTGTCCTGATCAATACCTGCTCAGTGTACACTGATAACATCAAGTTGAACATAAAGCACAGCTGCCCTGGGCACTTGTCCTAAAAAACCCCAAACTTTGCAGATTTGTTTCTGTGCTATTCTTTGTTGCTTGAGTGGTTAATCTGGGTGATCAATTTTGTCAGCAACAAACACAAGGTTTTCATGTGTTTATGAGTGCACACAAACCTACACACATTCAAACATGCATAAAACCAATCAAAAATATGTAGTGCATTTGACAAGATTTCACCAGTCTGCTGATCTGAAGTCGAGGGAATCTGTGGAATCTGAAGATCCAGTTATTTATTCCAAACAATTGCACTTCCACTTACCCTCTTCTCCTGGCTTGATAAGTTTTTCTTTAGCTTTACAAGGGCACTTCCTTCAGTTCTGTCGATGAAGTCTTAGGAAGTCCTTAATCACTGGGCAGCAACTCCTCTCATTATTTGGGAGGAGGGCTTGTGGTTGATTTATGCCACCTACCAACTGCTTGACCAATGCCTCAGCGTAAGCTTGTGTAAGAAGTGAGTTGTGGGACTGTATTGTTGTCAGATTGAGGAGTACACAAACAAAAAATTCATAAGCAAGTTCTACTGATGAACATTCCACTCTTCAAAGAAGAGAGTACCAGAGTGCTCTGTTCTCAACTACCATAGACAGCTAAATTTAGTGGCTTGAAGGAAGAATACCCAACTCACTCTTCTTGCTTATTGTTTCAGCTACACAGGTCCAAGAGAGAAAGAGAATTTCCTTTTGGTGATTTACAAGCCATTTGCTATGTTGCTATTCAGAGTTCTAATTCCAGAAGCTGTGCTTCTTATTCTGATTTTACTTGATGGATTTTATTCTGGAATCTAGGCATTTAGAAGCTGGCATAAAGATCGTGAGTGTGCTAAGTCTTCGTGGGGTTGAAGCCACAAAAGGATATAAGTCCAGAAGAGAAATAATGAAGGCAGTTGCTGAAACCTGCTGAAACTTGCTGGTGTATTGTGGCAATAAGAACAGTTATATCAAAGAGGTGATACTTGAACTAAAAAGTCAATTCAGCTACATGGTTAAGCACAGCAATGAAAATTTATGAAGAGCCACTCATTACTGCGGAACTCTGAAGGAGGGGGAGAAATTTTACCAAAAAACACAGAAATGTTGAAAATGAAGCCAAAGTCTTTGTGAGCAGAAGAAAAATTCAACCAAGTTAAACTACTACTTGTGACAAGCTCTAAATGGACTGTAGCTGCTACTGAGTGTTATTCCTAGAGGGGAATGAAATGTTGACAGTTGGTCTCAAATTGAATCTGGCTTGCTATTTTTCAAAGAACTAACCATCTCAAATGCCATGTATAAAAGCAAAAAGAGTATCTTCTTGAAAACAGATTACTCAAAGCTGGTGCAGACTGTGGTAATGCTGTATTCTGTACCTTGTCCTTATGGTTCCTTAAGTTGTGACAATTAAAAGAATTGTCTGTCATGAACTCCAAATCAGTTTTGAAAATGTTTAAGCACTTTTGTCCTGTACAGATTTCAGATAAATTATGTGCTGTACAACTTCTTTAGGCCATTGAGATTATTTGCCAGCAGAAGAAATATATACTTCTTAGTTATTAGTTGTATTTAAAGTATTTAGTCCTTGATGTTAAAGTAAACTGATCTGAAATAAGGACCGTTTTGAGTTGCAAAAATAGTCAGTTTGGAAACTGGATCAGCTTAGCAAAGAGTACCCGTGTCTCTTCCTGGGGGGAGTGATTGAACTGAAGGTCAGAGTCAAGCTCAAATGAAAGTATGTACAGAACAGTTTTAAAATAGTCGTCTACACATAAGGAGTTGATTCTGAAGGACTTGGTTTTTTTCCCATGCTTTATGTGGGTTGTATGATATTTCACCTTTATAGCAAATGCTATGGATGTTTTTTTAGAAAAATATTTTTTAGAAAAGTATTTCTAAATTTTTAATACTGACTAGCAGTTTTATGTCTAGTATTTAATTTGCCCAAGTTTTTAGTGATTGTTCTTTCCTAATTTATACTCTTAGGTTTCCTCACAGAAGATAGGGGTGGTGTTGGGTATTTTTGGGGACAGATACATTTCAAATCTCCTTCAGCTGATTTAGTTTCTGTTGCTTTAAATCAATATCATCGAAGATGACACTGCAAAAGAGAACTTGCTGGTTGACCCTGTAACATCAGGTCCTTGTAGTTAGAGGTGATTATCATATGGGCACATGTGACCTAAGATGGGAAGCTGTTCAGTTGTAACTTGCTTTGAAAAGTATTACCATATAGAAAAGGTGAGGTAGCCTACCTCTCTTGCTTATTGGGAGGGTAAGGGAACATAAGCAGGGCTAGCTTGGTCATTGCAGCTGAATATCCACACCACAGTTAGTTACAGCCTTGACTCTAAAAGTTGGGTTCTAGAAATGGCTAGGACAATCTTAAGGTCCCACTGGCAGTGAAAGAAGAGTCCCATCCATTCATCTTTCCTGGACTTACTTGGCTTTTCCTCATGCTTTGGTGAGTCAGCTCACCTTGCTGAACTGGCAGCAGACTAACTTGCAAAATTATGTCAATTTTCTGTTGATGGAGTTAGCTGAGTTGTACATAGCACCAGGGCAAATGTAGAGGGCCATGAGTTTGGAGTTAGTGTAGAGGTTGGAAAGAAGGGATAAAGCCTGGTAGGCCAGAAGAGGTTGAAGAGCGGAACCGTTCGTTTTGGTGGCAGTCAGACATCAAGTTGGCTCAACCATCTTATCAAGTCTTAACTGTGAGAGTATTTCCCGCCTAAAATAAAATTCAGTTGCTTTGCAACATATGAATTGGTTTACTTTAAGATGGAACAATAATGTTGAGTCAGGGATGTCTAAAATCATGGGGATTTAAAAATACAGTATCTAAGAAAAGCCCTTTGAGCTATCATTTTTTTTTATTTTTAAGTTCTTTTTTGGGATCTAAACTTTGCAATATGTGGTAGAAAACAGCTTCAGACCCTGTAGCAGCAGCTCTTTTCCAGAAAACTAAGCCAAGAATAGGATCTCTTGTGCTGAGAAATGTGTAAACACGTAAGAGTTCTTTCCTCAAAGAGCTTGCAGACTAATGCCAAGTAGAGTGGTGAGTTTGATGTGGGAGCTGGAATGTAGATGCCTGAAACTCAAGCGGGCCGCAGAATACTCACTTGATGGAAACAACTTTTAAGCCCTGCTGGGCTGGGATGGATTCAATCTGCAGTTCAAGCAAAACACTGATACTCATCAGCAATGGCCTGAGCTATCCATACTTCTGTTAGCAGTAGAGCTACATCTTCAAGAGTAAGGCTTGTGGTGTTTAAATATGTTAATTAAATCAAGTTCTTTTGCATTAGAGAACATTGACAGGATGTTCACTCTGGTCAGAAATGTGAAATAGCTTCTACAGCATGCTACTTTCACTCAGCTTTCAGTTACCTGAAATCGGATTATCTGGTTTCGAAGTTACTTGTGCCAGGTAACACAAGTTTGACAGGATTATTGAGTCAGTGTGGCTTCATTTGTCCTTGGAAATAGTTTAAGAGGCAGCAGAAATGTCTCTGCACTATAGAACTGGAAAATGGAATGCTGAAGTGTATGGCAGAGACAGCTGAAGTTTGGGCAGGACTAGTGCTGGCCTGGAATTCAAAAGCCTGTGATGATCCATGCTCACTTCTTATAGAGATGTGGAGATCTGTTCTGTGCTCCCAAGCATTTTTCCCCATAATATCTGTGGTTTTGGTCTGGGTGTGTCCATTAGTTGCATTATTCCAGCTGCCTGAGATAATGGAAAGCCACTTGTCTTACAACTACACCATCCTAAATTGAAAGTATTTTAAAGAAACAACTTTCTTACATTAGGCTGTGTGTGCTACAGATGGGACTAAACCAAATAACATCAACATTTCTTATTTCACCATCTAAAATGTCACAGTTACTGTGCAACTCTTAACTACTCTTGACCTGTCATTCCACTACCTGATCTGTAGGCTTTGATTAACAGCCTTTAATAATAGGATTAAGTGATTTTGGATTGGGAAGTATAATGCTAGGCCTATGGAACAGTACACAAAGAGATGATACATATCTTTTCCTAGTGGGATGTATTGAGTATTTGTGAGCCGTCAGTCAAGTAAAAAGGATGAAAACACTTAGTTTCTCTTCTAGCCTCAGTTTTGAAAATGATCACTCAATAGAAATTTGAATTTCAGTTAAAGAACGTTATTTTTTAGAACAGTAAGATTTTCCCGTTTGTATGTGGTCTAGAAAGAGATGCAGGGCCAAATTAGGTTAATTTTGGTCACAGGAGTTATTTTTTACCTGAAAGGTTGATTGTCTTGTGCTGAAAACTTGGATTCCATTCCTAAAAATACAGTTTGTAGTTTTACAGGCTTTTGTACAGTTTCAGTTTGTTGAGATTTTTCTTTTTTAATTGCTGAAGATTTCTTTGTATTCATAGGTCCAGAATATGAGCATTTCAGTTTTATTTAAAAAGATTTTCTCTGGGTGAAGGGTCACTTGTCCTTCAGGCTCTAGAGATACCCTTGAAGACTAGTAACTAAGATGGTTCACTTTCACTGGGTCACTGTGTGTTTGTGCTCTTGAATTTGTGAAAACAGAGGAGCCAGTTCTGAAACAAGTTAGATACTATAATCACAGGAAAGGTGGACTCTTCTCCGAAGTTGGCCTGCTTGGGATGGGTGTTTTAAGTCCCCTCTGACCCCACTTCAGAGATTCTTTACAAAGCATCTCTCTTAGTTCATCATAGTTCCTATAGAGAGAGTTCATCATAGTTCCTATAGACAGAGCATTGTATCATCCTTACCTTTCATATGTCATAATCCAGTGAGCGTGTCTCAAATCTTGCTTACCTTTTCTTCTGATTTAATATATCCTGTGCAAGTTGTCTCATTTGTTCCTTAGGTTTCAGCAAGGCAGCTGTAGGAGTTATCTTCATTCTCAAGGAAAAATTTGCACTGTAAGTACAAGTCTTTAGCAGTGAGGATTCTGATAGTTGAAAAACTTTGGTTCATCATTGAGTTCCTGGAACTACAAAGGGAGAAATAAGTCTCCCAGGTTTTCATATCAGCATTAAGCAGAAAATCCATGACTCTCGAGACTTGAGCCAGAGGCATCAAATAATCACTAAAGTACCATGTTACTAACTTGTGTTTAGAATTTAAGTGGTCTGGCTGAGTCCAAAATCACATCTGCCAAGGAAATAGTAAATTATTATCAGATTATGTGAGTAAGCATTACAGCCTAGCTTCTCTAGTTTTGCAGGCGTGAGGAAGACAACTTTTGAGCAGTTGGTATGTCGTGGGTTTAGCACACTGGGCTAAAGTAGTCTTGCTTTTCTGATTTCTAGTTTTACTCAAACTCAGCACGTACCCATGATTCTGATTTTGATTGGTCCCACTGGTTGCGGTGTTCTGATGGCTTTTAGACTAGTGATCTTATTTCTTCCTTACCTCCCAGTGTCCTGAATAACAATTACATGTGTTTTTTAAGGTTTCAGAAATCTTACCCTCATGAAGACAATTCTTCAGTTTATCAAGCATTAGATATATTACTTTAAGCAAGAGATTGCCTATATAGGGATCAGAGTAACTACCTATCAAATCCTATCTTCTCAAGAGCTTGGTTAGTGGAATAAAGAACATCTTTGTTAGACTAATGTTGTGGTGACTTAGAGTGTGCATTTCATTTCATGTGCATGTTCTTTGTTTTTTTTCCAGAGTTTCTTTTTTTGTATGAGATTTTCTTTTTGATAGACTTAGGATCCTAGAACAGGCCAGATTGGAAAGGACCTCAAAAGATTATCTAGTCCAGTCTCTCCTGGGTAGGGAGGCTGAAATATTATCTAGCACCCTGTCCAAATGCATCTTAAAAACCCCTAATAATGAGGCCTCTTAATATGTCCCTGGTGAGATTGTTCCAGTGATTGTTTTATATCAAGATGAAACATCTCCTGGTGCAACTTGTACCTGTGGCTCCTTGTGAAGGGAGAACCTCTCTCCTCTTTTTAGCAACCTTTCTTTGTCATCCTTTATTAAAAAGGGGAAAGGGTAATTACTTTTGTTAAAATTCTGGTGTCACTTAGGAGCTCATACGCTGATATGTATAGATTCTAAAATCACCAAATGATGTTTCATGAATCTTCATTTTTTATTTCTTGGACTTTTCTGGTTTCTCCAAGAACTTCTTAGCCAGAAGTGATAGTTTTGAATTGCAGTTGACTTCAGCTGATGGAAAACCACAGGTACTCCATGTGAAAGGAGTCGTCTATCCATTTCCAGTATGTACTACCCTCTGTAGAAAAAAAAAATCAGTTTTGTATTTCATATGGTCATCTGGCTCATCTCCTCTTGTTTTTCTCACTTCTCTTTAAGAGTTCTGTGGTATCTGTTAAATATAATCCAGACCACTAAAAATTAATTTCAGAAAGCCCAATGTCTTGGAAGTTGGCCTCTGGGTAAGGCACACAGCTACCTAGAGAGAAAATGCAACATACTGAGGAGGAGTTGCTTTCTTCTGGTTGTTGGTGTAGAGCTTATCTCCTTGACATATGATTAATCTTCATAATTGTGTACATGTGTGTAGGTTATGTATCAAATTACAGCAACTATAAGAAGAGTGGAACCAGGTGCATTACGATCTTCCTGTGTTTGCAGAAGTCCTGAAACATAAAACTGAAGCTTGTCTTTTCAAGGCAGTTATACCTGCTTTGACTATAATTCTGTGGTTGCCTAATTTGGCGTATTTGCAGTATTCCACAAAAATTATCTTATTTATAAAACCTTTGCTGCATCTGTGTCTTGTTCTGCAATCAAACTTGCCTGCAGTCCAGGGTGGTCTGACTGGATTTCAGAGTATACCTGCTTGGTAGCTCTAGAACAAAGGGGATTTGAGAGACAAAATCTAGAATTCAACTTTCAGCTGAGTTCAGAGGAAACAAAATTTTAATGTAATAAACGAGGCAATCTCCTGAACACTGCAGTAGAAGGCCTGGATAGAAAGAGCACCAAAATGTGTTGTTACCTCTAGGCACAGCTGTGTCTGTTTTCTGATAGGCCAGAGACTGAGTGAAGCTTCTGTGCTGTTACTGGAAAATGCTATGAATATTCCAGAGATGAGGTATCTTCTCAAAAACTGACAAGGATGACAAAAACTCTTTGACTTCCTTCTGCGTGTTAACTGTGGGTTTGTGCGTTTTTATTGAGGATAAAGGAATAGAAATTAAATATTTAATAAAATAAAGGTAACTAGCTTAAATGTTCATTTTAGTTTTAGTCCTGTCCTCACACTCTTGAGAGCTGATAGCCCTGAAAGACAAAATAGTGTTTTTATTTAGGGAACTGGTTAGAATAGAAAGTGAGAGATGTAATAGCAGGCAGTGACCTCATGATCTTACTACAACATTAGTCAATATTTTAAAATCAGTGTTACAACGGTATAGTTAATGTGAATCACTTAGGTGCGGTGAACAGTTGGCCACAGCCCAAAACATTCCTCTCTATCAGTTCTGTTCTAGCCACCTAATAGCTCATCTGGGGATGCTGCTGTGTACAGCTTATGGTCCAGGGATAGGTGTCTTGCATAAAGGAAAACTGCAGTTTGACTGGTTGGGCTTATTTATTTAGTTAGTTAATTAGTTTTTTGTTTGTTTGTGCTGCTTAAAAATAAAATCAACCAAATCACAAACCTACTTGATCGTACTAGGTCATTTAAACAACTGGCATTGCATTGACTGTAAGATGGCCTTTGGGGTTTTTTGCCTTTATTTGATGTACCACATTGGACTAACAAGTGTTTGTGCCTTTTATGATTAGCTGTAAATCCATTGGTGAAATTAATCCAATCTCTAGTACCAGGAGGTGTTTGCCAGCATTCCACCATGTAGATAGTATCAAATAGGAAATAAAAGATTGTTTCTGACTTGGGCAATATTTTTCATGAATGGTTGCAATTGTATTTAAGAACATCTTATTACTCCTTTTTTATAGGAGAAGTATGATGATCAGGAAGAGTTTAATAAATTGTAATGAAAACTGAACATTGTAATGAGTGTTTTTTTCTATTCTGGGTGAATAGAACACAACATGCACGGGTATTTTTTTGATACATAGCAAGAGCTATGGTACGTGTTACTACAAAACCAACGAACTAGGTTTTACGCAATTTTTCATTTCTGTGCTGTGTAACTCATATACTGCAGTGAAGCCCACTGCAAAATGTAATCTTGGTGATAATCTGTAGATGGCCTGTAATGCATCATTGAAGTGCCACTGATAATATTACTAAACATCTAATTGATCAAGCATTATTCTTCCTGTGCAGAAGCTTCAGTATGAGGCGGGGTGGATGGCGGAAACGGGCTGCCGATGGCGATGGCTGGGGCATATGGGTATGTTCAAAACCAAGTGGCTTTTTTTTTTTTTTTTTTAAAGAGGTTTATGGCACTGTGGTTAAAAAGAGTTTACAATTTTATTATATATGCCGAAGGTATGCTATAAATTACACCCTTTTACTTCGCTTGAAAACACGTAATTAAGTTCAAAAGAATTCTTTTATATTAACAGGTTTTGAAGTCTTCATTCACAATAATCCACTAAATTGCATTATTAATAACTGTGGACCCTTGATTAGCTTTCAGTCTCCATTTAAAAACTAAGCTAAATGATTTTAAAGCTATTTATCATTGTCTTTACCACATCCTATGTAGTTGGACAAACAATAACTGAGGCATCTAATTTACATAAATATTTACGATACTACTGTGTCATGTATATTTAAGAACTGAAAATACACAGGGCCTAATGAATGTTCTCTACATTGTTCTTTCAGGCAATGAAACTCCCATTCTGTGTCCAAACTTGCATCATTCTTTTATTTCTTTTTTTTTTCTTTCTTTGTATTTTTAGATAGATAGATTTTTATAGAGATAGAATGTTTTTGTTATAGAGCAGAATCAAAGGAGTATGAAATAAATCCTGGCATGTCAGTAGCAAGATGCGATTATCTTCTAGATAAAAATTTTAGAGTGGAGGATTTGCCATTTTTCTTGTCGAAAAAGAATACATCTTTTGTATGTCACCCAAAATCAGTTTGAAGGAATGCTACTTACCTTCCTCGTCTTAGAATTGACCAGTTTCTGTCTGTAAACATTAAAAAAAGAAACTAATATCATGGGTTTTGTTTTGTTTTAACTTAAAAACTAGGGTGGGTACATGTCGGCAAAGGTTAAGAAATTGGAGGATCAATTCCGGTCAGATTCAGCCATACAGCAGCAGAAGGATGGAAATTCGTCAAGTATCTTTAGTGGAGTCGCCATCTATGTCAATGGCTTAACAGGTGAAGCTTTTATTTATTTAAGGATCTGTTCTGTTTTTTTCTAGTATGTGTTTACAACCCTAAGTCAAGAACTGTAAAACGTGTGTGTTTGCAGCCAAGTAAATACATAACAATTACTGTATATCTTTTGTATATTATCTTCCTTTGTATTTCATGATTACGTTTTTCAATTTCTTAAATCAAATGTAGCTTCTGGATATAAATGTTACTTTACTAAATCATGTACATGATTGGCCACTGATTGAAATAGGAGGAAATTTTTCCACCTTTCTGTGATCGTATTATTTGAAACGAAACCTTGTAATTTCCTCCATACTCCTACATATATTAAATTTTTAATTTTCCAAACTACTGATGGTTGGAGCCTATGCATTAAATTTATGTTTGGAGGGATATATTGGGGTTTTCTTGCTCAGAGTTGCATAACGCTTTAGACAGTGAACCCTTTAGTAGTGAAAGGAAGAGCAAGAGAAGAGGTAAGATATATATGCATTGTCTGTGATGGACTGATAGCACATGTTAACTGGAGTAAGATTTTTAATCTACCGTACTTATGTTCATATTTCTCCTGGGTTCTGTAAAGCAGCTTAATAACCTTTTTGAAATTTCCCAGAAGCCTTTTTCAGGGACCTGTGCCAGGAATGGTGTGACTGTTACATAACTGATGTGTACAACTTCTGCAATATGAAGCAGTGCTGATTTGAGCACAGGACTTACACAAATCGAGAAAGGTGGACATGCTAAACTATGAATATGTCTGAATCAGTTATTTAATACAGGCAATTTCTTTAGTGCAAAATGTAGCATTCACATACTCTTCAGAGTACGAGCTCTATGATATGGTTGTCTAAAAGGCTGGAGGAAAGATACTACTTGTACAAAATGTCTGTTATCTTTACTAAAAAGTTGAAGGTTTTATCAAGTGTTAGAAATATCTTAGGAGTTGGCAGTAGACTGCTGGAAGGAATTATAACTGTGTTCTTTAAAAAAAATTATCTTCCTTCCTGTATTAATTTTTTTGTTTGCTTTTTGTTTTCCCCCTCTGCTTACAAAATAAGTACTCATTTTAACGTGATTGAGGGGATAAGAAGAGATGGTATGTTTTTAAGGTATTCTCTGTTCCCTGTAACAGTTCAAGAATAACCTGGTAAGGAAAGAGTGGGTTAACTGCTTCTGTAAATCAGAAATTGTATAGTAGTTCTGTGCTGGTACTAAACATTTTGATATAATTTTTTTTCTATTACTTTTGAGTATAAACTACTCTCCCAGACTCTGGTGAAAAGATAAGTGAATTAATCTAATTTTATGTTACGTCGATGTAAAGTGTTTTTTAATGTAGTTTAGCATTAAATCTACTTCAGTATTACCCCACACACACACACCATACATGTGGGAAGATCCTCTGTAACAAGTAGAATGTTTACAGTTGTCTATATTTTTTCAGAAATGCTTTTCTGATTTGTTCTTTGAAGAACTTGTAAGGTTTTTCAGGAGAAAAAACAATGGTTTGCACTCTTTCTGATCATGGAATCATATTTCTCAATTAAAGTTGTTTTTCTTACTTTATTTGCTGACACAAACCAGGAATATTTCTGGTTTTAATTTTATAGATCCCTCAGCTGATGAATTAAGACGGCTAATGATGTTGCATGGAGGCCAATATCATGTGTATTATTCCAGATCAAAAACAACTCACATCATTGCCACAAATCTTCCAAATGCCAAAATAAAAGAATTGAAAGGAGAAAAAGTAGTTCGTCCAGAGTGGATCGTGGAAAGGTAAGTTTAGGTCTACTGCTTCTGGAGTTTTCTCCTTTTGGGGAAAAAAAAATATGGAAAAAGCAGCATTATAGAAGACTGCATTTTGAGATTATGGTTTAGTTTTTACTAAGCTGTTACAAGGATAGATTTATTTAAAATACCACTGTTAGACTGAAGATTCCTTGAGAAACTTCACTAAGAACATTCAGAAAATCTCAGGCATATCAGGAAACCGAACATTATCCTGTTGTTTCCACTTAACATCCCATCAGTTGCCCAGCCTTCATCTCAGTATGCTTAAGTAAGTACCAGGTGATTGATTTTTAACCTCTTGCCTCGTGCGATGTGTCAGTTTCAGTGCATCTGTAAAATAAAGAATATCAATTGAAAAGCATTTTCATAAAATTGAAATTAATCCATCTAAACAATTATGTTGTGACTTTATAACAAAACAAATACAAGATTAAAAAAGCCCCACAGTTTTTATTTACAAAGAATTTGTGTTCTTTGGCTCTTCCATGCCCTGTGATAAAGAGGATCATCCCTAAGTTGTCCTCAGGTCTTTGAAAAAGGTGATAGCTGGGCTCAGAACAGTTAATTGAGCTTGCATCTGTCTTGTTCCATCTGAGGAACCCCTGGGAAATAGAACAGGCAGGAATATGTTCTGGAAATCATTCTGTCAGTGTCACGCTATTCTTAACTGGCCTCTTTCCTAGACAACCAGCAGAAACAGACAAGGAACTGTTCTGCATACGTACTTGTATTTGCAGTTCCTGTTTCCAGTTTGCTGATTTTCAGTCCTTTGGATTCAGCTGTTTTATATCATGTACCTATAATGTAAATTTTTTAAACTTTAGTCAGAAATTATAGATTCCTCAGCTGAAAAAAGACTTTAGGTACATTTTTGAAACAATTCATTCCTGAGTTTAGGGACTTGGGAAACTGGCAGTGGGTGCATTTTTATCTGAAGGCTGTTTTCATTGATGCCATTAAGGTTTGCTAAGATTTTAACCAAGTTGGAAAAATCAGTTTGTATACAGTCAGTAGAGACTTGCTAGAACCTAATGTGTGAAATGAAAAATTTTCCTCAAGATGTCTTGTGTTCAGGCTCTGCATTGCCTGCTTGTGGAAGGTTGTATTGTAGAGTGAGTCCGAAGAACTGAGTGTAGACTGATATGTGGTGCTCGATAGAACGAGATGGGAAACTCGCTGTCTCAGTAGAACAGAATTTGTGGGGAAAAAAAGCTGATTTCACAACCACCCCTCATTTTTTTCCCTTACTCTCAACGGAGTGGAAGAACACTCATGGTTAAATACTCTGTGTGCGTATAGAATACCAATTGATGGTCTCTTCAGTGAATCAGTTGGTGAAAATCAGTGCAGTGAGTATAGAGAATCCAAATTTGTTGAATATTCGTGTGCTCATCATGCTAGTGCAATATGATGGGTTTGGGGTTTTTTTAGTTTGGTTAAGAATCAACCTTAAAATGTTAGTCACAGATTTCTGGTAAAGCAGTGTTGTTAGATCTTCAGTCTTGTCATCAAAAGTTGCCAAATGAAAACGTCATTTGTCTGTGGAACTTTGATTTATTTCTTTGTGTGCACACATGATGATCTAGTCCTTAATTACATGATCACATGCCGTATTTTTTTCACTATGATACCTGCCACATTCTTTTTACAGAAGTGACTGGATTCAGGTTGCAAATTACTAATTCAGTGACTTGGTTTTTGCTTCTTGTGTCTCTAGCCCTGTTCCTTACTTAAGGGATCTAACTTGAATTCTTTGCTGATAATGGAATGAATAATTAATTCCTGTCTTTTATTCGTGCTTATCACTATAGCATCCATCTGCTTTCCAAAGATTAATGAACTTACAATGGCATTTATTACGATGGCTATTATTTTTTGTTTGAGGGCCACCAAAAACGCATGAGGTAAAACACCAAAAACATCAATAATTGGGAGTATGCCATGTGAACTATATAAGATAAGATTTTTCAGAGTTAGTTATACAAGGATGGTAAGACATACATTGACGTTTATTGCTGGATTAAAAGCTTTGCATATTCTGAGCTCTAAGCATTCTGAACTATGGTCTGAACTCAGACTATCGTAAACCTGTTGTTAAATGCAAGTAGCTCTAGAATTTTGGTTTAATTAACATCACATAGAGATCCTGTGGTAACAGTGGCTGCAAAATCCAGTTTTGCAGAGTAGCATGTTATTTTAGTCACAAAACATTCTTTCTGCACTCCACTTGTTGGATGTGTTTGCTGCCTTTCCATTTCTGCAAGAAATGAAGGAAGAGACTTGCGGGCAGACCTCCTTTTTGAATGTTTCTTCCCTCATTTGAAAAACTCACAACAGAACTATGTAGCTTGGAAAGGTTGCACAATGTCTAATGGAAGCCAAATTAAGGTGGTCTGAGAGCTTGACTTTTAAATTTGAATATTCTTTTAACAAATGTTCCTCAACTTGTCTAATAAATTTTCAGAGGTTGACGATAACTAACCAAATCAGCTACTAGTAGAATTTGTGGATTCCTTATTTTGATTTTCAGATTGAGTGAATGTTTGTCTTAAAGATTTGTGTCATTCTTCCAATCTAATTGGCACTTCTGAAGCTACATCTGGAGTTCTGTGTCTGATTTTGGGCTTCTCAGTGCAAGAAAGATACTGACAAATTGGAGTGAGTTTAGAGGAGAACCACTGACGTGAATAGTGGTCCGGAGCATGTGATATGTGACAAGAGGCTGAGGAAGTTGGCTTAGTTCTGCTTGGGGAGAAGACTAGGAGGGGACCTAATCGTTGTCTGTCTTTACCTGCATGGAGGTTACAGAGAGTGTGGAGCCAGATTTTTCCTCAGGATACACAGCAAGAGAACAAGAGGCAATAGTTGCAAGTTGCAGCAAAGAAAATTTTGGCTGGGTACAAGGAACAGTGTTTTCAAAGTGAAAGAGAGTAAGCAGTGAAACAGGTGCCTAGAGAGGTTGTGGCATCTCTGCCCTTTAAGATCAACCCTGTGCAACTTGTTCTAACTTTAAAGTTAAACCTGCTTTGAGCAGTGTTTGGACTAGAGACCTCCAAAGGTCCTTTCCAACCACATTTTTTAGTGATTATGATTTTTGTGATCCAGGGAGTGTGGAATCTGGAAAGATGTTGAACAATGCATCTAGAATAGGATTCCTTGTGCTGCATCTTAATAAAGTTTGAAAAAAAATCAAGCCAGCTGTGTATTGATCTAATATATACAGCTACTCTGGTACCTAAAATCTTAGCATGAACAAGTTCTTAAATAAATGTGAGGTTTTATCATCAGTCTACAGTAATGATTTTGAAATACTAACTGGGTCATTACGCACCCAGGTTCACACGGTGGTAGCAGGAACAGTCTAATCAGGAATCAAAAAAGCTTAGTTGCTGAATCACCGTTCTCTGGACGGTAAAGCTTTGAAACTCCACCATGTGTATTTTTAACTCCGGCAGTGTTTAATGTAAGTGGTGTTCCTTTGTGAATGTTATGTAGCCATGTATCAAACATTATTTAACTGATATATTTTTAGGGCTGTTTTTACTATCCCGTCCCCATAGAAACCTTACGAGGTCTCTATGTATATGCCTAACTAGATTTAATTCATCTAATTGGGAAATGCGATCTCACACTATGTTCTTCTCTAATTGCAGCGAGAAAACTCCTAAGGGCTTTTGTTCCACTGTCCAGCTCCCTTGGCAGTAGTACAGATTTGAGCTAGCTAAAGCATATCTCCATGAGAAAGCATTCAGTTGTTGAAGAACAGGAAAACAATGTTTCGTAACTTCAAAATTGAACACTAATATTAAGCTTCTCTGACATGAAAGAGGTTCCTCTGCTGTAAGAAGTTTCAGCATCTCTGGCCCAGTGTTGAATATGAAGAGTTGTGTATGAAGAAGAGGTGTTAAGTATAGGCTGAGAAGGCTGTTATCTCTACTGCCAACAACAGGCATTGGAGTGGAGAGATGAAATCATGCTGTGGTGCATTTTTGAGAGGATGCCACTTCAAAGTCCATGACTTTGCTAAGAAATTTAGTACTTATTGAAGTATAATCACAGTTTCAGTGGAAGAAGAAAGAAGGAGATATGGTGGAGCACATAGGACAGAACAGGAATGATCGTGGTAGATGTTTATGGAAGGTCTGTTTGGAAAATATTCTTCTGTCTAGCTTTCTTCAGTGAATTTTCTTACAAGAAGGGGGTGATTATCATTTTGGAATGGAAGAAGTTGCTCCCCTTTAATAGTGAACCACATCTTAGCTGACTTTCAAATTCTACCCAGATTTGCTTGGAACACACACATTTGCATTGTTCCAAATTAAAGAGCTCAGTCAGCATTGTTCAGTTAGAGTAACCTGAACTGCTCACCAGGGTGGTGTGGTTTTTTTACTGAGCATTGTTTATTTTGTTTTTGAAATTAAATATTTGGGGTTTGTGTGTGTCAGTTGGAGAAGAGAAATGGATGTAAACAGCCGACCAGTCCAACTGTGCAAATATCTTTTCTAATACCGGTCACCACATCACAAATGACTTTTCAGTCCAGTGAGTAGTGAGAAGGGAGTTGAAGAAGGGACTGGGAGTACATATAGCATAACAGCAAAAGGTAATGACCAAAGTAATAGTTTATTAAGTAATAACCCGTTCCTTTTTTGTTTTGTTTCAGCATAAAAGCTGGACGTCTCCTCTCACACATTCCATATCAGCTATACACCAAGCAGTCAAGCGTTCAGAAAGGTCTCAACTTCAATAGCATATGCAAACCTGAAGATGCCGTGCCAGGTCCAAGCAATACAGCAAAAGATCTCAACAGGGTGTAAGTGTTTTGGATCTTGTGATGCAGATGCTAATCGTTCACCCTCAGTGGGTTTGCATTTTTAACTATATAGAATTTTTTTAATTAATTTCAGCTTTCTAAGGGAAACTCTGAGGTACTGAAATTTAAAAATAAGGCATAGCTCTATAAATAGTTGGGGACAGAACTACAGTTGCCTTGACTTGTCTCTAGTGTTTGGACCATGCTTTGCTTGATAATGTGACTTAGGAGTCTTAGGATGTAGCATGTTTGTGTGGAAGCAACAGGAGTTTTTGAAGGATTCTGATTAGTGGCACTGAAAAGTAGGTCTTTATTTCAAAAATAAGAAGTTGGTATGTTTTAATTACTTTTGCTAAAGATGCCTAGGAACAAATGTAAATACATACTAGTCATTAACTTCTTTATTTAGCATATTTTAAAACAAAAATCATCATGTACTTTAAGTATGCTAACACCAAAATTTAAGTAATGCTTGAGAGAGAAGATGGATTAAAAAATCCAGTTAGAATATAAAAAAAATTTCCTAAAATACTTTGAGAAGGAAATAGAACAGAAAGCACCAGCAAAAAAAACTTAACTGGCAGAGAAATTGGAGTTTGGAAAGAAACCTTCCACTTGAACAGACTGTTCTGGAGATTTTAAAGAGGATTTCTGTATCTTTTTCAGAAAAATGTTTGTTTAGAAGCAAGAATCATAAAATTACAGAGTGGTTGAGGTTGGAAGAGTCCTGGAGGTCACCTGGTCCAATGATACTGCTTAGAGCCAAGGATACTGTACAAGATACTCTACTTCCTGATTTGTAACAGTGAACTGTGTTCTTCCACAGTAACTGATTTATTAAAATCCAGTTGTGCATAATGCTGAGAAGACTTTACCACATGAGTGGGATTTGTTTATATTTAGGGAAAATAAAAACAGTGCCGGCATACTAAGTGGTATTTCTTGCCTGTATTTTAAACAATGAGTGATACAATCACCTTCACCTCTTATTATTGCATAGTTAATATTTTTTAAATTAGAAGAATATTCAGACTTCCAAAACCATCAGTTTAGTCTGAAAAGCATGAGTTTAAATGCCTACCTTAACCAGTGATACTAATGTATACCACTGGATATACAACTGTCAACCATGCAAGTCCTCGAAAATGTTTTGCTTAATATAATTTGTGATTGTGACAATCTTAAATAAATTGTTGTCACAGGTAATTGGCGTTCTGGTTTCACTAGTATACTGCATAGCTAATTACTTCCCACCTTTTTTTTTGTGTACTTACATTGCTAGCTTTGGGAGTTGGGAGTGATGGTTGTTTTTTTCAGCAGATGAAGACTATACACAACTCTTGAAAGCTTTGGTTTTAATTTGTGTTTATTGCAGAGTTAATTTTTTGAATGAAAGCTTTACCTCTACACTGTCAGAGTAAATGTAAATTGCTAGGGTGCTTGTGGCAGAATATTTTCCTTTATATACTTCAAAGATGAGAAGTAGTGTGTTTGGGGTTTTGTCAAAAGCTAAGAATATATTTAGTTTATAGAGCTTGAACAGATTTTTGTGTGAGAGAAGATAAAAACTGAACACATTAATCTCAAAAAATTTTCTAAAAAGTAGAAGTTTCTATGTGTACTTTTTTATTTGCTTGTTTGTTACTAAATAAGGAGAATAACATCTCTCGATAAAAAGTTAACTGCTTCTGATGGTTTGTGTGTTCCTGCACCATTCACGTAGTCCATGGTTGTACGGTTCTGTTAACAAATAAATAATTATTGTAATTCGATTGGAGACTGCTGGTCAAAACAAAGGCCTTGTAAGTAGCGTTTCTAATGTGGACGTGATTTTGGTCACTGCCATGTGAGTGCTGTGTTGATAATACACCAAATCTGTGAAATCTTTTATGGCAAAACAATATTTCGTGACATTGAGAGGACACGGCTCAGAGTTTGAGAATGTAAAAACTACTCAAGTATATGCTGGTAACAGTTAGGAAGATAACTAATTAGCACTTGAAATGACCTATAAATGTGCCTGTTTTTATTAAAGATATGGTATTGAATTATTGTATCTGTTTCAGAAATCACATTAAAAAGTGTGAGATGGAGAATGAGATCGTAGCCAATGGAATAAGTAGCTGGAATGAAGAAGAGGAGGAGGAAGAAGAAAGTGATGATTTTGGATTTACAGAGCTGGAGCAGATCCTTCCCAGATGGAAACAAAATGGGATTCAGTCTCACAAAGACAGCACTGCCATTTTTAATGGACACACACACACTTCTACCAGTGCCTTAAAGACACGGGATTGCTTGGTGCCCTCCGGCAATGGTGTTATGAGTACGTTCTCTCCAGGCCCTGTGCAGGAGGAGGGGAAGACTGATAAAGGCGTGGTTGACTTTAGAGACTGCACAACGCAGCAGTTGCAGCAAAGCAACAAAAATTCAGACTTTCCATGGAATCCGCATAGGACTACAAATAATTCATCCTCATCTTCATCTTTGCACAGTAATGCTAAAATAAATGGTGCTCACCACTCCACTGTTCAGGGGCCTTCAAGCACAAAAAGCACTTCTGTACCTACTTCTAGCAAGGCAGCTTCCTTACCTGTGTCCAAACCTTCAGATTGTAGTTTTATTTCTGACTTTTATTCACGTTCAAGACTGCATCATATATCAACGTGGAAGTGTGAATTGACAGATTTTGTCAACAGCCTGCAGAGAAAAAACAGCGGTGTCTTCCCAGGAAGGGAAAAATTAAAAAAATGGAAAGCAGGCAGGTCTGCACTTAAAACAGACGCAGGTAGATACTTGTTTAAGAAGGCTTATGTTGAGAAAGTGCCTTAAATCTTTATAAATTAGATGTCTAACTGAAACTAAGTAAGTTAGCGTTCAGTATTCACATTGCAGTCAGGCTATCTGGAAAAGCTTGGTGACTTTGGTGCACTGAAAAGTAAAGGATTTAACTGCTTTTGATTTTGTTTGGGCGTTTTTAAACTTAAAATGTGATTTAGTGTGATACTCTGGTCTATATTCAATTCTGCCTTGTAGAAATAATATTCCTGACTTTACCAAGATATGTGGTTTGATCAAGGGGGAAAAGTACTACGTTTATGCAAGGAAAACAGTCTGTAGGTGCTGTATGAAAATCTAAAGGGGGAGGAGAAAGAAAATGCCTTGCTGCTTTATAGCTCATTGTGAAAATTTAAAAGATGAGTAACATTTGGAAGTGAACTAAGATCTAAATTTTTTTTTTCTTGGTAAGAGTTTTGTATACCTCTAGCTCTGTTTAAATGGGTAGCAGTGTTGTATGAGACTTCTGAACGTGGCTTCTGTTTTGTGTCACTACATCAAGGGCCAAAAATGAAAAAAGTGTGTAACTAGTGAGAGCCGAAGTGTGACAAGAACAGAGAAAGTATTTTGCAGCTTTAGAATCTCTTGTTTACAGTCTTACTCAAGTAAAAGACTAGCTTTCTACCATAAAAGAGATTCTGACTGTTGTGCTGTAAAAATACTCACTTGTAGTCATATGGAAGTGTGCTGATAAATTTCCACGTCCTAAAAATTTCTTGTTAGTTAAATAAATTAACTGATATGTGTTTGTGCTAGGACACCCCAGTTACAAAACATGTTAGCTTATGAACTACCTTAATGTGTACTTTTCCCATCAAAATATGGTATAAGCTAATGTATTTTTATTTTCTCTTTGATTTGACCTAGAGTATTCAAATTGTTAATGAATAACCTGTCACTTCACAGGTAGCAGCTTCTTAAACATTAACTTGATCACTTGATTTCTAAATATGCCCTTTATAAGACAGTCTTTATTTTTCAAAGAATGAGTTCAAATGGTAAATTATTAAAAACAGGAGAACATTTTTCTGATTATTTAGTAATTAACTCTGATTTTAAGCAGAACAGTTCACTTAATATAGTGAAGTATTTTTCACAGTTCCACTTTATGCCTTGTTCAAAATAAGATTTTGTTGTTGTTTTTAGATAGAGCCCCCTTTAGTAGGCCAGCAACACAGGCATGCAGATTTGAACTTCTAGAATACTAGACACATATTTCTGGTGCTTTAGGTGTGTAAGTTTTTTGGTCTGGAGCTATCTTGGTCATCTTTGAATGTTTTCATGGGTGTAGGGACAGCAATGTCAATGTAAGTGTAGAGGAGGTTTAAATTTTATTTTTTTTCTGTTTCATTAAGGTTTAATGGTAGCTCATAGTGCAGCTAAACTTTTTTTTTTTTAATCTTTCAGAATAGTCTTCTGATGAACAAAAAGGAATTAAGTTCTTTGCCCAGGATTCAGTGTTAACATAGTAAAATTAATATCCAGTTCCCACAACATACATTAATGTCCTTGGGTTGAGGGAATTTGTTAGCTAGAAGGTGTTAATTATAAGAAAATAAAATAGAAACTTCAAGTCCATGCATTGTTTAGGCTGTTTGTCTACTGTTTATGTTTACATTTCTCTGAGAAATTTGTAAATATCTTTTTGGTGAGAACAAACAAAAGTCTTTATAATTTGATGTGGGAAAAACTTGATAGTAGTCCTTGATGCCTACTGTGAGTAGTAACAAAGAGTATAAATTAGGGTTCAAGTTTTCTGTTGGTGTATCTTCATACTAGGTAATGTGTCTGTTGCGAGCTCAGCCAAGCCACAGAGCTGTATAATGCACGTGGATATGGATTGCTTCTTTGTGTCTGTGGCTATCCGAAATAGACCAGATCTCAAAGGTCAGTATTAATTCTAAATGTTATGGTTTAGTCAGTTAAGCCTTTAAAAACAAAACCCAGCTTGCACGCTTACAACATGAACTTTGCATGTTAATCTTTTTTTTTTTTCCTGGCATCTCCTATAGTCAGATGGTACAATCTTCCTATTCCTGCTTACTTTCTCACAGTCCAAAGAGAATTGGAATTCTCGTTGCTGTCTCATTTCACTATCTAAAGGAAGAAGAGAGAAGTAAAATCTGGAGTAACCATTCTCTATAACTTTTGATACACCTTACAGAGATGAAAATCTACCGTATTAAAAATTGGAGATCAAATTCTAGTTGTAGCAAAAGTGGGTTTTGGTCACTCCCTGTTAAAAAAAAAATAGAAGAAAGTGAAATATCCTAATAATTTTCCTGAAGTAATGAAGTAATGTAAAGTGCTTAACTAGAAAATAGAAGGGTCAAGGCAGAGACTTGTCTCTTTGACTGATGCATCTTTTTCAAGGGAAATTCGTTTCTCCTTCACTTTTCTAAGCTCTTACACGTGAAGTAAGACTTGGGGATGAACAGTCCAGTTGGCATTTAGAAGCCTCAGTTGTGTGACGATCCTTAGGGCATAGGAAGTGTTAGTGGAGCGCCTTAGCAAGCTTTGATGCTTTTTTTACAAGTGTGCTATTCAGAAATGGAGATACTAGTTGTTCTGTGCAAACGCTGGTGATGCACAATTCTGAAGACTTGGTGCAGTGATGACCATGCGACACCCAGATATTGTAGACCTTGGGGAAAGAGTAAGCTGTTGCTCTGTTCTGTCCAAATGCTGGAGCAACTGTATCAGAGGTACTCCTGGTATGTTTGGACCTTGAAAAACTTGTATTTCCTGCCAAGTTTCAAATTCCATTGCTGGAATATAAAGAACCTAGGACTTTTCGGTAAATGTATTTCCTGTTCCATGAAAGTCTGCCAGAACTTTGAGTGCATAAATTAACTTGCTGTAAAAACACTATGGAGGTGTTGATATTACTGAAAAGTCAAAAGTTTACTAAAGATTTGATTTTGTACAGTTAATTAAACAAGTGGAGCCGTTTGTGTTAGTATGTGTATACTCTAGTTAAGTTAAGCTAATAAATATGGTATCAAGTATTTAAAGTCAGTACAATGTTCTCGGTATCTTAGACTAATGAGTCATTAGGGTGTTGGTTAAGTTTCACAGCTTCCATTTATGCTTGTTATTAAAGACAGACTAGTATGGTTGTATTTTGACTCTTTAAAAACTTTTCTTCTTTACATGCGACAGCAAATTTCTAGTCAAAATGCCAAGTCACATAGCTGTTTCCTCTTTAATGTTCTAAGAGTGTATAAGCTTGAAAGAAATTATAAAATAATACAGCAGACATCTTTATGATCTTACCCTAGTTGTGCTATGATTAAAATGTAAAGTATTATAGATGTTGACTTACAAGTACATGCATTTCTTCTCCACAGGAAAACCAGTGGCTGTTACTAGTAACAGAGGTGCAGGAAAGGCACCACTGCGCCCTGGTGCAAACCCCCAGCTTGAACAGCAATATTACCAGAATAAGCTAATGAATGGCAAAGCAGGTACAGGTAAGTCTGTTTGTTTGTCTGTATGTATATTTTTAACTTTTTTTATTGAAGACATTAAGGAAAAAGTTGATTAATTCAGTGCACAGTGGATATTTGTTTTTATTTTTTTTGACACAAGGGGCATTTCAGAGAAGAAACATTGTTAGATATTAGGGTGCTCTGTGGCCTCAGTAATAACATGCCACTGTGACTTCTTGTTGGTTAGCTTTGCTCAGTGTGAGTGAGTTATTTTAGGGTAGTTTTAAGTTTTACTCACTTTCATTGAGGTTGAGTAAGATATAATGTTAAGTAGTTATTTAAAATAAGAAATAAATACAGATTGTCAGGGTTACTTCTTTCTGAGTAAGTCTAATACGGAGAAGAAAGTACAAAATAAATTTTTTAAGGCCACTAAATTTTTTTTACTATAGAAGTAGAAATGGCATCACATGGCCAGTGAGAAGTTGATTATTTGAAGTTGGATTTTTGCATTGCATGTGTACGATATCTGTGCACAATGGGTTAATTTGGATGGTCTTTAATGCATCTTAGGTTTCTGGAAAGTCTGTGCAACTTCCATGAGTTCTGTCTCTCCAGTGCTTTGTTTCCTCAAAACCAGGGCATTTGTCATAGTTTGAGAATTACTTGCCTGCAAAAATTTAGAAATTTGTTACTTCCTGTGTCCTCAAGTAGTAGTATACTAATGTAAACAAAACATACTTTCATTAACAAGTATTATTTTGCTGCTCAAACTACATTTATTATGAGAAAGTATATTGCTAAACATTGGCAACATGTTTCTCTTTTTTTCTCCCAACAGTCTGCTTAACCAGCTTGAAACTTAGATTTATCCAAGGTTGCTAAAAAGTGCTTGTACAAGGGGCAGCTGCAGTGTAATTTCTGTTTGGATTTGAGAGTTGAGTTTCTTCTTTGTGCCCTGTATATGTGCTTTTTACCAACCCTGTGGTAGCAAGTACTATTGGTATGAAGTTTACACCTCAGTGAGTTATTTCATTGATACAGGATGTGAAAAGAGGCAGGTTATTCTTCCATGGCTGTTTTTGAAATGTTAGTACTTTAAAAAAAACAAACAAAGGAACAAAAATAAATTCTGCCAATTTTCAAAGACATTTGTAAACAAAGTATTACAGGAAGTGATGACATTTTATCTTTTTGCTGTAGTTTAAGAACACTTCAGAACTTAAGTAGAATATGTTTGTGGAACTCACTGGCTTTTAAGTTTTTAAGGACTTTTCAGGACTTTTCAACTTAGCTTCTCCTGTGTTGTTTGCAGTTCCATAGATAAGTGTGTTAGAGAGATAGCTGTGCTTTTTATGGAGTTGGATTTTCTATAGTGCAGTCTCTGTGTGAACTATTTATTGGTAGTACAGTTTTATACAGTGACTTTGTAACTTCTGTTAGGACCTTACAGTGGGTAAGGGTATGACTTCATATAATCAAGTCAGGTTTGGAGAGTGAGACAGTTAAATTATGGAAGTTTAGCTGGGTATCAAGCATGTTCTTTGTGATTCATCAGTTCCATAGTACCTCTTCTGCTATATTTATTGCGTAAGGGTAGAGCAAATTTCAGCCTCATTGTGTAACAAACTCAGATTTTTACTGCAGCAGCTTTTTCTGGCTATCTACACATTCATTTCTTTAACTTCACCATCCAATCTCACTGGCTTGTGCACAGGCAGGCAGCTAGCTCTTTCTTTCTTGATACTTAGTCTGGTTGTGCAACCTATTGTTTTGGTGAAAGGATTTTTTCCTAACACTCTTTGTATAGTCTCTATCTCATTAGCTGCAGTTCATAATATTTTTTTAGTCTCTTTATTAATTTTTATCTCGACATGCAATGGTTTTATCAGCAAAAAATACAACCTGTTGTTTGTGCTTGTGTTCTCCCAAGTACATGGCTTGTCTTCCTTATGGAAAAAATAAATTACAATTAGGTAGGTCTTAGATGGAAAGGTGGAATTGCAGGTTAAGCTTTTCTAGCGTCACAGTAATCTTAGAAAGTCTGTGTGACACACTTCACAGCATGTGTTTAATTGTGCCATGCCAGAGGTAAATATGGTCCAGTAGGCACGTATATCGCATGGAAAAGTACTTTTTCTAAAATATCAGAAATACAGAATGCTAAATTATGCCGTTAAACATACAGAATCCTGTCTGGGGATGTGTTACATACATAAGAAGGTAGTTTAGACCAACTTTGAACTTAAGCGTATTTTTGTATCCATGCTTCGACATGGAACCCACTTCATTTTTTGACGCTTCATGCTTTCCAGGCTGTTCTTTGATTTTGCCTACTCCAAGTCTTGCTTATTAGAAAAAAATGTTGCAAATTAAAAACAAACAAAAAACATAAACCTCAAACAAAACAAAAAATACACAAAAGCAAACAGTTATGAATCACTTTTGACCAAATACTGAATTCTGCTGCTTCAGCTACTTCTTTTTTTTTTGCAAATTACTTCTTCAGCGATACTGGTTCCTGCCTTTGATCTGCATTTCTAGGCAAATAGCTAGTGTCAATAGATCTTGACTCTTTTGTGAAATACTTCCTTTTTCTTGTTTGAATTCATCAATAAATGTGTAACTTTTAAATTTAAAACCTTGCTTTTCATTCTCACCCTGAATCTCCAAACTGGAGATGGCCTTTCTGGGTAGCAGAAATTACTTCTCTGCATACATGACATCTTTAACATTCATGTCCTAAAGATAGAAGATAACATATGTTAATCAGATTCATAGTTTGGGGTCTCTTTTTCCATGGCCAGGATGCCCAAGATGTGAATGTTTTCTAGGCTTCCTTTCCCTCAACCCTAGTATCTCCCTTTTTTCATTCTAAAGAGCAGCAGATTTTAACCAGCATATTAGTCACAGATTTATTCTCAGCGATTTCTTTTTCACAGACTTGGGTCCTGGCCTCTGATTTCTCCATCCGTTGCTCCACATTCACCATGTGCCTGTCTAGTTTCCCAGCTTTTGATGAGAGGTTCTCTACCTTGCCTTCCATTGAGGACAATGTGTTCTGCATTGCCCTGAATTTCACATGAAGTGACTCCATCAGCTCATGGGGGGATCTGCTCTGCTGCGATGTGGAAAAAGTCGACGAGTCCAGTGAAGATAGACAAGATGACAGCATCATCTCAGGCCAGGGCACAGGAAGGCATGGACTAAAGAAATTGTTCTTGTCATTCTTGTCTTTATTTGGGGCATAATTTTGCTCTAACTGTCAGTTGCAGACATCTTAGGTAACTTACTGAGCTCACCGTACATGCAAATATTTAAGACATTAAAAGGTGCACAAATTTAGCAGAATTTCTGAATAAAAGCAGGTTTTCTCATGAGTCAGGCTCTACCCATGCTGTCTCCACTCACTCATTACAACACTTTCTCTGGTCTGATAACTGCTCATATGAGCACATAGCACCATGTTTCCTTTCAAATGTAGGTTGTTAGTACCATGAAGTATAATCAGATATTGGGGCACTCCCTGTTTATTATATTACAAAGGTGTATGGTATTAAATAGACTACAGTATGAAAAAGAACTATAACATACATACTGGATTTCATTTTACAAAAATAGAAGCTTTTTGTCTGTATGATTCCTCTGATGGGGAGTTTGGGCGGGCATTGTAATTTTTGCATCTAGCCATTTTTTCGAGCTGATCTGTATTTAGAGTATAGGCATGTATCTGTCAAGGTTTACATACCGTGAAAACCCGAATAGAAAGGCATAGAAAATGCTTTACTTGATTCTGGTCATCAGTGTAGTGGAATTCTGTTCTAGTACCTAGTATGCAGTGGGCCTGGAGAACTCTCTAAAATTTATCTAAGAGCATGCAGTAAAGTTTTAGAGAATTAGGAAAGGTCTGTCTTATTTTAATTCTGAGGTTGCAGATCCAAGATAAATTTATGCTGACACTTGAAAGATGTTGCTATATCCTAATAAGAGAATTATTAGGAAGTAACAACTGAAGTTTTGTCAATTAATATGTCCATAAGTGTTAAAGGAAATGTAAGTTTCTAGCTAGTGTTTTTTAATTTGAGCTAATTAGCATTGTAGTTGTTTCACGTCTTTAAACACTTTGTAGTATCTAGATTATTAGAAAAATAGTTTTAAGTAGGAGGTTGTAAGTCTGATAAAAAGTAGGTTTGTATTCTGAACTCCTGTGTTTTGGTGGTGGTTGTGCTTTTTGTAAAAAGGAGGGTAGCTAAGTGTCTTGTTCAGCTGAGCAGTGCTAATTTTTTGAGTGTCTTGTATTTATTTACAGGATGTGGTTGTAGGGATTAGCCTCAAGTGTTTGATGATTTTTATTGTCATCAGAGTTAACTGAGATAATTCTTATTTTACAATGTGGTGTATGTAGTCACCAACATTACTGCTGTCTAATAATTTGGGGGAACATAGAAACAATTTTTGTGTAGCTTAATATTCTTCTCAGTAATATGTACAGACCTCTCTGCAGAGAGAGATTAGTATGTTGTGGGGGTTCTGGTTTTCTGGGATTTTTCTGGATCATGATATGAATCAGTATAGTATTAAGAACCTCTTCATCAACAGGTAGCAGTATAGAAATTGTATAAAATTAAATCTTTGTTTTATTCACATTCATTCTGTTGAACTATTAAAGAAAATAAACATTAAAACAAATATTTGTATTATTTTCCAAACAGAAATTAGAATACCTGATAAGCTGGACTCGTCACTCTGGGAGCATCCAGATTCCACACATGTGAATGGGGCCGACTTCAATCTCACTGTTCTGTCCATGGCTGAGATAGCTTCTTGTAGTTATGAAGCCAGGTGGGTAAAATTTGCTTATCGGGTTGCTTGGAAACCTCATACAGGTAGGCATAAAATGTCCAGAAATAGCATTTATAGGGTGACTTCTTTAAATTTATCTGAAGAGAGTTCTTTTTTTATGTTTTCAGAAGTTATATAGATTATTAGAATTTAACACACTCTTCCCTATATGGATGTCACTGAAGTCACATGGCTTCATAGCTGTCAACATAACCTACGTATTACTTGAAACAAAGCCTATTAAGAAAAACCTGACACCGTTCACTGTGATATTGTTGATTTCATAACGTTATCTTCACTTCTTTGCATCGAAATTGCATTGTTTTAAGGAATTCAGAAGACTTAGTTACTGAAGGTTTTAGTTAAAGTGAGACAGTAAGTGTGATTACTGAAAACCATTTCTTGCACAGGTTATGTTAAGCATCCCCAATAACACAGCTTATAAATGCTCAGCACATGAAACAACTTAGAATCTTTCTTAAGTATGCTAGGGTAGGCAGGCTTATATTTGTATCTCAAAAAGTCAAAGTTTATTTATTACAAGAGTATAATTTTGTAAGGTTGCATAGGGGAATATAAGATCCAGTTACCTTAGTCACTGTAGTATATGTGTGGGTTTAATCTGAAGCAGAAGGTAACAAGTGATGCTTTCTGGTGACTTTTTATTTGCCTTAAGCATGTTCCCAAAGGCAGGCTGTCCATGCTGCATGCATGAATATTATATAGCTAATTCAGATACTGCTTTTGCAGTTACTTTTCTTACACGGTGGATTGCTAGCAGTTGGACTAAATTTCTTTTTATAGACAATTCGTTTTTGTGGGGAAAGAGAAATACTGCATTTGGAAATAGCTCATATTAATTTGTGAAAAAGTTGGTACTGTGTTTATTTGGAGTTTTTTAATTATTTAATTTTAGGCAAGTCGGCATAAAGAATGGAATGTTTTTTGGCCAAGCAAAAAAGTTGTGCCCAAATCTTCAAGCAGTTTCATATGATTTTGATGCCTACAAAGAAGTTGCGCGGACAGTATATGAAATATTAGCAAGGTAACATGCTGCTTGTTTACATGACCTTCCATGGTAAGGTTATCGAGCATGTTTTATTTGCCACTGCTGAATGCCGTTATTCAATTTAGATTTTTCATCTCCACGTTACTCTTTATCTTCAGTAAAGCTATTCCTGTTTGAGATCTTCGTTTTGTATTTTTGATATTTTGAGTACTGCGCTTCTTAAGAGCGTTCTTTTATCTTGAAGCCAAATCCTGCAGACAGCATCTGACTTCCAAAAGTGTCATTGCTCAACTTTTTTACTATGGGATGTAGAAGCCTGGTTAGTAGTGAGGTTCTTACAAGACTTTTTTTTTTTTAATAAGTTAAGAATGGGTTATTGGAGAAACTGCTTTCTGGTTTAAAATGCAATTGAATGAAGCTGAAAATTTGTGATTGTCAATGAAAAATAAACTGCTTCTCAGGCTGTTCCTTTAAAGTCATGATGCATGTTGAAATTAGTCCTGCGTTAGTAATGCTACTGTAACTTGTTGAATTAGCATTTTTAATATATAAGTGATGTGTAATACAAAATAAGTAGGGAACTGCCACCACAAAAGGAAGACTTTATTTGCCACATATTTGTTTTAACAGATGGTGAGCTGTTGCTGGTGTTTCACCTCCTTTACTTTGTGTTGATAGCTATACTCATAACATCGAAGCAGTCAGTTGTGATGAAGCACTAGTAGATATCACTGAAATCCTTACAGAGACCCGATTGACTCCTGATGAATTCGCAAATGCTATCCGCACCGAAATCAAAGCCCAAACTAAATGCACTGCTTCTGTTGGTATGGGTAAGTACCTTATTTCATTTCTGTTAACAAGAAGTACCTGCTGTTGTCAGATGTGTTAAAGCTAATACACCTATCTGTACTTGCTAAAGCTCTTAAGGATCTGTGTGATACGGAATATATTGCCATTTACATTAAAGTAGTGTAAATAAAAGTACAAGAAAGTAATCATAAGTGAAAAGTTTTCAGCAAACATAAAATTGCTATCACTTCTCCTTTGTTATCTGAACAATATGCTAAAACTCCGTCTGTGTGATATTCTTTCATTTTCGTTAAATACTACTATATTTTTCTAGTAAATAGAAAAGCAAGCATAGATGCTGTCCCTTATAAGAGATAACAGGAAGAGTTTATAGGGTGGCATGATTCAACATAATTATTAGAAGATACTGAAAGCAAAGACTTCTGTGATTTGTAGTAGGTATTGTTTATAAGATCACAGATCTCAAAAAGATTTCATTGAGTTCTCTTCGCTTGGGTGCTTCCTTTTTTCATCCCTAATTAATACTAGAGTTGAGTATCTGTAAACAAATATACTGAGTGTACATAAGTGTGTGAAATCCACTTGTAAGACAAGCTGAAATTCATTACTGGAAGCAGAATTCTTCCTTTATTTCTTATGATATCATAGTATAGAGACTAATTCCCTGGATTCCTGATCGTGTTTTGTTTTGCCTTGAAACATATTTGCAATCTCTTTTATATGCTTATTTATTGTGTTTGATTTTTCTGTAGAAAGAGCAGAATCAGTTTTTAAAGCATTATTTTCTAGTCTGATACCATAGTTCTTGTACTGATTGAAAGAGACAAAGCTGGAGCACAGGAGGCTCCACAAAAACATTAGGAAAAGCTTTTTCACTGTGAGGGTGACAGAGCACTGACAAAGGCCCAGAGAGGTTGTGGAGTCTCCCTCTCTGGAGATGTTTAAAACCCGCCTGGACGCGTTCCTGTGTGACCTACTGTAGGTGATCCTGCTCTGGCAGGGGGGTTGGACTAGATGATCTTTCGAGGTCCCTTCCAACCCCTGACATCCTGTGATTCTTTCTGTGAATACCTATAAGGATTTTTTTTTTTCCTCCGTAACACCAGTTTGTGTGAGTTTGTGAAAATAATTTTGGTGTCCTTTCTAGAAATTCATATGGTAGGTACGCAACAAGGACTTTGTCTCTTCACTCATTATTCATCATTAAGTAAATAAATCAGAGGAAGCAACTTTACTGTTACCTAAGTATAGAGACCTTATTTCAAAAATGTGGCCTGCCAGAAACACTTGTGTACGTGATTTGTGTGTTGTCCAGTGGGAAAGTTATACCACTATCATAAAATGTAAATTTGAATACATACTGTTATACTGTTGAGATCTCCTCTCAACACTGTTGTCTGATTAAAGGACATGCTTACACCAATTGAATAAATTTAATTGTTACGCTAGAGATTTTAGTGGCTAAACTAAAGTGATTTAAACGATGCTAGTGAAAGCTTAAACACTCATCTGTAAACATCCTGTATCTTGGTTTCTCATTTATTAAGTGAGGTTTTAATTTTTTCCTACGTTACTTCAATGTTTTGGGAATAATACATTATAGAAGGTAAATCACTGAGATTTCATGGTATTAGAGACTGTGCTGGAATGTTTGATAGATAAGAGGATCAGAAATCTTCAGTACTCTGTAGGCAAAACATGGATCCCCAAAGTTAAATAGGAAATTGAATGAAGAATCTGTCACTAGTTGTTTCATCAATTTACTCCCTCAGGAGAAACAGTGCACGTAAAACTATTACTGTTCTTATTAACTAAAATTTTAGAGTAGAATGTGAACATAGGTGGGAGGAGAAGAGCGATGGTAGGACATAGTGCTGTGAGTTTTGAGTTCCCCTGACCTTTTATTAGCTTGCCTTATCTTAGAACCAGGTGTCTGAGTGATGGTAATGAATTTTATTTGGGTATCATTTTAGAGACCTTACTGGCTGGGCCTGAATAAGCCTATGAATAGGTAAGAAAAAATGCGGAAAAAGGTCTTGTTCCCACCACACTTGATGAGTACATTTAATAGTTCAATGAAGTCATTGGATTTTTTCAGTGAATACTCAGGTCAAAATATTAGTTTAATCCAGTAGCCCACACAGAATACACTTGATAGACTTGTCACATAAATATTATTTATATTGACCACAGTGGATTTTTAAGTTCTGCAGTGTTAAAATATTACACTCAAATTTTTTAGCTATTTCATGTAACTGTTTGTCTGTACCTGTACATATGTAGAACATAACCAAAACAAGTAAATTCAGTGTTCTTAGTGAGGTGTCCCAAACTTGCTGTTGTTCGGGGGGTTTTGATGACTTTTTGGTTGGTTGGTTTTAACTTTGCAGTTGCAGGTACCACTAGAGTGTAGTCACAAATACTTCTAGTTGCTAATTTGGAACTAGGTACTACAAATATATATGAATGTATAAATTCTCGGTAAAACATAAAGAATTTGACTACTTCCTGCATTTTTTCTTTGGCTATTCAACTGTGTCATTCTACTTGAGAAGACGGAAGTTAGCACAGACATACTTTAATTTGCTGTTTTTACAGGTTCCAATATTCTGCTGGCCAGAATGGCAACTCGCAAAGCAAAACCAGATGGACAGTATCACTTAAAACCTGAAGAAGTGGATGATTTTATCAGAGGGCAACTTGTTACCAGTCTTCCAGGTATTCCTTTCTTTTAGAGGACGTTTTTTCACCTGGTATTAGTTTCAGCTACAAATCTGTGTTCTGAATCAAACAAGATTAGGTGAAATTCCATGGTTATGATCCAAAAAAAGAAGATACGCTGATTTCAGGAAATTTCTGAAAATGATCTTTCTGACCATTTTGTATCTTTGAGAAGCATCTTTTTTTTTAGTAAAGAATTTTACAGATTCACACAACATGATCTGCAGGAGAAGCTCCGAGTTTAGTGTGTTAGGCAACCTTACGTTGTTTAATAAAATTATTTAGATGAGTCATTTCAAGTGAGTGCTAGTTGGCTACATCATAATAAATGTAATAAAATGAGGAACATCAGGTACTTAGCATTGGGAGAGGCAGGGTTTGCTTAGAGAGAACTAGCCCAAGACAGTATCTTTCCTAAAAAGGAGTGTATGAAGTCAGGAGTTGGAAACCATAGCATAGATGTCATAGTAAAACAGAGTATGTGAAGGAAAACAAAGGAGAGAGAGAGAGGAGTTTGTTTAATCTCTTCTGCATCTAAGAAACTGAGAGATTTCAAAGAGAATAAGAACAAAAGGAAAACGAAGAAATAAAATTTGGCGAAGGAGAATGTTACCGAACTAGAGAAGTGTTTCTGCTTGCAACACGAGCTGTGTTAGAATGGCTGTAAATAGAGGGGAAGGGGGAAAGTAAAGCTGCTGTGGGAGTATTACCCCTGTTATGCTCTGCATCCAGCTATAAACAGGTTTTTGGTTCTGGTAGACTTAGAATATGCATTAGACATTTGTCACACGGGTAATTATTATATTGTGTGAGGATCTTTAGTCAATGGTGTACTGCAAACTGTGACAGAATATGTTGATTATTTTAAAGAACAGCAAGAAGTTTGTTGGATTCCAACTGGGGTTTGCCTTGTTAATTGAAGAAACAATTGTGACAATGATTACGTTCACCAGTGTGACAGTGCTAATAATTTTATGAACTGTTTGGCAGTTTCAGCCAAGTTCTAATGGCATAATGTTTCCACAAGTTCTGTGAAAAATGACAGCTTGACAGAGGAGATTGAAGTGGGATGCCTCTGGACAGAGAGAATACCAAGAAGAAAGCTGGAGGGAAGGAAAGAAACATTTTTGGCCCACAGGTTTTAGGAAGGTTCTCCAAGGCGTAGCAGGATTTGCATAGATGGGAGGGAACTGGAGTTAGTGTCCTGGGAAAGTGATAGACAGTAAGGACATAGGAAGTATACCTGGATGAAAACAGGCTTTATTATTTTTTTTTTTAATTATTCCACAAAAATACTTACAACTCTTCTAAGTTAAAGTGTTTTCTGACGTATAACTCTTATTATATTATTCAATACTTTAGTAGTATAATACGACACATAGTGCAAAAAGTGCCGAGTAAGCACTCATTTATGCTTTGTATGTTAGTGATCAGGTGAGCTCAGCCTGCATGTATTAAGTGTTCAAAATAGTATTTTTCTGTTTTAAAAAAAAGCGTAAGGGAAACAAAATAGATGGCAATAGGCACTAAAATGGAGGAATGGTAGGAATAGTATAGACAGGTGCAGGTTTATCAGAAACTCTTTTAATGTATCCCCTTTCATGGCCAAATGTAATTTACAGCACAGCACCATTTCTCTTTGGCATAACTTGTAGATATTTTTCCTGCAGAAAATTATTCGTATAGTACTGTGCTTTGACTTGAGTATTTTATAGTTAACAGAATTCACTTGTATGTTCATAGTAAAAACTTTTAGTGTGTGTGTCAATAATGCCACCTAGACAAAGAATCAGATTATGAAAGATAGAGGCTGATTACCTGAGATTTCTAGCTTCCAGTGACTTTGGTAGTGTGAACTCATAGGACTAATATTTTTCGGAAGTAACAGGCCGCCTCTCCAAACCCCAGAAATGTATTTAAGTTTATCATACTTAAATATGTGCCGTTGCCATGGATACCTACGATTTCCAGTGCTTGGTAATTCAAAGCACAAGTGATACAGGTATGCTATCTCGTCTCCTTGAAATATTATTTTTCTACCTAGGAAGCAGTGGAACAGTAGTCAAAATATCTGTTTGCTTTCTTTTTGATGAAATAAATCACTTCTATATGATGGCAAAACATATTACATGTTGGACACTCTTTTTGGGCTGAGCGTTATGGTGTTCAAAGATACGTACTCTGTGATAGACAGTACCTCGTCAAGAAGATTTGCAAGCAGGAGTCATTGACATTTTACTCAGAAATAAACACTCTGCAATATGACATCTTAAACTAAATATATGAAATAGATGAAAGAAAGACAGGTGAAGACAGCAAAAGTTTCCATTTGAACCATGTTTTATTAAGTGGAATTTATTTTTTATGGTGTGTTTTTATTTATTAATTTGATACAACCTAGTGTAGGCTTAAAAAGACAAATTCTGTTTGTTCAAAACCTGACTGGCTCTGAATTTTGTAGCATTAACAGAACTAATTGCTTTGTTGTTAGGAGTTGGCAGGACGATGGAATCTAAGCTGGCTTCTTTGGGAATTAAAACCTGTGGAGACCTGCAATGTGCTTCGATGTCAAAACTACAAAAAGAGTTTGGTCCAAAAACAGGACAAATGCTCTACAGATTTTGTCGTGGTTTGGATGATCGACCTGTTCGTACAGAAAAGGAAAGAAAATCTGTTTCAGCAGAAATCAACTATGGAATAAGGTTTACACAGGTAAATTCAAACTTTCTTTTCTGCAGTGACTTCTTTCATCTGTAGAAAAATCTTCTTATATTCTGATTATTTTCACTTACGCTTTGATCTGTTAGAGCACCATCTTAGCCACCAAATAGAAATGAGGAAAATGAAGAAGTAGGAGACCAAACGATAAAATGGGAGGAGAGACTGCAAAGTATTGGATTGAAAAGAAGCTTGCACAAAGTTAGCTGGCTTTTCTGCATTCATTATACAAGTCTGGTACAGAAAAAGAGAACTGCAGTAGGTTTGTCGGCACCTAGCATTCTCTTTCATTTAAATGCTGATTGTTCAAAGATGCCAGTGCCTAAAACTATCGTCATCTGATTCAGTACAACATTTTTATTAGACTTTTCACGAGTATTGTAGGGGGGGAGTGCTGTTGACAAAATTGTCTTAAAAAATACCTCTGCGGTGTGTTGAGAACTTAAGCATTTATAGAAATTATAGAAAAATCACATCAGGAGAGACCTCATGATGTTGTGTAGTCCAGCCTTTTGCTCAAAGCAGGAGAAGCTATGAGATCAGTACCAGTTGCTTAGGACTTCATCCAGTCTGGTGTTGGAAACCTGCAGGAGCGAAGACTGCACAGCTTCTCTGAGCAACGTGTTCCTCTGATTGACTTTCCTCGTGGTGAAAAAGATTTTATAAGCTCGACACTCTGCCTCTTCTAGGTGTGTGCTTAAAGTTTGACTTGCAATTCTGTGTTGGGGTTTCTAATTACGTATTTTTTTAAAGACTTACTTCCAAAAGGACTTAGTATTTCCTACTTATTTCAGGATTAGGATAGGAATCTACCATCTCACCTAACTTGAGCGACCTACAATGTAAACAAAACACTTGAAGTTAAATAAGACAATTGCCTGTGAGTCAGCTTCTTTTCAGTTTACACAATCTGGGTTGCATTAACCCTTAATGATTTACCTTCAGTATTTGAAAAGTAGTAATAATCTAAACATGTTGTTGTTTTTCCACTTCAGCCTAAGGAAGCAGAAGCTTTCCTTCTTAGCCTCTCAGAAGAAATTCAACGTAGACTGGAAGCTGCTGGTATGAAGGGGAAACGATTGACCCTTAAAATTATGGTCAGAAAGGCTGGGGCGCCAGTGGAACCTGCCAAATACGGAGGTCATGGAATCTGTGATAACATTGCCAGGTAACTATGCATGACAAAACGACTGGTCGGTAGTAGGCATGAGCACATTTCTGCAGGCCGTTGAGCACCAAAATTTATGGAAAGATGGGACAGAAATTTTAAAGTGCCTGGTACCTCTTTGTCTACGTATCAAACCGGCACCAAAATCAGACGTAGGATATTATCAAAGTCCTCTGTGTTTGGGTTTTATGTATGTGGCATTTTGATCATCGGCATGGAATGTAAATCTGCCAATGAAAAAAACCAGGGCATACTCGGGGGAGAAAGAAGGAAGAGACTAAGGTGTCAGAATCAGGAAGAGAGAACAGTTTTAAGTCATCTTTTGCTTTTGAGTTTTTTTAAGAGAAAAATGGGAGAAAAAAAAGAAAATATGTCAGAAGTTGAAAAGTTTTGGGGCATAGAAGAAACAATTTGTGGTTTTCAGAGGAGACATGGATGGAAAAGAAGAAATCTGATTCCACAAGTGCATTTCTTTGTGGTTTGAAATTGCTTTCTAAAGAGAATGTACTCTTGCTTGTCTGTGAACACAACTTAAAAATTAGAGCGATCTAGTGAAATACTTTCATTCAGTTATTGTGACTATCCATTTCTCTTGTTAGGGAGGTACATTTTCTTACTTTTTGAATCTGTATTTTAAGGTTGCTCTTAATTTGATAATAGTCTCATGAAATACTAGCTAATAAAGGCGTTGGATTTGTCTTCAAACAGTAATACATATGTACATGCGTATTGTTGGTATACGTTTCTCCAGCTTGCTTAGTATTGGAGCTGCTTTTCCTTTTGCAGTGGAAGTAGAAGACATTTGCATCTTGTACAATGACATGCACACCGCAGCATTTTTATTTCTTCCCGTGACCACCTGAGTTGAAATGTTCTGCTGCTGCAAACTGTTTCCTCTCCCTGAGCTGTGTAGTGTTGGCTATTTGAAAAACTTTCTGGTGTTCCTTGATAGCTTGTTGGTCACATGCTGATTGTGACAGTTGGAGTCAGTTCTCAGATTGCCTTTGTACATGTCAAGAAGGATGTCTGATCAGTACCGGTCTCCTTCAAGCCCAGAGTGCATGGGGACTAAGGCAGTATTTGCAGAGCTACTTGCTGCAGGAGACAGAGGCGGCTTTGGATTCTGAAGACTGGAGCTGGCATCAGACACCTTGGACTGCAGTTCTCTGTCGTAGTATAGACAAGTTTCTTTGTGTCAATCTGTCTTTCCTGTTGTTTCACTGATAAAGTCTGCAGAGAACTTTTTTGGTCCTAGAGGTGAAAATAAAACGAAGATCCAAAGTGGAGCTAAGAAAATTGAATCTCAGAATCTCGAGGTCAGAGACTGTGCCTTATGTTTCAGCTATTCAAGAAGGCAGCTTGTTCATGTCTCTTGACCTTCACATTTAAATGTTTTCATATAGTCATAAGTTCCTCATCAGAAGTACCTTTTTCTTTTTATCAACATAAAAAGTCTCTTTCTGCTTGGTCTCACTGCAGTAGGTAGGTCACTGTCAAAGGAGTAGGATGTTGAGCTTCCATAAGCAGTGCTGTTACTCTTACCCATGATTTATTTATGAATCTTCTTTGTTTTCTATTGTTCAACTGGATGATGTTGACTAAAGATTTTTTTTTAATTTGAATTCATTTATATGCTTACAGATTGAAACTGCAAGAATGAAATCTGGTCATGTAGTTATATGCTGTTTCACACATGACTGTCTCAGAACCTTCTAAATACACATTTATTCTTCAGGCAGACACTTCTGTATCATAGGTAGAGGGATGATCCTGGCTTTTGTATGAGGGTGCATTTGGCATCTTCGAAGATTGGTCTTTTCTACTTTTCCCTCCATGTCAGGTGGTTGTAACAGATGAATCCTGCCTGAACTGAAGGGTCATTTGCTCAGGGTTGCTGATAATGGAAGAGGTGAGCGGCGTCTTTCACTGGGTTAGAGCTCAACAATAGGACATGCATGCATAGGGTCTGTCACGTACTTGTGAGCTTGTGACTTACAATTCAGCTGCGTTAAAAACTGAAACTACAAAATTCACCTTTCACTGTGAGAAGCCTATCGCCTTTTGGGATTGGTATAAGAAGAAGAAAATCTTAGTAGTGTATACTTTCAACTCTTGGTTGTTCTGAATTCTTTGAGCTGAAGACTTAGTCTTGACAGCCTAAGAACATATTTTTAGGATTGAGGATGTGTTGAGGTAGAGCTTTATTCATCCTTTCTTGGAACTAGTGCCAGACTGCTTTCTCGCGAACAGGTCAATGCTTTGAACCTCATTTCTGTGGTCGGGCATGCTAATGTACATGTGCCCTGAAATTCCTCTAATTCATAAAGTCTTCCTTAAGGTAAGATGAAGGGTCACCCGAGGATGCTAAGTTGTTTACACATAGATGAAGCAGTTCTTATGCCAGGATCTCATTTGGCAGTGTCTCTGTTTCTGCTTCTGGCTTTACTAATGAACTTGGCAACCGCAGTCAGTCCTAATATGCTATTTGATGATATAGGTGCTCCATTCCTGTCTTTGTTCGAGCATTTCTCTTCAGTCTAGTGAAAGGCTTTGTAGCAGCAGGGTAAGCTCTGGGAGTTGCATCCAGGCAAAAATGGATTAGAATCTCAGAGTGGTGTTCCCTCAAGTGTACTGTCCCTATGCACAGCCTAATTCCAACAGTCTGGGATTATTTCCTGGAGCTAAAAGTGACCGGTTTCTCTGTTCAATTTAGGACTTTCTTTGTAGCTATATAGCAATTTCTTGCCCCCTCACCTCACAGGCGAATGAGTTGCTATGCCTACAGGTAAAGATTCCATAGAAACATAATCATAGTCCTAGAAGGGATTCAGATTCACAGACATGGTTAAAATCAAATTCAGCTTGTGAGATGTTAATAATATTTTTACTGCATCATTGATATCAAGTCCTGATCGTATAGCATAGACCTTTGTAAAATATTCTTCTGGAATGGTGTATACCTTTAGACTCATCCTGCGTTTCTTCTAATATTTTTACATAGTTGGATCTTAGTGGTGATATTGCTCTCCTTGTTCTTGAAGTTGTTAATTTGTAAGGCTCAGGGAGGTCTTCCTGTCATTCAGAGCAGGAAGTTTTTTTGTTTTCATAATGGCAAAACCAGACATTTCTGGAAATCATTTGGCTGTTCTTGGTGTTTTCTGGCAGATTTGAAAGTAGTGTAAAGTTTAAGGAGAGACCATCAAAGTGTTTAGTCTAAAGTTGTCAGGATGGCGCCCTCTCAGAACACCAAGGTGGAACTTCCTTTCAGCCCACTCCATCAGGGTTAAAACTGCACTGGTTATCTCAGTGAGAAGACTACATCGCACGCACAGATTTGATTAGACACCTGAAGTTCTGTCCTTACCTGTCTCCAATGTTAGGCCGTTAGAGAATCCGGCACTCCCAAGCACTTCTGCTGCCCTGCCAAGCTCTCGGGTGTCAACTTGTAAAACTCACAACCAGATAATTTTGTTGGGGTTATTGCAGAAAATTGCCTGCCGCGTAAATGTGGAATATTGTTTAGAGTTACTTATCGTTAATTCAAGTTCTTTGTCGCTTGTAATCTATGTGCGCATGCACTCCCTCAGAGTTCCTTCTGAAACCGTTACTATAGATGTTTGACAATTGACGACTGAAATAATACTGAGCAAACTTCTTACGAACAAAGCCTGAGTGGAAGATAGTGCATGAGTGCGTTTCTGTGGGTAAAGTGAAACATTTTTGTCTGGCTTCAATAGTTATCATGTATGTAAATATGTACTACATTTGACAACGTAATGTGTGGACTGCACACTGAGAACATTCAATTAGTAAGTAGTCTGCTTTTTTTACTGTGGAACAGTCTTAGTTCTAATTATCTTTAAAAAGAAACCACAGAACAAAAAAGCAGTGTTCAGTTTCTGTGTGCCAGTAAACTATTATCTGTCTGTCTTTGAGGTCCTCTCTGGAATAAGTGCAGAATTGTTCTCTTTAGGATTTGTGAAACGATTTCCTTTTTAACCATACTTTTTTGTTTTTGTAGGACTGTGACTCTAGACCATGCAACAGACAGTGCAAAAGTAATCGGGAAAGAAACTCTAAATATGTTTCACACAATGAAACTGAACATATCAGATATGCGAGGGGTGAGTTAAGGGGAAAACTGAAATTTATTCTGTTAACCTTCTTTGTTGTCTTTCATAAATTTTCAGTTCTCCAGGGTGGGCAATAACCAAACTTAAGCAGAAGTGTAGATAATACAAAGCTTATGTAAATTAGGTTATGCAATCATGTTATGTTTTATATGTTTACTTTTGGAAAACATGGCTACAAAGCCATAAATGCAAAAAAAAAAAGTTATTGTGGTATGGATTAATCCACAATTTAGAACAGCCTGAGGTAACAAAGTTAGACTGGATCTTCTACAGTTCTATTACCATGTGCAAATTTGACTTGTCTTAGGTTTTTCTGTAAACTTTTGCACAGCTGTTAGTTAAGTAACCAATATAAATACTGCTTGTAATGCCAATCAAAGATACAGATCAAAGGAGTTTTTGCTCTGGCCTGCAAGTCTCGTAGTCAGAAAAATTATCAACCCATGGTTTGGCTTTTGTTTGAAGGTGAATTGCTGGCTCTTTTGAATCATGGTTTATTTTAAACATTCTTGCTCATGTCAGTGGTTTTCTAATGGCACTGTGAACCCTTGATAAGACTATTTTGGCATCAGCACAGAGGCTTTCTAAAGCAAACCTGCATATATTGGTCATCTAGATGTAGAAGTAGGGTTTTGACTCACAGCGTTGCCTTGCAAAGTCAACTTCATGGCTTGGGTTTTTTTCTTGGAGTTAAAGAAATACCTATCATCCTCTCCCTGACTTTTTGTAGTTTCTTGTATGTCTCCTTCGCTGTCTTTCCTGACTTCTTAAGTTTGTTTTATTTCACTTGATTTCTTTAGCCTTTGCTTTAGAGGATTCTTCTTTAAAGTTAGTGTCCAGTGGGTGTTGCCCATGTTGGTTTGCAAAACGATGTAGTACTGACCAGGTGTCTTCTTTCAGTTCTGGAGGGGCCATTCAGTTCTTGATTATATAATAAAGTGCAGTCATATCCAACGTCCCTCAGCAGTTCTTGGATTCCTTTCAGTTAACTTCACGCATCTCCAGTACATATGTCTAGACTGAAGCTAGTCTCCTTACACGTGAGGTCTCATGCTTTCAAGTGTCCTTTTTCTCTCAGTATCGAGAAAGGTCAAAAAGTCACACACTTAGTTGTTCGTGCCCACACTTGGGCAGATGAATCCACTCACTTGTCCTGTAGACTTCACGTAACACTTTAGTTGAAATGCTTGCCCTAAAGCCAAAAAAAGAATTGTTGTACAGCAAAGCAAACACAATATTCCAAAGGCTTAAGGTCTAGAACTGAAATCTAGAAATACTTCAAAGCAAAAAGATAAAAATGCAAAGAAAAACTTTTTACGGTGATGTTTTAATATCCCATTAATTGCAACTGAAAAAATGTTAACAAACAAAATCCTTGCGATGTAGTTATAGGAGACCACCTGTTGGAAATATATGCATTAGCTCTCTTCATGCTTTCTGAATCCTACATACAGATTTTCTTAAGATGTTGGGTTTTTTCTTAATAACTATGGAGGATTAGCAGTAAATTTTCAGAGTGTGCTAGTGGATTCTTAGTTGGACACAGTTTTTGAACCCCTGTTGATTTGGTATTTAGAAGTTAATGAAAAGTGCAGATGTCTTTCAAAGTGAGCAACACCTTATCTGATGAAGACTGATTTCATCAAAGTGCTTTCATCCATTGAAATTTTGCAAAAACTCATGTGCAGAAGTGAAACAACATTGTTTCTCGTTTGTAGACTGAAGCGATGGATTTAGTGTAGATTGTCTTCAGGAAAAATGTTCTTTTCTTGTATGGGTAGCCAGATTTAATACTAATCACTTGTGGTCCGTATTTCTATATTTGTTAGTGTTTAAGAAATTTCATAGTACAGATATTGTTTCATGATCCTGATTATAGCACTTTTCTATATCACAGAAGTTAAGATGGTATTATCTTTGTAATTTCTTAGTTGTTGGATTGTGGTGGATAATCCTGGGATTTGTTTGGGATGTTTCTAGTATCTGTTTATGTGTATTTCAACATACTTTGATTTTTTTTTTCAAAAAAAAAAAGAAAACTTCATAAAACGAATTTATTAATGTTTTGGATTTAGGTTGGAATCCAGGTACAACAGTTAGTTCCTATCAGTAAAACCACTTCGGCTCACTCAGCAGTACAATCTGGACACTTACCTGGTGGATCGCATTCAGTTATCGATCTTTTTCATGTTCAGAAAGCAAAAAAACACTCAGAAGAAGAACATAAGGAAGGTCAGTAAGCTTTGTGTTTTGCATGTGTGATAATGATCAGTTCTGAAGGGCTCCAACATAAATTGCCTTTTGCAATACTTACTCAGTAATTATACCAGTACCCGTTACTTAATAGAAACTCTTTGAGAGTGTGTTTTGATGATGCAAATGAAAATGCTACGACTAAAACTTTTATAAGATTATTCCAGTCTTTTAAAAAAAGTTAATAGTAACAAAGAATACTTCAAAATAGAAAGTGTTATAGTTACACTATATATTGCATAAACTATTTAGCAAAGAAAAATGGAAATAAGCTTCATTGCATCACAAATCTTCAGAGTATGAAGAGATGATCATTCTGTATTTTGTTTTCGTATGTGTAGTATTTGTGGCTGCTATGGACCTTGAAATATCTTCTGATTCAAGAACATGCACTTTCCTTCCATCTCGCGGTACCCATCTCCCATCTGGTCTCAATTCTAATGTTAACAACACTGAGTCTGCTGTCAAATGGAACGGCGTGCATTCTCCTATCAGCGTAAAATCCAGGCTTAATTTGAGTATTGAGGTTCCATCTGCTTCCCAGGTAAAACCTGAGAATATAAAACATCTGCAATATATTGTAATAACTTGGGATTATTTGTTTTATTTAGATAGAGCAAAAAAAGTTACATTACACTGCTTTTAAATAAAAAGAGATCGGTCTAGTAGAGTATGATGCACAGTAAGAACTGTTATTAATGCAAAACTACTTTGCCTTCATAAAAGCATTTTTAAAAGCAATCTTTATAGGCTAACTTAAAAAAAGACTATTTGAAGGAAATAAATTTAATTTTTCCAGTATCTTTTTCCCTTCCCATCACTTGCCAAAGAATTACAATGGAACAGGAATGGAAAAGATGCTCAGGGTGAAATACTAAAAAACATTACCTTCCACCTTTCACAACCAAAGCCCAGAGCCTAATTATAAAAATGGCACAGTGAACTTAAGGAAAACTTCCGTAGGAGAAATTAGACACGTTCTGTAGTTAATGCTCAAGGTCTATAGGATTGAGATGATGGAGATTTGTACATTCTCTTTTCCTGTTTTAGCTCTTAGAAATTAGTTCTCATTACCTTAATCACTAATGAGTGGCTCTAGAAAAATTTTGGCAAGTACTTCATGTCATTTTCATGAAGATAGAACTTGTAAATGTTCTCAATCCCTCTTTACGGCAGCAGTATTGTTTGCCACAGATGCCAATGAATGATAATCAAGTAGTCTTCTCCACAGCATTTCTTAAAGTCGTGTATTCTATACCAGTCTTTTAATTATACTATAAATCTGTCTTCAGACTTTATTCAGTGAGAAGGAACTGAAGAGCAACTAGTCTTACAGTACCTCATATACTTCTACAGTAGCTGTGCTCTATGTTTTTGCCTAAAAGAATGTCAGATGTGACTTTAGATTCAATCATTCACCTTTGTGGGTTTTTTTAATTTTTCTTCAAATAATATTAAAGCTAAGATGTGCACTTAACATTCGTACAGGATAGCACCCCTTCTAGATAGGAGGAGGGTAATATTTATTTAAGTAAAATATTTTCATGGGGCGTTTCTGCATGTTTTAACGAAGGAGGACCCTCCTTATTTCCACTCTACGTGTTATTCAAGTGGACATCTGTTAGAAGGGTCTGCTATGAGCAAGCTGCACTGAATTCTGGAGGTATTTTAGATTTAAGCAGATTTACTTGTTTTCCTGTAAAATCTGTGATTTTTATTTCTGTAATTTAAATCTGTAAAAACATTTGTTGGTGTTCTGTTAGTGACTTTCCCAAATACTTACACATTTTTAGAAGCAAATTATGCTTTTGGCAGAAAACTTTTTTCTGTAGTGCCATATCCAAGCTAGCTCAGGATCTAAAAGCAACTTGACTGAACAATGTGAAGCTCCATACACTCAGATTTCACTACAGGAGAAACATCTATGAACGAGCCAAAAACTGCACTAGCTGTGCAGTTGAGTTCCTTCCTGAAGCTTTGGTGGCCTTATGGCAAAATGTGCTTGTCTCTCCTTCTGCTTTGTAAACCTACTATAATATGAAATATAACATGAGATTTGATACAGGGAAGGAATGGCAAGAGTTGGTACCGTCCTGCTGTTTGTGTAGTGTGTGCTAGGAAAGCAACAGCAAGGTGCTTTACACCTGGGATTACAGAGGAGTATATGTAGCGAATTTGGAGTGAAGGAACACAAACAGAACGTAGAAGAATAACTAAAGAGATTAATGATACAGGTAGCTTTCATCAGAACCTCACAGTTACCATAAGCCAAGTAGCTTTTCTTAGATATTTGTAGTTCTCTGTAAATCCAGGATCTGGTCATGAACTCCAGATTTTCTTCTTAAAGGTAAAAGATCAAAGTTTTGTAACACTGCTTTGGAGTCTCATTTAACAGGACTTACGGGCAAAGATTGACGTTTATCTACATAGTTTTGCTCACATTCTACTTGTGAGAAAAATTGTACTGTGTATCTGCTTGTCAGTTACATTCATTCTGCCACTTGTGCAGCCATAATTGCATACAGCAAGTTTTAGGTACTGAGGGGTCATTTCAGTTGTTTCCAGTCCATGATTGATGATAAGTAGCAATGATGGCAAGCGAAAATTTGAATCTAAAGCTTATTTCATTATCAAAATCCATGAAAAGAGTCTGACAGTATGCAAATATATATACCACCGTGAAAGTAAATTAGTAACATGTATCTTAAAACTATATATAAAAAATAGTTTTCTATCAGTCACCAATTTAGTATTCATATCAACATGTTGCCTATATAATTAGAATTTGGATTTCCTTGTCACTGTGTAGTTGTAGGGGAAACCTAATAAATGATTTGTGATGAGAAATGGAACAGTGTGAAAAGATAAAACTGACTGTTCATATTTACTGAACTATTTAGCCCTAAACAGTAGTTTTACATTTTGCTGCTGCAGAGTATGTTGGCATACGCAGATTATTTTTCTAAAATTTAAGAACTATGGAACTAATTTTTGACTAAAATTAACTCTGTTTATGTATTCCTCAGAAAAACTAAAAGCTTTTGTATATTTGTAGCTAGATAAATCTGTGCTGGAAGCTCTGCCGCCTGATCTCCGAGAGCAAGTAGAGCAAATATACACCATTCAGCAAGGAGAGAGTTACGGAGATAGCAAAAAAGAGCCAATAAATGGATGTAACACTGCACTTCTGTCACAACCAGTTGGAACTGTGCTTTTACAGATACCAGAACTCCAAGAACCAAATACCAATATGGGAATTAATGTAATAGCCTTGCCAGCTTTCTCACAGGTAGGATGTTTTCAGGGTATTGATAAACATCAACTTTCTACCTATAGGAAAGGTTAACAACTTTACTGAGACAGCATTAATCAGAATCTGTGACTTCCTCGATTTATTTATGCTCATTTAATGTTTTTAAAGTCTGCTCTCAAATGTTACTTGACCTATCACAAACATAATATATATTGAAGTTTCATAGTCATCATTATGTCTATGTTTTTGCTGTTGTTTAACGTAAAGCCTCCTCATTTATGCTTTGCTTTGCAATCCAGTGTGTAAATAGCCTTTTTTCTGCATTGCAGCGCAGTTACGCTGCACCGTTAAGACTGAAGCAGTCCTAAAATGTGCTTAGCTGGTCACCGGAGACTCCTGCTGTTTAAATGGATGTTTTGATGGTGTAAAGCCAACCACTACTAGCTTCTGCAGATGTGGTTGCTTATGTCACTATACTGGGAGAAGGGCAGGCATGGCTAAAGGCTGTCCGTGTCTCCATAGTTTTTAAATTATCTCATATACAGCATCATCAGGATGGGGAAAGTGCAAAGCCTCTTCCTAAGATAGGGGGCTGAAGGGGGAGCATGTAGCAGTAGCGATGCATCTAATGATCTTCCACCCTTCAAGATGGTGCTGAACCAATGAGGGAGAATGGGTATAAAAATCAAAGATTGGGTTACCCAGAGAGATGGTATCTTGTATATACATTATTTTAAGTAGAGCACTATTTTTATTGCTCTTTTTGCTGTGTCGTCCCTCCCTGACCGTTCTCAAACGAAGGGATGTTACCTAATCAGATTTACAGAGAGATTTGTTGCCGTTTCTAAGGCATAACGCTGATTAGCTGACAAAAGAATCCAGAGAAAATTAGATCTATCTATTCCTGGCCTCTTTTCAGTAAATAGTAGATACTGCATAATTGTTTATAATTGTTATTTGGAGTTGCGTAGTCCATTCTTCTTCTAAAATTTCTTCACCTTGATTCAAGTTCGTTGGTTGAAAAACAATTGTCATTTTTTATTCCTGAGCTGCAAAGTTGTGGTTTTCTTATGGAGATACTGTGTGAATAGCATATGGACTCTCTGTAGCCCAGCTGTTTTAAATTATGTAGTTACAGTCATTCATAGGCAAGAGTTTGTCTTGAACTCGTGTTAAATTATGCAGTGCTTTAAAGTACACCCCTCCACACTTGTTTTACCACTCAGTTCTCTTTTTCAGGGTAAATATTAACTGCTTATGGCTTTCTATAAAAACTGCATTTAATTTTGTGTTTATGCTTTATATTTCTATTAATGAGGTAGTTGAGAATTGATTGTTGTTTATTTATAACAGCATTACTTCTTGAAATTGTCTTAGAAATACCTAATTTACACACACAGATGCACTGGTTTTCCCGTCTCTATCTCCTAACGCATTCTAAGACTCTGATCCAAAAACATCAGCTTAGCAGAGCAGTCTTTTTGTTTGAAGATGTAATACAGGAAGAATTGACTACTTCCTATTTATTTGTTGAGGATATCAATACTATCTATTTTAGAATATACTTGTACTCCACTTTTTCTCCTGAAAACCATTCAGCTTGCTTTATTGGTGAAAAGACATCTAAGATTTACAATTTTCATTTTCCAAGTTAGGTTCAAGTTTAATACCTAGAATAATATGGTTGAATAGCTTCCTTTGACTTGGTGAAAAAAATGCTGAAACCAGTTCATTAATGCGGGAGGAATTTTTTCTGTGTTAAAATCAAGCATGAACTTTAATTAAAAGATTACTTTCTTTCAAATGATGCAGTGAACTAGGTAGTAATAGGTTTTAGGTATAGAAATATTGCAAGCCACTCCAAATTGAGTACTTTAAACGTAAATGATTCCCTGACATCTTTTTATAGCTTGATTAGGTTTGTTGTCCAACCCTTCATTCCTTTTGTCTGAACTGTGTTTTTATGGCCAGGTGCCAAGTTAATTGGCTGATAGTGATTTATTCATTAGAAAACATGGAAAATGTCCTTTGTTGGGTAAGTTTCTCCCATAAAAAGGATCCACATAGGTTGCATTCATTTTCATCAGCTGCTAAAGTAATCTTAAAATTTGGAAGAGCTCTCTATTTTTGTAGCAGCTGAATCCTGTGAAAGCGTAGGATGCAAGAAGGAAAGGTTTCAGATGCTTAGAAATTAATTACATTTGCAATAGTGAAGTTAATTACTGGTGGCGAATTTGCACCTTGTCCTTACGTTATCTTAACACGGTATAGATTCCTTCAAAAATAGCGATAGCTGTGTGCTGAGGTAATGCATGAATTTATAAATCAAAGTTCTCCATAAAGTGAGTATGATACAGTTATGTGGATGCTATGGTGGGACACTCTGGCTGTACAGCAAATTATCTGAAGCTCCAATTAATTAGTGTAGAATTCATACGAACTCGACTGATGGCTCTTCTGACTGAAGAGACGTGTTACAGTCTCAGAGGGCAATGATAGGGGGAATAACAAAAACACGTCCAGTTCCCAGTAATGTATTATTTCTGCCTGAGTTATTAAGTGGTGTACACAAAAAAACAATGTTAATTCAGGGCCTCCCAAATTCCTGACTCTGAATTGCTTAACCAGAGAACACTAACCTATTTTAAATATTTTTATTCAGTTTTATATTTAAAAAATAACTTAAGCCTCTGGGCTTAATTGGCTACATTCCACTACAGTGCTTTGTTCTGCACAATGTATGCAGTAATTGAGGTCAGAGCAGTTCCCGTTTCCTCCTTTAATTAGTGCATATTTTGCAAGGTGAAAAATTTGTGTTGGCACATGGAGTTCTAAAAGTGGAAAAAAAAATGTTGTGCTAAGTTGATGCATTTTACCTGTGGAAGCATGTTCATGTTTATTATCTATGTAATTTAGACATCATATGTGTGAGTAGCACAGCCTACCTTCCTGACATAACATACATATTTTGGTTTAAAAAAATGATCAAGTCTCTGTTGAAAATAAGAGCTAACTTTTAATTTATATGCCTACTGACATATAATAAATACAGCATCTCTGATAATGGTGGAAATTGTATTGTGCCCTTAGAATAGTAATAGTAGTTTTGAATATTTTTTCTGTTTGTGCTCGTCTCTGAATTGTACCACTAAAATAAAGGGCACTTGCCTACTGGGCAGATTTAATCCTGTAAATGATAGGTTTGCCTTTTTGAATTAGATTTTGCAGATTATGAGCTGAAAATGCTGTCCAGTAATAGTGGGGAAACTCAGAATACAAGACTAGTCTGTCACTAATTGGCTACTTCAGACACACGATGGGGGAAGATAACTGATAATACATGGAATTTTATTTTGTCCACATGAGTGTCTGTGTCAGTTGGCAACAAATGATTTCCTGTGAAGAATTCAAGCCCCTTGGACAGCTGGAAGGGACCGTGTTTGTACCGGTCAAACAAGAGGTGAACAACTGTTGGAGAAAGAAATGAAACCTTTTTGCACTAGTTCAAAATATGAGGTAGCTGGACTTGCATTTCTTGTCCTTAGAGAAGCGAGACTATTTCCAAGGGTATTTCATTTGAGAAGTGTATAGCAGCTTCCAGGAAATACCAGTATGAAAAGGAGGAACGAATGTCTGATTGTCAGTGTTGTGAGTTTGGACATTCGAAGGGAATGTTCTCCGAGTTAGGCTTAATTGTGCTGTTAATATAGCTGTGCTGTATATCAGTAGGTGAATAAAGATAGCAGTGAATAAAGTAGGTGAATAAAGATATTATAGGCCCATAAATAGTAATTTTGTAAAATAATAAAGTAATCTTAAATGGAAAATTTTATGGGTTTTAGAAGCTAAAGTACGTAAGAAAATGTACAACGTATTTTACAGTGTATCAGTTACTTATTTTTGCTTGGCATAAAACATAGATGCTTTTATCATGTGAGTGAGAGAGCAAGCAGGGTTGTTCACTGGTAAAAGAATGAAATTATTCTTTTGTTACTGTTCAGGTGGACCCTGAGGTTTTTGCTGCACTACCTGCCGAGTTGCAAGCAGAGCTGAAGGATGCATACGATCAAAGGCAAAAGCAAGCAGAGCAGCAACCTGCTAACACTTTTGGTGAGTATATGTAGTTGTACAGTAGTTTCCTATAGGAGTTGTTTATTATTCAGAGAGTATGCAACCCTGAAGAGCAAAAATTGGGTTCGTTGCCAGTTAAGCACTGCATTATTTAGTCAAACCTTGATTTCATAGTCAGTGGACTAATGCAGATATGTTAGTATGATGGAATGAGAGCCATTTCCTTGGTAAACTGTGATAAAAACAGTTTGGGGGGCTTTCTGCTGCTGGTTTTGCTGGTAAGTGCTGGTGGGAAGTCTTAGCAGGTACCCAGGTGGGACAGCAAAGCAGTTTGTCCAGTAGGTTTCAGGTTTCACCAGCTGCTCACATTCGAGTAGTGAAGTGCTTGATATTAGAATGCTTGTGAATATTTGAACATCATGTGAGTACGCTTGAAGTCTAGCAGTGTTTTTCAAATACTTAAAATATTGCCTGTATCTGCAATTTGATGTGAATGTTATGTTCTACCAGTTGACGCATAGATTTTTATGGAAGATACGGAGTCCACCTTACAATGGAAAAGTACTAAATTTTAAATGTATCAACCACTGACTATTCCTGTGTTTTCCAGTGTCAAAAAATCCTTTGCTACACCTGAAGCCTGCAACTATGAAAAATAAGAAAAAAATCAGGAAAAAGAATCCAGTCAGTCCTGTAAAAAAGATTCAGAGTCCTTTGAAAAACAAACTTGTTGTTAGCCCTGCAAAAAACTTGCTGACTACATCAGGAAGCCCACAGAAGCTAATAGATGGTTTCTTGAAACAGGAAGGAACAGCTGCTGAGGTAATTTTACCACCAACAGCTTTTGGTAAAGCTGTGTCTGTTTCTTAAAGCATAGTCCATGTTCACAAATGTGGTTTGCTTTCTAGTAAAGGATTCTTTACTAGAGCATTCTATATGTGTGTATATATATATGGTGTTGCCATATTTGTCAGACTGAGCGTTACCAACTTTTATGTTTGGAACAGCCAGAAGTAGTTCCCTCAACTTCAGATTCTTCAGGGCCATCAGCTCTGCAGACTGAACAACAGCCTGGGTCATTTAGGCCACAAGCACCCAACCTGGCTGGAGCTGTTGAATTCAATGATGTAAAGCTGTTGTTGAAAGAATGGATTACAACTATTTCAGGTACGGGGATGTCATGCTAGTGGTGATCTTACACACATCTCAACGAAAACTTTTTTTTTTAGTTGGGTTTTTTTTTTTTGCATATTCTTCCATTTTCCTTCCCTATTCTTTTCACTGGTTATTTTTCACAGTAATCTTGAAGTCTCACTTCCTTGCAATCTTCGAGTAACTTGATTCTTCCTATTCAGTTGTTACTCTGTTTTTGCCAGCTTCTGTTCCTTGCTAACATCATGAAAACCTACCCGTCTTCAACCCATTTGTCAGGCCCTTGTCTTACACCTTGATGTTACTTGTGTGGGAGGTTTTCCTCATTTTGTCCAACATGTAACAACTCCTAGGATTGTCCAGTAGGAAGCTATTGAAAGGGAGTTCCTTTTCTATGAGATGTTATTGTATAGGCAAAGGAATGCAGTTTTTTCAAAATAGCTGCTGGAAAGAATTCTAGAATAAAGTGCAAAAGCAGAACACCAATGCTAAATGGTGTTTTGAATTTTATCATTATGGCACACAACATAATGTTAAACATAATTAATTAATAGCAATGCCTTAATTAGGCAACGCTTTAATATCTTGGGAGATCATTACCTACTAGATCCTTCATACCCTGGACATTACTATTTGCCTAAGAGTTTCAAAGTAGCTATTCCATCCGAAATCCCTATTTCTTTTCCTTATGGTTAATATTAGCTTGGCTGACAGTTGTTCTTACTGAAGAAAAGGAAGAGGTCTATAAGACAGACTTTTCAAGACCTTGCCATCCTTTTATGTACGCAGCTTCCAGTGTTGGGGGAGGTATGGGAGTACAGCAATTGTTGGATCAGCCCCTGATACACTAACACTACAGAATTTCTTTCTATTTATATTCCAATTATTCTATGATTATATTCCAAGTATAGAGAGAGAGAGATGTAAGAGAAAAGTTGTCTCATTTTTTTTATATTTTTTTATTACAGATCCTATGGAAGAAGATATTCTACAGGTTGTGAAGTATTGTACTGATCTAATAGAAGAAAAAGATTTGGAAAAGTTAGATCTGGTTGTTAAGTACATGAAAAGGTAGCTTAATTGCTAGTATTTGTGACATTTAAACTATTTTTGTTAAGAGTTTATGCACTAGATACTTAAATGTGAGGCCACAAGCCCATTAGACATTCAATGGATGAGAGTAAATATCTTAAGCTTAAATTCTGTTCAGAAACTGGGCAGAGGGAGAAGTTGGGCTGTTAAAATTGGTAATTGTGAAAAAATCAGGAGTGGCATTTAATAGTATTTGCTACAGTCTTCTCTTTCTAGATAAAGGATATAGGTTTTGTCAGTGTTGTCCCTTCATCCTGTTTTCATTCATTTTTTGTGGTGCCTTGGATCTTTCCTTTGTTTCCTCTGACTTCATTCTCCTGCTGTATCCAGATCCTGTCTCACCTCCACCCTACTAAATCCATTTTTATGATTTAGTTATCGTGCTCCTATTACTCTTCCCGTGAGTCAGGAGGCCCAAGTTCCACCTATGGCCAGCTTACAAGCTGGTATTTTACTATGGAGCTCAGCTTTCCATGTCTTGAATCTGGAAAATGCTTACGTCACAGAATTAATCAACATCCTAAAGACTACAGCCACGTAAAAACTTTGCTACGCTTTTGTATTATGGGATGTCTTTAGACTTCAGAAAATGCAAAACACAGTGTAGTTAGCTGTTTTGTTCACTGCTGTCTAGTAAATTCTTTATACAGCTCTTCAGAAAGCATCATGTCCCATTCCTCGTCCCTGTACATGGGATTTCCACCGATGGCAGTGTGTCTCTCCACAGCCTGGCAGCAAGCGTAGGACAAGCAGTGTTGGATGACTTGCAGTTGTCCACAGGCTACTGATGTTGGGTCTTCCAAAGCTGTCAGCGTAGGAACCCTCTGCTCTCCTGTAACAGTGATCTAGAAGGGGATTTTTGAGTTTTCCTTGGGCATTGCCTTACTTTGCCTCTAGGAGCAGCCGAACTCAAGCTTTCTGTTGGCTTCCATTATTTCACTCTATTTTTAGCAATAAACACAATATCGTGCCCCCCAAACCTATAATTTAAATGCTTTAATCATCCTTGCCAGCTGTTGGTAGAAAAAAGTAGCATTTACGTCTTAGGATGAGGAAGGAAAGATCAGGATCCAGAAGCCTGCCAGTGCTGGAAGTTGGCAAAGGTCACCACTTTAATCACAGGCTTACAACCCCTGCACAACACTGATGTTTACAAGCAGGTGTGACACTGCTCACATCCAAAATTTCACCACTGAATGGCACAGGAAGCTGTGGCATTAGGCCAGGCTTGAGTCGATCTTGGTAAAGCTCTGTCACTTCAGAGACTTGAGGATACCATTCATAGTGAACTGTTGTAATGTTGTTTTCCAGTATAAGACCAAAAGTTGCTGTAAAAAGGACTGGTTCTGTAATGGTAATTTTCACCCTCTTCTTCCTTTTCCCCTTCAGGTTAATGCAGTCATCTGTGGAATCAGTTTGGAATATGGCATTTGACTTCATTCTTGACAATGTTCAGGTAGTTTTACAACAAACTTACGGAAGCACATTAAAAGTTATCTGAACTTGTAGTAAAGAGCTTGATGAGAGCCTGGAGCTCTCTGCTAGCTGTGCCATAAGTGCTTGTGAGGTATTTGCAAAGTGCATGATAGTAATGCCCTGAGTTTTTATAATTTCAAATTTCTTTTTAAACAACAAAGTGTTTTGTACATTTCTTTTCAAAAAGTGCCAAATTTGTCAGTATTGCATGTAAATAATTGTGTTAAAATTCTTTTATTGTAGTATAGAATCTATTTACAAAATGTTTGTTTATAAAGTTTTATGGATTTTTACAGTGAAGTGTTTACAGTTGTTTAATAAAGAACTGTATGTATATTTTTGTACTGATTCTATTTTGTGATGCTTCAGTTTGAATATAGCTAACCCCATCTATTAAAGCCACGGCTTTGATTCATTTCACAGTTTTACACAGTGACGCTGTCTTGACACAGGTAGGAGACTGCTCTATGTTCACCTGCCTGCTTTTTGTTTCTTCTCCACTGACTTGCTCACACGTTCTAAGCTATTTGCTCAGTTTGCTCATTTTCAGTTTCAGCCTTCAAAGACAGAAACCAGCGTGGTCCAGCCACTCCCACAGCATACACCGTGTTAGCTCTGTGTACGCTGGTGTACTGATGTGTGCACCTGGAGGAAAACAAGGGGAGATCTTTCAGCAGTTCCCCAAAAGCATCACTGTAAAGGAGGTGGTGGCAATAGCTAACATAGAGCACTGTTAAAGTCTGTATCAGTCCTCTGTGTTGCTCCTACTCAGGATAGAGGCACGATCCACTCTTAAAATACTGTAGTTCTCCTCAGCGTGACACACATTTCCTTTATGCAATGTAACAAGACAGGTTGTGCTGAGCAGCAGAAATAACTAACAGGCCCCTCTCTGTCTGTGATGGGGAGCACCGTGCTTGCAGCTTTTACAGATGTCCGTCAGCCTCATGTAGTCTATTTCCCAGAATCACAAAATCGCTTTGGTTGGAAGAGACCTTCAAGATCATCAGGTCCAACCATTTGGCCCAATCCATTGAAGCAAGGCTTCAATGATGATCACATGAAGAAAATGCAGGTGGTAAAAAAAGTTTTTCCATTTTCTTCTGAAGAAATGATTTGGGGCAGGGGGAGAAGCAGCCATACCCCACATAATCTTACTGGTGTGTATAAACACCTGACAGCCACTCTACTATGGTATCAAGTGAAAGGGCACAAGACACTGGGCACTGAAACTGGTACAAAACATTCCTTTAAACACAGCCACAGGAGTTGTGGATCTTCCATCCGTGGAGGTGTTCAAAACTCAGGACTGTTTCCACTAGTTTCTAGTTTGGGTCTTTCAGAGCCCCTTTAGGTGCTGCTTTTGAAGCTGCCTTTTAAGAAAAGCATCATGTTAAACTGCGCACAGAGGAGTGTATTTGCTGAAATTCAAGCAAGTATTTTACTAAATGGGTTTCAGGTACACAGCTCTGGTTTTTGAGTGCCGCTCAAGACATACTTGAGACTAGTATCTTTTTTAAGAAAAAGGACTCAAAACATTACTTATTACATAAAGCCTTGTCCAGTCTTATATTTTCATTCTCCCTTAGCAATCCCTGCTTCAGGTCCTTAAATATTATATTCAGAAGTTATCTGCTTCCTTCAAGCCTTTTACTTGAAGATACTTTCTGAGTTCCACAATAGCAACCTGCAAAAATAACATGACCCTTTTCCCAGGGATTCTACCTCTGGGAAGAATACCTTTCCACATTTGAGAAAACAATCAAGAATGCGTCCAGACCACAATGTTTGACACCTGGCTTTTTAAGTTAAGAACTTTTATTAGTGTAGTTTTCATGATTGCATAGTTTGCAAAAGAAAGTTGTAACAATTAAATGCAGTCTCCTCACCATGATCATTCTATTCTAAACCACCAACACACCCAGTGATGTGAATTTGCACCACACACCAACCATACCGAAATGGTTCTTTTCAATGGCAAGTTTGAAGTCTTAACAAACAAAAAAAATTCCAGTAAGTTGAAGTCCACTGCCAAAGGAGGCAAGTTATTAAAGGCTCCTTTGTAATGGAGTCCACACAGTCCCAATTATAAAGTTTATTTTTTTCCAACAACAAAAAAGAGAGATAATCTGATCAAACTGCTTATTGCAAGTTAAATTCTTGTAAATATTTTAAATGCTAAAAATCTCAGCTAGATGAAAGATCACTATCAATTTTGTTTCAGCTTGTGCTTTTGAAAAGTGTTTGTTCAGCTCCTCTCAACACGAGCTGCACGTTACCAGCAAAGTACCTGATCAGGGGCACGTCAAGCTGTCGGCCTAAGCAGGGAACAGCCGGGGAAGAAAAGGTAGGAAAATGCTGGGATCACAGACTGACTCCTGGCCGTCACAAGCATCAGCAGCCAAAGGCCTGTTGAGCTGGTTCAGTCCCGCGGCGTCAGCTGACTCGACAAGCTTTGATTCCGCATCCAAAGCCACCGCTCGCTTTGCAGGCAACCGCCGTTCTGCAGGTGCTTACCCCAACTGTGAGCAGCAGCTGGGGAGGAGATGCCACCTCTCAGCTCCTCCGAGCAGCACCTCTCTGGCAACTGGGACTTGCGAAACACCTGGTACCAGGCACAAGCCATCACCCACAGGCACAGGGCACGAGCGGAGCCAGAGAAAGGAACGCCTACGCCTTTGCTGGGAATGCGCCTTCAAGACTTGCCAGGCACAAAGAGGCCAACTTGTGCCCGGCCTTTCCATGTCTGTCACAGCCCGTGCAGTGAAACTTTGTTTATTGAAGCAAACTGTAAAACAAATGGGCTACTATGTCCATCTCCTTTATTTGCGGCTCTGCGTTATAATGATTACAGGTCGACTTTCATGAACTGTACAAGCAGTAAAAGGTGGCCAACTATGCTTTACATCATTGTTTCACACAAAGCAAATACAGAAATATCCAATTGCCTAATTGCCTATTTAAAAAAATTTCTATAGGCACAAAGCAGAAGAATGTTGGAAAAGAGAGTCAGGGGAAGAGGTATGCATAAATAAAGAAGTACTTCTTACATCAAAAATGTCCCAAGAATCACGAAGTCTGCAGAAGCCTGGTTAATCAAATACTGCAGTACTGATCTCATCAGTATAAAAGTGAAAGAGCTTTAGTTCTGTAATAAAAATTCAATTTATTTCATTTTGGAGAGAGGGAGGGAAAAGAGGAGGAAGGAAGGTGTAAGAGAAGGAAGGGCAAACTTTAAAACAGCAGCCAGTATTAGGAAGGGCAGTAGGAGAGGTGAACAGGCACATTGGAACCATGGGAACATGTAAATTGACCACTGTCAAACCAGTGTAAATTTCTTGGTTTCTCATGGAAAACATTTTATCCACATATTTTCCTCCCAAACATATATCATCCAACACTGTCTTCAATATATGACTTTGTTGGTAACTTCTAGAACAGGAATAGCACATTTATTCCTGCCACCCCGTTGCTGTAAAAAGTTACCTAGATTATTTCAAACACTTTCTTCAGCTCTACTATAAGCTGCCAGTCAGACTTCTGCATTTCATCCCTGAACCAGTCCTTCAGAGCATCGATGGACTGACGGCTGATCTGCAACACACAAGACAAACCCGTCAGAAACATACACATGCATCTTAATAAAGGCAGCTTTTAGTGTGTTGGAAGCAATTATCTGAAGAAAGGGCACCCGCTGCACAGTGGAAAAACTCGTTCTAATCCCAGTTTTGCTACTGATGTGCCACAGGACCTGTCCCATTCATTTTTCTCCTCATATCCCTTGCCTGGCCTTCAGAGACCTCAGAAGCATGACTATCTTGTGCCCTTTGCGGCAAGGTGAGGACCTGCGACCGGAGAGGAACTCCCGCTTCCCCCGGGGTCCAGAGCGCCACCTCGCAGGCCCTGCATCTCCTCCTGAAAAGCTCCTGAGGCTCCTCAACACCCCTTTGCAGTCACAGGCCTCCACCCTGTGTGTGGCAGAGGTGTCTTAGGACACAGTACCTAAAGCCATTAGGGAGGTGGAGAGCTGTGACTTCACTTTTTGCAGCAAACAGAGCAAAGGATCATCTCATCTAAGCCCTAAGTTACTGCACAATTTCAAAACGAGGCAAACACAATCACACTGTAACACCATGGGGGACAGCTAAGCTGCTCTAAGTACCTGCTACAAACAACGGTATGCAAATAGCTAATTTAGCATTTTACTCTCTCAGGTGCAGTAAGCTGCAAGATATTTTTAGCTGCAGTACATCATTCCTTCAGTCCTCAAGGGACATTACTACAAGCCTCAAAACAAGGCTACAGAGAAAGTCGGCTGAACAGCGCTACACACAAACCATATCAAGTGTCTGTTGGTCTCTGACGGACTTCACACAACATTTCCACTTCATGCAAGCTACTGCTACGTCATAAGCCCTCTCCAAAACCGCAGATTGCTTTTACCTTACTGACGAGGATATCTGTTGCTTCAAAATGTCGTCCATACATTTTAGGTGATTCACCAGGAATGGGTTCTATTTTAACACACACTTCTTGGCCTTTTTTTGCAACGTCCACTGGCTTATGGTTTACTTCAATACTTGTAACTATTCCAATTTCAACGAACTGGAATACAATGAAGAAGCTGTAATACACATCCACAAGTGTCTGTGCACACCCTCTTCTCTAAAATCCTGTTTATATATACAAGCCTAGCTCATATGAAGTACTGCACTGTGAGCACATCGTACTGAAAAGGACCACGATGTCAACCCATCCATAGCTGACCTGGGATATCAAGTTGTTATCCCTTAAAATGTCAGAAGTTGACTTCCTCCTCCCTTATTAGCTACCAGGAACAATGATTTTTCTCATTGCTTTATATTGCAATACAGAATACAATGGGGAAGGGAGTTTGGCAGGCAGATACCCTCTGGTCACGCTTCCTGGCAGCACAGTGCAGCAGTCGGGAGGCTCTGCCCCACGACAGGACTCAACTCTGTTCCAGCAGAGAACAGTAACATCCCCAGGAAAGAGCCTTCGGCTGAATCTCCCAACAGAACTCTGCACACCGGGGCAAGGCACGCAGGCGCTTCCTGGTGCATCACCCCAGGAACTACCAGGTAGATGGAACGTACCCTGGGAAGAGGCGCTTACTTACATTTTTGCTCGGTACACACATGGGAGTCCCCTGCTTCACCTGGCCAGCCTCCACCACTACACCCATCACAATTGGGTCTCGAGAGTTGAAAATGAACTGAGGGAGTATTTTCATCTTGCAAGGAAACACCGCTATATGCCTGGAAGATGATAAAGAAAAGGCATTTTGGCACAGACACTCAAACTGTGTACACAACATGAACAGTTCTGCCTTCTCCCACACTTTGTGAACATTTATTCTAGGAGTGGCACTTGGGGAAAAGTCGACCAGGAACAATTTCTTTCCCAATCTTGCTAATTCTGGTCAATTCTTGATCTTCAAGAACTATAGGGAACAATAACGAAGCATGGCTGGCACGGGCTTTATTTTGACTGGCTTGGGCAGTCAACAGAGAGCAAGATCAAAGGAGTGGTGATTTTACAGTAGTATAATTATGCTCTCAGAAGAGCACAGGAATAGAAATATTGCCAACCTAACCCACCAACAGGGACTCCACAAATGCAAGATTTTCATGAAGTGAACAAACACATTTAAATGCTGAAGTGCACAAACTCAAATTGGGATCAATGTGAAATGAAACACATATTCCTTTATTTTGTCTGTCTCTACTTCACTGAAGATCAGCCAGTGACACAGCTTCCCAAAATTCAATTTGGGCCCCTATAAATTCTTAAATGATTGCGCATGCATGTTACTGCAGTCAGAATTAAGCCCTGTACACTGGAATTGCATAAATATGACGCAACAGAATCCAAATCCCTTCGGGTTCATTTTCTTAACTCTGCAAGACTAACCCATCTGTCACAAACCAGGAACAACAGCCAAGGACACAAAGCAAACATTACGAAGGCATCTCCATATTACATGAGTTTTAGTTAAAAATCTTATAACTGCTTCTTCACAAAACTCTCACGCTGCTAAGCCTACTCCCAGATACAAACAATTAGACTGGAGTTGCCGTTTTGGCCTCTTCCTCCTTTCCATCAGAACTACAAGCTAAATAATAATACAGAACCAGGAAGTTAAATGCTATTTCATTTATAATAAAGCAATTAAGAGATTGCTACTTGGGAAGCATCGAGAATAGGATTGCTCTTACTTACTTGAATTCCTCTTGTTTCTGTTTTTTGTAGTCTTGTCTATATTTTGTGAAGGCATCAAATAAGTGATAAATTATTTCAGCACTAAAAATTCGAACTCCTAAACTATCCGCCATTTCCTGTGCATCGCGTTCAATTCTCACATCGAACGCCAGAATGACAGCGTATCTGCAAGGAAAAGCAAGTCAGAGAGGTTGCTGGGCAGACGACAGAACCAGACAGACCCAGACAGAACCAGAGGAGGGGGCCTCCCTAAAACACCACCGTGCATTAACCACCGTAGTAAAGCAAAGTTACTCACTGTGGGTCGTGCTCCAACATAACGGATGCCTTCATAACGTCTTTTTTATGGACGGGACCTATATTAATTCCTGAATACTGTTGAAAGGGAAAGCCACATGAATCAGTCACTAACCCTTCCCAGTCCAAAGGAAACGGTTACCAACTAAAAGGTAGAAACAACAGCAGATACAGCACAGAAGTACTTACTGGCACTTCTGATGTTTTAAGAAATTCAAGTAATGCTTCTAAGGAGCCCAAAGTAGAAGCCTGGACATAAACCCCTTTCTCTTCTAATTTGATTGCATTCAGTGTTTGCTTCAGTTCATGTATTAGTTCATCCTTTAGGAAAAAAAAGAGAAAGAAAAAAAGTTTTAGTTCTATTGTGATTTGTGCCTCAGGATATGAAGTCTTTCTGTTCATGAGCTGCTGAAAATACATGACAGCCATAGGGAGAGGTGCCAGCTTACAGACAACTATAGGTCATGCACGGCTCTGTGATACACTGCTGCTCGTTTCTGGCATTCGGAAAGTCTGAACTGAACTAGACTTGAGAATTTTGCAAGAAGGTGGTTGTATAACACAGAGCAGATGCCCATCTCGTAACATTTCTCTGCGGACTACACATCGCTTTCCCCAGCACTCTGAAGTTTCTACTGGCGAGACTGAGGAAACACACACCCCACAGCATGTGGCAACAGCATTTTTGGTTGCCTAACTGAGGATCAACAATAAAAGCAGGGGGTGGAAACCATGAGCTGGAAGGGACTGTGACCACTCTTTAGGCCTGGGTGCAAAACAGAGGACTCAAGAGCAGCAAGGCCGTTTTGCTCATTTAAGAGAAAAAATAAAAATAAAAATCACAAAACATCCCAAAAAATTTTGAGAGCCCATGCCTTTTAAAGCCAGTCTTCTCTGACAGATGAATGGGTGTTGCCATTTACTTAAAGCCCTCACATACCTGCTGCTAGTATATTTTACAGATGTACCCAGCAACAAGGTCTGTATTTGGAGGGCCTGAAAGATTAACTTGCCTTTAGAGGCAAAGATAAGTAGACAGTAGGCTAAGGTAAAACTATGGTTAAAAGTAAAGTACAACACACAATTTTCCTTTTTAAACTAGCTTCCTGACTTTGGAGAACAAGAGCACCTCAGTTTTGGTTTTAAGACTGCTACGTTCTTTCCTCTGCCATTTTTAAAGTCTGAGTCACAAAAGAAATTCACTACAGAAGGCTCAAATCAGCTTTGCAGTTACAATAGTTTGAAAAACTCCACTAGCAGATATTTGCTAATGGAATTTAATTGAAATATATATGAATAAACTTCTACAAGCACCAAATCAATAATTAACATATAGTCGAACTATGCTATGATACTTGTTTTCAAACCCCACTCAACCAGCAGAGACACCCCAGCAAATACTAGGAAAAGCCAGGGGTCAAGACACTAAAACCATCCCAACACTAAAGCTTCACATGGGCACAAGGTTACAGCATGTTAGCATAACGGGTTTTAAAAATCCAACCAAAAAAAAATAATTTACTTGCATACTGAGCTCTCAACATTTGAACGAGCTTCATCCCCAGAGAACTGTCTCACCCTCAGTGGAAGTGCCTTCTTCCAACATTAGCCATCTCACCTTGAGGACTGGGACTTCATCCTCTTTATGAGCTACAAGCAATGGCAAACCAGCCAATGTTTTTTCCAAATCTTTCCCAAGAATCTTCACACCTTGAGCAGCCACGACCTCTTTGTGCTTTTCATACTGGTTCTGGAAATGAGAACACACACCAGGCAGAGTTCACTTCACATAGATGCTGCACAGCAATACAAAGTAGTGCTCAGCAGGTGAAGAACTTGCAATCAGGGAGCACAGCAGAGAGCACGACTGCAGTCCCGCAGCTCCCAGCTTTCACCTGTGCTTTTCTGTGCTTTACATGTTTCAGTCTGCATGCTCTTATCCTTCAGATACTCCTCACCCCTGCCAAAGGGCCAGGGTAATCATGTGAAAACAGATAAGGCGGCCAAAAAGGAATATATACTAGAAAAGAGCAAGCAGTGATAGGCAGTTGCTCACTAAAATAAAGAATCCACAAATCCAGCCGCATAGGGAAGCAAGGGGAAGATGCCGACAGCTCAGCTAAAGCACTAAAGCTCATGTGGCATAGCCCAAGGCTGCGCAAGAAGAGCACACTCATCCTCCCTTTTACACGGGAAAAAAATCAGAGCTGGTCTTCCAATCATCTTTTAACTGCATGTATTAACAGCCTTTCAATTTCTGTGGCTCTCCTCCTCCTCCTCCCTTCATGGAAAGCAACACAGGCAGGATCTCAGACGGAATGTCTCTCCCCAGTCTATTATGACTAGGGCAGCGAAACCTCCAACAACTCTTGAAAATGACAGAAGGCTGCAGATTCCACAGAGAGGTCCTGGTCATTGCCACTCACCAACTACTCCTAGAAACTCAGTTTTTCACTTTTCTCAAATCTAAGTGTATTTGATCTTTGTTACTGAAAACCCCCAACACTTACATTAATAATATATACTTTAGCTCACAAGTCACTGTACTAATACACTCCAATTTCCATTTGAGATGGATATCTCCCTCTCACACAGCTGCATGCTTGAATCCCTTACTAAAGCACACACTCCTCACTGCAAGGCACCTCCTTGATCCTTTGCCATGGTTACAACACACTCCAACAGATCAATACAAGCATGTTCAGAAAACTACTAGATGCCCTGTCTTCCCCTTTAGTCAGCCTTAGATACTGCTACTATAATCACGCTCTACTACATTCTTATTGTTTATAAAACTTGATTTATTTTTTTCCTGGTTCTGAATCTTCTCTAAATGTCAATACACTACCTAGTTTCCTTACCTTAACTCGTAGCTCCTTCATAGGAGGAGGTAGCAGAAGACCTCTAATCTGAGTTACTATAGGACCTTCTACACCAGGAACAATAATGGTGTCTCCTTCTTTCAGGCGTCCATTAATCAAAATAACATCTATTGTAGTGCCCATGCCTGGCAGTGCTTTAACCTGAAAGTAAGGAGAAAAAAAAGTTACTCCCTATTCAAGCACTTGAAACACACTTTTTTTTTTTCTTACCAGGAAGAAGGGGGCAGGGAAGGGAGAAATTTCTAGATGAATTGTAAAGAACAGCTGGTGAATTACCTCCATGACCTGAGCTCTCAGCTCCTGACACTCGGCCAGTCTCTTGGTCAGCATAGTTTGCGTTAGCTCCACGAGAAGAGCTATCAGACTTCCCATGCCATCCCCTGTGTGAGCAGAGGTAGGTACAAGAGAAACAAAAGTGCGGGGATCCTTATTCTCATAAAACAAGGCAGCGTTCAAGCCCTGGAATCGGGATTAATAGTTATATAAGGAAAAACGTATATACACATCAGTATTAACAGTAACATTCAACCCCAGTCAATTACTATCACATTTTTTAAATTCCAATTTAAACACAAACCAAAAAACAAACACCATCGTTACCGAGAGTATGCTACGGACCCTGAAGCCTGAACCCACACTGGGAAGCAGCATGGGCTAGCTCTACAAAGCTAATTACCACATCTCGCTTCTAGACAGCATCGTATGTCACCAGCAGAAGTTCCCAGAACTGCTGTGATTCATGCCCTGCCAGCATCCAAGGGAACAAGAGACAGATGGGTTCCTCTCAGGCGATTCCCAAAGAGACAAAGAATAGGGACAGAAAACTTGCTCTGCTGTTCATGACTCCACTGACCACGCACAGCAATTAGCTGCTGCTTTCCTCCGAACTAGCGCTCTAATGAGGGAGCTGTTAAAAAAGATTCATTTAACAACAACGAAGTTTGGTTTATGAGAGGTGAACACCAACGTGTCAGGAAAGAAGTGACAGTTTGCTTGATACTCCAAGTTGTTTTGTGAAAAAAACCAAAACATAAACCCAAAATAAAAGCCACATGTACACAAACCATACACCCACCACCTTTACTACAACTTTTGTTACCTGAAAAACCTTTAACATTCCAGCCTACCTGTTTCGCAAATTCCACTATGATAGCTTTTGCACGTTCTTCAAATTCATCTTTTGTATTCTTTTTCTGCTTCTTTAAGGTGACAGCTACATCTGTATCTGGGCTTTTTTTCCAGTCATATAACCTATCAATCTTGAAAATACAGTAATACATCATCTTATGCAACTTAAAGGGCATCTTTATGCTTATGCCACATCATCTGAGAGAAGTGCTTGACCAGCTAACACAGCTAGCCATCTATTTGCTCCAGTAATCGTATTAAATCTTTTTATTTGCTTTAGCTAATATGTTTTCCTCTGTTTACGTATTCACCCAATGTCAGACAGTACTTCACAACAGCTATACTACTTAAGGTTTTAAAAATTCAAACTATAATAATCTATGTGAAAAGCTTATATGCATTAAATGTAATTAAGGTAAAACACTCAGAAGAAAGAGACCCACACAGAGCTTCACATGCACAAAACCCCATTAAGGGTTTTTTTTCTTGAAAGGATATTGTACTAGTTTTAAAAAAAAAAAAAAAATCACTGATGAATTTGGATCCTTTCCCGTGCTGCTACACAGAAGGGATCACAGGAGAGTTGTTCAAAAGATGCAGCCACATAAGAAATAATTCCCTATGTCAGTTTTCAAAGCAGGACAGACTTAGTCCAAAGAAACTATTACATTTGCCTTACAAATCAAAACTACATCTTTAGAAAATGGATTATAACCTGGTCAAATGATGGAACTATAACCCAAAATGCAAGAAGTTTTGGCTATTTAATCTCAGGCTCACTGTAGGCATTAACATCTCTCCCAGCTGTTTGGAGGTTGGGTTTTTTGGGTTTTTTTTTTTCAAAGCAGCTGTTTTCAGAAATGAGATAACGGCCTCAGTTCCAACAACTTTCAATCTGAATGCTCTACATTTGGTAAAGTATACAGCAATTTTTGCACTGCACATGAATACCCTTCTGCGAGTTCTGTCAGCATGTCAGAGAGCATCCAAAGTCATTGAATATGAGTAATTTCCCTATTATAATTCATATAAAGTCACAGACAGGTAGCCTAATTTCTCACACAGATTTTTAAAAACGAGGCTGAAAATTACTGACTTTACAATCTAATACTGCAGAGCCCAAAATAATTCCCACCAGTGACCAGCATTACTGTTTCACGAGCTTAAAAGCTAGTTTGTCTTCAAGTCAGACTAACAGTAGGAGTAGCTAAAATAAAAGACTTTTCAACATGAAGCTTGTCTTTCAATTTTACCAGAATACGCGCACAAATGCATAAAAATAGGTGCAAGGGAAATAAAAAACAAACACAAGTGAAGCACAACTTGGAGAAGTGTGAGCCATACATAGGAGTTACAGAAGGTAAAGAAGCTTCCCAGTAAAGACTCTGAGAAAAACTGACAGATTGCTCTGCAAAGCTCCTGTAAAGATATTGTGGCATTAAGGACATGAAAAATAGAGTGGATGCAAGAACCCCTGCTTCAGACTTTACAAAAACAACTCCAATGGAAGAAATCAGAAAATTGTCAGATGCTAAACACACTATCAGAGTAGAAAGAACACACTATTAGAGTAAAAAGCCACCTTACCTTGTTGAGAGCTACTATAAAGGGGCATTTCTTCGATTTCAACAGGTTTATCGATTCAATTGTCTGCGGCTCCAAACCATGCATGATGTCAACTACAAGTATAGCAATATCGCAAAGGGAGCTTCCTCGATTTCTTAGATTGCTGTGGCATTGAAAGAAGGGATAATAATAATAATCAGTCACGCAGCAACAGAACTTTAACAAAAACACCAAATGCAACGTCAATCTTACATTGACAAACAGCTGAAGCTGATCAAGTATGTATTTTTTCCTCAGATGTAAACTATATCAAAAACACATTCAAATCACATTGTAATTTCCATTTAACAGAATATATTAGAGTATATGTAAGCAAAAATAAGGAGCTGTTATTCTCCCAAGAGTTTTCCTACTGTTATATATTTTTAGTAAGTTAAGATACACTGTGATTTTTTCAAGTGAGAATTGGGACTGCTACTGTGAAATAGAGGCATGCAAAACCTGAACAGGACAGCGTGGTGCTGATAACACCAAGGTCACGGGTTCAATCCCCGTTGGGTCCCCATGTGTTGCCTGATCTAGTTGGGAGGCGTCCCTGCCCATGACAAGGAGGTTGGATTAAGTGATCTCTGAGGTCCCTTCCAGCCTAGGCCATTCTGTGATTCTATGACAGTTTATTACACAGCGCTACATAAACACTAAGAGGATCAGACATCTTTGGTGCCAAACAAAACCTGGCCAGCAGGTGAAGAGCCACAAGCGGTACGATGCCAAGGCACTGAGAAGAACACTACCAAGTGCCCCAAGACCTGGCTTTTCAATGCTTAACAGAGATTTACACTGACAAATGTCACATCCAGACTCTTTATCTTTCTGTTTGGGGATTTCACCCGAGAACTACCTCAGGGAGGACCATCTTAAACTTAAATGTTGATTTAGTGGCTTGCCTGCTTGCCCCTGGCAAGCATGTAATCTCTGCTAAGAATCAGCTGACTTGTGCTGTAACTTCCAGTCTTAAGAACTCAGATGCCTTAACTGGGATGCTATGAACTGGAGGTTAGGACAGAAGTTTTCATCTTTCACAGAGTACTTAGGTCACCTGAAATCCTCACCTTTCCTGCTCCAGCTAGCTTCCTGCTTTCATCTTTCCTCTTACACTAACTACTGAGAAAAAAAAGTTATTTACGTGCCTTTTCAGATAGTCATGGCTCAACTGGCATGAAGACAGAAAATTAATCAGATAAAAAAGGCCAGCAAATAACCAGATATAAAAAGCACCCGCAAAATAAGCAAATACACTTATTCCTCTACTTTAGGTTTCTTTTTTTTTCTTTGAAGTGAGAAGAAACACAAAGGATTTTTCTATTTTGATTAAAATATATCCAGATGCTTTATCCATCACTTCTGGGAAGTAAGAAAACATTACCTGAAACATTGTAAGAAAACATTACCTGAAAGACTCATGTCCTGGAGTGTCTATTATAAGCATGCCTGGAATTTTGATGTTCTCTCTGTCAAACTAACATTTCAAAAGTATTAGCCATCTTGTAAAGATTACACAGGAATAAAAATCAAACAACAAACCAACCTAAGAGGTGGCAGCATTACTGACAGCCTTCAGTTCGAAAATCTAGATACATACTTTAAGAAAGGCCAGCACCCTTCACAAACCAAATTAGTCAAAGCTCATTTTGGTATTAAAAAAAATTTGCAGCACATTACCCTAAGTATCAAGTGGCCATAAGCTCAAAATTTATAAGACAAGGCAGCCTAGAGAGGAAAAAAACAGTTCAAGCTACTGAGCTTTATCATCCTTGTCTTGAACATTTCCTCCTCTCCACTGACTTTATATTTTTAATAAATTGAGTAGTATCTTGGAAAAAGCTGCCACCAGCAAGGTTTTTCAGTCAGCTGCTGCTGCAAGTGAAATAGGATATGGTATCCAAAACAAGCAAAATACAGTTTCTCTAACACAATAACATTTATCACCCAGAAATTTCAGCACACACAGTAAAAAGCTAAGTTTTTAATAAAAAATAACTTCGAAAGTCACTTTACAGTCAAAATATTGACAAATAAGCAGCCCATGTATGTGTACTGCCCAGAACAGAGCAAGCAGTATTTGTGTATTTTTCTGAAAAATGTATTAACTGAAACCAACTAAAATGAAAAATGAAACAGACTCCCCCTTGGGGTAGCATGGGGAGGATAGGAATTAAAAAAACCATAATCAACTCCCAATACTAGAGATGGGGTGAGACAAGTACATCTGCCCTGTCGGGAAATCTCACAAGCCCTTAACTAACTTACATTATGTAATTTTTAAAAAACAGCCATTGAAATGCTACAACTTACATTTTTCACCATCTTGGTTTGCTCGTTAATAGCTTCAAGGGGGACATTAGTCGCACCGATCTGCTGAGTGATACCACCAGCTTCACTGTCCTGTACGTGTGTGTGGCGAAGCTAAAGACAAAAAAAAGGACCAGAAAAACATGTGTAAGAGACTAAAGTCATGCCTTTGAGTCCATTTCAACTCTTTCTGTTTTCAGTCAAAAACCAGACATCTAAAGAAGCACAGGCAGTGCCTTCACATGCCACGTCTTACCTTATCTAAAATTTTGGTCTTGCCTGTGTCTACATGCCCCAGGACACAGATAACGGGTGCTCTGAGCTTTTCAGTGTTCATATTTTTGCTGTTTTCAGCTCGTCGCTTCTACATAAAAAACACAAAAATTTTTAACTATAAACTAAAAATCACAGCCTTCCTCTTGACTTGATCACATACACACAGAGTTAACTGTGGGACTTCAGCTTTCAAGGCAATTTAAGGTCTATCACCACTCTTGACAAATCAAAAACTTACAATTAACAGTAAAGTTTCTGTTCAGGATTTTTTTTTTCTAGTTACAATCTAGTAGGCTAAGTTATTACATCCATAAACAGGTAGCTTCACTGATGGTGAATTCTGAAGCACCATCTTGGGTATGAAAACCGAAGAAATTAGCAGCCACAAAACCACTGAAGAGTTTAGAAATAGATATTTGAGTTTTAAAAGACGTATCTGTAAAGGATAAAAGTGTATTTCTCCAGAAGGGGCAGAGGTGCAGGGCAACGGCACCGAAGCGCGCGTTCTTTGCGATCAAGTTGTCTAAAACCAAACACTTCATCTTCAGCACCAGTTTGGGTTTTTTTCTTAATTAACCCAATTTATGTGCCTGAGTATATCAGGTCATGACACGGCCATTACTTTGACAAATGTGGTTAACAGGCTTTTCAATGAACTGAGGATTTTGTTTGTTCTACAAGACAGGAGTCCAGCTCTTCAAATAAAGCTCTATCTTAATACCTCAATTCTCCGTTTAGCTTTGTCATAAGCACGCTCTTCCTTAGTACGATCATCATCAGAGTCGTACTCAGAATCAGAGCTAATTTCCTTGCTGAGCTTTTTTTCCATAGACTGTTTTCCGATAGCTTGGGAGTCTGCCTCTCTCTCATCTGAAGTCTTTTCATCCTCATCTTCACTCCCTTCGCTATCTTCAGATTCTTCACTCTCTTCTTCCTCTTCCTCCTCATCTTCTTCCTCCTCCTCTTCTTCATCTACTTCATTTTGCTCTTTGACTTCAATGTGGACAGGTTTGCTCTCTGCCAAAAAAAATAAAAAAATCAAATTGTAAAGTAAAAAAATCTGTATTAAATTCACCCTTGTTGGGGAGAGGGCAACCAAAAAATCCAGAGGATACTACAGAAGAGTGAGGACTGAGAGTAGGTTCCATTCAAGAAGTGCTGGTCAAGATAAAACTTTTCAACTTTCAACACAAAGAAGCGCTTCACGTTCAGACCTTCTGACTTGTGTTTAGAATCCATGAAAGCAGAGTGAGTTTGGGGCAGAGGGATGAATCAAATTACCAGCACACTGACACCTGACATCATTTGCCAATGAAGTGACATTCTTTAAAGCTGTATGTACTTCATAAAGGAATGAATGTGGTAACACCAGTAAACAGAAAGCCAAAATACTCCAAATTCAACACAGGATAGATTCTGTGTATTACTGATCAGGAATGCACATTTAAGCAGAAGTGACAATCAAGACGAATAGTGTCTTCTACCTCTTTAAAAAAAAAAAAAAAAAAAATCTCATCTTAAGGTTATCCTAGACAGTCCAGAAAAGAGAAGTATTTGTCAGGGGAATTTTTCAGTGGGAAAAAAAAAAAAAACCCCATCAAAAAGTACTTTCCTTCCTTTGAAAGGAAAATATTTATCATACTCATAAAATCTTAAGAGACAAGTTAATGAGCACTTTTTAAAGCCACGCACTCTCCTCCTTACAAAGCTGTCAGGAGGACTCGGTGCTCTCAGAGATGAGTTGCGTTCCTTTGCTACACTGCAAGTCCATTTGGCTTTAGTAATACACTAAATCTAACTCCCAGCGAGGGTCGTCTTCCAGATCATGTTGACAGATCCTACAAATCCAAGCAGCAAGAAGTGGGATGCGACATCCTCCCCAGGACAGTGGCAACAGATTAAAACAAACTTTTGAGAAAAGTTGAGCAGCTCTTAGTACTCAAAGCCCTGCAGGAACACAGTAATCAATTCCTGTTCATGAAGACTCACAGCAATTCAGCTTTCTCCACCACTGAAAGAAAACACCCAAGATGTTATCTCTGCACTCCTGAGCACCTCTGACTTCCCCATAAACATTTCTATTGGGCTTTGGCACATACATGCAGGAACACGAGTCACCAGAATCACCAGAACTTGGTGATTCTTTCCTTTCTTCTACGCCTGCCTCTCAAAGCAGCAGATGAGAAGGTATCTAGGACTTCCTGTAATGCACATAGGTTCTCCTTCACACCATCTCCGTCCTCCACTTCTTTGAGAACTTGCCTCAAAGGTGTTCTCCTCCGTGTTGCCAGATTTGTGTTATTAAAATTATTATGGTTTTGGAATGGTTACTAGAGAAACACAGCACCAGGTAAAAGGCTTCGTTAAACTCACAGAGGTGGTCTAAGCACATATTAAAGGGATTTTGAGTCCATAATAACAAACAAACAAAAAAATCCAAGTGATGTATTTTAGGTGATAACTGCAAATACAAATATTTTCAAAGGGTCTTTCTGAGTAGTATGTGTCAAGTTTCTGAAAGCTCTGCCTTTGAGAAGAGGATCTTAGATCTATTTATCATCACACTTACCTCACAATTTATCTAAAGGGGTAGGGAGAGAAGCCAAATACAGTATTGCTCTTTACAGAAATATACTCAGCTCAAAGAAATCTCCTGATTAGAAAAAGCATCTGTTTGGTATTTACATGCCCACCTTTCTCTCCATCTTCATCACTAACCATAGCTTCCCAGTCATCCAAACCTCCATCTTCCGATTCTTCTTCTTCCTCCTTTTCCTCTAAAATTAAGAAATCCAACATTAAAGGAAAAAAAAAAAAAAAAAAGAAGCTGCTCAGCAATGTGCAACATTTTTTGGTGTCCCTTCCTTTGTCATACTGACAACTGCAACTTACAAGTTTGCTGCTACCATAATTCTAGCAAATTATCTCCATGTTCCCTGAACAGAAAATGCTGCACACTTAGGAAATAATCTTCAGTTCTCCCCACAAAAATCTTATAGTGCTGGCACCGCTGCCCAGCAAAACATATTTCTGGAAGACATAGCTAACCTATTCAGCTAGCTCCTGCCTGTGTGTCATGCAAGTGCCTGTGTAGCACTTGCCACACAAACATCTACTACATCCAGGTTCCCTGAAAGGAGCTGCCCAATTAACAGGTAGCCATGTGTAACCAAGTGACAGAGAAACAAACCAAGTTGGGTTACAGTATTCATTTTAACTAGTGGGAAAATAATAAATTGTCTATTAAAAAAAAAAGTGCTATTTCAGGCCTCCAGGTGTCTTAACATAATTCCAGCATGGATTCCAGCAGGAATTCAGCAGATACATGGAAGAAACTGCAGCTCTTTAACAGATAAATGGAAAAATGCAAACTTTCAGCCCTCTACAAAAGAGGCATTAAGCAATGTATTACGCTGCAGCACACAGAACATCATGAAATTTCAGCTCTTTGAAACAAAGACTAAGCTCCGGATTGCTAGAATATTAACTAAAACTAATGTTCTCTTTTACGGCAACAGAACTGCTCCTTCAAGAGGTAAGTCAAGCTAGAATTAGAGCTTTGTTTTCAAAAAGCTGAAAATTGTGAGTACTTGCCTGATTTATGAATAAGGGTAAAAATCAAAACAGCCTCCTTGCTGAGGAAGAAGTCCAGTACAACGTGATTTAGTCAAAACAAGTACTGTGTGTACGCAAAACTAAGGGTAACAATTGCTTACTAGGCTGATACTGTTTCACAAGCTAACCCATACCCACTGCATTCAGCACTTGTGAAAGCAAAGCATTTGGAATCACAAATACAACCACTGCACATTGCAGTATCAGTACTAGGAGCAGCATATTTCCTCCCTAGTCCCACCAAACTGCTGACAAAACAGCCTTTTAGAAAGCAAATGAAAAGTCAAGGGAGCTAATCATACGGCACTGAATGTGCTTATCTGAGAGCACTGCCTAACCCAATTGAGTTCACACAGAATAAGGGACCCTTAAACTCTCATTTTGAAGCCTGATGCCTTTTTATTCCACAGAATTCCAGTTCCTTCCTTAGGAAAAAGTAAGGATGGCCACTCAGCCCCCATCCAACAAGCTCTGGTACCTACCGCACAGTACTGCCACACAGTCTTACGTGGTTTTAAGTTCATTAACATTATTACTAACCTGGCTCTACTGGAAGTGGAGTCTCTTCTTTTACTGGTGCTTCCAGTTCTACAGCATCTTCAGCTGGGGAAGTTACCTCCACACTTTCTGAAACAGCAAGAAAGCAAATTTATTTGCCACATTCTTTTTGCCACATTCTTTCAAAGTGCAAACCAACTTAGTTAGACATACAGTTTCATATTTATGTTCTACTTTTAAGCTGTACTGTTATAAACAAAATCTGAATTCATGTAACAGCAAACTGAACTACTTGTAATTCAGTCCAAGTTCTAAAAGTTGGAGCATGTGGCTTATTTGAAAAACATTTGGCTAAGCAGTTAAATAGATTTATCTGTTACTGGCCAAGAGTGTTACCATTGTTTCTGAACATTAAAAAAAAAACATTTCACTTTCTTCAAAAGGACAAGAGAAAATTAAGTAAAACTAATGAACTACCCGTTCTTGCTCTATTGTCCCATATTAGAAAAACAATAAAAAGAAATTTTAAAAAAGACTGATACAACTCAGATAAGCACTGTTCTCACTTCTTTACACACATTCCTTGAAGTCGTAACTAGACATGTCAAATGTAAAAAAAAAAACCCACCTAAACAATAAATAAAAAAAAAATGCAAGGAGGTTTTGCATTTTTTTAAACTAAGGAATAGTCTTAAGAAGAGCCCACAGGAAAGCCATGAAGCACAGAAGTAAATTCCAACGTGTTCAACCCATGTCTAACTGGTGCAGTAAATTCTACGTTTTCAACAACAGTCTTTCTTAACTACTCACACCTTGTAAGCTGAAAACTGTTCTTACATACAAGATGACAAACAATCAAATTGTCTCCAACTTAGAAGTACTTAAAACTAGCATCAATCCTCTTTCACTCTGAGACATCAACTTAGACTGAATTACAAATCGTTATTATTCATGCTACGTTGCATTTCATCTCTATGTGCACAAAGCATTCAGCCTTTACATTCGGTACATCTCCAGCAGTTAGAAGTTGTAAAGAAAACATCCAGGTTAGGAAAAAAAAAAAATTAGTCAAGTAGACTGTTAAAGAATTAAGTGAGCAACCTTCAAAACAACACTAGGATCCTAATGCAGCAGCAGAGGTGTCAGAAGAACCTCAGAGGCACTCAGTTAGTTCAGGATGAGCTCATTTATTCCACAAACACTTCCGGAAATGTGACTAATCTATTAAGTATCCCTACACGCAAACCACACCTTCTTTATTTTCTGGCTGCTGCTGCTTCTTTTTCTTTTTGTCTTCATATATTGGCCTCTTCTTTGGCACAGAGTCTTTGGATGGCACTTCAACTCCTGCAAAAAAAAAAAATTAGAAAGAAAAAACACGTGATTAAACACTAAACATAAGCTTTAGTTTAAATGAGAACATACTTTCGGAATTGCAAGGTGGAGGTTGAGATGGAAAGTAGGTTCAATGTATATTTTACCTTTTTTAAAAGTCTGAGTTGTTCAGAACTTGAGCACACTATAGTTCTTCATATACTCTGAATGTTCTCAAAGGAAGTCAGATTACTGGACTGGGGGGGCAGGGGAGGGGGGCACAAACACTCTGATCTTAAGACTCCAGGTTTTAGTACTTAGAGAGAATTTCATGAACATACATACCTCAAGTTAAACAAGTATTATGTCAATTAGAAATATGCTATGCTCAAACTCACTTAAAACCAGTCTGCCAGTCACCCTGATTTCAGACAATCTGGAGCAGTTAAGAGAAAAACCTTAAAGTTGTTCAGTAGATATTTTCCCCTTTCTTCAGTGTTGGTGTTTTTTGTTTGTTTTCTTAACAATGTAAATGTTTTTAGGTATTAAAACAATGCCAGGTTAATCTTATCAGTCTCACCTTCACCTCACCAGAAAGACAACACTGTAATGTTGAAATTGATTTAATTAAAAACAGAAGTTGGGTACAAAGACAAATTGATAATTGAATTACTGCCACACCTTCTGAAATACTCAAAATTCCCTCAGGTACTTTGTGATTTACACCGTAGATTTGACAAAAATCCAGTTGTGACAGCACACAATAGAAGGACTCCAATAATTACAGCAACAACTGAAGAGAAATAGCCTCTGTGTAAGTTGAAGCGCTCCAAACATTTCACCAAGACAATCCAGACCACGTGTCTTACAAGACCTGCAGCACAGCCCATCTGCTTTTCCAAGTCTTGGGACTAGGCAATGGAAAGAAGGGATTTTTCCTAAGTTCCATAACTAACATCTTTAAACCACAAGTGGAAGGTATTAAGAAGCTGTGTATTTAAAGTGCAAGATGAAAATATACAGACATTTAAACCTACTCAAAAAAGAGGGGCAGCACACACTGCCCTCCATAACAACAGAGAAGCTTTGCATGAAATTACTCAGTATTTGCTCTCCTAGCTCAAGAGAGAAAAAACACACACAGAGTAGCAAGTAGTACGAAGATATTTTAAGCTTTATTATTTAATAATAACAACAACTTTACTGCTTACCCTGAGCTTGGAGTAGTTTAAGAGTAGCCTCCGCTCTGGCTCTGGCTTCTCGTTGAGATTTTGTTAAAAGTTTTCCCTCCTTCTTCAAACGCTCTTTCCTCTCTTTTTCCTTTTGTTTCTTTCTTTCTTTCCTCTCTTGCTCTAATCGCTCCTAGAAAAAGGTTAAAAAAAAAACACAGAGAGATTTTTAAAGCACGCTTTACATAAAAGCTGACCAACTGTATATTCCATTGATGACACCAACTGCAGCAGCAAGCACAGAGGTTAGGATCACCCCCTCCCTTATTTTATCCTTAGAGTAGGACAGACAGTACCTCCTCCCTGCGCTTCGCTTCTAGTTCCTCCAGTCGTCTTATGCGTTCTTCTTCCTCTCTTTTTGCCCTTTCCTCCTCCTCTTTCATTTTAGCCAAGGCTTCTTGCATAGCTTTAACCGTGGCTTTACTGGGACCCTTTTTCTTCTCTTTCTCCTTTTCTTCCTTCTCACCTTTCTTTTTTTTCTTGTCTTTTTTCTTTTTGTCCCCCTCATTGTCGTCAGCTACAGGAAGAGGAGGCATACATTCAAAGATCACAGAAATTTTAAAGATACTCTGAACACAATTCATGTTTCAAACACAAAATAACACCAAAGGACGAACAATTTCACTGCCTACTAAGTTAGCACCTCACAAGGAAAACCTGAAAGTGTCTCTTAAGTTACAAAGTCAAGGCCTGAAGTCTTAAAGTAACAAAATAAATGAGAAGTAAAAAAAAAGTATGTTTGCAATACAGAACCATATATTGTAACGAGACTTCGCCATCTGGCTTTTCTTTTCCCATGTACCTGAATAAATCACAGGCCAGAAAAAACAGCCACCAGTGAGCCAACACAAAGAGGCAGCCAAGGCTACCATATTCTAGTATTTCCAACTCAGAATAAAGCAACAAATCACCCCCACCACCTGCCAAATCTTTGGCCTTAGAAAAGCTGCAACATTTAAATTACAGGTTTAGAAACTCTGTTACAAACCCTCTGTTCCTGCAGGAATCTCCCCAGGGCCAGGGGTTGCTGTGACTTCAGGAGAAGTCTTCCCTTCAGGTTTTTTCGGAGCTTCCTTCGGCTTTGCTGGTTCTTTACCACCTTCTAATTCCTCCTTCTCTTTCTGCTTCCTCAGTTTGGCTTTTTCTTCCTCACGCTTTTTCCTTTCACGTTCTTTTTTTTCTGCCTTCTTCTGAGCAACTGTTTTTACTTTGAACGAAGGTTCTTCTTCATCATCCCCACTTTCAGCAGCAGGAATGGACTTGGGTTTTTGGTTTTTCTTTTGTCCTTTTCTAGTTTGGGAGACCTCATCCGATTCATCACCACTCTCGCCCGTAGACACTGGCCTTGCACGCTCTTTGCTTTTCTTAATGTCAGTTTCATCGTCTTCCGACAGCTCATGCTTTTTATTTGACTTCTGAGTTTTTCCTTTGCTTTTCTTAAGCTGCATCTCATGATCATCATCATCACTGCCAGAAAGCATGTCTTGTTTGGCTTTCTGAGCTTTTTTAGATTTTTTATCTTTATCTTCCACTTCCTCGCTGTCATAGTCATTTTCCAGACTGGCTTTTTTACTCTTTCCCTTCTTCTTTTTGTCTTGTTTTGATAAGTTTTCTTCGTTGTCATTTTCAACCTGGTAATTACACAATTCAGTAATCAGCCATAAAAACTTACTTGCTATGGGGAGTTAAGACATAGCACTGACAGATGTCAAGAATACCTTCTCTTACAGAAGACAAAGTTTGAAAGCAATAACTATGCCTGCTGACGGTACTGCACCTCAGTTCAAAATTAAAATTTATCGTGACTGGCTTTGAACAATTATCAGCATGAAGATGTGGCTTCTGGTAAAATCTTTCACAATTGACCTCACTATGAAAATATGATCAAATATAATTAAAAATACAACATTAGCTGCATGTTTTGCATACGATCTCCAACTACACTGCAACCCTAGAAATTTCACGAGACAGAGGCATCTCTTATTTTAACCATTTCCTATCAAATAGCCCACCCCCCTCTCAGTGCTCACCTTTCCTGTAGAAGGTTCCCTGTCAACTTTCCCTCCTTGTGCCTCTATTGACAGTTCTTCCAGCTCCTTCAGGATATCATCTTCACTAAAATAAGAAAGAAGTTATGGCACTTAAGTAACTGAGTTTTTGTACAATGGAATAAAATAAGAAGATAGAAAAAATCCCAGACTTACTCAAAATCCTGTTTCTTCTTCTCTTTTTTCTTTTTGCCTTTGGATTTCTGAGGCTCTTGCTCCTTTGCAGCACCTGCACCTTCTATCTCAGCAGCAAGGGCATCAATATCAATATCATCTTTTGCACTAAAATGCAGAAGGAAAGCAGGGTTACCAAGAGTTCAAATGTTAAGTTTACATAAGTAGAAGCCATCTGCATAAAACAAACAAAAGCTTCCAAATGTAAAATCAGTCACAAAACATAAGCAATGCAGGGGCAAAAAAAAACACATTTAATGAAGCATTATACACTACTAGCATATTTCTCCCAGTAGGACAAAAAAAAGGAAAAACCTTCACATCTATCCTCTGCTCCAAGGCAGGTGAAGCAGTGAAATAGTTCCAAATTCAAAAGTTTAGATGTGAGATTTGATAAAACTGCTTCGAAGAATGTAACAAGACTGTTTAACTTTGTTCCTCCAAAAGATAAATTGTTTAGCCCTTCAAATCACAGTAGGTGTCATTGCTAGAAAAGCAGGCCCCACATTGCACGTGTAAAAATGATGCAGAAATAGAAGAAATCTTTCAATTTAGTAAAGAAGGAAATTCTATTAAGAAGCACTTATCTGCTCCTTTAAGTACTCTTTAGCAAACAAAAAAGCTACTGTATTTTTATTTAGCAAATAAGTGGAAGTTCTTCACAGCTTCTAACTTAAAAGTTACCTATGCTTTGCCATCACATGGAAAAGTCTTATCTTTCAAGAAAGGAAGTCCCAGAGAAGAATACAGTTCAGCTCCGAGCCAGACTCAGATCATAAAACACATCAATGCAGTTGGCAAGCAATCATTTCCAACACTTCTCTTACTATTACTTCTCCTAAGCTTAAAGAAAGCCAAAAGAAGTTTCACTAGGCATCTGAAATATGCATCCTTCCTCAAGAGATTCCATTTTATCAAGATTCTCTTTTAAAAGCATTTTCTTTTCTTGATATATGTAACCTCTCATCTGCAGCTAAGCAGAAGCGGCTCTTTTCCTGTCCTTGATCAATAGTTGTAATTTAGACGCGCTTTTTTCTTGACTCATACCACGAGAATTAAGCAAAGACTAAGTCTAGTGTCCAGAGGTCGTTTCCATCTAATCATGCTCACAACACAACTGTAAGAAATAAGACTTACCTATTCCCTGCTTCACATTTTGAACTTCAGTACTCAGATCAGAACTGGTCTATTAAAGTAGCAAATATCAGGATGCTACTTTTACCACAGCTTGCAATTTCAAAAAAAAAACCCAACATTTAATCAATATCCTATTAATATCTCATGTAATTCCCTCTCAAGATACATGCACAGAAAACTGTTTCACAGTCTCAGTTATTACTAGCACTCAGTACAAATCAGCCAGAGACTGACCCACCAAATACCTGAATCTATATCCAGAAAATAAGAAAATAAATTTCTTCCAAATTCCAGATGTCCAAGATACTGGCCAATTCTAAATTACTAGAGCTTCAGCCTTGCAAATTTACAAACATGAAAGTTCAATATTAATAAAGAAAATCAAGGTCTTATTACCTCAAAGATTACAATATTCAGTAAATCTGAGTTGCACATCCTTTTGCAAGAGGAGAAGGCTGAAAGGATCATTTTACAAGTTTAAGTGAATACTGACATCTACAAACTCATTTCACCCCAAACACTGGGCATAAGCAAGTCCCCAAACACTGTCTATGTGGCAACAGCACACATAAGCGACAATGCACTTTCTTTAAGGCCAAGATTGATAATTTGTGTTTTTAAGATCTTAAATTTTCATCTATATAGACTGACAAATTAAATAAAAAGCAGCACTAGGAAGCACTTCACTGTACTCTGTTACCAGAGATACTCACTTTTACTCAAGAGAAGAAAAAACACACCTTGAATATACCTAGTAGTACTTGTTCTGTGCTGACATGACAAGCAATACCTTGTTTGAGAGTTGTATTTCTTTGAGAAATGTAATGCAAGATTTCCAAACCAACCCCTACCTCCCCCATGAGGAAAGAATAAGCTTTTTGGCCATTTCCACCTTAAGAACAGCTAACTTGATGTTTCAGTAATTTAAGAGCTGTTTTACAAGCAGTTTAACTGGCTGTGCTTGGAGGGGGGAGCATAGACAGCAGAAAGAAGTCAATCACCTCTACACCCACGGTTAAAGTCCTATACTACATATTACAAAACTATATTACATCTAGGACCACACATAGGCCCTTACATTTCTTTTTGCGTGAAGTGCAGCTTATAAGTTTACTAAGCATGCTTCCTCACCTTCTTCTACTCTAGGAGTTAACAGAGAAGACTGAGTCATATATCCAAGCTTGAAATAGTTTGAAAAGACCAAAACATAAGCCCCACTACTACTTCTTTCATGGTTGTACTGCTCCCACTACTACAAGATCTTAAGCATATGGTTGTACAGATATAAAAGAGACAAGCCTTTAAACAGCATACATTTCACATGGATGCTCTCAAGGATAATTTTCCATGTTGCAACTTTGCAGAAAGCTACATCCAAATGTAAAAAACATTTTTTTAAGCTACTAGAAAAGAGGATGCTTATGGTTTTTCATGATACAGGCTTTAAGGAGCTGAAGGCTTATTTGTTTTAAAAATCAACCCACTTCAAATGAACCTTGAAGAAGAAACTTCCTTGGAGAATAAAAACCAACAAACAACACTCCCTTAAATGAAGCATTGAAAAAACTATTTCACAGGCATTAAGCTGTAACACCTACCAACAAGAGCAGTGTAGGAATAATAACAAAGACTGTTCAGCCTTCACAACGGTGGCACAAATACAGCACGAGAGCCTTTCCAACTTTGCCTTCTACCGCTTAATAGTCAATGGTTTCTACGAAATCTATACTTCCCACTACATTTCCATTTACTAAGAAGTGGCACAGCAGGCATCAGACATTTGAGCTCCAATGAAGTAAAAAGCAAAATTAGGCTGCATGCATTTATACATACAGGGCAATACATAGAGCTACAATTCTTCTTAAGTGTAAAGCAAGAATATCATTGGAAAGCCAAGGAATTCAAATACTGGTTTCCATTGATACGTTTAATCCCATACTAACCTCGAATTTCTTTACCTTTTAAAACTCTAATAATATTCCATTAGGATTTCATAATTAAAGAAAGTTGAAAAGATTGAGAATGTTTCCCCCCTCCGCTTCCTAGGAGATTCTTATGTCATAAGGAACCCACTACACTCACGACAACATAACAGGAGCACTTCTTTCCTAGTGGCAGGGGAAGTGGAACTTTTTAATGTAAATTTTTTTCCTGTAAATTGTTTTTGCACAAAGACTTTTCTACACAGACTTCAGAGTCTCACTGCCTTAGGCCACTCAAGCTCATAATGCTTTGGATTCAAAGGAAGTCTGCTGTTGATCAGGTTCACACACCAAGATAACCTCATGTTTCCTCAGCACAAGAGGCTCAGAGAGGTCTGGAAAGTGTGAAACGGGGAGCAAACTGCTACTGCACTGCTGCAAAGGAGTTAGTTCCCTGATTTTGTTTTTGTTTCAGAAGCGAAGCCTGAGCCACCTTTCTTATTTACATACTTTTGATTCTAGACTCTTATTTTTGCTGCCAGACAGGAAAAAAAATTCTGATATTGCTGAAACAGCACTTCAATGCAGTAAATTACAGCAAGAGTTGGGGGAGGGAGGGTGTGTATGTACTTCATTCAAACCTAAACAAGCAATTTCCAAAACATTAAATGGCTGCAGCCATTCCTCCATGGAGATCTGTGCCTAATACAGGACAAAACTATGTAGCAGGACCAGACACAGCAGTAAGGCCAATTAAAGGAGACGGCAGTAATCACTAACACGTATGCAGAGATCATCACATTTCAGATACCACATAAATTTTTTTTTATTTTAATTACATCACTGATCCAATAAAAAAAAAGTGGTCTATGTTTCCCCTACACAATTTCACAGCCTTTTGCCACATAAGCAGAATTACAATAATGTAAGTCTTCAAAATATTCCAAGGCATTTTGAAAAGTAGCATAGAGAAATATTTACATACTTTTTACTTTTTACTAGAAATAGTTACAACAAGAAATCATCTGTTGCCCAAAAGGGTTCTGGTACAAGTTGTCTACATAGCCTACTGAAAATCTGCATTACATAGGGAAAGCCATTTAGAAATAGATGCCTAAATATTCACTGGATCACTAGTTAAATGCTGTGCTCGCACATCAAATATACCCAGATCATTCCAAGTAAGTGTCTGGAGATTTTGATGACAGGTATGGGCATCAAAGGAAATTCCACATCTCTGCAATCAAAGCATTAAACCAGGCTGGTAACAGCAAGTGACACTGCAAAATGCCACCTAAACTACTTGTGTTACATGTTAGGCAAAACCAGTGACAAAAAGCTACAATCCCAAATCCGGCCTATAAGAGAAAGTACAAAATATTTTCAGTGTGAAGATTAAAGCAGAATTAGGAAATAAATGAAGCGCTGTCACCTACCGCTGCTCAGGCAGATGGAAAAAGACAGCCAGTAGCTCTCCCTACTTATAAGATCCCACACAGTTGCAAACTATTGAGTCAGAAAAGTGGAAAACCCTCGTGACTGATACGCACCACGTCTGCAGAAAAAAAAAAAAAAAAAATCAGTGTTTCTCTTGCTCGTACAGCAAGGAAACAATAGTTCAGACTAGAATCCCATTTAAAAATAAAAATCCTCATCTGTTACACAGCATCTGATGAAATAAACCACTAAAAGAGCATATACCTTAAGGTCTTGGGCTTTTTTTGGGGGGGCGGGGCATGAGGGGTGGGATGTTTTTTAAAATATCAGAAACAAACAGTTTTGGTGCAGGCTCTTTTTTTTTTTTTTTTCTGATGCAATGGCCTGCAACAGCCAGAAAAAACAGAAATTCCCTGTGGAAGCCATCATGAGGCCAGAGTACAACCTAACATGAGCTTTGATTTACAGACATTCAAGCTTACATTAATCCTAGTTTCCACATACTAGGGTTGACTTTAGTCTTTTAAGGGGATGCTTTGCCATTTTCCTTACAAACATTTAAATTAGTAAAGTTTCATAGTTTCTAACACTTGTGCACAATTAGTGAGATCTATTTTTGAAGCCTCAAGTTTCACCTTTTCTTTTGCAGTCTAGGAAATTACAGGTGTTAATTAGTGCACATCTCTCCAGAAAAGAAGTCGTCAAGCTCCAAATCAGAATTTAACCTCACAATTCTGAAATAAGATAAAAACATCAACACTTCCTAGCAAACTATTTCAGTACAGCCACAAGTACATGTTAATTACCTACCGCTTCTCTCTAATGTGAAAGGTTAAAAAAATTATTCCAAGTACTCGCATAGTTAATGTGTTCCTCATTAGGGATTAACCTCTGCAACAAACCAACCTAGGCACAGAAACTGGAAAGATTTCCTAGGCATTGCCCTGGAAAACAAGGCCAAATGCAGGCAAGACAGGCCCTACAGCTATCGAAAGCAAAGTTTAGCATTTTTCTTTGCTCGGTGAACTTCTGCAGTTGAAATGCCTAACTGCCCTTCCTTGCCAAACAAGCTCCTCCAGATTTCTGTCCAGGTTCTAGTGAAGGATAGCCTTGTGAGCCAAATGGCCAACAGCATTTCACAGACACCCTCTGACAACAGCCAAGTATTATTGTACTATACTGAACACCAGGAAACATGCATGTTTTCCTCATGCTCTTTCCCAAGACTACAAAGAATTATGACTCCGAGTACACTTATTATAGTGCCTACAATACAAAACCCCAAGAATGGGGCAAAACTTCACTACAAATAGGTACCATTTGTCTATGTGTGACAGAGATGGCAGTAGTAAAAGAGCAAAGGAAACTATTAATCCATACATGAACGGAAAGACTGAAGCAATAGGATTAATTAGTGCCATACAAAGGAGCCGAGTTACCCTCATTCATATCAACTTGACTACTGAGAAGAGTTAAATGAAACTGAAGAAATTACATGGAAAAAGTCAGCTTAAAAATGAAAACAAGCCCTTAACTACTGGAAATCCACCATCCAGCACTCTCCTACTGACACAAAAACTAAAGGGTACATGCAGACTCAAAGATTAAAAGTACTTTTTGATCCACTGCACTGACCAACACAAATATTACTAAAGCTTGCCTTCATCTTACAGCTGAGATAACAGCATAAATCAAGTTACGCTAACAATATTTTAGTTAGGACTGTAAAGATGAAGCTTAAATATCAGACAACACTGTACAATTAAAAAGACAAAAAAAAAAAATCATGTGCATAGGGCAGAAGAGTAAGTCAACACAGCAAAAAAGTTGCATCACTACTGTGAACTCACTGCCCACATTCCTGCATAATCAGAAGACTCGTTTTTGCTGAGGCAACTTTGGAGATATTTCATCATTTACATGACACCAGCTCTTTTAACCACCTTCAAAGGAACATCACTGTCATTAAGTCATTTGCTTAAGAAAAAACAACCAACAACCTTGACCTTCAAAGACTGAAAAGAAGCTGAACATCTGTTTCCATGTGTTTGGTTTTGCATTAGTTTTAGATCAAGTAAAACTAATGCTTTTAGACAGGTCTTTACCACTGCTCCCCTAGAGTGTCTTACCCATCTTCTGTATATATGGGTCATAAGCCTGATAACAAGGATAAATTTCTAAACACAAGCTTATCCAAAATTAGCAATTTACCAATGCTGAGTGGCATATTTGTAGTTGCCTTGACTTGTAGGTATTAAGATAAATCAGCATTCTCTCTTAAAAAAAAAGTTTTCTTAGAGCAATTGGTTTAAAATGCTATAGAACATAAACCACTTTGGAAGGTAGTTATTTAATTGTTCAAAGCCATGTACCACCAAGATGTTCTTTATGTGGGTTATGAAATTGAAAGTGCAAGCATCTGCTGGCTCAGCAAGGCTATTCAAAACATGAAAACAAAGCTGTGGCCTCTTTCTCTTACTTATCAAAGAACATGAACACAACAAACTTTTTAGAGTAGAAGCAGCCACCTTGTTTTTCCTGCTGAAAACATTAAAATTGCACGTCTGAGAGTCTGAAATTAAAAGAAGGAACTGCACTCCTTCCTCAGCCCAAGAAGTGACAAGTGTCCACATGAGCACCAGCTATGCAAGCCACCCCTTCATTTGACAGTGCTTTAAAAAAATATATAAAAATCACAGCCTCGGAAAAAGGCCATCCTCTCCTTGCTTCTTCCTCAAACTATAGAGCAGGGGACGGGAGAAGGGTCTTCCATCCCATTCCCAGCCACACTTTCCCCTCTCATCAGCTCAGGTAATACCGGGGCCACAAGGTCCTGCAGAAAACTTTTTTGGCAGCAAATCAAATCACACACCTGAGCTGTATGGTGGGCACACAAGCAATGAATCCAATGCATTTGAGGCAGCTGGAGACAGTAAGACCACAAGGTTTGAAATGCCCGACAGCTCAACTGAATTAAGTGTGATGTGAAACTACACCTTAGCTATTTTCCCCTAGTAAAATGAAGGAAGTTGGTGAAGCTACCTAATTACATGAGACAGCAAGGAAGTAAAGTTTGACTAAAAGGGTAATTGCTTTTTATTCAGGCTCCCAAGACAACAATCCCATTTTTAATATTAAAGAGTCATGCCTTCTCTTTCAAGTTTGGCTAGGGAAAAAGAGGAGTGAAGTAACTACCAGTGAAGCAAAAGCTTCTGGAAAAGACAGCAAGCATAACTCTTAACCTCAATCAATTCTAGAAAAACAGAACACCTCCTTTATACAACTCAGATTTATTTTAAAAAACAAAACCAAAAAAAGAACCAAAACCAAACTCACCAACTCACCATAACCTAAAAATTCCCAATTTAAACAAAGATCTAGCAAAACTTGTTGTAGCTAGTAGCTGGCAGCACAAGGGTCTGGAAGAAAGCCATTCTTCAAGATTCAGTTTAAGTTTTGCTGCTTCCACATTCTATGTATCCCTTACTGTACAAAAATCAAAACACATAAAAACATCATTTAGAACACTTCAAAAAATACACTTTAGACTGCCTATAATCCTAAAAAGCAAGGATGTCTACATACATTAACTACAATTAAAACCAATATTTCATCTTACAGCACACATCTAAAGAAACTTATTTCAGTGTTAAGATAGCACATTGCCGTTTAAAATCTCCACTAGGCTACCGTAAAAGACAAAAAACAAACCCAACATACAGGAAGAATAAGTCATCAGTGCTGCAAACACCAGGATCATCAAAACATACATCTTCTGCAAGTTATCAACTGCTTTCTGACCAGAATACCACCATACTGCACTGTACATTTTTAGCAAGCCAAACTTAACTCCTGAATCAATTATGTGCACATGTAATTTGTATGCAGAAAAATTACTTCCTCTGAGTCTTGGGGAATGTTTTTGTGAAGTCAGAAGGAGGAAGAAAAAGGGATATTTTGCAAGCATCAAAAGTTACTAAACTGTGTATTTTGTCCAGAACTGTAACATTCACTCCTACAGAGCTTTTAAGTGACAAACAGCAAGAACAAATGTACAGCGATGCACATGAGCCCAAAGTCAGAAAAACATGACAGTACTAACACAATTCAAACCACGTATGTAGAGCTGTCAGCTTGACTGGCTTGATATTATGAGTGTTAATACTAAGAGCAAAGTTCAACTCACCATAAACCTCTCTATTCTGAGCAAGGCTTTCCAGAGATCTTCAGAGAAATAAAAGAATGGTTTCAGCAATTCCTGACAGCTTACAACATACTAATTTTCATACTTTCCATAAAGAGTAGTTAAACATAAGGCTTGGATGCCTTCATGAAGACAACACAAAGAGAACCAAGATTTCAACAAGAAAAGTTGCTTCTAACAACTTACTTCGTGTACTGCAGTGCTTATTGTCTTATGTTGCCATTTCCACAAATATTAAAAGATCCTTACGGTCTTTTTACAGTGATGCTTTTCTTAAAAACAAAAATCCAACAAATGCATAAAAATAGTTTTCTTATATATATGAAATACGTGTGTTAAAAACTACATGTTTAGGAGGAACAGAAATGTATATTTACAAAATAGATTTCTGTAATAGAGAAATTATTTTGCATCATTCTACGCCATCTTTCAGTACAAACTCCTGGCACCTTCCAGATGAGATGTGCAAAACACAGATTTCATGGGCTTATCAGCTATTATTCTTGATGGAGCTGCAGAAAGTTTTGCTCGTGGAAATATTTTTGAGAGGCAGATAAAGATAGTTATTGTAAATTTTCTGGTGTACAAGATGTTTCTGAAGTGCAGGTGTTTGTAGGCTTTCTAGCCTTCACAGACTTTTCCTGCACAGCATTAAGATTTTACTTAACACACTGATAAAAAAAGAGCCACATAGAACAACTAGCAAACAATGCCAACAATTTAATTTGCAGAAGACAAAGCAATATATAGCATCAGCAACAGTCCTGTAAGTCTTATTTTAGTAGCAGTGTTCACTCTTGGCTGCAAAATCACAGCTGGCAACTGTAACTACTAAAGCAATATGCATGAATGATGAGAGGCAACAGTTCACAATATTAAAGGGCACAAGAACTAACACACCTAAAGACTACCTACTGGAAGCTAAGAAGAGGGAAACACATGAAAAGCTAACAGTATCAAGGGAAAAGATCCAAATTCCAGGTAGGAAATAATTTGTGACATACAGCACGCTTACTTGGCAATCTATAGCAGCAGTCTGAGGCCTGAAGTCAAAGCCCAATTACGCAGTTTACAACAGCCTTTCTTCCCACACATTTTAAAAAAATAAACCTATACTAAATTTACAAAGACAGCTGAACAGGACCGTGACACAACTTCTGCCATTACAGCTCTATCTAAGAACTAAAGCATAAAACATAACTTCAAGGAGGAGCTAGAGCACACATCAGAATACCTATCCTTCCATTAAGAGAGCCAGAAAATTCAGATACCTCATATTTTTATTGAAAGATTTGCTATGTAGTTTCGTTTTTAACTGATTGACACAATCATTAAAATTCCAAAAAGGAAACAATTAAAGCAACTTCTACACAGCTTAGGAACTATTTACCACCCAAGACACCCCCCCGCCTTCACAAAGCGCCTCTCTAACACCACACCCAATTTTTCCTTCAGTGACTACATAGCTGAGCGTTCTGAATAAGTATGTTCTTCATTGACAGGTACACAGCAGTCAAGCAGTGAATGAGAGTTGCAGAGAAGCAGAGCAGAGGTGCTGGTACAATAGAAACAGATTTGTAAGTACACCTGTTTAGGTAACAATCTGCACTCACAACAACCAACAGCCCTGCATTCCCATTCTCTCCCCGTTCACCACGGCTATCATCTCGCTCAGGGTCTTGTGCCTATGCACTTACATCCTATTTCCACAACAAAATTTATCCTCACCCTCATCTACCAACACACTTCCCAGTCACATACCAACCAGGACATGGTCATCAGTGTGACCTTGTTCTGGTTTCAGCTGGGATAGAGTTAATTTTCTTCCTAGTAGCTGGTACAGTGCTCTGTTTTGGATTTAGTGTGAGAATAGTGTTGATAACACACTGATGTTATAGTTGTTGCTAAGTAGCACTTACCCTAAGTTAAGGATTATTTTTTTCCGTTTCCCATGCTCTGCCAGTGAGCAGGTACATAAGATGCTGTGAGGGAGAATGGCCAAATTTGCCAGTGGGTTATTCCATACCATTGAACATCATGCTCAGTATGGAAACTGGGGGGAATTGCCAAGGTGGGAGATCACTGCTCTGGCATTGGTCAGCAAGATGGTGAGCAATTATATTGTGCATCACTTGTCTTTTCTTGGGTTTTATATCTCTCTGCTATACTCATTTTCATTACAATTATTATATTTTATTATTATTTTATTTTAAACTCAACCCATGAGTTTTACTTCCCATCTCTTCAATTCTCTTCCCCATTCCACTGGGAAAAGGGAAGAGTAAATGAGTACCTGCGTGACGCTTACTTGTTGGCTGGGGTTAAATCACAACAGACCTCTACCGTACTCAGCAGAAACAAGACAGGAGGAAACTACACAACGGAAATCAAAACTATGAGGGTGAGGGGAGAAAAGAAAAGAAGATTTGTACCTTCCATAACTTGTCTCAATACGTCACAAGACAAGCAGAAAATCTCCTTCCTGTCACATCAATTCTCAAACCAATATTCACAACATAGACATACCACCTGCATCTTCCCACATCCTTCCTCTGCACTGCAAGTTACTCCTTTGAGCCGCCACATGCTTTGGGACCTGCAGCCAAAAGGGACGCAAAGGATTGTACCTGTAACAAAGTTGTTGGGGAAGAAGGAAACAAATAATACTGCATAGCACAGAACTAAAGATGCAGGAGGCAAAACCAAGTGGAAGCCTTCGATCCCATGGTGCCATTCCTCTCACTCCACTGGAATGAAAAGGAGACTGATGGAGGATGTTGAAGTGCAGGTTCAAGCTACATATGCAAACACATAATGCAGCTTCTCTCTCTCTCTCTCAGGAACTCAATGTCCACAGGTGCATCAGCTACAACCAATGCTGTCAGCAGGTACTTCTGCAGACAAAGCCTATCCCAAAACACCACTAGCCCTCCAGGTCCAACCTCGCTCCCATGCCCTCAAACTCCCTGCTATGAAATACACCCAGTCTAACCATCCTGGTTTTCTTCTCAAACACGCATCTGTGTGATTTCTTCTCCCACATTATCCCTCCCATTGTCATACAACCACGTAGCCCCGCAACACAGTACTGCCACTGCCTATAGCAGCCCTTAAGCTCTGTGCTGCACTTGCAAGGCCTTAGGACTAAAGCCTGTCAGGCTTACTTTGGCTGAACTTTTCTTGACCTGCCTGCAACTGTTACTTGATTTAGCTGTGACAGCAATTTATCTAATTGATCAGGTGCCTATGCCTAATTAGTTTGCCTTTTGTTTACCTGGGCATGCTGCAACCATAGTTTCATATGGACGCAGTTACTCTGTATAAAACAGTAAAGAAAGAGATAGTCACACCTCTACAAGGACACAGTGGAGAGAAACACAGGTCTGGCTTGGTAGCAGAGGCATTGAGAAGTGGAGACATAGGATGCAGCAGAGAGGAGAGCTGGCATGGGATAAACAGAGATGGCTGGTACAGGACTCGGCACTGGACAACCCACAACTCGCCAGCAGTCAGCTAAGAGGAATGCAGACCTGGACAAAACTGGTTTTAGGAGTAACAAGTAAGAAATAAAAAGTACCTAACATATAGTGCCTTCTACGTATTTGGATATAAGACGGAGCTGCAAAACAATGAAGAGCGAAGGCACATAAGCATGTTAGCAAGCATATAAAAATGATCCCAAGTGGATTCTAGAGTGAGGTAGATGAAACCATTAACACGAACTATCTCATTGCACCTGATGCGGGCAACTCACCGTAAAAGCTCACTACCAACAGGATGAAAGCACTGACCTAAGGAGAGAGCAGCAGTGAGACAATCAGTCTAACTACTTCAACTGCATTACCGCTTGTCCTTTTTCCTTTTTTTTTTTTGTTGCAGCAAACAGATCTGAACTAATAATCATTAGGGTCTTAAGAATTAAACTGTTCTAACAATAAATTCTTGGCCTCTCTTCTAAGGTATGCTTCAATGTTTTAGACATAAAAGAGATTTTGTGCATAGCACCCAAGAGAGGCCCATGCTCAGTAATTTACAAACGTGGAGATACACAAAAAGAACAAGGTATCCAGTAGGCACCAAGACTCTCAAAGTGTCCCCTGCACATCAGCTGCTGTCACTAATGCCCCGAGCATTAGTGCTTCAGTACCCCAATGCTTCTGCATGATTCTGACATCTACCACATCAGGTACAAAGACGAGCACTAGGTCTTCTGTCCTTTAGAGTACAAAGATCCAACCCTTCCCTCTTCTTTCTCAAATCATGCTTGACTCATCTCCTCAGCAGAGCTGCTGCCAAGACATACCTGTGAAATACAGCCCATGAAACAAGCTGATAACAACAGACACTACAAAGCAGCATATATGGTATGGCAAAAGGTGTGAGGGGAGCAAAACACCTCACTAGCAAAATTGCCCCAAAAGACCACAGAAACTAAAAGAGTTTACATCCTAACCTCGTTCATGTTAATAACCATAACCTTAAGTCACTAACATGGACCTCTTAAGGCAATACAGATCTAGGTAGCAAGAAATGCTTAGAGAGGAAACAGTATTTTGGAAAATAGCTGTCATATGGAGTACTTTCATAAGAGAAACACTTAACAACTCAAAAAGTATACACAAAATGAACAGTCTAGGTAAGGAAAAAGAGTCATAGTTTCTAGTTCCTATACATTTTAAGATCTCAGTTTTCATTTAACTCCATGTCAGTATTAACAATTAAAACGCTCTCTAAATTGATTGTAGTCTTTGTATTTATTACTTTATAGTGACAAGTAACAATATATTCTCTCCTGCCAGTCTATATATGCACAATGGTATTCAGTAGTGTTCCATATGGTTAATATAGCTGCCATTACAAGAATCTCTTACATGCAAAAAAAGTTCACAGATGGGGCAGTATCCAAGATGTTATGTACATAACTGTATAAGTGATCCTCTCATCCTCCAATCACTAAGACATTTATCATCCGCATGTTTTTTGAAAGTCATTAGGTTATAGTAAGATCTATAGCACTGTCTCCCATTATAAGCAAAAAAAAAAAAACCAAAAACAATACAAAAAAACCCAAACAAAAAAAAAAACAACCCAAAAACCACTTCAGGCACTGTAAATGAACGTAGCAGCTATTTTTAGCCGGCAATCGAGATCTGCGTTCACAACCGGCAGCCGCCTGCCACTGCCTGCTCCCGGACGAACTCCCCAAGAACCCGGGCGAGGCTCCTGAAAGCGCCTTTTAGAGGGAGCGCAAAGACGGTGGCGACAACGCACTCGCTCCAGCGTCGAAGGCCAAGCTTCTCCTACTGCCACCACCACTGGCCTCAGAGGCCGCCAGCCCCCACTTCGCACTGCTGCCGCGGGACACCCAGCCGCCCCCCGCGGCCCGGCCTGCGGTCTCCTCAGGCCTCCAGCACCGGCCGAGCCCGCACGCATAGCCGGTGCCGCTCGCCCAGGCCTGCCGCTCCGCCGCCGCCGCCCGGCGCCGGGCCTATAGAGCCCCGCCTGCCCGCCACCTCCGACGAGGCCGCGAGCCCCGGCAGGGCCTGACTCAGCGCCGCGGTACCGGCGCTAGCCGACCGCTGTCAGAGGCCCGGGGAGAGAGGCGAGTAGAGGGATGAAGGGAGAGGTGTGCTCTCCGCCACCCTACCTGTCCTCGCTCTTGTTCTTCTGTTTCTTGCCCATGGCGGCGGCCCCGCTGCCCGTCCCCGGCCTCAGCGTTGCCCGCCTGTCCGCGCGCAGCCCCGTGCATATGGTAAAGCCGCCCCCACCGGCCGCCCCGCCGCGCACGCGCCCGCCCCCGCCCCGCCCCCTTACACCGTCCCGGCCTGCCCCGCGCCGGCACGCGACGAGCGGCCGCCGGGCTGCCGCCTCCGCGCGCTACCGCCCCCTGCCGGCCGGAGGGGGAACAGGCGGCGCCGGTGCTCGGCCGGGGGACTCGGCGGGTCTCTGGGATTTCAGCGACCGCCTTCTTGAGCTCAGCTTGGTTTGGTCCTCAGGCAGCCCTGGGAAAACGTCAAAGTGACTCCCCAAATCTGCGTTTCCCCTCCTGCCTCCTCAAAGGGTTGCACCGGGGCCCAGAACCCCAGCACCGCCCAAAGAACAAGGCGAAGCCGTCAACGAGGAAAGGCCACCCTGCGGCCCTGCTGTGAGCAGCCTCCTGCCAACACAGAGCAGCAGGGCTAGGTTTATAACTCAGTGCAGAAGCAACGATCAAACTTATCGATCATTGCAAAACTCACCAACATCGCATTGATCAAACTTGTGACCATTGCAGAAGCAATGATCAAACCAAGGACAGAAGGTTTCCCCACAGGGAGTCCTGGCTGCTGAGCAGCAACATTAAAAATACAGTATTTCATTCCCTCCTCGACAGGTTTTCTCAGGGTTCAAAGCCTTTCCTTCCTCTCCTCTCCAAGGAGCCTCGCAGCACAAGCTGAAAGGGTGCTGTGATCTCTCATGGGAGAGTCTGGATAATGCTGCTGTGGGGCAAGAGAAGACATTCTAGGTTCACAGGTACATAGGAACAGCAGGGCCTGTGTATAATGGCTGAGCGGGTGTCAGGTGCAACCCCATTGCTTCCAGGGCCTTTTCTCAAGACCAAAGCAAGATGGAACAGGAAAAACGGTGGTCACAGGCATCACACTATTTAATGTGTGCATTTTGTGTTGCCGTCATCACCCCATTACAGTAATTCCTTTGGTGGACATGGAAATTCATGGTTTTCTTCACCTTTCAGCCTCAGAATCACTACCTCCATATAGCTTCCTTACTTGCCTCTGCCTTTGTACAGCTACAACTCCTTATCAGCCTCTCCCACTCAGGCTCCCAGCAGACTGCAGATCAAGCTAAGGGTTTATCTTCCTACTCCACATTCCTCATCGTTATACTCCAGTATCAGTGAGTCAGATTTCCAGGAAACAAGAAAGCAGAACACTTGTTGGTTTTTAGTTTTGAACACACTTTAATATCTCATTATTTAAATCTGTAGATCTTCCAGGCCACTTGCCAGAAGAGAGGAAGAGCCCCGGCTACTCCAACGCGGCCCCTGCTCGGAGAGCTCCGGCCGAGCCCGGCGCCCATCCCTGCCAGCCCCGCCTGCCCTCGCCCAGGAGCCGCGCAGGCCTCCCTTACCTCACGGCATCGCTCGAGGGGCCCGGCCCCGCGGGTCCCGGCCGTTATGCCCCAGCCGCGCCCCGACTCCCTGGGAGGGCTCGGCCTCACACACCCAATCTCGAGAAAGAGACCCCCAAAAAGGCGGTGGCGACGCCAGCGAACCCACCCAACCCCGACGCCAGCCTCACCCTGCGGCCGTTACAACCGCCCGCCCTCGCGCAGCCGCCCCGCGGCGTTCACACACGGAGGGGCGTGGCGGGGCATGACACACCCCCTCGCGGCCAAGCCCCGCCCAGAGCAGCGCGGCAGCGCGAGGTCTGCTGCTGAGAGCGGCGCCGCTTTCGCGCCTCAGGGGGAAGCCGCGTAGCACGCCCTGGACTCGCCCGTTCGACGAGGCCCAGGAAGGTGGAGCCGCTACGCACGCAGGGAGGAGCACGGTTGCTCGGGGGCGGGACGTGAGTGGAAGCACTTCCCAGCAGAGATAGGCCCCACGGGCCGGGTGCCGCGGTGCCGAAGGCGGGAGACACCGGCTAAACCCCCTCCCCTTGCGCAACACCGGGGCGCACGCGCACTGGGCGCTGACCAACTCAGGGATTCGCTGCCCGGTAAGCGCGTCTTGCGTGCGCGCGCACGCGGCAGTTGGCCCTGCCCCGCTTTGGCTCTCGCGAGACGTCGCTGAAGCGGGGTGGGGCCCGGCTCGGCGGAGGGGTGAGTGGTGGGTGTGTGTCGGCGTTTTTGTACCTTGTGGCGGTGGGGAGGGGAAGGATCGGCCGGGCTGCTCTGCACGGCCGTGGGAGGGCGAGGCTTCTCCTGGGGAGCTCGTTAGGAGCTGGGTGGGTGGGCGCGCGGGTGGGCGGCCGTTGTCTGTAACGGCCCCGCGGCGGCGCGCGGCGCCTGCGCGCTGTCCCGTTGTGCGGTGCCTCCCCCCCGCGCCTCCCTTGTCCCGCAGCCGGCCCTCTGCCCCGCTGCTGCCTGTCTTTGGAGAGCAGTGTCGGCCGGACCCTCGCTGCCCCTCCCGAGTGGAGCGGGCAGGACTGCGGCCGCGTCCGTCGTGCTGAGTGCCCCGGCGGCGCGCCTTAGGCGCAGCCCTCCCTGCTGCCTAGGAAGCGGTTGTTGCTACCCAGGTTTCCGCGGCTTGCGGAGCTGGGAGCCCTCTGGGGACCTCTGGACCGGAGGCTGGCGGGGGGTGGTTTTCCATTTTCCTTCCTGCTTGCTTGGAGGACGACCCTCTCTTTGCCCAGACTGAGCTGGGTTCCTTCCCTCTTCTGAAGATCTAGTGGCCTGTGATCTGTGCTAGCAAGGTTCTTATTTCCTCTAGAAATACAAGAAAGGGGGATAGAAGACACTAACAGAGAGACTTAGTAGTTTGCAGCTTCGGGGAGGAGCTGAAGGTGCTGCAGGTCGGAGCAAGTGTGGCCGTGACCAGCGTGGTGTGTGGCAGCAGGCTTAGCACTGCTGATGTTGCATTCGGTATGGTTGGAGTGCTGCCGTGATGTTGGTGCTTCGCCCATCGCTACTTAAAAATGCTTTCTTGCCTCTGTATGCAAGGTGTTTGCAGAACTGATGGCACTGGTAGTTTGGACGGTTTGAAATATGGCCAAGAGTACTTTGGAACCCAAATTCAGCACGTCAGATCCATGTCTTGCAGATTGAGAATCTGATTAGGATGACTGTGCACTGTCCCTATTTCAGAACTCGCTCATTACAGTGATGGTTTTTTGTAGCGTAAGTTTATTGGAGACAATGATCAGTTATGTTGCCCAGCTTTTCATCCACCTCAGTCTTAGTTTTTCTGCCTTTTGAAATGTTTGGCAAGGAGAACGCTAAAGAAAATTATTTTAGCTGTTTTTCTTCACACAGCCATCAGGTAGTGGTTGTTGGGGTTCTTTAATCCTTTTGCTGGCTGTCATAGGGTGTTGTTTACAATAGCAGTTTTCTTGTACTAATTGAAGTAGTGTGTTGGCCTAAAGTGATTGCTGTTGAGCGCCCTGTCTTTTTTTTAACTTGGGAGTGTCGATCAGATTTAAATATATTAAATATGCATTAGGTACTTAAAGTAGTTGCATTTAAACTACTGGCTGAAACTTATATACTGAGCATTGCTTAGCCTTATTCTGAGACATCTTAAACCTCCTCCTAGCAGCTTGGAACTTTTCAATTGCATCTTCTAGTTTTACAATATTTATTAAAGGCATGTGGCTCTGGCTCAGGTTGAGTGTTCCTTTGAAATTGGTGAATTTTGCTTCTTTATATTGACAAGTAATTTTAGGTTCCTGTGCTCTTTCAGCAGCTGGCTTTGGGATTGAGAGAACAGGACTTGACTGGTGTCCTGGTTGTCATCTGTATTCATTTTGAAAGTATTGCCCAAAGGGGGTTGCAATATAGAAAAGGCCTATCTACTGTTATCTTCAAATAGCATAGCATTTTGTTTCTCTACAGTGTGAACTGCAAGTCAGAGAGTGGACAGGCTTTCAGTTAAGTCTTTGTATAAATGTTAATTCCATGTATCATTATTTCCACAGCTCTGGAGAGATCACTTTCTAGTTAAAGATGGCAGCTGATACCTCTGTTGAAATACTTCAAAAAGTTCTGGAGAATGAAATACTTCAGACTACCAAGGTTGTGGAAGAACATCTGGATGCTGAAATCCAGAAGCTGGACCAAATGGATGAAGATGAATTGGAATGCCTTAAACAAAGGAGGCTGGAGGCACTGAAAAAGGCCCAGCAGCAGAAACAAGTAATTTCCTGTAGTAATACAGACTCTTGATACGTACAGTGTAACAGACTTTTTGCAAATCCTAGGGAAATTTTATATGTGAATAAGTATTCTGTATTTGTTTCTTTGTTTTCTTTTTTTCTTACTTATCTTTCTGTACTTACTAATTTTATATTATCCAGGAAAGTGAGTGTCTGTCCATGCCTGCATGCTTTGTGTTTTTTAAACAAAAGAAGAGAAGAACCTCTGTGGTTTTTACAGTAAGGATAGGATAGAGTCTTGTACAAAGATTTGAGTGTCTGTATGCACGGAACATTATCTGGAGACATAAGCTTTGTAGGCAATCTGATCACAAGCCTTTAGGCTCCTTAAGCTTCTAAATTCTGGAGATTGTTACTTATGGCATGTAAATGATGTACAGTCTTCTCTTAAGGTATTTTTTAGCAGAATGATACAGGATCTTTCCCTGTTCCTGCTCCTTCTAACCGATTGAAATGGCTTTTTTGTACAACTACTCATTTCTTCTTGCAGAAAGGAAATTCTGTTTTGATCCCTGCTACCCTCATGCTAAATTGTGGTCTTTAAGCTCCTCAAAAAGTCATTCTGAATGTAGCTGTCATGAAAATGTTGGTAGCATAAGGTGCGAGACCTGAATTGTAAGTAGGGACGCAATTGGTTTCTTAGCTTCATCTAAGCAAACATAAACAAAGAAACAGACTGAGTTGAGGGAGAGGCGACTGAGTAGAAAGGAGATGCTCTGGCTGCAGTGGAACCCATAAAAGCTAACACGGTGCTTTGAAAGGGGAATCCAGTAAAATGTCCTGGTATGGCTGGGATGCTAGAGGGCAGGCAGCATTAGTGGTTTTGGTTGTCTGAACACAGAAGTAGAGAAAGTGACATGCTGTTTGCTTGCCTTCAGAAGTCCAGTTTATATTTGATTCTAGTCTTTTCCTTTTTCAGAAGTCATAACACTTAGATGTTCTTGGATATGAGCATGTGGTAGTTCTCATGCAAAAACATGTTCAAGTCAGTTGATCTTAAGTTGCTGTTCTCATGCATTTTCAAATGAAAATTTGAAGTAGGATACTACTCAGTGAAAGGAATACACTGCCACTCTGTTCTGGAATAGGATTGTGCAGAGGGAAATAAGTGCATACCTGTTGTTGTTGGTGGCTTCTACCTGTGCTCCCACTTGTATGTATTTTTAGTGTGTACAATGTTCAGGAAATTCTTTGTCCTAATTTAGCTTACGGAATTCCTCTGGTTTACTTAGAAACCTTTTTTTTTTTTTTTTTCCCCCCTTCACTCTGCTAAAACGTAATTGCAAGATCAAGAACAGCGATTTATCTATTTTTTTTTCCACACTGAAAACTGTATTTTTTTTTTCAAGATCTGTCATACTGCACTGCCTTTAATGATTTAGCTTAGTCTGTATTTGTTTTAGTATCCTACAGTTAACTTCCAGTATTGCAAAAACTGGAGCTTTTTCTTAAGTGCATTTGTTGAAAATCTAGATCAGCTTTTTCTAAACTGTATTTGCACACTTAACATGGGAGTTTTTGAAGTGGTCTATGAATTTTAGCTTGTGAAATTCTATTTGTCCATGCATTTTATGACTAATAGTGTGTGTGTGCTTTCTGAATGGTTTTCTGGAAGCCTGGCTCATGTTAAAATACCGTCAGTGTATATTTGGTAGATAACATCATCTGATGCAGGTGAGTCAGTAGGCTTTTTTTCTCCCTGATTTTTTCATAGAGGGAAAAATTACCAAAAAAACCTACTTTAATACATGTAATGACTTGAATCATTTTCAGATGAGAGTTTTTTGAGTGTACAAAAACATTTCAGAGAGAGTAGCTGAAGCTGTTGATCAGCAGTTTTCAAATGCTGAGAATTTTCTGTTTGTGTTCTCTTTGAACTAGTCCAGTCTTAATGAGAGGCTACACTGCAGATATATACGCAGCTCTGTACAAGATTTGTATTTCCATATAAGCAAGGTAGCATTACTGCTCAACCATCTCTCTGTTCTTGAGAAAGAGGCAACCCAGAAGTATTGTCTAGCCTAGTGGTATCTGCATATTTTTGAAACAGAACTGAAAGGTGGGGGGAGTAATTTGTTTCTCCTTCTATTACTGTATGAAATGGGTTTCCACTGCAGTCTCCCTATTTTTCTTAAAAGCTGTGGAGCTTGCATGGAAGGTGCAGGCCTAACAAACTCTGTACTAATTATTTCCTCTTATGTCTTTCAAAAGGAGTGGCTTTCAAAAGGACATGGAGAATACAGGGAAGTCCCAAGCGAGAGAGACTTTTTCCAAGAAGTCAAAGAAAGTAAAAATGTGGTTTGCCATTTCTATAGAGATACAACATTCAGGTATAGTAAATAAGCTATGCTCAAGAACTTCTTGTTTATAGATGCCTACAAAATCAGACATGTTTGGTTTTTTGTTCTTTCAAATCCCACAAATATATAGGCTTTTTTAGAAGCATTCAAATTTCTTCATGTTCCAAATCATGCTTCCTTCTCAAGAGATTTGATTTTTTAAATTTTTTTTCCCATTCCAGTTACTCTGAACATGATTTGACTACAGTTAATACTCTGCTACATAGTTGATTAGAATATAAATGTATAACTGATTGGACACTATTTGGGAGTGCTGTGTTTCATTATCCACTTAGTTTGAGGGAACCAAGTCTGTAAATGTGGTGACCATACAGAAGCAGCATTTCAAAAAGATTGGTTTGGTGATTCCAGACAGAGATATTCTGGACAGTTCTTGCAAACAGAAATAAAAATATAAACAAAAACTTGCATAGGCATCTTCAGAATTTAACCTTTTAGATTTAAAGGGTCTATGCATACCAATTGCAGCTCATTTCCCTTTGTGCCTATGCCTTTGTGACTATGTCACTTTTTTAGGGTGTGAGAGACCTAGATCTGAGCATATGTCCTGACTCAGAATAGGAACCTAAAATAAAATCTCACACTTTCTTGGAAAGAATTTCAGAAGTTCTGGGTTGTAGACTGTTCCTTAGTGGGTCTATCTCAATGTCTTCTGTTAAAATGGAGTTGCAAAATAGAGTACTTGGTTGAAGGAGAAGCCAGTTGTCCTGTTGTTGGTTAGTTGTTGCTTTCCTCCCTTCCTCCCCCCCAGGTTATTACGTTGTCTGTAGCTTATAGAATAGAAACTGAAACAGCCTCAGTGTGAGAAGTTGAAAGAGGTCAAAGCTGGATTATGCTTTGAAGTATCTGCATCCTGCCTTTTGGAGGTTAGATGTGTAAGTTTCAGAAGTACCTGAAGTGGTTGTATTTAGCTAGCTTTTGCTTACAGAAGTTGAAAGACACTGTCTGCAAATAAAGTAGCTTAAAACAGGTTTGGGTTCTTTGGTTCTTATTTCTTGAACCAGCAAAGTCTGTAGACTCGGACAGGAGAAGGAACTATAGAGAAAGTTCTTCAAGCTGGTTGTCAGCATGACACCTTTTATGAAGCTAGTGTGACAAGTTTACCAACCACAGTATCAAGTTGCTTTCATCATTGCCCACACCACCTTTTTTGATCTGCTCAGCTCTCCTCTTGAGTTAAAAGACAGGCACATCACAGAGTTTGTGCAGCTAAGCCAGACCACTTAGAGAAAACAATCCAGGAAGTTGAGATTGCAGATGACAAATCTGCCATCTGACAAGAATTTTGAGCAGTTCATGTTACTGTCCCTTAGTTGAGAAACAACAGTTGTGTGCTCCTATTCCATTGGAGCAGAAAAGTGAAATGGTTTTACCTCTAGTACTACTAAAGCAATCTGTGCAAATCACTTTTCCCCCTCACCCTGTACAGTGAGGTACTGCATCTCGGTTGTGGAGTTACTGACTGAAAAAAAACAAACCAAAATGCTGTAACATGTTGAGAATACTTTCTTGAAGATGTGAAGTTTGTTACAGAGAAATTCTTTTAGCTGACAGGCAGTAAAGCTAGAGCAGGAAGAACAAAAGTCAAAGGGAAACTTCATCAATAAATGCAGGCCTCAAGAAATCAAGAAATTGGGGAAATATATAGTGTAATTGTGAAATAAAGGTGCTTCATACTGTTAGTCATTAAATCCAGCTACTTCTGAAACACAATTTCTCTTGAAAGTAAATTCTTAGTTAAAAAGGTGATATCTGAGGAGTTAACATGATAGAACTAGCTCTTTACTGTTCCTTTTAAAATTTCTCTAAATATTCTTCTGAAGTATACATATTCTTCAGCTTGTTGAGTCTAACACTTGGTATATTTGTTGGGTTTTTTTTTCACAGGTGCCAAATAATGGACAAACACTTGACTGTATTGGCAAAAAAGCATATTGAAACAAAATTCTTGAAATTAAATGCTGAAAAATCTCCTTTCTTGTGTGAGAGACTGCGCATCAAAGTAATTCCCACTCTAGCACTATTAAAAGATGGAAAAACAAAAGACTACGTTGTAGGCTTTACTGATCTCGGTAACACTGACGACTTCACTACAGAAACCTTAGAATGGAGATTAGGCTGTGCAGACGTAATTAACTACAGGTAATGAATTGTTTTCTAATTGTTTTATTTTCAGATCCAGTGCAAGGAGAAGATGGTTGCAGATAGAAGAATCTGTAAAAGTTTGTAACTTTGATTGTTAAGTTCTATGGTTAAAACACATGAGAGTTTAATCCCCTGATCTGTGTAATTTGGCAAGGGGAGGAAGAGAGTATCAATTTGTTATATTGTCTCAATACTTCGCCAAGCATTACATTGTCCTTTTGGTCAAGCCGTAAAAATAGAGTTCTTGCCTTCAGGTGTACGGCATAGCTGCATTGCTTTGATATGGCCTCGTAGAGTCACAAATCTTAACAGTCTTTTCTAAATCAGCTGTAGATGCTTAGATGTCACAGTTGAAATGCAGTAAAATTTTAGCAGTTTTAATCCACTTCAGAGAAAACTCAGCAAGTCATCCTTAAATTGCATCTTAGTCCATATTACGTACATAAATGTTTGGGTTTTTTTTCCCAATGAACAGTACAGAAAGTGAAAAGTTGCAGAAGTGCAAATAAATTGTGTAGCAGTACAATTTAATCATAAATCCCACCTTTAAGAGTACAGCATAGAAGGCAGTAGAAGATAACTGTCACCACAACAGCCTAACTTTACAGAGAGGCATTTACTAGAACTTTCTGCTTCATTTTCTAGTGTGGCTAAAATAGCATCTTCATCTTTTTAGGTTAATGTTGCTCTTTTGTTCTGTGTATCTTTATTGTTGTTTGTTAATTTATACTTCATTATCTGAATTTATTCAGATTTCCAATTCAGAATTCCAATTTATTCAGATGTCCAATTTTTGCATTTTGGCAAGAGTATTAAATCTTAAAGGCAAAGAGTATTAAAGGCAAAGAGTATTAAATCTTAAAGGCAAAGAAACTACTGTTTAATTCAGATGAAATGACTGAAATGAATATATATAATTCAAAACAAGTGGTAATAATACCCACTTCCGAGTTCAGTAACAAGCAAATGTACAGAGTCAAAGATGGCTTGGATTTATATTCTAGAACAACATCCTTTTACGGGAGAAATCTGTCAGTGGAGTTGTGCCAAGCTGCACGGAATTTGCTAAGTGTTAGTACATTGGCTTACAGCACCATTTTGCTTCCTACTTGACTCTACTAGTACTGTTCTTTTGTATTTCCAGCTCCCCAGTTGTTTTGAAAAGTCTCTCTGGGTACTACATAATCTGACAGATGGGTATCTTTGCACGTGTCCATTTTGTGGCAAAATCCTTCTTAGACTTTTTTTCTTTAGACCTCCACTCACAGGTGGTGTTTACACTCACACTCCTGTCTTAACTACAGTTATCCAGGGCACTTTGTCCAGGGTGCGCTATGCTAGCAACACTACAGCGCTATTTAGGCTGGCTTTAGGAAATAGGAGTTGTGTTCTACAGTGTTTTTCTGAAGAAACAGGTAATTAGGGATGTTGCTTTCTGTCTGCGTGAGTACAGCTTCACTCAACTCATCTTATTCTTTTCCTCTAGTGGAAGCTTGATGGACACACCTTTTCAAAGTCAAAAGAAGTTTGGAACAAGCTTTACGAAGTTGGATAAGAAGACTATCAGAGGAAAGAAATATGATTCAGATTCTGATGATGACTAGAAGAGAGTACCTAATGTATTTGTAAATCATCTTTTGTTTATGCTTGGTACATTTCTAAGAATGTTTTTTATAAAGCTTACTGCTTTTCGTTACATCTGCACATAATGCTCATTTTTCTATACAGTTTTATACAACTGAGTCATAGCAAAAGAAAGCTTAAATATTTTTTTTTCCTCTTTTGGAAGTCATTTGTAATTAAAATATCAGAGTCCTTCTGACTAAATAATGTGGCAAATGATGAACTTTGTCTTGAGTGTAAGTTTACGAAGTGTTTTGAAGTAACTGTTAGAAACGACTGTACCAGGTCAGACCAAAGGTCCCTCTGGCCCAGCATCCAGTCTCAGTGGCCAAAAGCAGATGCACAAGGAAGAGTAAAAACAGGGTGAGCTGATAGCATTGCTTCACCAGAATATACTCTAAGCAGTCTGTGGCTTGGGCAACTCTGTATGTGAGAGCATTTGCTGGTTAAAATCGTGGAAGAAAAATCTCTTCAAATCCTTACAGCATCCTAGCATCCACATCGTATGGCAAGGAGTCCACAGTTATAACTGTGTTGTGTGAAGAACTGCTTCCTATTGTGTTCCTTGAACCTGACAGTTCCAGTGGGTTTTTTTCTGATTTTCTTTATTAAAGGAAATGATAGACACTCTTTAAAAAGATGTTTCCCTATCAGTTCCTCTTCCAGTTGTCTTTTTAAATTTATTCTTACTTATCAGTAAAGCACCACAACATTGTTAGTAAAGGAATTATGCATTTTAACAAATGATTGCATATCTTACGGTGCCATATCATGACATTGAATAACTTAACTACATTGCACTCTAAGTTGTAGAAACAGTCGTAACTCCTGCGAATTCTGAAATAGGTGGTCAAGAGAAATGCCCTTTTACCATCTATGTATGCTGCATGTTAAAGCTGATAACAGCAGGTAATAGCACATAGCAACAAGCAAAACAGCCTTGTTCATGGGTTTGTATAATTCTGTGATTTTGAATGTGTGGATTTTATAGCAGAGGCTTTGTACAAGAGAGTAGAATAGAGAAATGTGTTTGGGAGAAACCATGATCCATTAAGTTTAGGTATAGCGCCGCATACTGTGTACTGTTCTTCAGTAATGGACAGAATTTTCGAGTGAGATCTTCCTTGAACCGCAAAGTAAAATTTCTGGCTAGGTGAAGAATTGATGAGTTTTTGTTTTAAAAATAAAAATAGTTTGCTGTGTGCTGAAGGACCCTTTTGAGGTGGTAGTTTGAATCGAGTTGATCTAAAAAACAGTGAAATGGGTCTAGTCAGTCTTGCTGCCTTGTAAGGGAGAGCACTTGTGATTGGGCCAGCCCAGCAATATATCTCTGTAAGTAAGTTTAAAAAAGTATATTTTATTTCTGTTCATGTACACTGAAATAAAATTATTTTAATTCTAATGTTGGCTTTTCACATCCTTTCAAATAAGGCGATCTAGGTGCTGTGGGTTGTTTTCTTTTAATAGGGTCCATAAGTTGCATGTGCTCTTTCTAGATTTCTAGCAAACTACTTGCAGTTCTGTCTAACATTACAGTATCACTTTGAGAAGGCAATCAGCTGAAGATGTGCACAGCTGTCTGTTAATGTACTAGAAGCATAAAGCAGACTTGCTTCAAACCGGTCTCCCTTCTAACATACAAATTCTCTAAATGCACTAGAAAGTGCTTGTGCTTTTTTATTTTTTTAATCCAGTTGCATGAAATTTATTGTAGGAAACCAGTATTTCAGCAGTATTTTGAATCCTAATTATGTTGAATAGGCTGTGGAAGCATAAAATCACATCTTGTGTAGTTGCATGCTCTGTGGAGACACATGTGGGCTTGTTGGGATTCCAGTGTGGTGTGTTGTTAGAGGTCATGCAGTTTCATGTGTGGAGAGCCCCATTACAAACTCGATGCAAATCCTTGTCAGAGTCTGTGGTTTCATCTCACTTTAAGCTGCTGATTTTTTTTTCTAGGTTAATCTTGGAATGCATTGGGCTGGAAGAGACCTTTAAAGGTCATCTAGTCCAGCCCTCCTGCAGTGAGCAGGGACAGCTTCAACTAGATCAGGTGGAATCTTGTCGCCTCTTCTCAGATTTTGTTTGGCACTTCTGTATCGGCAGGCTGTTGGTGTGCAACAGCTGACACTGTTTCTAATCGTTAGGTGGACCTCTTCCTTCACCTGGCTTCTAATACAGCCATACGCGCACCAGTGCTGATACAAGGAGTTTGCAGGAATGTGTGCTGTGGGTAAAAGGGGAAATTCAAATTGTTTGTACTAATCAGCAGCCTCATAGATTTGTCTGCTTCAAGTCTTTACTTTCATGTCTACTTTCAGCATTTTCTGTCTTGAAAGAAGATTAGAACTGTCATTGAACATGAATGAAGATCAAATTGTCATTGAATGGTCCTTTTGCTAAGATCTCTAGTCTTGATCTGCATCTCACTTTGAGATGAACAATCCAAATCCAATAATTTTATTTTGGCTGAAACTTAAAATTTCTTTTAAGAGCTGGAAAATTCATCTCATTTGAGTAGTGCAGTAGAGTTCAGTGATTTTGCAGTGCAGATTAAATAATGCAATGTGCATGATAATAAGACCTGGGTCAGCGAGCTGGAAGTGTAAACAATCCAGAGAACATCAACTCAAACAAATGACAGCTGTTACAGGCTCGGAAAGCACAAAGCTTAACTTTCTCAACAGTGATCTAGTGGCGATACCTCTGATGGACAAGAGGTGGTGATGGTACGCAGTATCTAGGAAGGACGTAGGTTGCATGGGATTAATTGCTTGCATGACGAAATGAGGTTCCTGAGCCTAGACTAACAGAATGAAACCTGGCCTCACATGTGTTAGCCTTGAAAGGGTGTTACACAACAGAGATGAGAAATGTTCGTGTATAGCTTTTTGAAGTCACGGGGCTCATGGATGAACTCAGCATGTCACTTCAGTAGTGATGAGTGCTTAAGTCTGTGCTTGATGCTTGCAGGAAGTCATCGTTAAAGAAATGCATGGAGACAATAATAACCTGACAAGATCTGTGTTGTTCACCTCTTAATGCTAGATTATTTGGACTTGACTGGGCACTCTTTGATTGCTGATTGATCCTGTGCTGTGCTTGTGATGGTCTGCTCAAGATATCTACCTGGAAGTTAAGTGCTGAGTTGAGCTTTAGGATTTTGGAAGTGTGAAGAAGTCCCTGAAAGAGAGAGGATGAGAAACAATCTCTGGAGAGAGCAACAACTGAGCAGTTGCTCTCAGTCCCCATTAGGAGGTCTGCAAGTGTAACGAATCACTGAGGGAAGCCAACTCAAAAGATGAATTGACGACTTCAAGTCCTCAGTTCCAAGTAATTGGTGGCGTGCTATTTGCCATCTAGAAATGCTAAAAGGGATACTTTTCTACAGAAGCTTCTACAGAAAATTCGAGCTTTGGACAGTATGGTTTCTAAAATAAGCCCTTTTGTCTTTCACATAAGACTAAAGCCAGTATCCTCAACCCAGTGTGAGGGATGCTGTCATTTTATCTCTTACACACCCAAACACACAAACAAGCACAAGCGGATGCAGAAATAATATGGCTTTTGTACTCATTGCGTATTCAACAGCTGTGTATTCTGCTTTTTTGAAGGAAAATTCTGTCAGTAGTGGACTGATCTGTGTGTCTCTTTAAAACAGCTGTGTACAACAGTTCAGGATGAGGGTTATACTCCAGAGCTTAAGGAAAGTCTCCCTAGGAATCAGAAGTGGAGGGTACTTTGTGTTAAAGTAGAATATTTTATAACTGCTCTGAGGGAGACGTTGCCCCCAAGCCCCACTTAAACGATAAGTACATAGATAAGTTCCACCACATTTGAGCAAATTGCTGCTCTGAAAGTCTATTCTGATCTTTTTGTTCTTGGATCATGCTTTGGAGCCTTTGGTGTTGTCTGTCTAATATGATTGTGGTGATCCAAGATATTCTAGTCTCCCAGATGCTCCTTGTTATCCATCCCCCTGGAGAGCACCATTCCGTATTGTACACTGTAAGAGAAACATATGCCCATACGTCATTCACCAATTTCATTCAACATATCATACCAGCTAAAGTATTACATAAGAGATTAGAGCATCACCCAAAAACTTCTTGTTCAAATTTAGTGGATTAATTTTATATATATGTACACTGAAACATATTTGATGCTTGTTGATGGAAAAGGAGTAGTTAAGAAAACTTGCGTTTAGAGATCCCGTGAGATGCATAGTCTAAGGCTATGATTTTTTGGATTAGCTAATACAGCCATGGCTTGAGCTGCCTAAAATAAACCACCACTGATCCAGGAGCCATGTAGCTGTGTCAGCTCAGTGTTGAATCTGTTATTATACTTTGCCTTTTTGAACACAACCTGTCCAGACATCATCAGCCTGGTAGTATGATTTCAACATGTGACTCTTATAAAAACGGTTTAAAAATTAATTTGCTTCACAAAACCATGCAATCTCTCATAACAATTGGCTTTACTCAAGATGACACTGTATGCAAATCAGGTGATTGTAGTACATGAAACCACATTAATTCCTTTCCCGATATTCTTCCTCCTTGCTAATTACTTCTTTTGTTAGTGTGCTGCCCTAGAAAAAATTGCTTCCTCTTTGGCTTCTAAAGTGTTGACAGTCCTTAGTGCTTTGTATCATGAATTTCAGGCACAGATAAATGCTCTTAATAGTTATCATAGAACCATAGAATGGCTTGGGTTGGAAGGGACCTTAAGGATCATCTAGTTCCAACCTGCTGCCATGGACAGGGACACCTCTCTCCCACCAGACCCTGTTGCTCCCAGCCCCATCCAGCCTGGCCTTGAACACTCCCAGGGAGGGGGCAGCCGCAGCTTCTCTGGGCAACCTGTGCCAGTGTCTCACCACCCTCACAGTCAAAAACTTCCAGGCTGAACAACCCCAACTCTCTCAGCCTGTCCTTATACGAGATGTGCTCCAGCTCCTGATCGTCTTTGTAGCGCTCCTCTGGGCCCACTCCAACAGGTCCATGTCCTTCTAATGTTGGGGACCACAGAGTTGGACACACAAGAGCAGGGGGACAAAATCACCTCCCTTGGCCTGCTGGCCATGCTTCTTTTGATGCAGCCCAGGGTGCGATTGGCTTTCTGGACTGCGGGCACACATTGCTGGGTTGTGTTGAGCTTGTCAACCAACACCCTCAAGGCCTTCTCTGCAGGACTGCTGTCAATCTATTCTTCACTCAGCCTGTAGCTGTGCTAGGAGTTGCCCTGACCTATGTGCAGGATCCTTTTCTCACTTGAACTTTAAATGATTTTCTTAGGCAAAAGTCTTTAAACTGGGATGTGAACTGAGGTCTTGTAAAATCCAGTTCAGTGACCTCTTTGCTAGAACACCTTTCCTACACCAAAATTCCACGTCTTATTTTAGATAATAGAAGGAAAATACTTTTTTCCTCCCTCATAAACACCTCTCGTCTTAGTTGTTTTACATGCCAACTAGAGAGATGTAGTTTCAATGCCAATCTGTATTCTTCAGGAAGTCAAGATAAAGGAAGAGATTGGGACCCTCGGCACCCCTTTGCTTCTGAACACAGTGAAAACGGAGAGCCTCCCATCTTACAAGTATGAAGGCTTTTGCTATCATTACTTCCAGGCATACTAGATGTAGAAAGGAAAACCCATGGAAACGTAATTATTGAACTGGCTATATCCCTTTAGAACTTGGGAAATACAGCTCTAGAGGGTTTGTTGGAGATGTTGCTACAGATGTATCTTTAACTGGCCAGTTAGTGGTAGGCATCCAACTTGCGTCAGCTGTCATGGGCAGCTTCCCTATAAAGCGAAGTCTGTGAATACCTGGCGTTACCTATAATTACATCCCAGACAAAAGGAACAACCTGACAAATGTATCTGCCTGCTGATGGTATGAAACCAGAGTTGAAACTCACAACAGAGACAGTAATTAGTATGGGTATTGTTCCAGGTAATTTCAGATAGTATTCTCACCACCCAGTGAAACACGATGCTATAACCTGCAGCGTGAGAGAGAATAGCATGTGCAATACGTAATGCTTTTCAAAATGATGCTCCCTTTAAATCACATCTCCATTAAATTGAATAAAAAAAAAAAAAAAAACCTGATACTGGTAGATCACGTGGCATGAGGAAAAAAAATACAGTGAAACTGTGGATAGGAAAGAATTGGTGATATTGAACCTTGCTGTTCTTTGGATCTCTGGTGTGCTCCTTTCTACCTTAAGTAAAAGAAGTGGAAAATGCTGTTCTGTCAGGTAGCATTTTTTGTCTGCTCTGTACCTCTTTTAGCTCAACATAACTGTCTGAAAGACCATGGGGAATTGTGTCTTTAGTCACTGATTGCAGCTTATTGCCAGGATGCCCTTGTGAATACCAGAAAATTTTCCTGCTCTTTAAGAAAATGCAGATACCATTTGATAAGTGCACTCCTTCTCTTTCCTTGAGTTTCCATCCCCTCCCTCTCAACCACACACTTGTGCTAACCAAAATCCAGCACAAGGGAAATATGTATTGGCATCCTTTATGGTTAAAAATTACACTACAACAAAAGGAGATTAAAATTATAGGGTCCATGGGGCTTGTTTAGGACAGTTGTGTCCTTTAACACTAATTTAAAAATAACATCGTATTTCCATGGCTTTGATATATTTTCCCTACTACTGAGCATGAGGGCTAGATAGCAACCTGCTGACCTTCTAAATGAGTCTCACAATATTGTATGAATCCCAAAACCTGTGCATCTAAACAAGATACCAAGAATCATACAGAAAAATGTAAAAAGAGATATGATAGTGTTATGAGAGAAGGTAACATTTTTCAGGGACATCAGCCCGGTTCCTTTTTACAAGGTCTAGCCATTTAGAAAGAGCTGCTTTAAACAGAAAGGTGGCCTCTAACTCATCCACTCTTCAGTCTATCAAAAGTAGAATCATCGAATGGCTGCATACGTCCCTCCTGTCAGATTATGGGCTATCAGAGGCAGATCTTATCTGATTTTTGACACAATTTTCCAAATTAAATCTAGCATAAAAATAAAAAAATTGTGCCATACTAGGAACAGATGCGGCCCAGTCTGATTAAGTGGTTCACTTGATTTCAGTGCTCTGGAATTACAGCCCCACAAAGACCTGTGAGCAGAAGATAGTGTTTTCTAACATCCTGAAGGTGCCCTTACGTGGTGGTGCCTTGGACAAGTGCTCTGGCTTAGAGCCCTGCCCCGTTTGACGTACGTGAGCACGGCTTTGCAAACGGGCTGCCTGATTTCAGCATTCACACTAAAAGGCAGTCGGCAAATTTTGGTTTTTAGCAAGAGTAAGTCCCATTCATAAAGCTGTTGAAAAAATATCCTCTTATTTGACCTTACACTGGAAATTGTGTATATATAAGGAATCTGTCCCAGGGACCTAAGAGCATTTGGGGATTGGTCTGTTCAACCACGTAACAAGTGATAGGACAAGAGGAAATGACCTCAAGTTGCACCAAGGGCAGTTTAGATTGGATATTAGGAAGAATTTAATTACTGAGAGGCTTATCGGGCATTGGAACGGGTTGCCCAGGGCAGTGGTGGAGTCTCTGTCCCTGGAAGTATTTAAGAGTTGGGTAGACATAGTGCTTAGGAGTATGGTTTAGTCAAGGACTTGACAGTGTTTAGGTTAATGATTGAGGTCTTTTCCAATCTAGGGAATTCCATGATTCTGTGATACAGCAGCACAGATAAAAATAATTGTACTTAGAACATAACATCTGTCATTCAATGAGTAAATAAAAACCAATGCAATGCAGAGCAAGCATTAAGAATTCATGTGACATTACTGTGAAATGTAGGAAAACTGTGATTACATGAGTAATAAATGAGAGACGATACACATAGGAAAGGCAAACAGTATTCAAATTCAAAACTTTATCTTAAGGACTGTCAGCAAGTGGCCAACTCATTAGGAAAAATCTTACCTAAGGTCAGAGACTAGTTTTCAAACAAAGGTCCCAAGTCATCAGCATGACCACAGGTACAGTGACAGAGGAATCTTATCACAAAATGATGCTGTTTTTATAAAACGTAACAATGTTAATACTAAATCATTTTCGTTTATTTGAGAGAACGCGTCTCTTCCTAATACAGATCATCTTGTTCTATAAAAGGCAAATGAATGTATCTAGAGGGTTTGTTGTTATCAAGCTGCACACTCTAACCCAGCTCATTTCTTCCGGCTTTCCTCTCCTCCAGCATTTCTTCAGTCACTATTTATTTTTGAAAGAATTAAAGCCACACTGTACATGTGATGTCTCTATTTTCTACCTGTTATTTCCAAAGATACCACATAGACTCTTACCTTACGTTATGGCAAACATTACCTTCTACTATTTAAAACATTAAACTCCAGTAAAAGAAGGAAGCGATAGTCTAGTCTGAGAAACCACCACAAGATACCGAGTTTGTACATGAAGAATGAATGCCTAGCTTTATTGTAACCTTTGGGAAGATGTCTATTATTTCCATGTTTCACCCAAATAAATGAGTTTTGTATTCAAGATGCACCTTGGCTCATATCCCAGGCTTCCTGTAACAGCAGGGCTAGGTTCTCCAGGGAAGCTTCCTGCCTTCATGATCTAAGTCCATGATATTTGTGTTTATTGACTTTTAAGGTGACAAGGCCCACTTGCTCACCTCCCATGCTTTACATACTAACAATCATCGCTTGGTTTTGAACCCAGTAATTAGTATCTGGCCAAAACAGTGTTTCCTACCCACCACATCTCAAACCCAAAAGAGAGCAGTAGGAATAGAAAGATTTGTAATGTGTTAAATACTAAAGAGAAAGCCACTGGAAGAAAATCCTGCTTTCCTAGCCTCCATGCATGCTGGGCAGAGTCTTGGGAAGAGAAAAATGTGGAGAAGGGGACAGGATTGGAGAGCACTGGCATCCCAGTCGGTCTTTCCACCTCCAAGTGACTCAGATGTTCTACATACGTGAAAAGTGTCTCAGCCACAAGGTGCAAGTTTTTCAGTGACCCTCTGTGTGCCCCCACTGGCTTCAGCTGCTGAGAGACCAGTTCTCTTCCTCGTCATTTCAGCTGCAGCATCCTGCCTCCCCAGACCTGAAAGTCAAACCCTGCCTCTGCTTTCAGAGTATTCAAGCCGCTAACCTGAATTAGGCTTGCTGTAAGCATTGAAATGCTTTTCTTTAGTTGTCCTTTCTAGAATTCACATGAAAGTATGATACTCAATTAAAAGCCTTCCCGTCTGAAAACACTGAGGAAACAAGACAAAAAATCCTTCCAGGAACGTCTCCAGACTGATCTCAGCTGCAAAGCAAGGAGAGCACTAGGCAGGGATCTCATTTTGCCTGGCCCCTACCACTGATTCACAGCAATGCTTTCTACAAGACGTTTATTGTGCATCGGTGTGCTTACTGATGGAGGAAAAACAATATTTATTTCCTTTCAGAGTTGTCCTGAGCGTTACTAACCACCACTTGTGCAAATCTTTGGATGAAAAGAATAGTAAGTGTTCTAAGCTCTTAATATATATTACTTACTGTACTTTAAAATGGATGTCATCATGCTAGGTAGGAATTAACATTCCAATGCCCATAGGGTGGGTACCTTTTCATACACATATATATAAAAGTGAAGTGACCTGCCTCAGAGGAAGGCCGACCAAAGACAGGTGAGTCTGAATTCGCTCACGGAATATTTATCTAAAGCCAGAAGCCTTGACTTTGTTTAGATTCAGCATTTTGTCAATATTGTGATTGCTGTGCTATTTCTATCTAAGGCTAGTGATGACTTTTGTGATGGGAGGGGGGAAAAACAAGGCTGATAACTTAAACCTTTATAATCTGGAAATTTCCTGCATGTGGAAACAGCTACAGCCTATAGCTGTTGATGGGTGCCCATATGAATTTGCCGTTGAATTCATAAGTATTGGGTCAAGATATATTGATCTGGGCTTGCAAAAACTCAGCATTAGAGCTCAAACTGAGCTGCTGTGTGTACCCAGCTCTGGCTCTGGATGTTTGCTGTCCTGAATAAGCTCACTCAGGACAAAAGAGTCTTTCCAATGACAGCAGTGGATTATTAGTGTTTCTGCATCCATGCAGTCTCATTTGCAATAGAAATACAGGCTAGAGAAAATGTCACACATTATTAAAATCAATAAGGCATTTTCAAGTGTTAATAGCATTGCATGATGATTGCTTACAAGACTCACAGTGTGTGTTCTGTATTTGAAAACCTCTTGGGGAAAAAATTCGTAAGCTGTAAAAACTGCTCAGGTTAAGTGCATTTGCCAGCAAGGAAAGTACAGTCAATGTTTTTTGCAGTTGATAGCTATTATCTGATGGCATTTTGTGTGGGGTTTTTTAATAAGCACAACAGATGCATTTATTACTAACGTGATTATCTGCTGTTATCACACACAGAAATTAATATTGAAGTATTGTTTCACCAGATAAATCTTGGAGTTGCCTTGCATGCTCTTAGCAGAGAATTAAGGATCATATTGCTTGGTATTTGAAAACATGTTTTTCCAAAAGCCAGGCAAAAATCCCATTGCGTTTTGGACAGAGAGACAAAGGATGTGTGCACTCTGTAGCACATTAGACTTCAAACACAAATATAATTGAAGTAAAGGTAACTTCTTATAGTAAAAACATCTGTGGACGTTCAAAGGGGAGCCATGTAAGTAAATGATGTGACATGACAGGAGCTAAAATAGTCCCTGCTGGCCCAGGCTGCCAGCAAGAACCTCCCTACGCCCGAGGTCCCCAGGCTCAGCTCTCTCCTCTCAATCTGATGGTTCCACTACAGAGATGGAGGAGACATTCAGCAGCAGGAGAAGCCAGTATCCTCCAAACAAGGAGGCAGTAAGGAGAGGATGGAGGTCCCATCACTTCCTTCTGCTCCCACCACCACTCTCTGAAGCTGGTGGCTGCACCCCACGCTGTGGGTGAGGTGGGGAACGTGCTGCAGAGAAGGTGCCTCTGCTCCCCAACCCATCTTCAGCTAATGCTATCCTTGTCTGGTGCCTCAGAGTGGGGGCTTTGGGCATGAAAACTGCTACAGGACTGTTGAAAACTGACACTGATCTCTTCATGTTTTGCAAACCCCTGTGTTTCCAGGTCTTCTGGGACAGCTGAGGAGAGCCATCGCTATGATCCCCGCACTGCTCTTGCTGGGCCTTACGGCCCTTGTTGGTGAGCCGGGGTTTGGGTTTGGGGTACTGTCAAAAGCACCCTGGGATCTGTTAGCAAAAGGTCTGCAGAGAGGAGGTGGGCAGTCAGGCCTGAGGTCCCCTTTCTGCACGCTGCTGTAAAACTCCACATGGCTGAAGGTCCTCGGCTGCCATATGAGGCTGCTTGCCCTCCACATGTGTCCTTTAAACTAACATGTCTGGAGCACAGGGCTGGCACCAAAAGGGAGTCACAGACATACCTCCCCTTTATTTTTCCAGTTAACCTTATCCAATCTCTCTGCCTACTCAGAAATGTTCTCAGAAATGTAGCAACCTGTTTGGTGGAGGCCATTCATTCCTCAGTTACTGAGCAAGCAGGATAATTTGCCCAGGCTGACGTAAGCACTCTCCTGAATTAATTTCCTTACCAAGTTATGGAGGGACACAGGAGATGCTCCCAGCTGGGGTACTTGGATACCACCAGCCATCACGTGAGGTGTCCCAGACACTGTGGGGAGCATCAAATAGGAAGAGCCCTCAGAAATAAATGCAGAGGCTGCAGTTCTCCTTTACCACACCAGCGCTTAGACTTACTGGGGCAAACATCTATTAATTTGAATTATCATTAGATTCATTCACTTCAACCTATTCAATTAGAAAAGAACAAATTCCTGGTCTCCAGCTTTCTTTGATAATACTGCTGATGTAGAGCAGTGGCGACCATAGGAGCAGGGCCAACACAAGGTGATGTGGATTACAGGTCTGGATGAATCCCTCATGCTTGACTTGTCTGCACTTGCAGCACACTGTACGATATTGCTCTGAGATTTTATGTGTTCAAACACCTCCATTTAAATTTTCAGCTCCATCCGTGAGTTACAGTTGCTATGGCGATATAAGCACTCTTCAAGCCCCCTCGATCTCCTGTACAGCTGTAAGAGCCCCAGACTGTGGTAGGTATCATTCACTGCTTGATTTGTCAACCTGTTTGTACCTGACAGAGAGATGCTTCACCTTCTGTTATTGCCAAATTAAATGTAGTGCAGCCATTCAATTAGCCAAAAGGGAGAAAGCAACACCTTCTCCATCAAAATGGCAGGTGCTGTGAAGCCTCCAGACTTGGTAGGAAGTGAGAGGACAAATTTCAAGTCCCATAGTCAGGATCCTTAGCTACCAAGTAAAAAAAAAAAATAGTGCAACTCCTTTTCAGTTAAGATAGTTTCTTCCTCAGCCAGAGCTTTAGCATCAGCATCCTCACAAAATCCTGGGGCCTTTCTGCTCAAAGGGGGAGATGAACAGAGCCAAGTCTTGAGTGCTGTAGTGTCAGCTGAGCTGGCCAGTGGTGACCTGCTACAGGCACAGCTTGCAGGGAAAAGGTCCTGTGTGTGTAGCCATCATACCTCTGGGTTACAAGTTTTTGGTAACTCGTTCCTTTTTTCTCCAGGGAGATCTTATTTCAGCCTTTCAATACACAAAGAGAATCTATAAGAAAGACGAGGGCAACCTTTTTGGCAAGGCTTGTTGAGACAGAACAAGGAGTAGTGGTTTTAAATTAAAAGAGGGTAGATTTGGACTGGATATAAGGAAGAATTTACTTACATTGAGGGTGGTGAAACACTGGAACAGGTTGCCCAGAGGTGATGGAGGCCCCATCCCTGGAGACATTCAAGGTGAGGCTGGATGGGGCTCTGAGCAACCTGATCTAGTTAAAGATGTCCCTGCTCACTGCAGGGAGGATGGACTAGACAACTTTTAAAGTTCCTTTTCAACCCAACACATTCTATGATTTCCATCTTTCTTGCCTTGTGTTGTTGCCTCCTGTCACTGCACAGCTGACTACATCAGGTTCATACTGCTGAGACCTCCAGGGACTTTACCATGTATCTTGGATGTAGGCACCTCCAGGGCACACACCTGACACCAGGTGTCCAAGCGTGGGTCTGAAACTGCTTACTTGTTTCCAAACTCTTCCAAAATTACTTTAAAAAGAAAAACCAAACAGCTTTCTATAAACAGACTAAAAATATAGCTGTTAGTGCAGTTTGGCTCGTCAGTAGTAACGTGTCTCTCATTTTTTTCTAATGCAATTTGAAATGGTACTTTTCAGACTCCAGAGCCACATTCTCAGTGGTGCAGCAGCAGAAGAGGACCACAAACACATGGTCCCACCTCCTGAGAAGCTGCCCTCTTCCCCTCATCATCCTCGGGTAGTGGCATGGCAGCTCCCTGGCCATGGTCAGAACCCATAGGGCTGAGCTTGTTTCCCAAGTGCCACTGCCCAACTCAGTGTAGCTGAGTTTTCTTCAAAACTTGAGTTACTCCTTTGATACATCTGCTTAGGGGCAAAGTGGGGCATTTGGACAGGAGGGTGTGTAAGTCTGCCTTTTCCTATATCACAGGGCCTGCCATGGTGCGGAGGACTGCCGAGGCAGACGTCGTACGCCTGAGGAAATATGAGGTGCCGATTAAGAGAGTAGCCAGAAACCTGTGCTTGGATCCAGCACTCATCGCTGGCGTCATCTCGCAGGAGAGCCGTGCTGGCTTGGTCCTGGACAATGGCTGGGACAAGGAACGGCAAAAGTACGGCTTGATGCAGGTAGATCGGGATGATAAGTTTGAGTAACAGAACAGTAATGTATTGTATATCCCAGGGCCTCACCTTAGCAAATGACTGTTTTGTGTTTGAGACAGCACTTAAATACATTCCCTCTACATCAAAGGTTGTAAATTAAAAGTATTGTCCTGAATAAGGTCACTTCAATGAGTCACAGCCTGGGAGTATAACAAAAAGGGTGAAACTACAGTGCTGGTTGTGTTCGGAGGGAAACCCAGTTTCTTGCTTGGTTTTTCTAGATTGGAGGGCAGCAACGTGCTTACGGAACGTGGGATAGTGAAGAACACATAAATCAGTGCTCAACTATCCTGGTTCTTGCAATTAATGATGTACGGGCAAGACATCCTACCTGGACCTGGGACCGGCAGCTGAGAGGTACATGATGGACTAAATAATAGAAATGGACCTGCTGAGTGATGGGAGGACTGTGCATTTGTTTTTGTCACTTTTAAGAGGAAAAAAGCATAATTCTTCCAAATTTTACAATATCTCTTATATAAAAAAAAAAAAAAAACACAAAAAAAAAAAACAAAACCCCAACACTCAAACAACCCAGAGTTTTCTAGTTTAAAAGAGGAAATCCCAAAACACTAGAGGGACAAGAGCTCTGAAGCTCGAAGCACTGTCCTTAGGGCCTCCATGTTGCTGCCTGCAGAAGCGAGACTGTGGTGGGACACCAGGCTCCTTCATAACTGTGCCACAGTGGGAAGCAGTGGGAAAAAAGCCCAGCCTGGGAGCTGCTGCAGGGCTGGGCAAAGGTGTTTGGTACAGCCTTGGCAGATTGTCCCTTGACTTCAGTGACAGGTGCCCACAGAGGCCCACTACATTGAGTAGCTGGGCCACTGCTGGTGAATGGCTGGGTACAGAACATCCTTAAAGTCCCAGAAAAAGGCACTGTGCTCAGCGAACATGAACAGGTCTCAAGTTATTGTCTTACTTGTTCATCCCTCCAGATCAGGCTGTTCAAAGCCTCGTCCAACCTGGCCTTGAAATCTCCAGGGGATGAGGCATCCACAACTTGCCAGGCAACCTGTTCCAGTATCTTACCATTCTCACAGTGAAGAACTTCCTAATGTCTAACCTAAATCTCTACCCTGTTCCAGTCTAAAACCATTGCCCCTTGTCCTATTGCTATGTGCCTTTGTAAACAGTCCTTCCCCAACTTTCCTGTAGGTCCTCTTTCAGGTACCATCAGGCTGTTACAAGGTCTTCCTGGAGCTTTTTCTTCTCCAGGCTGAACAGCCCCAACTTTCTCATCCTGTCCTCATAGGGGAGGTGCTCCAGTCCTCTGATCATTTTTGTGGCCTTCCTCTGGGCTCACTCCAACAGGTCCATGTCCTTTTTATGTTGGAGGTCCCAGAGCTGAATCCTGCACTGCAGGTGGGGTCTCACCAGATCAGAGCAGAGGGGCAGAATCACCTCCCTCGACCCGTTGGCTGTTCTTTCGACAGAGCCCAGGGTGCAATTGGCTTTCTGGGCTCTGAGCACACACTGCTGCCTCAGGTGGAGTTTCTCATCAACCAACAGCCCCGAAGTAGAAACCAACCATACAAAAGCCACTGGAGAAGGCAGAAGCTGAGGCACTGCAACATGACAGGCATATCGTGGCAGGCTGTTAAGTTGTGTCAAGAAAGCTTGGGATCCAGATTTGCTTGTAGTCCACGTTGTATGCATGCTGGTTTGTTCACCCTATGCTATTTCTTACTCTCCCATCCTTGCTCTGCCACTGCATCTTCAGATTACACCCTTTTCTGGGACCAGTGTGTCATTCTCATTTGCATTTGGAGAGAGTCACAGGTTCCTTCACTACAGAAGTAAAGATTTTGCAAAATTACTTACTTTTCAAAAATAATGCACAATTAACCACTTCCCAAGAAGTTTTCTAGGTTTTGTGAGATGCATGGCCTTTTTCTCTAGGAATTTTCACTTTAAAATCTCTACTTCTCGCTTATAAGCTTGTAACAACTCCTTCTTAACTCTTTCTAGGGGGACTCTGCACCTACCGCGCTAGAATGGCCAACCGCCAGGTCTACGAGGAAGACCCATGCGACAGGGACAACTACTACGCTAACAGTGTCATCAGGCGAGCCCAGTACTTTAAGAGACACGGGTTCTAGCTCATCAGCCTGCCCTGTCACCAAGCCTCTTCTCTGCATAGACTAGCCCAGTAGTGATTGTAGTACCAGAGAAGTTCCTCGGGTCTCCTGGCAGTACCAATGCTGGTGGTAATGACAATGGCAATGGCAATGGCACCTTGCTCACTCCAGCAAACTCCAGCTCCCCACTTGCCGACGGGCAGGCACACCACTGCCTGCCAGGGGACACACAGAGATGAGATACCACAAGCTCAGGACCTTTGAAAGGCAGATGGGGACAGACCAGTGATGTTTAAGCGTTGGGTGAGGAAGGTGGCTCTTCCCATTTGAAGCTGAACCCGGGCCTGTTTGTGCACCCCATAGGCATGCGAGCAGCTTTCCCTGGGCCATCGTCTGTGCTCCTCCACCTCCTCCATCCACCTGTTTCCTTCTCCCTGGCCAATGGAGGGGATGAAGGAGTTAAAGTCTTCCTTCCTCTTGGTTGTGCTGGATACAGGGCAATGAAGAGACCTCTCACCAAGCCTTTAGCCTCTGCATGGGCTGTGTATTCCTGTTGCCAGCCTTGTGGGGAATAACACTAAGCATGCTTCTCTTAATCTCCTGAGCCCTGGAGCGCACAGCCATGCTGTGGCTGAGGAAATCTTCAGGGTGAGAAGCAGCCTCACACAGGGGAAATTCTCTATGTGGGAAGTACAGCAAGTGCCATAGCAGGCAAGCAAAACACCTTTACATTAGAAAGCACCCCCCTGAGCAGGAGCCAGCCCTGTACATACCCACCCCAGGAGTTGTATCACAACAACAGCATTGGTAAAAAACACCCACAACTAACCCTGCTTTAGCTTTGGAACCTTTGTGCTGGGTTTCAGCATCTGTCCCCCTGCCAGGAATCCCACCTTCTAATTAGGAGTGAGTTAACTCTGGGTTTATAAGCTCTGTTTGAAAGTGTTCTTCAATGAGGATGGGTCTGGGTGAAAACTCAGGTTTACTGAGAATAATACTGAGAGAAAGAGAGAAAATAAAGATAAATATTGAATCCCAATCTTTGTGGTTCTTCAGTTTCTGTATTTTTATTTCACAGGGCCCAGTGGACATCAACCCAAGCAAATAACCCAATTTGGTATTTTTTGGAATAGCTCTAAAAGTCAGTTTGAGAACAGGGAGAGGAAAATGATACTGTGTACTGGAGTGGGTGAGAAGAGCTGGATTGGGAGGCAGGGAGTGAAGCAGTTTTTCCCAAACCTGTGAAGAGAGGGGAATAAGAACATTCACATTTCATCTTTTGAATAATGATTTTGGAGGCATCAGGGCACCTCTCTGCCTTCTGTTGCCATTGCCAATGCAGAAGTGATGTGGCTGGCAGTCCTGCCAGTCAACGCAGGCAGCGTGAAAGCTGGTTTAGAGACAGCTTTTGTAAACAGAATAATTTTAGTACTGTGCTCCTAGTCTTGCCAGTCACTCATCTGCTTACTGTTGTGGCAAGGACTGCACATGATTAACATATTTGCAGGCAAACTCATTTTATCATCTCTGGAGACCAGAGGGAGCTCTAGGATGTCTCTAACATTACTGATTTTTTAAATTATTTTTTTAAGGCTACAGAAAACAATTCAATGTTGAGCAAACACAGGTATTAGGCTATACATTGTTTAGTCTTTAGTGAATTCTGCACTTCATTAAGATGATTTTAGTAAGATCTTTATTTTGTAATACAAACTTATGAAACATATCATGTGGTTTGATTCCCTCTACTTGAAATAGCTTATGTAAAATTCATAGGTTGAAGCCTTTAGTGAACTATGTTATGTAAACCTCTATGTTATACAAACTTTTTACGTAAAACCAATGAACACATTTTTGGTAGATCAGGGAATCTCATTGCTGCTTACATTATAAGGTTGGTTTTTGAGTTTGGAAGATGAACAAGAGTAGAGCTTTCTTTGGTTCCCTTCATGTCACCCTTAATTGTTGCCAGCAAGCTCCCTGTCACCAGCACTAGTGTTGTCATCCTTGCAGATCTGTGAGATCATAAGGGGTCCAATTTCTGTGTGTGTTACCCGTGAAGCTACTGCTTCACGCTATGGTAGGGCCTGCAGACCTGCCCGCTGGCTTGTGCAGCATTGCCTGATTACGGGAATTCCATGTTTTGCTGCAAATATTATTTTAGAGTAACAGCACTTTGTAGCACATAAAGAAATTCTCTGCAGAAAATGAGTTGAAATATGATTACTTTAAAAATTGGCATGAAGGAGTAAATAGTAATTAAGGGATGTTTAACACTGGGACACTGCTTTAAGATTGGAACAAAAGCTTTCCTGACAAACAGTGAGTTCAGATTGCTTTGCCCCTCTTATCTTTTCCTGGTCATCCATGCCTGTGTTTCTGGAAGCTGATTCATCTGGCTGATGTACACATCTGCTATAGCCACAGCCTTGGTCACTCTTTTGATCTGATATCAAAAAAAGCAGAAGCACAGGCTGGGATGGAGTTAATTTTCCCCATCACAGCCCTGATAGTGCTGTGCTCTGTACTGGAAACCAGAAGGATGTTGATAACTCACCAGTGCTTTGGCTACTGCCACGCAGTCCTCTCACAGTGTTTCAGGAAGAATGAAATTTGACCATAGTTATGATTAGTGATTATTCAAAATTTATTAATGATATAAGGTATATAGAGAGTTAAGTTTTAGCAGCAGTTTAATCATTAACCAATGGCAGAATAGGTTATAGCGACTTGATTACAGATTCTTTATGTGACAAGATTCACAGTAACTTACTGCAAGTTAACTCAATCAAAAGATATGTGTTTTTACATATAGGTATGCATGCATAAATATAGGGTGTATACTTATAAAATTAGATATATCTAGATAACTAAATCTGTGCTATGGACATCCACACTCGTGAAAGCAAATCACAGAATCAGAGAATGTCAGGGGTTGGAAGGGACCTCCAAAGATCATCTAGTCCACCCCTCTAGAAGGGTCCCTTCGGAGAGCCGGCCAAGTTAACGACCATCACACCAATATGGCTACAGGTCGTCCTCCCTTTATTGCTCCGAACAGCTCAATATATACAGTTCAGCAGTGTCCCCGCGCCTGCCCCTTAACAGAGTTGGTCAGTTATAGGTTTACACGCGCCAGCGTTTTATTGGGTAGTGCCATTCCACTATGCAAGCGGCTCTCGCCCCACCTTCTCCCCCCGGGGCCAGCACCTCCAGCCAAGCATCTCGCAAAGCTCTCACAAAACAGATAAAACCTCCTCCTCCCCGTGTTCCAAGGCAGCTTCAAGGACAGAGCCTTTGTTTAGGCCTAAGCTGGGTTGTCCACATCTTTAAAGTAATACCGCACCTCTGCTCCACAAGAAATTCCTCTACACACCCCGCCTCTGACAGGGGGATCATCTAAAGTAGGTCACACAGGAACGCATCCAGGCAAGTTTTGAAAGTCCAGAGAAGGAGACTCCACAATCTCTCTGGGCAGCCTGTTCCAGTGCTCTGTCACCCTCACAGCGAAAAAGTTTTTTCCTGATGTTTTTGTGGAATCTTCTATGCTCCAGCTTGCACCCATTGCCCCTTGTCCTATCACTGGACATCACTGAGAAGAGCCTGGCTTCGTCCTCCTGACACTTGCCCTTTACATATTTATAAATATTAATGAGGTCACCCCTCAGTCTCCTCTACTCCAAGCCAATAAGTAAAGATGTGGATATAGAGGCTAGCCTATAGTTAAAATTTCCCTCTTCTGAAGTTTGGAGCAAATACTCACAACACATCATCAGTTTTCATCAACAGGTGATAGTTAAGACTCGAGGAGGATGTCTTGTGATGATTTGCTGTCCATCAGGAGTTGGCTTCAGAGTTTGGTACCTGAACGGCATCCCGGCTCAGGAGAGTTGCTGGTCACAGCCTGCTGCAATCCAGAAGAGCTCAATGGGTCTCAATTACACTATTTGTAGGGTCCAAGATAATTTACTTGTGTTATATATTTTTCCATATCAGCCTCCTCTTGCTTTGCGCCAGAGATGTTCTTTGAGCTCTAGCTCTTGTACAAGGTACAGGGGGTTTCCTTCTGTCAGGAGATGTTGGACTATTCTTGCTACTCCTAGACAATAGAGAAGGCAGGAGCCAGGCACATCAAGAAGGTGTCTTCATGCTCTGGCAGTCCCCATTTCCCACACAATAGGAAAAGTAGGAGCCAGATGCATTAAGGGGATACCTTCATGCTCTGATAGCCTCTGTCTTTCACAATCACAATACACATCTTTCCCAGGTCAATTTGCCCTCTACCTGGTATTAAGTCTCAAAACCAAGGATGATGAAGAAAGGGACAAAGAATTGCACCACCATGCACAGCACCAAGGCTGTCTCTCCAACACATGTCCCTCACCCCCAAGGGCCAATATGCTGGGAATGGGCAAGATCTTGGGAGGGGACACAGTCAGAACAACTGACCCAAACTGATCAAAGGGATATTCCATAATGCATGGCCTCTGCTCAGCAATAAAAGCTAAGAGAAGGAGAGTGGGCCATTTCTTATTACAATGTTTGTCTTCTGCTGCAAACATTGCGTGTAGTGAAGTCCTATTTCCCAGGAAGTGGCTAGACATCACCTGATGATGGAAAGCAGAGAATAAATATTTTGTTTTCCTGTCACTTCCATGCATGGCCTCTACTTTTCATCATTAACCTCTCTTCATCTTGACCCATGAGGCTTTTTTCCATCTTATTTTCTCCCCTTCTTGTCCTGCTGAGGAGGGGAGTGATAGAGCAGCTTGCTGGGCACCTGGCATCCAGCCAAGGTCAGCCCACCACACTGGGTAAGGAAAGAGAAAAGACAAGTCAGGGAGGAAAGAAAGGTCCAGGGAATCTACCTGGACATCAGCAAGGCCTTTGACACCGTCTCCCACAGCATCCTCATAGGTAAACTGAGGAAGTGTGGTCTGGATGACCAAGTAGTGAGGTGGGTCGAGAACTGGTTGAAGGGAAGAAGCCAGAGGGTTGTGGTCAATGGGGCGGAGTCTGGCTGGATGCCTGTGTCTAGTGGGGTCCCTCAGGGGTCAGTTCTGGGCCGGTGCTGTTTAATATATTTATCAATGATCTGGATGACGGATTAGAGATTGTTGTCAGCAAGTTTGCTGATGATACGAAATTGGGAGGAGTGGTTGACACACCAGAAGGCTGTGCTGCCATTCAGAGAGACCTAGACAGGCTGGAGGGCTGGGCGGGGAGAAACCTTATGAAGTTTAATAAGGGCAAGTGTAGAGTTTTGCACTTGGGAAAAAATAACCCCATGTGCCAATATAGGTTGGGGACTGCCCTGCTGGAGAGCAGCGCAGGGGAAAGGGACCTGGGGGTTCTAGTGGACAGCAGGATGACCATGAGCCAGCAGTGTGCCCTTGTGGCCAAGAAGGCCAATGGCATCCTGGGGTGTATTAGAAGGGGAGTAGCAAGTAGGTCAAGAGAGGTCCTCCTGCCCCTCTACTGTGCCCTGGTGAGGCCACATCTGGAATATTGTGTCCAGTTCTGGGCTCCTCAGTTCAAGAAGGACAGGGAGCTGCTTGAGAGAGTCCAGCGCAGAGCCACAAAGATGGTGAAGGGAGTGGAGCATCTCCCTTATGAGGAAAGGCTGAAGGAGCTGGATCTCTTTAGCTTGGAGAAGAGGAGGCTGAGGGGTGACCTCATTAATGTTTATAAATATGTCAAGGGGGAATGTCAGGAGGATGGAGCCAGGCTCTTTTCAGCGGCGTCCACTGACAAGACAAGGGGCAATGGGTGGAAGCTGGAACACAGGAGGTTCCAGAAAAATATGAGGAAAAACTTTTTTTACTGTGAGGGTGACCGAGCACTGGCACAGGCTGCCCAGGGAGGTTGTGGAATCTCCTTCTCTGGAGACATTCAAAACCCGCCTGGACGCGTTCCTGTGCGCTCTACTGTAGGTGATCCTGCTCTGGCAGGGGGGTTGGACTAGATGATCTTCAAGGTCCCTTCCAACCTTTAACATTCTGTGATTCTGTGATTCTGTGAATCACAGACCAGGCAGCTGGCTGCAACTCCAGGGAAGACGCTAGAGTGAGGGATTGAATTATTGCTTTGAGAGCACCTGGAGGACAACAAAGCAGAAAGAAGAAAGGCTCTGACAGCCTGATTTGGCAGGGAAAACCCCCCTCAGACCAACTGAAATCCTTATCTCACTGGATAAGTGCCCAAGAGAGAAGCTGTGGCTGTATCGTATAATGAGCTCGACTATGCTTTTGGCAGCAATCTGAAGTGCCCTTATATGCGAAGGGTCTTAAGTGCAACAAAAGCACTAGTTATTGGCAACTTGTGGTCAGATTGGTGAGACATTTCAAGTGGAGCCACACAAATCTGTCCTACACCAGTTTCTCCCAAATTTGTGGTCAGAAAATGAATGGTGGACAAGAGCCATCAAACTATGGGCTATGCTGAGAGGGAACATGAGCACTTCCACTAATGGTTAAAGATTTGCTAAAACCAGTCAGGAGCCAAAATACTGAAATAAAGTAAACACAGGTGCAAAACACTTATGGAGCTCAAGCAAAGGTGTTAGCAGGGGAGGGAGGGCTAGAAACGATCTCACAGAGTTTGTGTCACATCAACAAAGAACATGCTCATGAGGATCGCAGCTCAGATGGAAGGTACAGCCTATAGGAAACAAAGAATTACATTTTCTTTCTTTTTCAGAAAAGAGAAAGAGGGCACAGTTAGGATTTTCTAATATGCAAAAGAAACGTAGGACAATGACCAACAGCTTTCCTCCCCCGCCTTGAGGATAAGGCTAGTAGCATTGAGTTTGGCAGCAGGTATGCATTGGAAACTTTCAGGGTAATGAAGCAGTGTAACACTCACTGAGCATTTTAAAGAAGAAAAGAAGACAAACAAAACTAACATGTGAAAGGAGCTGTATGTCATGCTGCTGTTGAGCGGGGAAACTAAATAGGTGTTGTTTCAGGACATTTTCAGGCTTAACATCGTTGTATCAGAATCATCAGTTAGCAAATCGAAAAGATAACAAATTACAGATAGGGAAGAAAAATCTTCTGTCTTAGGGTCCTGTGCTTTGTTTTTACACCTGATGTCAGTACAGGGAAACGTATTTAAATGTGCTCCTTGAAACAGACCTCAAATACGAGGTGGCCAGCTTTCTCTCTCATCAACTCGTTAAGCTGCAGGCGGTATGTGCCGATCCCTCCGTGGCTCAGGCAGGGATCTGTCTAAAGTGCGGGACTGCAATGACTGGCTTTCATAAACACCAGGCAGAGGGAGCAATTAAACAACCTGTTTCAGCAGTAACTGAAGCAGTAGGAAGACACTGCCAAAAACAAGTCCCCATGGGCTAGAGCCGTAAGCCACGTGGGTGAACAGATTGCTGTGGTGTCTGACTCTGAACTCAGGAGTTGGATCAGTCTGAGCCACGTGTCAGTGTCTCTCTCCCCGAGAGATGCAGAAAACAAAGGGAGATGTCACCACAGCAATGCAGTGCTGAATAACAAAGTTTGTTCAGCTTCATTTCTCACTGAAAAAAGGGTCTGGGATTTCCTAGTCAGTGACCTGTTCCCAGGACAGTGCTTCTCTGGTGGCTGCCTTGGGCACACTCAGGACCACACCCCGAAACACTAACTTCATCTAATGGGGTTTTGTTCCTGATATAAACAACCTCATGTTTTACTGAGACCAGAAAGAGCAACACCAGTTGACCTTCAAACTGGAGGTGTCAGATGAATACGAGAAACGCCATGTGGGTAATACTGGTGGCTCGTGACCCTTGAAGTCACAACAGCAACAGCAGGAGATGCTGCCTGGAAAGGACACATGAGCTGGACTACTTTCTGCAGTTCATTTTCCTCCTAAGCACCCAGAATCAACAGCTTTTTATCAGGAGTTGTAGGAGGCACGTCTACCATTTGTATAGTGCTGCTGTCCCTGTATCCGTTCAGTCACTTTGGGAGTGTGCCGGTCCTGTTGGCCTCCACAGCTTCGTGGATGGCAAAGCCATGGCCACAGGTTGCCTGATAATGCTGGTTTGAATCTTTCCTTTTTGAAGGTCCAGCTATACTTCACCCACTGGCCTTTATTCATGTACTTGCTGTCACTGTCCCAGAACACCATCAGGAACCAAGGAAGGATTGTCCCTTATAGGACCTGGGCTGACCATCTCCCAGCTGACCAGGTTTAACCGTCACATCAGTGATCTTATCTTTAATGTACACTCTCCTATATTGCCCAGGTTTTCTAGCCTCCATCAAGTCTGAGATGCCTGCTATCTCAGATTGTCATTTAGCACCAGGCATTTGGGTTCTTCGGGCTTGTTTTTGAAGCCTCTAGCAATTGTGCAGAAGCATTTTTGAGTTTGCCCTTGCTTTGTTGCTTGATGTTGCATGTGCCAAGCCCCTGCCACTGTATTGTGTCTGTTTTGCCTTTCTCATTTATTGTGACCATGCTGCTTTTTCAAAGGTAAACTGAATGTCAGCCATGTCCATCTTGTAGATCATGTCAGTCCAAATCAGATAGCCCTCTGTGTCTGCCAGCTTTCCCCTGATTCTAGTGGAAATGCTCCTCTACAGGCTTTTTAATTTCCAGTGCCACAACTTGGCTGCATTACAGCTCAGGTGCACCTTAACCTTTCCAGGATGCTCCTCACATCTATGAAGTTTCATCAGTTCCTCACATGCGTCATCCATATATCAACACTTGCATCTGCCCCCAGGGCCATCAAGGTGCAGCCTTGGAACAAGGAACCTGCCCCCAGCACAGGAGCTCCCAGCATCCAGGGCATCCCACCTCCCTGCTACAAGCTGGCTAACCTCCCACATCTTAATTGAGCTTAATTGCTTTGGGAAGCTTATATCAGCCTAGTTTCTCCCCTGAAGGTATAACTAGAATCACTCTTATTAAGCTAATTAGCAATAGAGGAAAAATGTTCAAGAGCATGGAAAAACCCACACAATGAGTACGAAGCTGACCTGAGACTCTCCTGTACCTTCACCTCATGAGTTGCTCTGTTACAGCCCTCAGCCTTCCAGAAACACTTTGCTTTCAAGACCTGGAAAGGTTTTTTGCTGGAAGACAGGCAAGGAGAAAAGCTTTCCCATTTCTGTCCTTTAAATCAGCTTTTATTTTATGAATTCCCTTCCTATTCATCCAAACCTCAGTTGATTCACATCAAATAACTGACAAAGTTCAGGAAGAACTTGTCTTGCCAGACACAGGAGAGAGGAGAAAAGAGTAGCTGATACTGGATCTGATCCAGTGCCCTGTAATCTGTCTTCTGGGTAAACCAGAATTGTCTCCCCCACGTGACTGCTGTGATGGATGAAAAGCTGTCTCCTGATAGTTCCTGAATACTGTTCGTTGACCGGATCATCATGATCCTGTCTATATGTACTATAGACAGGTGTCATGCCCTTACCACATAACCAAGCTATTTTAGTAGCCAGACTGTCCTGCTGACATACAGCGGAGGCTGAAGAGCTCTATGCGGAGGCTGGGCTGTTGTGGCCAAAGGTTGATGGCCAACAGTTTAAAGTCCTGCTGGCGGCCAGCTACTAGGGGTATCCCATGGGGGCAGATATTGCAGCTAGTACTATTTACTGTCCTCAGTACCAACAAGGGATGGAGAACACTCCCAGAAATTTCACAGGTGCTTGACAGGACAGGACTACAGATGAGAGGAATGTGGACAGGCTGAACAAGAATCTTATGAAATTCAACTACAAGTGCTGCCAAGTCATGCACCTGGGACGGAAAAGCCCCAGGCACCGGTTGGAGACCAGCCAGTTTGAAAGCAGCTCTACAGAGAAAGCTGGTGGGAGGGGGTCCTGGTGGACAACAAGCTGACCACAAGAGAGTTACCATTGCAGTAAAGGCAGCTAACAGCCTCCTGGGTTGCAGTACGAAAAGCATCACCAGCAGGTCCAGGGAAGTGATCCCTCCTATCTACTTGGCAGTTGTGCTGTGTTTTGGGCTCCTCAGTGTAAAACAGACCCTGACATGCTGTAGGCCAGTACAGCTGGAGCACAAGCAGAGGCTGAGGGAACTAGGTCTGCTCAGCGTGGAGAAGACAAGGCTTTTGAGAGAGATTTCCAGATATCTCTGTGGAGCTGATAGAAAAGATGGAGTCATGCTTTTCTTGGAGGTGCACAGCAAGAGGGTCAGAAGCAACAGTCACATGTTGCAACAAGCCAAATTTGGACTTGATAAAAGAAAGGAATTTTTCACAAAATTGATGGGTGGTTAAGCACTGTACCAGGTTGCAAAGAGAGGCTGGGCAATCTCCATTCTCAGAGGTATTCAAAACTAGACAGTGCAAGGTCCTGAGAAACCCAATCTAACTTCAGAGTTGGTACTGCTTGAGCAAGGGGTTGGACTAGAAACCTCCTGAGGTCCTCTCCCACCCCGGTCACTCTGTGCTCCCATGGCCTGTGAAGATGCACCCAGAGGGAAGAATGGAAAATGTAGATGCAATCTTCTCAGCACATGGTGAGAAACAATGAAAGAGCTGCCCACGTGGATGTTGCACAGCTTGATGCACAGAGGAGCTCACCATGTTGGCTCTGGGAGCACCAACACAGTTCCGGTGTCAGTTGTTCAAGTACTGGGCAAGGGAGAGTCAGCAAAACAGTGATGCCAGTGGCCCAGGTGTAAGGCGCCTGGACTGAAACATCTCACCTAGCACACCAGATGGCACTTTGGCATCTATAGGCCTTGTCCCTCCAAAGCTGTGCTTTGCTTTTAGAGCAAAGAAGCAACATTTTAAGAAGGTCATTTTGGTCCACCTCATTCCTCTGACTGCAGACCAGCACGGAGAATAAACTGCAGGGGCAGAGAAAAGCAGAGTGGCTAGGAGAGCTGGCACTGTGGTCCCATCACGGGAGCACCAGCCATGTAGGAGAGGTGAAATGGGGCCTGGGGAGTACTTGGAGAAGGCAGAGAGAGCTTCAGCAACTGTTTGAGAACTGACTCACTGTTATTTGCCCTCCTTCAACTAAAAGTCCAGGGAAATCCCCACTCCACTATTCATTAGCAGCTACTTCCGTGAGATTTCTGAGAGAGAATTTCAAAATATCAATCTTCTTGAGCAAGCATGCCAGGTCTATGAGGTACTTCTCTGTCAGGGTATTAAGTAATGACAGTAAACCTGCGGGAGCAGCGTGCCCCACCTTTCACCACAGGCAGTCTCATGCAAAGGCTCTACCCTGTGAAAACGCTGCCAGAGGTGGGATGAGACACTGTTGAAGGAGACAGGGACTTGCAAAGAAAAGCATTGGAAGAACAAATCAGCCCCACTGCTTATAAAGCTGTGCTCAACAAGACCTCCTGCTTTTTGCTCCTACCCTCTATGCACCCTTTGGAGATTGATCGCAGCCTCCAAAGACACCAACCAGACTCTTGCGCCCATAGTAGGTGATACTTTTCTCCCCTGTGGTATTTTTGGCACACGAAACAGTGGAGAAAGTGCTGTGAGTGTGCAGAAACATGGCTGGAGAGCAGAGGGAGGGAGAGGTCTCTCTCGAGGGCAGGCAAGGAGCTTGGTGGATGGAGGCAAGGGCCTCCAAGACCCTCTCACTTGGGCAACTGCAGGCAAATAGTCTCTGACTAACATGACACCAGTATCCTTAGCACTGGTGTCTATCCCCAGGCGGCAAATGAAGTTTTGCTGATTGGAAAGGCCTGGATCATTACAGTCTCTCTACTGGCAAGCAGGTGTATGCCAGAAATTTCTTCTTCTCACCGCTGAGAGAAATGCTGAGGCAAAGGGTTGTTTGAATAGTTTCAGACATGTGTTGGGCCCATTAAAATCTATAATAAAAAATAAAATGAAAATGAGGAGGCATAATTATTTTTTTCTGCCGACAAAAAATATCAGCAGAGCACACTGTCATGACATCATCCATCCAGTCAGGGGAAGATTGATTGGTCACCAACGTGGACATGGCCAGTCTCTCAGGACAGTGCTAGTCCAGGCAGTAGGGCTGCAAGCTCCTCCATGCCACATAGAATCATAGAATGGCCTGTGTTGGAAGGGACCTTAGAGATCATCTAATCCAACCTCCCTGCCAGGGGTAGGGATGTCTCTCAAATAGACCAGGATACTCAACGCCTCATCCAATCTGGCCTTAAACACCTCAAGGGAGGGTGCATCCACAACTTCTCTGCACAATTTATTCCAGAGTCTAACCATCCTTGTACTGAAGTATTTTTTTCTAAGATCCAATCTAAATCTGTTTTTCTTTAACTTAAATCCATTTCCCCTTGTCCTATCGCTGGACACTTTTGTAAAAGGTCCCTCTCCAGCCTTCCTGTAGGTTCCTTTCAGGTACTGGAAAGCAGTTATAAGGTCCCCCCAGAATCTTCTCTTCCCCAGGCTGAACAATCCCAGCTCCCACAGCCTGTCCTCATAGCAGAGGTGCTCCAGTCCCTGGATCATCTTTGTGGCCCTCCTCTGAACTCGTTCCAGCAGATCTATGTCCCTCTTATGGTGGAAAGACCAGAACTGGATGCAGTATTCGAGGTGAGGTCTCACAAGAGCAGAGTAAAGGGGGAGAATCACCTCTCTTGATCTGCTGGCCACACTCCTCTTGATGCATGCCAGGGTTGGGATACCTGAGGGTTGGTCCTAGCCCTCTTTTCTTGAGCAGGATGGTCACAGCCCAGGATGCCAGGAGAGGACTGGGGCAAACACCTGCAGAACAGCTGGATACAGGGTCTTCAGCTCAGTTTTCACCACGGTTTCCTCCAGGAATAGGGTCTGAAATATAGGCTGTAGATGGAGAGATGCCCAGAGAAAAATACAGTGGTTTTTTTTCCCTTTGGAAATCTGGGAAATGCCACTCCCAAGAACATACTTGCCACCATGCCAATGTCTATAGTGCAATAGGTTCTGTTTACATGAGAAAAAGTTGCTGCTAAGTCTTACAAAACTCCAGACCAATAAACTTCATCACAGTGTCGGGTTACTACCAAATGAAAGGTAGCTTTCCCTATATATTAAACTTCCCCAAACCCGAGTCCTGTGCCAGAAGCTGACCTGCGGACAGGTAAGTAAGGTACCACCATTCAGGGCAGGAGCTCTTCTCATTCCCTTCAGCAACATCATCTCTTTGGGGGCCCAGGGGCTGCACCTTTTGTTGTGTGAGATTTCTGCTTGAACAAGGGTATCACGAGTTGTCCTGTAGCTCTGGCTTTAGGTTACTCTAAATTTAGATGGCTCTCATCCATACATGAGCCTACCTCCCTAGGCTGCCCTCACAGCCAGCAAAGGGAAATCGGTGGTCCCAGAGTACAAATCACTCTAAAGCAGACAGCCACAGTGATTTAGACAGGTTGCATCTTGAAAGTGCCACCTTCTGAGTATAAACAAACTCTCAGGAGATTCAGGCAAAGCTGTCCAGGTGTGGTGAAGGCAGTTTGAATACAGTATATATAGGGAGGGAATAAGGGCATTCTTGGCAGGGAGGGGGGGGGAGGTGGAGGGCAGCAGCAGAGGGCACTGAACATTACTAATTTTATTTTTTTCTGAATTAAATATTGGGGTTTGAGATTTGGAGGAAGTTATCAAGATATTGTAGAAGACTCAGGTTTGAAACACCAGAAGTGAGAGGTCACAGGTCTCCTGCTGGATCAGGAGAGCTGCCTGGGGGGTCTCTTATAAAAAGAGATGCGACTGCATTTACATATTGTTTTGCCTACCCAACCAAGACAAATACCCCATCAGCTCAGAAAGGGTTTCCTTGTGTTTATTCAGCAAGCAGTGAGATACATTCATGTCTTCACGTGTGCCAGTGCTGACTGATTGATTTTCAGGTTGTTCTGCGTGCTCAGGAAGAACCACCCCATGTACCAGATGCTCGTGCTGCTGGGCCTTGCTGCCCTTCTGGGTAAGTCGAGCATCCCTTGCTGCCTCACCCCAAGCAGCCAGGAGAATGTTTCCTAGAGCTGGGAAGGAAGAGACATTAACACACCTCCTTGCACTCCCATCCCCAAAATCTCAGTTGCCTTTAACTCTACTGGAGGACGGAGTGCTTAGGTCCTCCTTTGAGTCTTGAAGAAGGAGGGGCAGCCTCTGAGGAATGGGTGGGTGCAGGGCAGGACCTCGCCTCCTCTCCATCACAAGGAGTGACAGAGGCAGCCCTGCAGCCTGTCCTCTCCAGGGTGCAGCTTCCCCTTGGGTTTTACTTGCAGCCACAAAAGGTTTTTACTATTTGAACCTTTCTGTTGTCACCTCTGCAGGTGCCTCCCAGGGCTGCACGGATCGCTATGGCAGTGTAGAGAGAATTAAAACCCCTGGGGCTTCGTGCAAAACTGCAAAGGCAGAGGGCTTATCCTACTGTGGTAAGTATTGCTCTTCTGCTGTGATGGCTTTATTTCTCCACGGCACAATAAACCCAAATCTTCCACATTTCCAAAGTGCTGAACATACACTAGCTGCTGAGCCTGCATAATATCTCTGTAGGTGATTATTTACCTCCTCTCAGAGATGAGGCAAACAAAAATTTAGTGTAATTCTGTTTGTATCAGGTAAGAGACAATTCTGAGTTTTAAAAGTTGATAAGCAAATATCTTTACCTTTTATTTTAATTACAGGACTTAGGGCTTCAGAAAAGATTGCTGAACGGGACCTGAGAGCTATGGATCAATATAAAGCAATCATCAAGAAAGTTGGCGAAAAAATGTGTGTTGAACCAGCCCTGATTGCTGGCATCATCTCCCGGGAATCTCATGCTGGCAAAGCGCTGAAGAATGGCTTGGGCGACAATGGGAATGGATTTGGTTTAATGCAGGTATTTGCTGATACTCCACTAAAACCTGATAAATACATAGCACATAAATAAAAGTAAGCCTCCTAAACATATTATCCATTACATCAGGGAAATTACTTCTTTTTGTTGTTTTGATATTTCTAGGTTGACAAAAAATCACATACACCTCAGGGGCAATGGAACAGCGAAACTCATCTTACCCAGGGCACAGGCATACTTATTGAGATGATAAAGAAAATACAGGAGAAGTTCCCACAGTGGACAAAGGATCAACAGCTGAAAGGTAAGGTAACAGGCCACCAATTTTGTCCAGGAGAGAAGAAAACTTTAGGATGATAACATACTGAATTAGTTCCTGTGTACCCCAAAACTAAGAGGCTACAAACTTTACACCATCAAGAGACAAGCATTGTCAATTCTTTGTAGTTTCTGCCTTTCCTTAGTATGGCAGCCTTGCTGAATTTCCACCACTATAAGGTGGTGGAAATCTAGCCTACGTAAGAGCTGAGATTTCCTTGTCTGACCATGAGGAGTCTCCAAAGCCATTCAGGTTAACAACTAGCTCTGTGGTTTACCTGAATGGGGCCAGCAGTTTACTCCATATCAGGATGGAATTTTCCTTATTTTCTTAAGTCTGTATGAGTTCTTTTGCTGTTTCATTTCAGGTGGGATTGCTGCCTACAACTTTGGTGATAGGAATGTCCGAAGCTATGACAGAATGGACATCGGCACCACCAACAATGACTACTCCAGCGACGTGGCTGGGCGAGCCCAGTATTTCAAGAGACAAGGATACTAGACTTGGTAATCTCTACTACTTAACTTCCTTACTGTCACCTGCATGACAACCCTGAGGGAGACAAGACACAGAGCAGCTGTACCCTGCAAACCCATAGAGATGTAAATGTACAGGAACGATTTACATGAATAAGAACTTGCTCTGAACTTTTAAAACAATATCCAATAAGACACCAGTCATGTAGTTTCTTTACAAGCACTATGGCTTGGATCTTACAAAAGGGAATATTACCAACATATTTTTTTTTCTTCTATCTACATATTTCTCTGAGTTCTGAGGACTATCTAGTTTTGCTATTAATAATTTACTTCCTTCCAGATTTTAAAACACATTTCTGGCAAAATTTGTCATTCTCTTAAGAAATCAAAAGTCAAAATACTTCTTTGGGTACATTATCAAACAGAAATTGAATAAAAGTGTTATTAGCAAACTCAGCAGGACTCCACTGTACTCATACTGTCATGTGCTAGGAAAGTTTGGATAAGTACAATGTTAATTTTAGGCAGGCAGAGAAACTGAGAAGGGAATGGGACAGAATACATGTTTGCTTTTCATAAATTTTGTTTTCTTTTCTGCTGCTTGTAGAAGAGTGCTGCTTGTGAAAGCAGCAGTCTGAGTTTGACTTATTTTGATGCTCCTATTCCTTCTAGACCTGGAACTGAGCTATTTTGGGGGTGGAAGGGTGGAAAGGCAACAAAAGGAGATGGGTAGATGCCTGCAGGACTGAGTGACCCTCATTCTCCAGAGCCAAAGGAAGAATTGGTTTCAGTCTGGCAGCAAGTAGTGCAAGTTGTGACTTTCCCACCAGCACCCCCTCGCATGCTGAGAGAACTTCCTTTACTTTTCCATGATGAGCACACCTTCTGGGACTGGGAATAACCATATGTCAAAATAATTAGAAAAAAACACGGGCTGCAAGCATCTTAAATTGTTAGGAAAATGCAATCCAAAGCCATTAACAGTGCATGGAGTTACGATACGCATCCTCCCAGGAGCAATAAGAGACCATGCTGAAAACATTCATGGATTGAAACAGGGTAAACAGTGCCTGTCCAACTTGTTTGCCTCCTGCAATGAGATGATTGACTTTATGGAGAAGGGGAGAGGAGAAGATATGGTATACCATGATCTGGCAAGGTCTTTGCCCCAGCCTGGTGCTGTACCCTTACAGCCAGACTAGTGAGACATGGACTGGATAGGTGGGTAGAAAGTTAGAAAGTTGCCAGGCTCAGAGTGTGATGGTCAGTGTCACAGGGTCCAGCTGGTGGCCAGTTTCTGCTCCCAGCAGTACTGCTTTGCGTATTCAGCAGCAATTCAAGCTAGGGACAGAGAGTGCCCCCAGCAAGTTCACAGATGACACCAAATGGTGGGTTCTGGAGAGGCTGGAGAAATTGGCTGATAGTAACCCCATTATGATCAATTAAGACAAAGGCAAAGCTCTACACCTGGGACAGACAACGCCATGCACCAGAATGGGCTGGGAGACAATTGCCTAGAAAGCAAACTGCAAAAAGGGACCTGAGAGTCCCGGTGGACACCATAGGCCCTCACCAAGATGTAGACTAAGAGCACCTTGAGCTGCATTAGCAAAATTCTAGCTAGCAGGGATGGGAGTAATCATTTCCCCCTCTTTCATGCTTGTGAGACCACAGGTGGAAGACTGTATCCCATTTGGGGCCCGCTGGTGCAAAAGGGACACTGACATGCTGGAGCGAATCCAACAGAGGCCACAAAGCCGGTCAAGGGCTGGAGCACAGGACACACAAGAAGAGGCTGAGAGAGCTCGGTCCTCTCGGCCTGGGGAAGAGTCAGCTTTGGGGTTACCATGCTGTCTGGGCCCTGACTGCACTGACAAGGTCTGCAGCCTCTTTCCCCTCTCTCCCAGGGGTCTGGCTGTGTGCATTGAAGGTCAGCTCTGATATTGCACTATGTCGAGCCCCATCTTCCTTTTATCCCATGTACCTTCTGCCTGCTGGCTCAGGAGATGCATTTAAGCTCACAACCTTGCCGTGGGTCCTCACCTGAGCTGCACTGGAAGGCAGCCTGTTCCTGACTTCATAGCCTACTGATCCTGATTTTGCCTTCTTGACTTCTCTTCCTGGCTTGCTCTTGAACCTGTCTTGCAACCACAGATTTGTCTTAGCAGGTCACCTCAACTTGGAAAGATCTTGCTTGTCATCACCACAGCCCACATGGTGCTTTAAGTAGTTTGCACAGGAAGGTAGGCTGGGAGGTGCCTGCCGCATTTCCAGTCTGGAGAAGCGGCTGCCCGACAGCATATGCCTGGAAGCCCAGGTGATTCACTCAGTTTTTTAAATGCAGGCTGCACAGTTCACCCAGAGGTAATAAACGCTGATCATTATTCAGCTTTTACATTGACCTTTTAGTCCTGCAGATTGACTGAACAATCACCTCTGCAGCTGCCTCACAGCACCAGTTCCTGGGACCAACACAGAGGGATGTCCCTGTCCCAGGGGTCTCCAACTCATGGACTCCATTAGGTGGAAGGAACCTTGTTGACGCATCAGGTAGAGCTGCTATAAAATTATTTGTGTTAAACATACATGTTTTAAAGCTACATTGTCTTGTCTTATCTTGTACCAAATTGGTCAGTAGCACATCTGAAGGCAAGGTCTTAGCACTGGCAACATACATACCAGCTCCTGCTGAGCTCACACAGCCAGTGTCACGTGATGTAAGGGCTGTTGTGCGTTTAAAGTTAATACAAGCACCTCAGTATTTTCTACCTCCTGGCAGTTGATGGGGCAGACTTTTCTGGCAGTCATACAATAAATACATATCGAAAATATCCTGCCATTTAGGTTCTTACTCAGAAAAAATCTCCAAAGCTTTGTAATTTGCCTTAGCAAAGATACAATTGGCTTAATATATATCTTCACAAGGTCTTCTTTGCATACACGCAGAGGTAGCTGCAAATGCCACAGCAGATGTTCTCTGCAGACACTCCTCCACGTGGATGGTTGACAACATCACCTTCTCCCCATTCATGCCACAAGGGTGGGCTGTGCTCTGCATGCCAGGATCTGCCTCTCACAGCTACAGAGGGAATTTGGTCTCCAACATCCACCATCTCCTGCCCTCTCGCCCTGGGACTGACACTGCCAGAGTCCCTAGCCCAGGGCCAGAGCAAGACAGAGCAATGGGAGACAGGAGTGGGGAGGGCAGAAGTGTCCTGCTGTGATGCGAAGGCGACAACCACACTCGGATGCACAACACATGGGCAAGACATGTGAAGTCTTCGTGCTAATCAGCACCAGAAAAGCCCCAGGTAAGGACTGTGTTGCCATAGCTCAGCAAAGAGGGAGACCAAATGGAGAACCTCAAACCTGCAGCAAGAGAAGTGAAGAAACTGTGACCTCAGGAGAATGCAGAACTGGGATGCGTTAGACAAAAAAAAATCATGCTAAGGACAGGTATCTGTGTCTAAAATTGCACAACAGAGAGCCAAGAAAGGGAAAGAAGTAAACAGGGTTGCCATGTCTATGTGAACAGAGTAGAGCAGGTATACATACTGAAATTACATGTAGTTCCCATTTTTGGCTTTCATTTCTATTCAACAGTGAATACAAAGTGCTTAAGTATTTCTTTTTAGAATTCATCCTGTAACAAGAACTGCCTTTGGTGTGCTTAGGTGAGGCCATAAACAAAACTTTCAAAATACTTGAGAATTTATCTAAACTCTCAGCTCAGTCTTGCAAGACTCAAGGCTTGCAAAAACTAACTTTTTACAAAAGACACTGAAACTTTCATAAGTTTTGTGTCTCAGTCTTGTTTGCAGTCTCCAGTGTGGGGCTTTCCATTTGCTGATGGCACAAGTAGAACTTCTTCAAAAGCTGCTGGGGACTTCTGGAAACAAACAAATAAAATCAGCAGGGTTTTGAAACGTGGTGCAGCTTGTTCCCTTTAACAGCCACAACCACTGCTTTCCTTCTTCCATACTCTGTGGGATCTGCATTATAGAGCTTAATGTCTTTCTGATTGTTTAAATGCTAAACTATAAAATTGAGCTTTGCTACACTGGTGTCTCAAGCTAATTTCTTAAACATGAACTGTCATTACAGAAAAGAAGAAAAAAATTACCAAAGCAGTATCTGAGAATCATGTGTCACAAATAGTATAGTTTACTGATGAGACCACACTACCCAAAAATTACATGGGGAAGAAAAAGAAGTGTCACTTGATCCAAGCCAATTTAATCCCACATCCAACACCGAGAAGTCATGGGTCCTTCTAAAACAAATCCACAGCAGTATAACAGGTGAAGAATAACACACTCATTTTTTTCTCTTACAGTTGTTCTTGTGTTGGTCTTTATTAGACGCAGGAAGTATCTAAAAGCATGTTCTTAATTTGCTTCATGCTGCTTTAAACATTGCTTGTATCAGACGGGTCCTGTTTGACCTTTTTGGCTCTCTCTCCTTCATGGAGATAACTTCTACTAAATGTATGCCAAAAATCTCAATTGGCTTACCAGAATGGAAGAGGGACTTATTTTACTTTTATGAGAAGAGGTCCTTACTATTCGTTACTGAAGATAAACAAGAGCTAGAAGTAACATAGATCAAAACTACCTTCACACATTGTTTAAACATTTCCCAGCAGGGTTACCCAACTTCCACTTTTTGACTTGGGAAGGGTCATTTCATCACTGTTTCTTTAGCCATCAAAAATGCTGCAAAACTGTACAGGACACATCTAAGGACAACACAAACAGAAGTAAATCCAATAGAAACAAGTCAAGTCATACTCCTACAGTTAAAAAAAAAATCTAAATAGAGTAAAAAAAAGCAGTTAAATATAAAATAGTTAAACACTAATTAAAACCAGACTAAATTTCATGCAACTCTGCAGATCACTGCTAGTCATTGCTTTGTTTTTAATTGAAAACATTTCTGGGCTCCCCTGTCCCAGGCTGTGTGGTATCGCTCTCCCCTCTCAGGTATTCTTCAGGTGAAACTTTTGGGGAGGAGCCAGCTCTCACCCCCACACCAAGGAACAGCTCTCTGAATCCCTTTCAATCAATGCATAAAGTGCTTCTGAAAAAAGCTAGGGCCTGCCTCCACAGTGGGAAGAAGCATTGGCTCCCCATGCCGCAGCGCGTTAGGACAACCCGCAGCTCACGGTGCTGGCTCACAGCACTCTTGTGGTGAGGTCAACGCAAAAGACTAAGTTTCATGCAAAAACCACATTCTGACAGGCTTTTTGTAGCATTTCTGAAAGATCAAGAAAAACTAGAGTGAGCTGGGTCTGAATTGGAGGTTGCTGGATGCCTCAACTAACAGAGAGTGCAATGGGAATCCAGGACATAAACAATAATTTGGGGTGCTTCTGAGGCTGCCCAAAGCCACCACCTGCACCACTGACATGGCAGAAGGGATCACAATGTGGTGTGGCTTATGTACTGCCTCCCCCGTGGCAAGTGAGGGATGGGACAAGTAAGAGATGCTGCAAAGAGCCCTGGCAAAAGCCGTAACAGGTTCTGTGAACCTGGAGACCTGAGCCTGCAGCAGCTCCTGAGCTCTTCCTGGAGCCTGCAAGCTGCAGCCTGCCCAATGTCACGCAGGTGACGGGGCTCTTGATACGAACCGCGGTATGGACATGCCATTCCCCTCCAGTACATTGAATAAAGGTTTGTTGAGGAAAAGACTTCTCCGGATATGGGAGGCTCCATGCATGCATATATAATTAAACAATAATTTCTGGATAGGTTTCCAGGAAACACAGTTAATGAGATGTAGTAAAGCAAATTAGTACATCCCCAGCAATAAGGGAAGAGTAGCACAGGCCATTTGGAAATTACTGGTTTGTGGATCATCCTCACCGGTATTTTGGATTTTCTTTTTTTTTTTTTTTTAATGTCACTTCTGTATGAGTCATATCTGTTTTATTTTCCCTCCTGCCAGACGTTACTTCCCTCTCTTTCAACCTTCTTTAAACTCACTCGTAATCACAAACATGAAGAGCTCCACGCATGGACTGCCATGACTCTTTGCAGCTGGTTTTCTATGGGATGTATCAACAGCCCAAGAAAAATTTACGGAACTGAATCTTTCAACACAATGATACAGGATGATTTCACCAGCTTAAAATGTGAAAGACCTGATGAAAGAATGAAACAGCATTTCACCCTTACAAAATTTACGGTGGGGTAGAAGCATGGCAGGATGGTTAGCAGTGAGGTCTGCCATCCGGTGGCTTTTTATACTTACTGCTGAACAGCTTTGTAAGCTTTGATCCATGCTGCCTGCTAATTTGGGTTTGTGCCTTGGCCTTTGTTGTCGTTGTAAAAGAGGGGATAACAACAGGGACCTGGCATAGTCTCTGCATATCCAAATTCTCAGCGGTTGCAGCTCTGTGTCATGTTATTGTTGCTGGGTCTTTGCCTGCAAAAACTTTATTACATTTGAAAGCACAGGTTCCCATTTTCCCTTTGTCAGCTACCGCTTCCAACAACTGAAGGGGGGGCAGATGTTTTCAGACGAGGCTCCTCCTAGCTCCAAACTGTTAGCAATGGGATTTTAAATGAAATTAAAAACTATTTCATTTTTTAAATCATAACTGTGTTTGTGCTGTAGAGCGGAAACCCTGTCGCGTTTGGGTGGATGCACAAGAAGTTGTTAGGCATTCCTGTTTCCCGTAATACCAGCAGTATGTGGGAAGTGCCCTGAGTCAGCTGTTGCAAAACGCCGCCAGCAGATAAAAAGCCCATTTGCCTCTCGGAAGTGCGGTGAGAAGGTGGAGAGACGTCCTGCAGCAAACATGTCAGGTCTGTGGTGTTTGTCTAACAGTCTTGTAAATAATTCACTCTTTACTAACTGCTGGGCTCAGATTAGCACTGTTCCTCTGTGTTGCTGTTTCTGTGTTTTCCCTTCTGCAACGTTGTGTTTAGACAACAGATAAACACAGATAAATTGCAAGTCAAACAAACTGTGAGTCAGATAAATTGTAGTGGATGTAATTGAAGGATGTTTCTCTTCAATTTTTCTGGTTGGCTGTAGCTATGGAAAAGCAAGCTGGAGACAGTAAGTAGCATAGGATATCTTTTGACTCTCACAGATTTTTTTTTTTTTATCTCTGGAGTAGAAAGACCATCATTTGGAGGTGCCTTTCTCCACTGGTTATGCGGGCAGTCCAAGTCGCAAGCTTAGACTAAGTGGCTAAGTTTTAGGCAAGCTAAAATTATGGGAGACAAATTACGCACAAAGCATCAGTTCACCTCATGAGCTACCCCATGGCTTTATGCTAGCATGACCAAGAGGTAATTCTTTCCAGACCATACAATACCATGACCACATCTGCTAGCACAAATGCCATGGGCTTCAGCTGTGGATCTGAAAATGATATTAACAGTGTGCGTCATACACTGCGCTGGCCTGACATTTGGTTGTAAATCCTGCTCTTAGGCTGTTGGGATCGTTATGGGAATATACTGAAAGTGGACACAAATGGAGCTTCGGAGGCAACTGCGAGACCAGAAGGTCTGAGCTACGCAGGTAGGCACTAATTCAGTTGTTCATCTCCCCTTACACCCATGCGCAAGCTCACACCTATTATGGGTCCCAGTCTCTGTCTGTCCATCATTGCCACGTGAGCAGATTTTTCCACAACCAACAAAGATCCCGCTTGGGCATGTAAGTTTATATTGTGAATAGGGTTGCCTTTAAGATGATATTCAAGATCGTCACAGAGGAAATGCAAGATCTGCTGGATCACCCAACCCCTGTCATCAACCCTGCTTTTCTCTCTCCCTTAAGGCTTCCTTCATGGCCTAAGCTTCTGACCATTTCCCCATTATAGTCCTAAATTAAAAGGAACTAAATCTGGGACTAATTCACCCAAAGGCTTAGATTTAAAACAAGAAGTCCCGCCTTTCATTCTGGATGCTAGAGAACCACTCTCTGTATTTGAAAAAGCATCTTTTATATAATCTGTGAATTAATTTCTAGGGCACTTACCCTTCACCAATTCTATCATTGTTTCTCTCTAAATAGATTCAGAAGGATTCAAAATGTTGGCTCAGCCATAATGACTGTTAGAACAACTTGTTTCCTATTTTAAGAACTAAAGCAAAAGTCATGCATGTTGTGTTGCAGGAGTTACTGCCTCAGAGAAGATTGCGGAAAAGGATTTGAAGAACATGGAGAAGTACCGTGCCAAGATTACAAAAGTCGGCAACAGCAAGTGTGTTGACCCAGCTGTGATTGCTGGTATCATCTCTCGAGAGTCACACGCTGGGACAGTGCTGCAGAATGGCTGGGGTGACCACGGAAACGCATTTGGTTTAATGCAGGTATGGCCAGCCCTCTTAAAAACATGAACCCCAGACTTCCTCTGAAGCAGAAAGTCAGAAGAGCAACAGGAGCTTTTTGTTAAAAGCCAACCACCTAAACATTTGGGCCAGAATAAAGCAAACATTGACCTGTCTGTCAGCTCCCAGAACCAGAGAAAGACCTCAGTGAGCATCAGGGCACGAGCAGACTGCCTTTGCACTGTGAAACCACTGCTTGCTTCTCAGCACTCTCTTGGGAATGAAGAGATTAATTGTTCCTACTTTATACTTTAAATAATAAATCTTGTTTCAAAATGCATTTTTTTTAAGTAAGCAGGGAGGCCTGTAGGCTGCAGCTACATACAATCAGGTTAATTATGCTTTATCCACCGCAGGGGCCTGACTAGTGGGGGATCTTGCCTCATTATTCATGCCTACATTCACGCCTCGCTTGTTTGCCAAGCTGTGTACTTATCCCTACAGTCCCTAAACGTTTGCTGCACACGTTAGGATTCGCTTTTGTAACAGCTCCAGGCCCCTCAGATTTGAGCTTTACTATTCCATGAATAAGAGGTGGAGAAAAAGAAGAAGGAAGAGAGCAGAACTAGGGCAGAGATCAAGGGGAGATCCCTAAAGGAAACGGGTTTTCCCACTCTTGATGTAGCTGAGGAGGAGAGGAACAGTCACCTTGCAGCTGGAAAAGCTGAACCAGCAGCAGCTCTGCCAGGTTTTTTAGGTTCTGAGAGACAAAGATGCAAGTCAGGCATTCCTTTTCATTGCCCAAATAATCTGCTATTCACGCGTCTGCTGGCTTCACCTGTGCCTTGAGCTGTTCTACTTCCTCTCCATACAACTAGAAAAGAAGTAAATGATGAGATTCAAAGCCAAAATTCATACAAGCAGCCTGTAAACAACGAGGAGTTCTAGATAAATAGCGGGATTTCTGGTGTGCTGACATTGCTGTCTCACTTTCAGGTTGACAAACGGTACCACAAGATTGTCGGGTCATGGGACAGCGAAGAGCACTTAGCACAAGGTACAGAGATTTTATGCGGGATGGTAAAGGAAATCCAGAAGAAATTCCCAACATGGACAAAGGAACAGCAGCTGAAAGGTAGAGTTTTCTCAAATTTAAAAGGTCAGCTTTAAAACACTTCTCACACCTAACACGTCAAGCAAAATAATGCTGTAAAACTGAGCACTTCAGAAAACTAAACACCTCACGATCCCCCTTTTTATTTTATTGAGGTATGGAAAAATATTTCTTGACACTCACTAACAGGAGCAGAGGAATAAGATGTGGTTAGCTTTCCAGCAGGCTTTTGGAAAATGGCAAATACCATGACATTTTCAGCAAGGAGTAAGGGTGGTTTTTTCCATGCTTCTCTCCATTTCATTTCTTTTGTGTTTCTATACCCACCTATAGAAAGCTACTATCCTGACAGCTCCAAAGAAGGAACACATTAATTTTGAAAATGTACGGTCCTCTCTGAGGGAAACATGGTTATATTCCTGAGCACTGATTACTGTTGAAGCCATCATGGCTGGAACCCTTTATCCAAACAATATCACAGATCTGTCTGAGGTCATCAACACGAGGAGATATGAAGGAATATGCACAAAAAGAAACAGTCACACAACTGAAGATGTTACATTAGCAAAATACAGCAAAGGGATGGTGATCACCAAGTCTGGATGTAAAGGAGAAAATTACAATTCCTTCACAAAATTACAACACAAAAGAAACCCTTTAGTGGTAAAAATAGCTGGAAACAGCAATACAACATTGGCGAAGAGAGAGCTGCAAACCAAAGCAGCACATTTAAATTGTGATTTTCATTTGTTTGCTTATTTACTGATGAAGTATCACCTCTGTTTATGTGTTTCTCTCACTCTCATTTCAGGTGGCATTTCTGCCTATAACGCGGGAGCTAACAATGTCCAGAGCTATGAAAGAATGGATGTTGGCACAACACACAATGACTACGCCAATGATGTGGTTGCAAGAGCCAAGTTTTACAAGAGAAGTGGATACTGAGATATCTCAGTGATGACTAGATTTGAGTCACTGATTGCATTTCTAATTAAAAAAATCTTGTGTTTCTCCTCCAGAAAGAAAAAGAATGGGGGAGGGCAATGAAGTCAGTGCAAGCTTCCAATGATGTTTCTTTTTTTTTCAGCTAAGGCTAAAAAAAAAATCACTTTAAAAGATAACACTGCTAATAACCCAACCTATCTTTTGCCATTTATTTTTCATCTCACTTCACGAGAATATTCAAGTAGAGTTTTCATCTGTGCTTGTAGTTTTTCAAAAAGCAGATTAATGCTGCAAGAAAGTTACAATGCTGCTTAAAAAGATTTTATCTGTCAATACATAGGTGTCTAACAGCAGTACAAAATTGATTCTTAGCAATCTGCAGTTTTGGAATTGAATATTCACACTAAATACTGCATATGTTTAATCTACCAGAGGAGTATATCATAGTGTATCATCTCCTGTCAGAATAACTGCTCTTAACTTTGGTGGTGTGACCCCAAAGTAGCTGTTTCTTGTGACAGGAGGGAAAATACTAAGCTATCCTTAACAATTTTTTTGCCCTTGATATTACTTCATTTTAGCCTTTGCAGCTGCAAACAATCTGTAAAACTCAAACTGCTGTAATGAATACTTCTACCGAAACTACGTATTAGCTTCGATGCAGAGTCCGGATTAAGAATAGGCACATTCCATCACACTTTCAAAAGGGCAAGTAGTTTATAAAAAATCTGATGGAAGTTCAAGCACAATAAACAAATCCTTTTAATCAATCCTATAGAAAAGCTTCAGAGGTGTTGGGTTTATTCAGGCATTTTAAGACACAGGGGAAAAGTGTTTTGGAGTGGTTAAAAAACTCCAACCAAGCGTTATCCCTAAGGACTAAAAGAGAAATAACAAAGAGCATGGGGGGGGGGTGTGTGGTGTGTTTGGCTGCTTATTTTACATACGGTGCATTTTTATAGCTACTATTTTGTACCTGCCATTAAAAATATCTTGATGTTCTTATTAAAATTGCATTGATCTACTCACGCTACAGTAATTACCTTAGCGAACCTGCAACAGAGCAACAGCACAGATATCTATTTTAAAAACAGTACATTTCTACATTGCTACCACACATTGCACCAAAGATTTATTCAAATACATTTTAAATGGCACAGCAGGTAGATGTGGCAAATGGTTCTGACCCAAGAAACAAGCCCAGTGTGAGCCAGGCGTGTGCCTGAGCTGAAAAGGCAGCTAAGGGTTCCCTGGCTGCATGAACAGAAGCACAGCTGGACCAAGGGAGGGAATGCACACCTCCACTAAGTGCTTGTTAGACCACATCTAGAGTAGTGCTCAGTTTTGGGCCCCCTGACACAGTAAAGACCAGGGAAAGAGAGTGAAGTCAGCAGAGAGCCACCAAGGTGGTTGAGACCGGAGCACTTCTCTGTTGGAAGAGAACTTCAGGTGGTCCTAACAGCAGCCCCAGAGTACCTACTGTGAGGGTAATGGAGTGGATGGAGCCAGGCTGGCTCCTCCTGGTAGTGCAAGGTGGGAAGAGAAGTGACAATGGGCATAAGCAGAAAGAAGAGAGGTTCAGACTGGATACAAGACTATTTTCTGCACACAGCCTTTCTGCAAGAGGACAGCCAGGCAGCAGAGCAGGCTGAGCTGTCCCTGTCCTCAGGGGTTTTCAAGACGTGGCTGGACAGAGCCCTGAGCAACCTGGTCTGACCTCAGTGCTGGCCCTGCACTGAGCAGGAGGTTGGACTAGAGACCTGTGAGATACCTTCCAACCTGAATTTTGGTATCATCTTAAGTCAGCCTGTTTGTTCCCTGCACATAAAGGCAGCGTCTCTTACCTGTGCTTCATGAAGACTTACACAAAGCATTTACAATGCTCCATTAATGAAAGGACATGGACACATACTGCTTGTGCACTCTGTTGGTTCACATTTTAGACCGGGGAGCAAATCTTTAGAGAACATATGCTTATACTGAGAAGGTCTGGGACAGCAGATTGACTGTACGACAGCTGGGACCATGGAGGAAATACCATTTCAGAACTACCTAGACTTACACATATATTAAAAGTTTTAACAAAATATGATTTCCTTTTTCATTAAAACCGTCAGCTTCTCAGCTGAAGACAGCTGTAAAATCTCTTCTGAACGTTGTAGCATCTGTATAAGGAACAGAAGATCCATATTCACACACACAGAATGTGCGACAGAACGAGCAGCGCTCCCTCTGTTGGAGATTCACCAGGCTGCAGTGCCGTGGACACGGATCCTGAAGGAGGCTGAGTGACCCTGGCTTTGGTGCTCTGGGCCACAAACCCTGATACAAGTCTTCTATTTGCCATCTCTCAGCAACAGGACTCATTTGCCTCATTTTCTGGGCCCTGGTACTCATGCCATTTCTTTTAAGTGTGCCCCGTACCTCGAATGCACTACACATGACCCTCAAAAGGGCTGAAACTTCAGCTTTGCTAAGTATCTCCCTGTGGGAACGTGGTCAATGCCACACAGAGCCTGCAGTTACAACACACTGCAGCACAAGGTGCTATGCAGACATGGGAAGGAAGGAGAGAGGGAAGAAAAGCAACATTCATTTATCCGCTTCATTTTTTCCTTGCTATTCTACATACTTCAGTACTTTCTGCATCCTTCTGATTACAGCCTGCATTTTGTTGAGGAATTGAGGTTTTTCACATCAATTTTGCATTTCTGCCTTCGGCCAGTTCACTAAGAGCCATTAAACTCTTCAATGCCACGACCATAGCCTATCCCTTTTCTGCTGCACGCAGCGTCTCCAGCTTTTATGTCACTCTACTGGTATGTCTGCTCCTCTGAACTCCTACTGGTGTTTACTCTTCTCTGCTACTATTCAGAAAGGATAAACATTCATTTTCAGTGACTGTATCCTCCTCATCTTCTCACAACATGCAGTCATTAAGATTAACTTCTCTACAGCATATCTAGTGTGGGAGAGGCTCAGTGTGGTAAACTATGGAACTTAGGCCTGCTGGAACGAGAACTGCTTTATCTCTTGGTATAGCAGCAGCTTCCTAACTTTGGTTTCAATTCTTAAAACTAAATAAAATGCTACCACTAATAGTACTACAGTACTGTTCAAGATCCTTCAGGAAAAGGTCTTATTTTATAAACTTGCAGCCTGTAATTAATAACTTGCATCAAAGAGGTTTGCTTTGGGGTCTCCAGATTTCTAAAGTTTGCAATTTTTAAAGCAGGAAAAGCATCAATTTTCACAGAGACTGCAGCTCTTAGGCTATTAATATTAAACATTGAGGATGAAGAAATACACATGAACTAGGCTAGCACTGTTTCCTGAAAGATAAGTAAAACAACCGATCCAGACATGGATCACTTCTCCCATTACTCCTGAATGGGAAGTTCAGGTACTTTACAAGTTCCAGAGATCAGATGACAGACTACATCGATGACCAAGGTAAGTCATCCAAACACCTGCCTCAGATGACACTCTCGATAGACAGCCCGTCAACTCTCCTGTAACCCCTAAACAAAGTGTTTTTCAATTCCACTTCCTTCCTTTGTGCAGTAAAGGTGAAGTCATGCACCGTCACTGTAAACCTTCACTGTTAGCTGGGAAACGTCCTCAACATCATCAGGTACATCTGCTCGATTTACTTATCTGACTTCATTTATAAAGTTCTGTAGTAGCTAGCCAGAAACTACAGTAATCCAGCACAAAATTAAAACACAAGGACATAAAATCTACCATTCATTTAATATTTCAAGTAAGTATTAACAACACAAGTTTTTACTTGTACACATGTAATCCTTCCTTAGCAGTGTCACCTCTGCCATTTATACCAGACAGAGTAAGAATACAAACCTTTAACTCAGGATTTAAATTATTTACTTTATAAAATATAAATTCAGCCAGCACATCTTATGACGTAATTTCTTTCTGCTCCACAGGTTTCAAACGTCGTTTAATGACAAGTTCTCCCTGGCTTGTAAGAAAGGTGTCTGCCATTTCCTCTTCCGTTGGCAACCCATAAGGTAGTTTCAGTGGCTGTATTCTAGGGGAAAAGAGTTTGCTTGTCTTAATTAAGTCTCATGACTAGAGAAGAGTTCTATTAAATGTTCAAATTAAACACAGCTGACAAACCTTATCAGATGTTTAACAATTTTCAGTTTGGAATTCACAGAAGGGATATTTTTGTGCAGTACTGGCTTATGTGCCTATAAAAAGGATAAAAGAGCTTTTACAAATCACTGAACTTTTCATACTATCAGCAAAAATATAAACGACATTTGCAAATGTAAGATTTAGAGATATATCATGTGTTAAGAACCTACATAAAAATATGAAATCAAAACTTGATCACACACAATTTCAGCAAAGTGACAAATTCACTTTATTCCCATTACTTTACCAATATATTCAAATCTCTTCTGTTAAAAATACTACAAATGTAAATATAGGAGCTCAAAGGTAAGACCGCTTGCTTCAGTTAGATCTTAAATTGATCAAGCACACATTCTTTTCTCTGCAATACATGACCGACTAGGTGAATCTTTGCACAATGTGCAGCTGGCCTAAAAAAATTGGATAAACACATCTTTGACACAAAGTCTTAATAGTCTTGGATTTGGAAGCCTTTTCGTTAATAAAACTTGCAATATTTGACTAATAGGACCCGCAGAGAAAAATCAAAGTTTTTTACAAACCTGGTTTTGTTATTTTAGCGGAATTCTCAAGGTGAAGTTCTCCTCAGGCATGCAAAACACCACCACACAGTGATATTCTGAATTCCCACTAAAAAGGCATTTGCCATTAATGTTCCCCTCAGCTCTTAAACATATTACCAATTTCTCAATTACATTTACAGCAGCTGTAAAACAATCCAAGTTTTCTGACTGCAAAACTTAGATCCTTAAAAAAAACCCACCACCTTAATTCTACCCTATGTTTCTATATCTCTGATGTACACAGCAAGTAAAAAGAACAGCAATCATACTTTCTCCAGTCCAAGATCATGTATTATCTTCTTTTCCCAATATGGGCGACCAATTACACTTTTTATTCTAGTAATAACGTGGATTTTATGGGGCTTCTCTGGATCACCTCCATACTTCTCATGATCTCCAGGCCGTGGCTGAAATACCTAGAATAAAAAATTCACAAAACCAGCAGATTTCTTCTTAAATATCCAAATTATTATTATAGTTAACAAAAAGAACTCTGCAAAACATATTTCAACCTTGGTAAAAATTCTTACATGTTTAAGTACCTTTCTTTTCAGAAGGTCAAAGCAGCAAGTGACCTCAAATTCAGCTTTTGTAACATCAAGTCAAATGTATCTTTATAGTGGTTTGCTAATGAATACATTAACTCTTGGGTTTAGCCATAAAACTGCACAGAAATACATGGACAACACTCTACAGCAGCACAGCACTGAATTCACATGCATCTCGTTGAAGAGCCTCTGCCTAGGCTCTGAATGGTAAGTTCTTCCACAGTCTTTAAGAATGAGTTAACTGACACTACACAGTATCTCACAAAAACATAAGCTAAAAACGTAAACTTAAAGTCAGACTTTCCACCACTTCAGTTTAGCTGTTCAAGAGAGTATTTCAGTTGGAAGGGACCCACAACAATCATCTAATCCGATTGCCCAACCACTTCAGGGCTGATCAGAAGTTACAGCACATTGTTTAGGGCATTGTCCAAACGCCTCTCACACACCAACAGGCCTGAGGCATTGACCATGTCTCTAGGAAGCCTGTTCCAGTGTGTGACCACCCTCGCGGTAAAGAAACACTTCCTAATATCCTAGATCCCTCCTCTGCAAGGTCTCTTGTCCCTCAAAGAGAGTCAACAGCACCTCCCAGTTAGGTATCATCAGCAAACTTGCTAACGATGTGTTCAACTCCTGCATCCAGTCTAAACATCCCCTGGTGCAGCTTTGAGCCATTCCCACATGTCCTATCGCTGGATACCAGAGACAAGAGATCAGTATGTCCCTCTTCACTTCCGCTCCTCAGGAAGCTACAGAGAGCAATGGGGTCATGCCTCAGGCACCTTTTCTGCAAACTAGATGACATGGAGTTCCCACCTGCTCCTCACAGAACATTCCTTCCAGCTCTTGCACCAGCTTTGTTGCCCTCCTCAGGTCACACACAGTGCTCACAGTGAGACTGAACCAATGATGAATAGAGTGGGATAATCCCCTTTGGATGAGCTGGTCATGACATGTTTGATGCATCCTAGAAGGATGCACCCTTGGCTGCCAGGGTACACGGCTGGCTCGGACTGAACTGCTGCCAGCCAGCACCCCCAGATCCCTTTCTGCAGGGCTGCCCTCCAGCTGCTCCTCTCCCAGTTTAGACTTTTGCTCAACATTAATCTTGTCCCAGGTGCAGAATCCAGCACTTGTTCTTGTTAAATTTCATGCCACGGATGATTGCCCGATGCTCAAATCTAGATCCCTCCTCTGCAAGGTCTCTTGTCCCTCAAGAGAATCAACAGCCCCTCCCAGTTAGGTATCATCAGCAAACTTGCTAATGATGTGTTCAACTCCTGCATTCACATCATTGATAAAAACACTGGACAGAGCTGGCCCTGTGATTGAGCCCCGAGGAACACTGCTGGTGACCTGTTCCCAGCCAGACGTAGCCCCGTTCAGTACAATCCTCTGGGTTCCGCTCTTCAGCCACTTCTCCACCAACACACCATGAACATGCTCACACTTCACAGACTCTAGAAATCCGTCATACTGCAGAAAACACCAAATTAAGCAGCCTAATAGGCTAACACCTATTTTTTTTTTTCTCAGTTTCTTAACTACTGAAACACGTACCCAGTCTGGAATCCTCGACCTGGTAAACAGACAACGAACCCACACTGCAGACACCATCCCCTCCATCCTCTTCCCCAGCATCTGCAGAGAGAGCAGGACACAGCTTGTCAGGGCAGCTCTTCACACTTGTCACACACTACACAGCCACTCAAACTCACACCGGGTTTATTACACCGCTCCGTGGTTGAAAAACACACTGTGCCGACACCGGGCCCCTACAGACTCCTGGGGCCTTTCCAACGGCCGCGGTCTCTTCTCGGGAGAGGCACCGACCGGGCCTCGAGAAGGGCGAAAGTCGCCGCAGGCTCAAGCTCAGCCCCTCACACACCCCCTGACCGCGGCCCTCTCTCCTTCCCCCCTCAGCTGGGACGGGGTCGCTCCCCGCCGCCTCTCGCCGCCCCGCGGCAGAGCGCCCTTCTCCCCCCCCCCGCCGCCAGGACAGGCGAAGGAGCACACAACCACAGCCGCAGAACCCCAGCCCGGGCCGCCACCACTACCACCTTCCAGCCGGCTGCGTGCCCCAGGCCGCCCCGAACTGCCGACGCCGCCATCTCGGTTGCGCAGCCGCCCGGCCGGGCACCCACCCCACGGCACTGCCGTTCCGGGCGGGCGGAAGGACAACGGCGAGACACTGCGCCCGCCCCGCCTCCCCGGCGGTTTCTATTCCCCGGCGCCGCGTGAGGCGCCGCGCATGCGCACCGCCGTCGTCCCGTTTCCCCCCCACCCCCGCCCCGCCTCGCGTGGCCGCCGTGGGCGTGGCCGCCCCCTGCCGGCCGCCGTCCCATGCCCGTCGCGGCGCCCATGTCGCGGGCAGGGGGAGATGGTGGCACCGCGGCGCTGGAGCAGGCCGGGGCGGCCACGATGAAACGAGCAGTGGAGCTGGACCTGGCGTCTCGGTTCCATGAGTCGCTGGTGTGCTACCAGGAGGGCATCGACCTCCTGCTCCAGGTGGTGAAAGGTACCGGGCGGGCGGGGCGGGGCGAGGGTTCGGGGGCTCGGCAGCCGTTTGCTACAACCGATGAGGCGGTTACTCGTTAAACGCCGGACGCCGCCAGCCGGGAGTGGTTTTGAGGAGACGTGAGCCGTGTTTGATGCCCCCGTCCCCTGACCGGGAGGGAGGGAGAGGAGAGCTGGCGGTGTCTCCCCGGGAAACCCGGGGGTTGCCGGGCGGGACTGAGCTCCCCGCGCTTCCTCCTTCCCGAGGGGAACCCCGGGCCCTGTGCGCTTCTCATTCACAGCCACGAAGGATGAAGCAAAAAAGCACCGTTACCGACAGAAAATATCCGAGTACATGACCAGAGCTGAAGACATTAAAAAACACATTGAAAAAGAGAAGCAAGGTACGGAGCCTCAACGTGTCCGCTCGCGTTTAAGTAGGTGAGCATTCAGTACGTGAACATTTTGCGGGCAAGGTGGTCTGCAGGGGAATTGTGTCGTGGCCTTTTCAGATGGCAAGTACCATAAGCAAGTCAGGATAGAGGAAAACGCGACAGGTTTTGGCTATGAAAAGCTTTTCCAAGAGTACCTGACGGAGATTGTTTCTGAAGTTTGGGTGGAGGACCCGTACATTAGGACCGTTCATCAGGCAAGTAGATGTTTGCTGTAACTGATACAGATATAACTCCTAAAAAAAAAATAAATATCCAAGTTACTAAATTTAATCAAAACTTTTACAGTTGTATAACTTCCTACGATTCTGCGAGATGCTAGTTAAGGGGCCATGCAAAGTGAAAACAATCCACCTCGTCACTTCCTATGATGCAGTAAGTGTCCAAGATTTTGGTTTTTTTTTCCTTGCACTCAGGTGATACCACGTGCAAGTATATATATACACACATTTATTTTTAAAGACAGATTTATTCCTACTTAACAGTAGTTGTTAGGCTCTGACACTTCCAGCAGAAATCACAGATGAAGAGCAAAATAAAAATATGATGGTTGGAGCCTAAGTAATTTTGTACGTTCAGAGTGTCGTCATAACTAAAAAAATTGTGATAAGCAGGATCTCAAATGTAAAAGATGTTTTTGTGAAAGCTTTGTCGTGGAAAATGTCATCAAAACCAAAACATTTGTTGAAATCCTTTTTTTTTCTCTTCCAATGGCTGTATGTGTTGTCATTTTAGAGGCTTTGATGAGCTAAAACCTCTCATGCCACCACTGCATTTCTTTTGGCTCAGATACTAACACATAGCTAGTTTCAAGGGGCTGAGGATGAGCTCCTCCTCCACATCCCTTAGCGAGTATACCCATAATATGTCTGCTTTTTATCCTGTCTTTGAACCTGCAAATCTGCCTTCATCCGACTGACTTTCTTTGAGTTTACATTATTACTAAGAAGGTTTTGTGGGTGAGTTTAGGAAGAAGTGACCAAAACGTTATAATATATGGTGAAAATAAAACAAACCCTGCCACATTGTTTTTACTTTTAACAGGGCAGTGGGAGGAGTCAACAGATAAGTGGCTTGGAAGAAATCCAACAGTCATTGAGGAGTTATGGAGTAACATTAGATATTGAATTTTCATCTTCAATACATGATCGAGAAATTAGGTGGGTGACATAAAAAAAGTCAGTGAATACTTCAGTTACTTGAAGTCAAACTACTTAACCCTACCTTTGGAGACAATTTCTAATTACAGCAGTGGTTAACCAAGTGCAAGGCAGTGGCACTCACTTGGTAAAATCAGCCTTCTGTAGTTTCATGTGTTCTAACTGTGAACATAATAGCAGATGTCTCTTTACACAGAACGGTGTCTTCCGTGCATCACACAGGTATCGGTGACACTAGGAAATAACTGATTGTAACGTGGAGCTTGTGTGTCATGTGGATATAACCTTTTCTATTCAACATCCTCATGGTTTTCACATTTGTGAATTTTTAAAACAGATTCAACAATGGATGGATGATTAAGATTGGAAGGGGTCTTGATTATTTTAAGAAACCACAGGTAAGAATACTTTGATCTCTTTAATTAACTTATACTGTAGAAGAGCTCATTCTGTGTTCATCATGTCAATTCTGTTAATTTCTGCAGAGCCGTTTCAGCATTGGATACTGTGACCTTGACTTGCGACCTTGTCATGAAACAACAGTGGACGTCTTTCATACTAAACATACAAAGAAAATGTGATCAGATAGGTCTGCTTTTAATGAGTGTTTTTATAAGCATAAAGACTAGAAGATGCTGCTTGAGTCCAGCTGTCCACCCTCAGAAGCAATTCTTCGTAGTCCAGCACAGCTTTTATAATCTATAGGTTTAAGAACATTTGAGACTTTTCAAGTCTGAGAAAACACAGCTGAACAATTCCTCCACAGTACTTCTCCCATAATGTTTATTAATGCAATCCATATCTAAATTTGATCTTGATTTCAGAACAGATTGTCACTACACTCTCTCAAAGGCCTTTTTACTGTCATTTCTATGTTCACTATTAACTTTGTCTTGAGCACGTTTGTCTTCTCTGTATCTTTAATTGACTGCTTCAATTTGAAGCTGGGCTGTCCTCTTTTATAAGCACCCTTATTTATTTCCTTTAATTCCTGTATTCTAGTCATGCCTACTGTTCTGCTGTGTTTTACTTAATCCCCTAATACCTGGTTTCACAGACTTTACTGATAACCCTAAACATTCAATTTTCCAAGCTCCTTGCATACAAATATTGTAGTGTTCGTTATACAGATATTTTAGAGCCATGTCATGTGTCTCTGTGTGATGGATTTTAGGCTGGAAAGGATGCAAACAGCTTATTCTTTTCCCTGTCACTCCTGTATGTTTCTTTATTCTGTGATGCATAGTCATACACCCGATTTCCTTCCTTTGCATTGGGCATGGAAAGGTTGTACGTTCCTCCCCTAATCTGTTTCCTTGACTTGCAAGTTTAATGTCCTCCCAGCTAGTTGTGCCAGTCTGAATTGTGGTAAGCTGTTTCCCTGCTGCTAAGATAGTCCCCTAAAAAATAATAATTGATTTAAAAATTTTCCAAAAGTTGGATACCCTGAAACTTTCATGTTAATAATGATTCTAAGGAGTATACTAATTGGAAAAAAAAGACAAAGTCTTTTCTTGTCTTACCTTTATCCTCTGGGAAGCAGAAGGTATCACCTGAGCTGTTGCTGTTTTTTCTCATAATACAAGAGTTCTTGATCACTGTCGGCAAGAATCTGTCAAAGTTGTGTAGTCTGACGTGAAGAACAGGCAGTGGCCTCTTTTGCAGGTCACATCAAAATCTCAGCGCCAAGGCTGATAGGTGCCTTATGTTTTCTGCATCTTGCAATACAATAAGCCTCCATATTCTAGTAGCATGTTCCTTGCTAGAACATTTTCTCTCTTCTTTCTTCCTGATGGTCTATTCCATTATCCTTTTTGTTATTGTTTGTTTTATTCTTCTTTCATCTTCTGTCACATAATGCTGATAATCTTTTGCCTCTAACACAACAAATCTATTCCACAGCTATCAAGAAGAAACAGAGCTGGTCTTTGCCTCGTTCTCTGTGTCACAATTTGGCAGTGCTTTGCCTTCTTTATCCTTCTGCGTAAGGTCTCAGCTTTTCAGTGTTACATCAGCAGAAGAATAACATACGTGCCACAGAAGCTGTACGCTACCAGTTGCCCACCCCCCCCCCCCAAACATTCCAAAGAAGATCCCTGGCTTGCTGCTGTGATACTAGGTTTCTGCTAACTGTCATCAGTTTTATTCCGTTGTGTATAATATATGCCTATTTTTAATGGGAATAAAGGTTATTTTTTATTATTTGTAGTTTTAGTTGTTTGTTTGAATTCTCTGCACTACGAAGGACAATTCAAGGAAGCTGGATAATGCCTTATATATCAGCCATTTTTGGGAGAAGGCTCACTAAGTACAGTAAGCTTCCCAAATGTGAAGCTTTGTATCTTCTAACCTAGCCCAGCACTTTCAAACACACAGGGGCAAAATAAAATGCCACCTTAAATATTTTAAATCAACTTTAAATTTATAGTCCTTAATTGAAAATCAAAATAAAAATCTCTGTGCTTTCTGAATTTTGTAATACAATAGGCCTCTGTTATACTAGTAAGCACCTATGATGTGATCCTCTAGAAAGACCACAAGAGACAAGCATGGCCTTTCTTCTCTCACCTGTTCATTGCTAGAACTTTCTCTTTTCTAATTAAACTATAATTCACTAGCTAAGACTGCACATTTCGTTGCAGATCTCATCGATATGCAGTATCTGTATGTATTGTACCTGCTTATTTCAGAGAGGTTGGACTAGGTGACCTTTAAATGTCCCTTCCAACCCAACACATTCTATGATTCTATATGTACAACTAAGCCTTTAGTCATGTAAGAGCCTGTTTAGTTTGAAGAAGAGGAGGCTAAGGGGAGACCTCATTGCTCTACAACTACCTGAGAGGACATTGTGGAGAGGTTGGTGCTGGTCTCTTCTCACAGGTAATTAGCGATGGAACCAGAAGGAATGGCTTCAAACTGCAACAGGGTAGGTTTAGGCTGGACATTAGGAAAAAATTTTTCACAGAAAGAGTTGTCAGACTTTGGAATAGACTGCCCAGGGATGTGGTCGATTCACCTTCCCTCAATGTGTTTAAAGGTCGTTTAGATGTCGTGTTGGAGAACATGGTTTAGGGGGTCAGCTTTGTAGAGTAGGGTTAATGGTTGGACTTGATGATCCCAAGAGTTTTTTCTGACCTGAATGATTCTATGTACTAGTTGGCACTGCACTGCAATTTTCATTGATAAGCCCCTTATCTCTGAATAGTTTCTTTCACTGTCAGGAGGAACACCATGTGTGAGGGGGAATGGGCATCGATGAATGAGGAAAAAATTATCAGAGCCATCTAAGAGTACAGTTCTGCAATCATTTTACTGACTTCAGGTCGTGTTCTTCTGTGCTGCCACTCAGCACTTCTGTAGTTGGGCCATCAGCTGGACTGGGCAGACAGGACTGTCACTCCTGGCATCATCTGTGGAGATGAGCTTAAGCCACCTTCCCCACTCGAGTCATCCAAGAGCTCGTCAGTGTTGCAGTGAGTGCCAGTCCTCCTAGCGAGGGCTGCATTCACCCCCATGGACTGCTCCCCTTACCTAAAGGCAGGTCGCTTCTGCCATGTCATTTCCTCCTACGGAGTGCTGTCAACCTGACAGCTTTTAAAGGAGACAGTGTGCAAGTACCATAGTGACACCTTGTGGAACTTGGATAACGAGCTGGGGCCCCTGTGCTCAAAGAACGATTAAGACTGGCCTTGCAATCTCTAGTGCAGTCCGGGGGAGTGGAGACTCGCCCGGCTATCACAGGATGAAGATAAGAAGGGGGCCATGTGTAGGCAGGACAGCCCTGCTTTTGGTCAGCAAAGACAACAAGATAAGAGAGACCTGTGGGGTTCTTTGTTTCTTCGAAAGGCTATCATGTCTGATGACTGACCTTTGCCTCATTACCTATGAAATGCATATTAAAGTTGACACCCGTGCATGTGCTAAGATTATAGAGATCATGCTAAACATACATGACTATAGCACCTATCTCTCCACCCAGATCATACTACATGTCACCTGAGGGGGAAGAAACCTTGTAATTTTAGGGATAACAAGATGGAGAAAGTGATTGTTAAGTTGGAAGAGAACTGAAGAGGGTCCTGTCGGAGAGCCGGCCAAGTAACGACCATCACACCAATATGGCTACAAGTTGTTCTCTTTATTGCTCCAGACAGCTCAATATATACACTTAAACAGTGCCCACACGCCTGCCCCTTAACAGAGTTGGTCAGTTTCAGGTTCACACGCGCCAGCGTTTTATTGGGTAATGCCATTCCACTATGCAAGCGGCTCTCACCCCCCCTTTCTCCCCCTGGCAAGGCTCTTCACAAAACAGATAAAACCTCCTCCTCCCTGTGTTCCAAGGCAGCTTCAAGGACAGAGCCTCTGTTTAGGCCTAAGCTGGGTTGTCCACGCTTTTAAAGTTATACCGCACCTCTGCTTCACAAGAAATTCCTCTACAGAGAACCTCAATACCTGATGGACCACACAACGGGCTGCATTCTCCTTCTCCACTCCAGGCAGGGACGCCTCTCTGGGTAAGCACCGAACCTTTCACACTCTGATGAACATTGCCCCTGGGTTGTTGTGTTATTATTATTTCTGCTAACAATATTAACCTTAATTAGTAGTGCCGCTGTAGTTAGTGAATTTATCAATGGCAATCCTGAGTCTGTTCTGTCACTCTCAAATAATTAATCTTGACTTTTGTGAATCTGACTTGGTGAAAGCCCTTTACTGCAACTCTGATAGACAAATCAGTGAAAGTCCTGGGACTCTGACAGGCAAATATCAAACCTACATTTTTTTAATACGACACATCTCATAGGCCTTTACAGTATTTGCAGCTAATGGTCTCATCTGGTTTGCATGATTGAATTAACAAATAAAAAATATACCACCTAGGGCCTTCTAATTTGTCTAGATCCTCCTTATTTAAAGAATTTCTGTCACTGCTGTTACCACATCCTGCTTATCTGACAGTTTCCTGAAGAATGCAATCCATAGCCTAGCAGTTTATAAACTCTCTAACTGCCCCACTTGGACGGAGTTTCTATCAGCAGAGGCTGTCTCTGCTGCTCAGTGTTCTTTTGTACAGTAACGAACTGTTGTCTGTTCTGACCAGATCAAAACTGTATTCCAGTTATTCCATGACAGAATTTGGTGCCGTGACTTGGATTCACATGTCCGGCTTTGCTTGAGAGGACCACAGAACTGATCTATGCCGAAACCCCGTTGGTGCCACTTGGAAAGGTAAAGGAGCTTCTGAAATCCCTACTTGAGCTTCAGCTCAGGGTGGACAACAAGGACGCTGGAAGTCAGAATGTCCTTACAGACCTAACTGTAGGTCTTTTAAGTCCAGCAGGCTTCAGTCACCCTGACTTTTCAACCGACTATTCCTTGATGGCACAGCCTCAGAAATGTGATTAGGTCAGCTCCAAGGACATAAACATTATTGCTCCTTTACTTTCTTTAGGCTAGACTGGTCCTTATTTATCTTGCCCTTATTAACAGCAAGATAGTTTCTTACCTACCTGATACTGGCATTTCTCAATCCACTTTATGTGCCTCTGATTTTCCTGCAGTTCCGTTATCTTCAGAGCTAGTAAATGCTGTTGGTATTTCAGGACAACCCATGTCATCTGATAACAAGACCTTTGTCTGTAACTATCTGCCCCACTTCTGGATATCATAGAATGGTTTGAGTTGGAAAGGACCTTAAAGATCATCTAGTTCCAACCCCCCTGCCATGGGCAGGGACACCTCCCACCAGCCCAGGTTGCTCCAAGCCCCATTCAGCCTGGCCTTGAGCACTTCCAGGGAGGAGGCAGCCACAGCTTCTCTGGGCAACCTGTGCCAGTGTCTCACCACCCTCATAGTGAAGAAATCATGAAAATATCATGCTTTCCTGTTAAGTCCTACCACCCCAGTTAACCTTCCAGGAAAAAACTCTTAAGTAAATTGGGTTGTGCCGCATATTCTGCCCTGAATGAAATTTACCTCATACCCAGACAGTGAACTTACAGCTTTTTTGCTTGATGAACCCCCCACTCCAAATTTAACCAACTCTACTATTCAAGGGCAGTTTGCTGAAGGAAGAGTTGTATAAAAAAAAGTTGCCCTCATTTGGGCAGAGTTCACATGAGTGGAGTCTGTCACTACTGCGCTGGATTCTCTCTTACAGCTATAGCAATAAACTGCTTCTGACCTGATCAGAATTGCATTCTGCTTATTTGACCACAGTGAAATACATCTTGAGCCTTTCATAATGTTACTTTATATTGAGCAATTATTTTTATTTAACAGGAAAACTGTCATTTTCAGTTCAGTATTGCCTTTCAGTAGCAAATTTTGCCCTAGATGGTAACAAAAGGAACCTATTTTTCTTAGATCTGATTTGCAAGTCTATTTCTTAATGTAGAATTATTCCCATTTTTAGTGGCCGTAGTTAGCCCCTATGGCCACAGCGACTCCCAGTTTTGAGTTGGGCAGTGCAGGTACAAAGGAGGTACGTTCGGCCTCTGACCTGCTTAGCCTCTCCTGCCCTCATCACATGAACCCCGACGCTGAACTTCCTAATCCTCCTCCCACTCTTGCACAGACATGGAAAAAAGCCCTAATCCAGGGTGGCACTGCTGGACTGACTCACTGCACAGGAACGAGCTTAGTTTACTACCATGGTTGTAGGGAGGCAGAGGGTCACCGGCACTCTGCAAGCAAGGACTTTCAACCAGAAACCAGGGGAACATCCCTCCCCACACACAGCTCACGAGCTGAGATGTGGCCTCTGAGCTATCTGCAAGGAGGCGGATGCGGGCTGGGGGATCTAGTGCTGATGACAGCGTCAGTTTTTCTCCTACCCTGTGTCAGCCGTTTGTACCCTCTCTGCTACAGAGCCAGTTTGGGATGCTGCTGCCATTCTCCCCAGTTTAAGCAGCAATGATGTCTGTTAGCACCGCACGATACAGGGCTGCAGCCCATTGCAGTGGCATCCTACACTTTGGGAACCACAGTTGCAGGCAGCATGAAATCTGATTGCTAGTAAAATTAAGCAAAACAGTATTAAGGGCACGAGATTAAACGGTTTTAATTACCAATAAAACTCAGCTCATAAAAAGTAATGTTTTGTTTTCAAAAAATTAAATAAAAAAGCAGCATAAGTTTAACTTAAATTTTCAAAATGCAAGTCACATTAGCATTACCATGTTCTCGCATAGCAGATTCCACCTGCTATGCAACTCATCATCTTGTGGACACACTCTTAGCAATGTTGTTGCTAGTGTAGTGGTTTCATTTGGGCAAAACTTACTGCCAGTAAGGCTCTTCACCAATTCGCTGCACAATGCTGGTGGCAGCCACTGGTCTGGCAGATCTATGTTACAGACTTCAATCCTTCCATGCTTTACATCCATACCTACTTTAACATCAAGAACAGAATCTTTATAGACCATGTTAAAACAAGTGTTAATGCTGAACTTTGGTGTCTTTCCATACACCCATTCCCAGGTTCGTAGTTCTTTAGTTTTATTATTAATTCCAGGAAGAAGAGTCTCATCAGCTGGATTTATTAAGGTGACATGATGATCTACTTGGTGTTGTGTAGCATATTCTTCAGCAATGGCATCCAGGAGCATCTCACAAGTTAAACTGGGATCCTCTTCAAAGAGATTTTTCACTGAGGCAGGCACACTAGGAGTGGCATTGCTTTTTATCCCTTTATAAGGGCTTTTTAGCACAGAAGATAAAACAAACTTATCTGCATTACAGAGTAAGGTACAGTGGTGATAAGCAGTCGTCCTTCCCAGCTTTGCAGCAGTACCTGAGATTTTGTACTGCCTATCTAGCAGGATGTCATATCTGTCAGTGACATGTATGTCTAACCAGGGACGCAAGGCTTTCAGTGCCTTCACAACTAGTTTCAGGTTTTCCATTCGTTCATATTTTTTTCTGTTTGTAAAGAAAGTCAAATTGATATTGCCTAAGTCATGGTAAACTGTCCCTCCTCCACTTCTTCTCCTGGCTAGTTTTATATTTTTTTGCCTCAAAAGCTTGAGGTTGCATTCCTGCCAAGGATTCTGATGCCTCCCTATTACCACAGCAGGGGAATTTCTCCACAGGAAAAGGACCTGTCGGTTCTCTAAATTCATGTGGTCATGGATCCAGTCTTCCACAGCTAGATTTTCGTAAACATCATTAGAAACAGACTGGATAATAAGGCCTCCACTAGTTGTGTGTCTGAAGCCAGCTTTTGGAGTCCTGAGGATGCAGGACAGCTGAAGGCAGTTCTTTAATGATGACTGGAGTACCATGGTTTTGGACAGCAGATGGGAGAAATGCTTGATGTGGTAAAGCTGAATGTGGCAACCGCACAACCTGCTGTTGCGATGGAAATGAAACACCAGTGGCAGTCATGACGCAGTCATGTTCTTCCCAAAGCAGCAACGCTCCTGAACTGATGTGAGCTACAAGGCATGTTTCTCCTCTTGAAGTGAATGATGCCGTTCAAACCCTGACACGCGCTTAACGTAAAAACTGTGGTTGTCAGAGGAGCTTCTTGCAGTCCTTGGTGCCTGACGGAGCAAAGGAAGAAATGGAATTAAACCGTGTGTTTTCCCCTCACTCAGCACAGCCTTGCTAACGCAATTTTACTCGGCCTATTTTGCTAACCTCGACTTTAGCAGGCCAGCTGGATTATTTTTCATTCATTGATGTGGTAAGAAGGAACGGATGCAACAAGTTTAGGAGCCCGCCGGGCCAGTGAGGAGCTAGCCAGGCGCAGGGCTGCCTGCCGAGAGGCGAGCCGGGCCCCGCGGAGTTACGGGAGCCGCCGGTACCACCCGTCGCCGTCCCGGGCGCCATTTGTTCTCGCCGCAAGCATTCCCTCGGCTCCCGGCGAGAGGCAGCGCTACAGCGACTCCCCTCAGCGGCCGCCCCTCGCCCCTCCGAGGGCGGCCCGAGCGGCGTCCGCCCCGCGGGGCTGCACGGAGGCGACGCGGTCCCTGCTCGCCATGGCCCCCGCCCCGCAACGGCCGGTACTCACGGGCGGGGAGGGGGCGAGGCGGCGCTCGGACAGACCCCCTCAGCGCCGGCGGCCGCCCGTCCGTCCGCGCGCTTCCGGAGCGCCTTCCGGTTCCCGAGGTGAGAGGTGCTGGGGGCGGTGCCCTGGCAGCGGCGCTGCCCGGCGGGCTGAAGCCGGGGCGGGGAGGGGGGCGGGCGGCGCGACGCCCCGGTGGTGGTGAGGGAGTGTCGGCCGGCCTCAGTGGGTCCTGACGGCGCGGCGTGGCGCCGCCGGGAGAAGTTGAGGAGGAGGGAGAGGGCTCGGCTGCTGTTAGGGCTCTTCAGCCTGTTAAAAAAAACAACCAACAAACAAAATACCAAACCCAACCAACCAAACCCAACAATCCCCCTATAGGAAGAGGCTGTAGAATGGTAAAGCGGTATTAAAGAAGGCAGGTCGGTGCTGATCGTGGCTGCCTCTGCCAGCACGGGAACCGCGACGCATCGGCTGGTGCCAATAAGAGGCAGAGGCGCAACAGGTAAAACGGGTGATGCTTCCTGCGAGACCCGGCTGTTGGGATCCCTCACAGCGGGGTTCTGGATGCTGGAGGCTTTCATGAGTTCAAAAGGAGACTGGGCAAGTTAACAGAAATGCACAGAGGCTTGTGAAATACATAGAAGCTACCCATGGTATTCATGAAGATACAGAAAATAACATTTAACAAGCTGGAAGTGATCAGAGACTAGATAATTACAGATGTACTGCATGCAGCAGGTTGTCCTCAGATTTGCGTTGATGTAAACCATTCCTAAAGTCTGCTAGATCTTAGCCACAACACTTCTTCAAGAGCTATTTTCTATATTTAAGCTTGCACTGTGGGACAATGTTCAGCGCTAATAGTTGAAGTTTTTATCCACAGTAGGATCGATATGGGCAAATATATGCAGGGTATCTCTTGCTTGTGTATGTGTATTCATCAAGGATTCATTGCATGCTTTTATCTCCCATTCTGCCTTAATATTGGAGGAATTGTAGGGATGTGAAGTCACATTGGCTATTCCTATTGAACAGTTACAGGTAAGTAATTTTTCTTCTTTCCGTTTGTTTGATTTTGTTCTTTTTTTGTTTGTTTGTTTGGTTGGTTGTTTTTTTCTAGTGTGCTTTAGGAATAAATGCCAAGTTGATACCCGTATTCAGATGAAACAATGAAATTACCTGAGGAAGCAGTTTGGCTTCAGGTATGTCATAGAATCATAGAATGTTCAGTGTTGGAAGGGACCTCGAAAGATCATCTAGTCCAACGCCCCTGCCAGACAGGTCACACAGGAACACATCCAGGCGGGTTTTGAAAGCCTCCAGAGAAGGAGACTCTACAGCTGGGAAGCCTGTTCCAGTGCTCTGTCACCCTCACAGTAAAGAAGTTTCTCCTCATGTTGAGGTGGGACTTCCTGTGTTCTAACTTAAACCCATTATTTCTTGTTCTACTACTGGGCACCGCTGAGAAGAGATTGTCTCCTTTGACTTGACACCCATGCACTGAGTGTTCATACCTTTGCTTTACCAGTAAAGGAAACTGTTTATGATGTGGCCTGAATTGCCTTTACTTTCTAGTGAAGAAACTACTAGAACAGCCATATTCCCTGAAAGCTGGAGAAAAGAAGGTAGGTGAAGAAGGGTCCCTTCAGAGAGCCGGCCAAGTAATGACCATCCCACCAATATGGCTGCAAGTCGTCCTCCCTTTATTGCTCCGGACAGCTCAATCTATACAGTTCAGCAGTGTCCCCGTGCCTGCCCCTTAACAGAGTTGGTCAGTTACAGGTTCACACGCGCCAGCGTTTTATTGGGTAGTGCCATTCAACTATGCAGGCGGCTCTCGCCCCCTCCTTCTCCCCCTGCCCCCCGCCCTGGCAAGGCTCTTCACAAAACAGCTGCACCTCCTCCTCTCCATGCCCCAAGGCAGCTCCAAGGACAGAGCCTTTGTTTAGGCCTAAGCTGGGTTGTCCAAAACCTTTTAAAGGGATACCATACCTCTGCTCCACAAGAAATTCCCCTACAGGTAGGTGAGGGTGAAGAAGTTCTGAGATTAAAGATATGAGCTTGAGGTTGTTTCCTGCTGAGGAACTGGATCATTAAGAGCATGACAGTTCCTTGCCAAACTCTTCAAAGAAATGTATGGGTGTAGCAGGGCAAGCAAAAAGTAAGGAACGATCACCCTGTGTGCTGGTGGTGATCAGTGGGAAAAACAGACTCTGAAGGGAGCCTGATGTGATGTGTGCCCCAGCACTTGGCATGTTGTGGCATTAAAAAAAAAAAGGGGGAATTCTTTTAAGCAGTTTGAAATAGGCACAGCTTGTTGCTAAATTAGACTGGTGATCACTGGAGTGAACAATTCTGTGAACGCCTCAGGTAAAGCACATGTAGACATTGATTGTCCATAAAAATGTGCTGATTTAATGTTCTAAATATTGGAAAATCAGGTTTTCAGGCAGTCAGCAAAATGCAAAAGTGAACCTGGCCACTTTAATGCTGGTCAGAGGACGTGAAATGCATCTTGTGGGACTTATGGTGTTAGTAAAAAAAACCAAACAAAATGTGGGACTGAGAGAATAAGAAAGTAGAGTGTCTTTACAAATAAGTGATAAAACCAGAAGAGTGTATGGGGTTTTTCTCCTTGTTGGTGATGGAACAAAGAGGAGAGTGTCCTTCATGAACAGGGGAGTCACAGAATGCAGCCTGCAGGAGGAGGCCACAAGACACCTTGACCATTAGGGCTATTAATTAAGTCAACAGCAAGGATGCTCTAAACTTTTGAACTTTGAGAAATAGTGTGCAGGCTTAATAGGGCTATGAATATTAACTTCTCCGCCCTGGGCGGCATCAAGTTGGAGTTAATGCAACATGTGATGTATGTTGTTAAGGGGGGTACATGTTAAGGGGGAACATGGAATAGGCGGATCGGGAAGTCTGTACCTCCTGAGTACCTCAGCCAATGGGGAAAGGGAGAGGGTTTCATGCAGCCGGGAAATTAGGATAAAAGGGGGCTGCGTCCTCCAGCAATTTGAGAGACCTCATTGGGACTTGGCAACCCCGGTGAACTCTCCCTTTATTCGAATAAAGTTAAGACACCTCTGTCTTCTTTGTGAACACTGACCTCTGGCAACGTGATTTTCCTTACAGGACCATTTGTTTCCATGTTGGCACTTGACTCTTGGAAATTTGCAATGTGTCGTTTTGCCACGGGGTGTCACTAAAAATCTACCGTGAGTCTGTGTTTTTCTAGTTGAAAACTCTGGGCCTAACCAAGGCAACTCTCTGCTCCCTTAATTTTTGCAAAAAAAATGTGAAGTGTGTCGAATGCTAGGTGGACGGGTAAAAATGTCACGGGTCTGGTTCTGATATGATGAAGGATAAAGTGCACATGCAACAATAAATACCTTTCCTGAAAAGTCGCTATTTTCAAAGACAAACATAGCAAGATAGTTAGAAATATTCTGCAATAAGCAAACCCCATGAATTTATAAATACACACCATGAGTTATTTATCACTCTGTCCAGTGAGGACTGCATTCTGTAGGAAACTGAGATTTTGAGGGTGAGGTTAATATAAGAGAGACAATGCAAGGCTCTACTAATGCCATGTTCTGTGCGGACCTAAATAACCTTTCTGGATCGGACTTTTAAAATTTCTTATGTCTCAACTCCTGTTGTATAAATCATGTATCTGCAAAATACCACAATTTTTATTTTTGCTTTTAAAAACAATCCTTTAGTTTTTTCTTTGATCAACAAAGCTTTGTTTGGTACACAAAAAGCAAAGCAACCACTCTGCACATCATTGACCAGCATTAGCATAAAAGACAAAATTCACCTTATGTCACTTAGAAAGAACCATAGACATACCAGAACAAAACTAATTAAAAATATATTTTCACTCCTAAGATTAATTTTGATGAAGAATAATTTTGATAAAGTTATGAAAACCTGAAATGTTCTTTTCACATGTCATTTGAAGATAAACATGATAATGCAGAGCCTTCTCTGATGATTTCTACCATATCAAAATCAGAAAGTAAGACTTACAAGAAATCCAGGATGAGGAGAGGAAAAGAAAAAACTTCTCTTGTTCTTTTTCTGAAAGTAAAAATATTCCAATTTCCTCTCTGTCTTTGCGTGAGGATCATATTCCAGAGGTATTACTTGCTACTAATCTCCAAAAAGGTGAGCTCTATCCATCAGTGCTTAATAGTGACAGCTTGCCAAAAAAACTTTGTCATTTGCCCAGCGCTGCCTCCAGAATATAAAATCTATGCTAATGCCAAATGGGGAAAAGCATAAGTTTTCTCTGATTTCTGAGCCTGACTTTGGGACTACCTAAAGCAGCCTCTCTGAAAGACTCTTTACATCCAGGCAATAGCAATAAGAGGATTCTCACAGCCTCCTTACTCTTTTCCCATCGCTTTGTTCAAAGGTGCTGGTCTTCTGGTCCCTGCCTGTGCTATTCCAAGAAGTGATATGCGGCTAGAGGTGCTGTAAATAAGAACCCCTATCTTGAGGTATAAGAAGACATAAGAAGTAATTTCTTTCATGTGATTTGGTTAGTGGAATAAAGAAAAGCATAATTAGCCTTGTAATACCTTGACGTTTTAACTTTACAATGTTTGTAAAAATGAGTTAGTATGTTTGTCCTAGTGTTAAAAAACAGGAATGAGTTCAGACTGGGGTTTATTGTACATGCGAAGCTAATGCTTGACATTTGTCAAGAAACAAATGTAATGTTGAAGATAATGTTTATTCTGGACAACACAACTGGAACACAGATCTTACAAATACTTATGTAAATTAGATGGGGTTTGGCTCAAAGATAAGTTTTAATTAAAAGGAGGGTATTTTCACAGGATTAAATCTTTCTTATCTAACACTCATTTTGTTCCTGTCAAGCCAAAGAGATTGTATGGCAATTGTTGGAATTTTCATCTGTGAAAGTGTCTCCTTGGATACTAGTTTCTGAACCTAATTAGAGTAGAGGTGTTGAGGTGAGCTCCCTGAGCTCACTGTCTGTCGTGGCTGCAGCAGTTTTACAATACCTGTCTGCTCTCCTGGAACAGGACTGACAAGGCATGGCTGCTTGGCTTTGTCTCTGAAATCTTCTGCCCTGTCAGTATTGCTCAAGCTGCCTTTCCCTGTCCTTTCTCTGAGGCTTTTGAATTAATTGGGGATGAGGCCTATGCTGCAGGTATGCAGACGGGCCCAGGGAGGTTTGAATTGTAGAAGATCAAATCTGAGACCATCTAATGGACAGGTGCACAAGTCCATGAAACCTGATGAGATCCATCCATGGGTCCTGAGGGAACTGGCAGACAAGGTTGCAAAGCCACTTCCCATCATATTTGGAAAGGCATGGCAGTCTGATTAAGTTCCCACTGACTGGAAAAGGGGAAACATAACTCCCATTTTCAAAAAGGGAGAAAAGGAAGGCTTGGGGAACTACAGGCCAGTCAGTCTCACCTCAGTGCCCTGCAAGATAATGGAACAGATCCTCCTGAAGGCTCTACTAAGGAACATGGAAAATGAGGAGGTGGTTGGTGGCAACCAACACGGCTTCACCAAGGGCAAATTCTGCCTGACAAATTTGGTGGCTTTTTGTGATGGGAGTGCAGCATCAGTGGATAAGGGAAGAGCAACTGACATCGTCTTCCTGGACTTGCGCAAAGCGTTCAGCACTGCCCTGTATGACATCCTGGTCTCTAAATTGGAAAGACATAGATTTGATGGATGGACCACTTGGTGGATAAGGAATTTGCTGGATGATTGCACTTGAAGACTTGCAATTGGTGGCTCAGTGTCCAAATGGAGACCAGTGATGGGTGGCGTTCCTCTCAGAGGTTGGTAATAGGACTGGTGCTGTTTAACATCTTTGTCAGCAGCACGGACAGTGGGATTGGATGGATGTTTAGCAAGTTTGCTGACGACACCACGCTGTGTGGTGTGGTCGACACACTGGAGGGAAGGGATCCCATCCAGAGGGACCTTAACAGACTGGAGAGGTGGACCCACATGAACCTCATGAATTTCATAGAATCATAGAATGGCCTAGGCTGGAAGGGACCTTAGAGATCATGAAATCCAACTTCCCTGTCATGGGCAGGGACGCCTCCCAACTAGATGAGGCAACACATGGGGTCCCAATGGGGGTCGAACCTGTGACCTTGGTGTTATCAGCACCATGCTCTAACCAAGTGAGCTAACCAGCCCCCATTCAACAATGCCAAGTGCAAGGTCCCTGGGTCAGGGCAGTCCCGAGCACAAATACAGGCTGGAGAGGGCTTGGAGTTGCTTGTTGATGAGGCGCTTAACATGACCCAGCAATGTGTGCTAGCAGCCCAAAAAGCCAACAATATCCTGGGCTGCATCAAAAGAAGGGTGGCCAGCAGGTCCAGGGAGGTGATTCTGCCCCTCTACTTGGCTCTTGTGAGGTCTTGCCTGCAGTGCTGTGTTCACCACTGCGGTCCCCAACACAAGAAGGACATAGGCCTGTTGGACTAGGTGGTCTTCCTGGGCGCACTGCTACATGGCCACGGATAGCTTTTCCTTCAGGGGAGACCTAGAGTCGGAGCTTCTATGGTTCTTCACAACCATCCAGACCAGCTGAGCCTTTCACTCAACTACAGGGAAGATGATGAACCAGCCGCGGGGAAGGAGAGGAGGTACCCGCAGGATGAAGGGGCCGGCAGGATGTCCCCAGGACCGGGGGGGTTCGCGCCCCGGGCAGGCGAATGGGGGCGCAGGGCTGCCCCTCTCCGCCTCCTGCCGCCGCCGCCGCGAGGGGCGGTTGGGAGGGCGCGAGCCGTTGCCAGGCACGCGGAGGAGGCAGCCGTTGGGCGGGCGGGAGCGTGCCGGGAGCTCCCCGCTGCAGAGCGGGAGCGGCGGCGGCGGCGGCGGCGGCGGGTGAGTGCGTGGGGCAGGGGGTGGGAGGGACAGCGGCGGCCGCAGATGCCTCACCTGGCCCCGGCAGCCGCCATGAGTGCCCGGCGCTCCCCGGGGCACGGGAGGGGAAGAGAGCAGAGTGGATCCAAGGTAGAGAGCGGCGGGGCTCGCCTCGGCGCCTCGCCCGGGTGGGGCGTGCGGGGGCGCAGCGGGTTTCAGGCGCTGTTGGGAGTAAAGAGGAACGGAGCGTCTGAAGTGGTTAATCGCTCCAATACTTGGAACTCAGAAACAGGGACCTAGTCAGTCCGAAAAATTTACCGAGTGAATTCTTTTGGTCGTGCTACAAGTCCCGGTGCAAGTGTCTTTAGCACCGCGTGAAGCTTAGGATGGTCTCAACGTGAAGTTTTATCCCCTTTCAAGGGGGTTGCATTCTTGTGCTTCAGAGGATGGCGGTGAAATATGGCAATGGCAGTAGTTAAATCTTACCACTTCATAGCAAACATATATAATAGTCAGTTTAGGATAGGTTTCCAAAAAGCTCTCTTTCGGAGGTTGAGTTCAAGCGGTATTGTGAGTGAGCAAATACTGAGTATTCCGGGTGTAGCTTTGAGTCCTCAGTGCTCAGCGAGGTGCTGAAGGTACAGATGGTTTGTGAATTACTCTCATCTGTTCTGTTCCCCGTATCGAAAGCCTAGCACAGTGCATATATATAACTGCAGGACGTTGTGAGTGCCTCTTTCAGAGACAGCAGAATATTAGGATGGGGTCCACCTCATCTAATTTGATGTGTCAATGGTACTGATGACTGATAGATGCATCTAAGCTATCTTTATTGTCGGAGGTATTGCTAGGGCATTATTAGTTTTAGAATGAATGGCTAAAATCGATCACAGTAATCACTTTCTAGAAATGCCCCTTTGTAGATATCCAAAATTAAGTTAGCTTACTCCTAAACAAAATTATCACTTGTAGTGGTGCTTAAAAATGTCTTGAGGCTGATAATTGGTGGTAGAGATTTGATTCACATAAGGCTGAATGTGGTAGGGAAATAATTCATCGAAGGAGCTGCCTTAAATTTCCTTGAATGTCTTGAATCCGAGCCTGGAGAGAAACTGTTGCGGTCATGCTGGTGGCGGTAACTTCCTGCTGGTGTGAAATTCAATGTTCATATTCTGCTGTTAGACCTGTGGGCTACTTCCCTATCGTAGTTTGAACTCACAGTGCTGGGAACAAAAACTACACAGCTGCTTCCCTTTAGGAATGGGGAGGGAGAAAATTCAACAAAAAAAGGCTTAAGGGTTGAGATCAGGACAGGGAGGGTCTCACTCATCACTTACAGTCATGGACGAAGAAACAGAACAGACTCAGGGAGAAAACAAATGTAAATTTAATTTACCACCACCAGTTTAACCAAACCAACTGGATTAGAGCAGCATAGAGAGAGAAGACGAGAACAAACAGATCTTAAGTCACAGGAGAGAGCCCATCCAGAAAGCTTTTTGTCACAAAGCAGCTTTCAGGTCTTTCTAAATAGTTCAGAATGTATTTTTGTGCACTGCTAGTAGTACCTGAAGAAAACTCTCTGACTATTAGGATCCAGTGAAGCTCACAGAATTTAGTGTTCAGCAGTACTGACTTCTCACGCATTACAGGATCAGCCTGTGCAAGAAATGGAGTTTCTGTATCACATTGTATCCGTATCTCAGTTAGGCTAGGATTTTAGAAACCTGAGGACTCTGAAAATGGAAAAGCTATATGAGGCAGTAATGCTTCTACAGACTGAGATATTAAAATAAGTTGATAGTACCAAAATAATTAGCAACTTCTAGTTTCTTACAAAAGTCCATATTTTTCTAAAAAGACTACATTGTTTCAGAGAAATTACTAATCTTATATTGATTAACTGATGAATTCATATTAACAATCAGTCTGCTACATTTTTGCTGGCCTTTGTGCTTTGTGAAGTATGTGTGAAGGACACAGGTGCAACTCAAAGAGGATGATGGAAGGGTGTTCCTAAGATCTAACAGAACCATAGTGAGTAATTGTTGGAAACCTGAGGCCAGGCCTCGAGAGGTATTTGCTCTCACAATACTGTGTGAGACTAATGGTAGTGGCAGCCCATCCTGAGATAGTTTTTAGCATAAACTAAGGATCATATTCTCTGTTGTCCAGAACCCTTCAAAATCAATCTGTTCAAAGTGGTGCTAGTAGTGCACATATTCTTCATTTGTGAGCAATGTATATTGATTTTTTGTTGTTGTTGTTAAATCTAAGTTACTTCTTATTATGAAATACTCCCTGCAAATCCTGGAAGATGAAGTAAAATACTTTCTTCCTCCTTTTGCTCATAGATTAAAGATCTGAAGAAGATAAACCATGAGCTAAGGCAACATGTCATACAACTGCTTGATAAGAAGGTAGAAAGTCAAACGGATAGATTCACCTACAAAAATGATCAACTGTGTAAACAACTTGCTGTAATTGGCAAACTGTCTGAGCAGCTGGAAAAAGAAATGCTATTAAATACTGCTGATAAGGAGCTGGAGGAAGCAAAGGTATCTACTTACTAGAATTAATATTTTGCGGTGATACTATGGGGAACTGTTTTGGGTGTTTTTTTGACCTTTTGGGGTGTATTTCTAGCTTTCATCTCGGTGTTGAAGTATGTTTGCTGGAATGAAGGAGTATGTTCTGGCTGCTGTAGTATTTTTCAAGTGTAGAATGGTGCAAGGATTAAAATCGTGCTTGCTGCTGGAAAGAATGTAAATTTCAGTGAAAAATAATTTTGATTTCACAGGATAATGGAAAATTGCATTCTATGAAATACAATTACATGATTTAGTAGTAGTGGTCAGATGGGAAAAGCATATACTTTGTTTGCAATTAATGTAACTACATACTTGTTTCTTTAGCCCATAGGTATAGTCAAACTCACTGTTTTCAGAACTTTCTCAGTAAGACAGTTCTGGGAAAATGTATCCCATGCTTCCTTTCTCATTCACTCACCTGAGAGCAACTCAGCTGCTACTGTTTTTCCTGATCCTGGACTGCAGTTGAAGATAAAATTCTTAATCTTGAAGGGAATCAGTTATTGTTACTAAATAGTGTCGGGTTTTTGTAGCCTATTCAAACTAGAAAACGTACAGCATGCTCCTTTGAGCTAGAACAGTTCAACTAAAATTCTGGATTGAAGCTAACGATTATAAAAAAATCAATGCATCTCTTGTCCTCATTTTTTTTATGGTAGTTTCAAATTTAACACCATCCAAACAAGATAAAGGAGCTGTAACACAGAGTGAAAACACTAAAATCTGTGTGTTAAACGTGTATCCTTAATCATAGAATCATAGAATGTCAGGGATTGGAAGGGACCTCGAAAGATCATCAAGTCCAATCCCCCTGCCAGAGCAGGAATGCCTAGACTATGCCACACAGGAATGTGTCCAGGCATTATACATAACTATGGAATCAATTCATTTCCACATTAAATTAATATTTGTACAAGTAATTTTAACTTGCTTTGTTTTCACTAAGAACAGACAAGTTATAGAATTGATAAACATAACTCTTTTCATTTGTAGTTCTGTCTCTACGTGGATGGGAATCTTTTAGTTTTGCAACTAGATTGTAATAATTTTGCTTTTGAAAATCTTAATTTTTTTTTTTACAATTTGCATATAACTGTTTTGAATACCTTGTAAATTACTTGCAAAGCAGAAAGAAAAAACATCTTTTTTTTCCTCACGTTTTTTGTCTTAATATTCTGTCTTCTTAAGGTGTAATAACACTTTTGGAATATTTTGAAATGCATACAGTGTTGTAATTGTAGAAGTATTTACCAGTATTAAATTAACATTTGAATTTAAGCAGACTCATTCACTCCCAGTATAAATTGCTAGGAATTCTTTTTATGTGTTAAAGATAATATTTTCTTACTTTTCAGGGGGGTAGAAGGGGTTGGTTTTTTTATTTCTTGTATAAAATACTGCAGCTTATGCCACAATCCTGCAAAGAACCCTCTCTGGAAAAAAAAACCAAACAAATAAAAACCAACACCCAAAACACTGACCATGTAGAGCTTACTGTTCAAATAGAATCATAGAATTATAGAATGGCCTAGGTTGGAAGGGACCTTAGAGATCATCTACCCTAGAAAGATTTCGATCCTTCAGCCAGAAAGTTTGAGGTTCATTGGGAGATTTAGGTGATTGATCTATAACTTTTCAGGGATTTAAAGACCTAGTTCTGCATGTGTCTTAACAAAAGTAATAAATTTGCAGAGTTTGGTATTCCCTAGATACTTAAACTTTTGTGAGTTCAGACACTTCCAATAGGCAGATTGTAGCAGAGAGGCATTTGGTAGGCAGTTTTGAACTTTGGAATTGCAATTCATATTCAGAATCTGTTTTAGGCACCTGCATGACTTCCTGGGTTTCATCTACACTTATTTGCATATTTCTTTATTTGCATTTAAAAAATTCACCTTTTATGGATCTTAAGCAAATGTGGTAGCCTAATTACTTTCATATTTAAAAATTCATTAGCTAATCTAACACAAATCTACTTAATTGTCCTCCTTAGTTTTGAACGGATATATTCCAGGTTATTAACATTTAGCTTTTATGTCCTTTTCTGTCCTGTCAGATCTATTTTAGAAAGACATTCAGACATATTCTGCAATATAACAAAAATGACAAAATACAGATGTTCAGAAGTTACTTTAAAGTATTAAATGGATATTTATTTTAATTAGGTATCTGCTTCATCTTCATTTTGAAGAGTATGTTTATTTTACATTGAAGTATCATTCATTACAAAAGTTCTATTTCAGTGAGTGAATTCTATCCTTTTTGTTCATGAAGGTTATTTTACAAAAAGAAGCTGAAATAAAGCAAGGAAAGTCACCGTCAAGGCTTGATACCTTTATTAAGACATTAGAAGAGAACAGAGACTACTATAAAAGTGAGACTGAGAATTCACTGAAGGTATTTAGAAACACGTTTTCAAGTTCTAAGCAAACCTCTACTTGTGGCAGCATGTCAAAAAAATTATCATCAATCCAGGTGAGCTTGGAAAACACTTTGGAAGGGAAGGAATGCATTTTTTAAAATATTGGTTTATCTTGTGCTAAATCCATAATTACCATGAAGAAAAATTAATTGATTATAAACAGAGGGATGGATAAAATGGGAAGGGACAAATAATGTGAGCTAAACTGCCACTTTACACTGCATGCCTCTATGTAATTTTAAATGGTTACTGACATCTACTTACATTAAGTAATTATTAACGCGCTTTGTGATAGACATTTGCTACTCAAAATAAACGTGTTATGTATACCTGGGTTCTAATACTGAGAAGAATATATGTACAGTCTTGAGGTTACCAAGTTGAAGGCTTATTGAATCTTTCATAGAAATTTCTAAACCAGGTATAATAAGAAAGCATATCGAGTTTCGTTTCTCTGCTTTAACCTTACATCACTTTATTCTTTAAGAGAGTGAGTTCTGATCCAGAAGTTTTGAAAATATTGAGAGAACGTGAAGAACTTAAATCAACACTGAAAAAATATGAGCGCCGTGTGGCAGAAATTCAGGGTAACTTCAAAGTTTTAACAGCTGAGAGAGACAAAATTATTAATCTTTATGAGCAGGTAATTTTATTTATATTTGTATGATTAATTAAAATACCTTAAGGTGATGTGCAAGAAAAAATTTGGTTTGTGTAAAATAAGAAAAAAATGTAAGGCATTTGTTCAAAAAATAAGAAAAAGGATATGGAAGTTCTGTGATTTGAATTTATCAGTTAAATACAAGTTTGTAAATGCTGTCCTAGTTAAGAATGCTTTCCTGAATCAAAGGACATATGTACAAATAGTTACTTCATATTCGATATTGCAATTTCTGGGATATTCTACATTATCAGACATATGCTACAGCAATATATTACATTATCTATTCCATATTTCTGTTACGTTGCTGTTTTTAAAAACAGGCACAGGAAGAGATCTCCCGACTTCGTCAGCAAGTTATCAAATGCCCCAGGACTCCTAAAAGTACCGTGACAGCTCAAGCTATGCTAAGACATGTGGAGATAGAAAGGGATACAGCCCTGTCGGATTTCCGCAGGATGGCTACAGAACGTGATAGCCTCAAGGAGCAGTTAAAGGTTTGATTCCACACCCCCAGGGTTATTTTAACATGAAAACTACTTAGTAGTGTAATTCAAGTTGCTAAAGATTTCTAATCCTAAGAGTTAATTGCATTACATGTCTGTGCTGAGTTCAGACTTGTTCTACATGTGATTTTATTGTTGTTATTTGATACAGATTTCCCAAGAGACTGCGTTTAATGAAAAGGCCCATTTGGAGCAGAGAATTGAAGAGCTGGAAGCTACTATTCAAAATGTAAGGGAAAATAATTATTTATGGAATTGTAAATATCGTACAGGCAATGTTCATGGTTAATCCTGCAGGAGCAATCTGACTGCTTTCTATCAGGAAACAACAGCCTGAGAGCAGTAGATATTATTTACCAAGACTGTAGCAAAGCTTTGGAGAGTTACTCATGGTGTTCTTGTACCCAGGTTAGGGTGTTGTGGTCTGGATGGGTGGGCAGCTAGATGGAGCAAAATTTAATTGGATGGTCAGTCTCTTCAGGTAGCAGATAATTTCGCTGTTAACATGGAGGACCACAGGGGTTTGTTCTGAGGCCTGTCCTGTTTAAGATCTTTATCAGTGACCTGAAGGAGGCAATAAAATGTGTACTCGTAAAGTTTGCAGATGACACCAAATTAGGGAAAACCACTGATATATTTGAGAGCAGAGCTGTCATCCAAAGGGATCAAGACAGGAAAAATGGACAACAGGAACATTATGAAGTCCAACAAGGCTGAATGTCAAGTTCTGAATTTGGGAAGAACTGCCACCAGCACCAATACAGGCGGGGGACCAATGGGTTTGGGAGCAGCTCCACTGAAAGTCCAGGCCCTCGAGGTCTTGGCATACAGCAAGCTGTATGCGAGCCAGCAGTATGCTATGGTGGCAAAGAAGGCCAAGAGTGTACTAGGATGTGTGAACAGGACACAGCTGGTAGTTCAAGGAAACTGATTGTCTTCCTTTACCGAGTGCTCATTAAACCACATCTAGTATACACCGCACCTGGTTTTGCCACCATGGTACAAGAAACACACTGCCAAACTGGAGTGACTTTAATGGTGTGCTTTCGTGATACTTGAGGCTGGAACACTTTCCCTGTAGAGGAGTCTGGTGGAACTGGGCTTGTTTCACCTGGAGTAGAGGTGGCTTAAGGGGGACCTAAGTCCTACCTGCCATTTCTTCTCAAGAAGTCAGGAACAGGCTTTTCACAGCAGTGCATGGTGGAAGGATGAGCAACAATGGGCATCTGTTGAAATGAGAAGGATTCAGGCTGAGTACAGGGAAATACTTCTTTCTGATGAGGACAGCTGAGCAGTCCTAGCCTTGGAGATTTTTGAGACTGGGCAAAGCGCCAAGCAACCTCAGAGCTGAGCCTGCTTTGAGCAGGGGTTTAGACTCGAGATCTCCTGAAGTCCATTGCAATGTGAATTACGACTGTTTATTATTAAAGACCTGATGCTCCAAACCCAAATGTAATTGTACTGTTCTGTCAAGTCATATTTAACATGGTTTAAATTACGTGTGTGTACAACTGTTTGCTAACATACAGCACTGAAATAGAAAATGAAAACATTAATAAAATGAATATAAATCTTAAATATATTTACAGTCCTGGTAGAACTTGATTTTTAAATAGATTAATATTGATTTCTGTAGTCTATCTATTTTTTTAGATGTTGTGGTTATGAATTCTGGTTCATTTTCTTTTTCCCCTTCAGCCTTTTAAATCTTACCAAGCTTGTAAGTGTAGTTCCAAGGATTATATTATGAAACTGAGTGCCTCTGTGATGAAAGCTTAAATAGCTTTGAGTACTGTGACTAGTAAGTTAGCTTTATTAGCGTGCTTAACATATGATGTGCCAGGAATATTGGGATCATTCCTGTTTTAGGTACATCATCTTATTTCTTCAGTTCATTTGGTACTCTTGAGGGGAATACATCAATATGAAATTTATGGCACTAGTATTGAAAAGTTACTGCTTACCAGAGGCTTACTAATTTGCACTTTAGAGTGATTATAGTAACACAGAAATTAGTACTGACAGAATCAATAAGTGTGGAGAGGGATGAAGTGAGAATTTTTTACCTTAAAAGAGCTGTTTCAAATAATTTAGAAAGGACAGATCTTTGAATGTTAAGTGTAAGCATTTTAATGAAGAAACACATCTTTCTTTAAACTGGAGATTTCAAGCTAGCTTTGCTAGAGTCTGTGCAAGAGATTTTACATCTGTTCTTTGTTCTAGGTACAGAGCTAAAAGCTTCATGGTTGTAGCTTGGTCATATTGTGCTTTATACACCAGTGTTTTACAGTGGTTTCTCTATCCAGTTACAGACATAGCTATATAACTTAATAGAGGCCTAAAGCTATCATTGGTAGTGTTGTATCCCAAACTGAATTTGTTCCTTTGCCCTTGGGCATAATTACCAACCTAAAATTTCATTAATTTGGTGTGGTTTAAGATCCTAAGGGCAGCAAAGAAGGGGACACTCGGCAAGCTGAAAACCGTGGACTTCAGAAGAGCTGACTTTGACCTCTTAGGAATCTCCTTGGTAGTATACCATGGGACAAAACCCCGGAGGGATTGGGAGCCCAGGAAAGCTGGTTGATTTTCAAGGATCATCTCCAAGCTCAAAGGCACTGCAACCCTAAAAGGAAGAAATCTGGCAAAAACACCAGGAGACTTATATGGATAAACAAATTGCTCCTGGCCAAAATCAAACACAAAAGTGGCATCCACAAAGGGTGGAAGCAAGGACGGGTAACCTGGGATGATTGTAAGAGGACTGTGAAACTAGAAACCCAGTTAGAAAAGCTGAAGCCCTGATGGAATTAAATCTGGCCAGGGACATTAAAAATAACAGAAAAAGATTCTACAGATGTGAAAGAAAAAAGAAAAATAAGAGAGAATGTGGAGCCTCTTCAGAGTGATACAGGTGACCTGGTTACTGAGGATATGGAGAAGGCTGAGGTACTCAATGATTTTTTTTGCTTCAGTCTTCACTGATAACCACTTGAGCCATACCACCCAAGTAACAGAGGGCATTGGCTGGGACTGGGAGAGTGCAGAACCACCCAGGGTAGGAGCAGATCAGATCCAGGAACACCTAGAGAACCTGAAGGTGCACAAGTCCATGGGATTTGATGAGATACTCCCACGGGTCCTGAAGGAACGGGCAGCTGAAGTTGCTAGGCCACTAGCCATCATATTTGAGAGGTCCTGGCAGTCTGGTGAAGTTCTCACAGATTGGAAAAAGGGAAGCATAACATCCATTTTTAAAAATGGAAGCAACGAAAACCCGGGGAACTACAGACCAGTCAGCCTCACCTCTGTGCCAGGTAAAATCAGGGAGCAGATCCTCCTGGTAACAGTACTAAGGCACATGAAAAATAGCGAGGTGATTGGTGACAGCCAACATGGCTTCACTAAGGGCAAATTGTGCCTGACTAATTTGGTGGCCTTCTACGACAGAGCTACAGCTCTGATTGATGTGGGAAGAGAAACTGACGTCATTGACCTGTACTTGCGCAAGGCATTTGACACTGTCCCACATGACATCCTTGTCTCTAAGATGGAGAGACATGGACTTGATGGATGGACCACTCGGTGGATAAGGAACTGACGAGAAGGTCACACTCCAAGAGTTATGGTCAATGGCTCGATATCCACATGGACACCCAGTGACAAGTGGAGTTCCTCAGGGGTCTGTTCTGAGTCCAGTGCTGTTCAACATCTTTGTCAAGGACGTGGACAACGGCATTGAGTGCACCGTCAGCAAGTTTGCTGACGACACCAAGCTGTGACGTGGACTCACTTGAGGGAAGAGATGCCATCCAGAGGGACCTTGGCAGGCTTGAGAAATGGGCCAGTGCAAACTGCATGAGCTTCAACAAGTCCAAGTGCAAGGTCCTGCAGCTGGGTCAGGCCAATCCCAGGCACAAATACTGTAGGGGAATTTCTTGTGGAGCAGGCGCGAGGTATCCCTTTAAAGGTTTGGACAACTCAGTTTAGGCCTAAACAAAGACTCTGTCCTTGGAGCTGCCTTGGGGCAGGGAGAGGAGGAGGTTTTATCTGTTTTGTGAAGAGCCTTGCCGGGGGGAGAAGGGGGGGCGAGAGCCGCCTGCATAGTTGAATGGCACTACCCAATAAAACACTGGCGTGTGTGAACCTGTAACTGACCAACTCTGTTAAGGGGCAGGCGTGTGGACACTGCTGAACTGTACAGATTGAGCTGTCCAGAGTAATAAAGGGAGGACGACTTGTAGCCATATCGGTGGGATTTGTCGTTGTCTTGACTGGCTCTCCGAAGGGACCCTCTTCAAAATACAAACTGGGCACAGAGTGGGTTGAGAGTAGCCCTGAAAAGGACTTAGAGGTGTTGATAAATGAGAAGCTCCACATGAGCCGGCAGTGCGCTCATGCAGCCCAGAAGGCCAACCCTATCCTGGGATGCATTAAGAGGAGTGTGGCCAGCAGGTCAAGAGAGGTGATTTTCCCCCTTTACTCTGCTCTTTTGAGACCCCACCTTGAATACTGTGTCCAGTTCTGGTGTCCCCACCATAAGAGGCACATAGATCTGCTGGAACGAGTTCAGAGGAGGGCCACAAAGATGATCCAGGGGCTGGAGCACCTCTGCTATGAGGAAAGGCTGCGGGAGCTGGGATTGTTCAGTTTTGAAAAGAGAAGACTCCCGGAGGACCTAATAGCTGCCTTCCAATACCTGAAGGGAACCTACAGGAAGGCTGGGGAGGGACTTTTTACAAGAATGTCCAGCGATAGGACAAGGGGAAATGGATTTAAATTGAAGGAGAATAGATTTAGGTTGGATCTTGGGAAGAGATTCTTCAGTATGAGGGTGGCAAGATTCTGGAATAGATCGCCCGGAGACGTTGTGGATGCCCCCTCCCTGGAGATGTTCGAGGCCAGATTGGATGAGGCCTTGAGCAACCTGGTCTAGTTAAGGGCAACCCTGCCCATGGCAGGGAGGTTGGATTAGATGATCTCTAAGGTCCCTTCCAACCTAAAACATTCTATGATTAATAAATTAAAACATTCCTAGAGATTTGAAAGACAGGAAATTGATGGTCCTTCAATGGATGTGAAAATCACATTTCGTCTCTTTGCCAGCTACCTTCTGTAGACTTGGAGTCAGGCCTGGAGTAAATGAGATACTTGGGACATTTCTTCTTCAGTAAAAGATTTATGCTAAAAACAGAGTAGAATTTGAATCAATAAGAGAAATTCTATGTATAAATCAGCTTCTTTTTTGTTGTTTTTAATGTTTAATTATATTTATAGTTAGATAGTGAACGGTTAGAACAGACGTCCGAAGTGGCTCTAATGAAAGACACCATTGATTCTCTGGAAACTGAGGTGAAAAGATTGGCAAGAAAAGCACTGGACTCTGAAACTGAGCTGAGACGACAGGAAGCTGAATATGTTTCACTTAGGTAAGTAACGTATATAATTGCATTAGTTTGACGAATAAAGTCAGCCTATTGTTCACTGGTTTTCATAACTGTTATATAGCTCACAGGGAAAGGAATTTCATTGTTCTTATAAGCCATTCTTCTGTTTGGACTGAAATTGTTTTCCTCGTTGCCTATTTATATGTAAACGTTCTTGGTTTGTTGCTAGTATGATATTCTGAAAACTGTCTTCAGTGAAAAAGTAAAATTCACTCTGACTTAGAGTTAGGAGCTTTTTATTAGAAGCTGCAGAGATTGATTTTTTTTGTAAATTGCATATGATTTAAAACCAATTTTTTTCATTTCTTCGTGTTTTTATGGAGGTAAATAAACATGCCTAAACTAATGAGTGTCATGCCTAGTTAATTTCAAACACCCGTTTCTTAGTCTTGAAGCTTTTTTATGAGAGAAAATAAAACTGAAGCCCTGCGTAGGGTTTGCAGCCTGCTCCACAACTGAAGTACTTAAGCATGTTCAGAAGGATGTAGTGGGACTAAATTCAACTGAAGCCTTTAAAGAAGAAAGCAGGGGTCAGTGAGTGCAAGATAAAAAATTTACTGACTGGAGGGAAAGATCAGTCACAGAGGAAGTTGGTGCAGAAAGATACTGTTATGGAGAGAGACTTCATTGCAAGGTTCAAACTAGTGATCTGTTTGAACTTCACCCACAGGTCCAATACGTAGACTTTACTTCAAGGTTCAAACTAGCAATTTATTTGAAGCTCACTCAGGGGTCCAATATGTCGCTACTGCAGGTTTTATGGATACAGTGGAAGAATGCACTATTGCAATTTAAAAAATACAACAAAGGATACACTTTTGCAAAACTAAGTTATTCCTGGAAATATACTAGTACAGATTTAAAAAGCATAAAATAAGTATGCGAAAATACCACACATATGTCTCAGTCACTAACCCTCACTCAAATAAGGGTTCTCAATCCCAGGCGAAATATCTGAGCTCTCAAATAAGGGGGGAGGAATTTCCTACAGTCCGGCTGTATTGTTGGAAGAAACTTCTCCAAATTCTACCCAAAATCTTACAGTTTTTGTCGGGTAAGGATGGGATGGAAGGGCAGAGGTATGCCTGAGGAGACTGGACTATCTAGAATGTTTATCTTTGGTGGTGTGATGAGATGTCCCCTCATCTTTCCTGGGTGCCCCCTACTAATTTTACAAATTTTGTGGTGGCTAGCACACCAATGATTTACTCAGCCAAATTAACGTCTCTAGCATATAAATTATTTAGCTGAGTTTAACATATCTCAAGAATAGAGAGTGGTTGAAAATGAGACTTAGGGCAGAATGTTTGTTATTTTGGTTTTGGTTCCATTCAGGTTTCGGTCCTTTGTCTGCTGTTTTGGATAATTAGAAGGAGGGTGGTTAGTAGGTCGAGAGGGGTTCTCCTTCCCCTCTACTCTGCCCTGGTGAGACCCCATCTGGAATATTGTGTCCAGTTCTGGGCCCCTCAGTTCAAGAAAGACAGGGAACTGCTGGAGAGAGTCCAACACAGGGCAACTAGGATGATTAAGGGAGTGGAGCATCTCCCTTATGAGGAAAGACTGAGGGAGCTGGGGCTCTTTAGTTTGGAGAAGAGGAGACTGAGGGGTGACCTCATTAATGTTTACAAATATATAAAGGGGGAGTGTCACGAGGATGGAGCCAGGCTCTTCTCAGTGACAACCACTGATAGGACAAGGGGTAATGGGCTGAAACTGGAACATAAGAGGTTCTGCTTAAACTCGAGAAGAAACTTCTTCTCAGTGAGGGTGACGGAACACTGGAACAGGCTGCCCAGAGAGGTTGTAGATTCTCCTTCTCTGGAGACATTCAAGACCCGCCTGGACACGTTCCTGTGTAGCATTATCTAGGCGTTCCTGCTCTGGCAGGGAGGTTGGACTTGATGATCTTTTGAGGTCCCTTCCAATCCCTAACATTCTGTGATTCTGTGAACTCAGGGCTGGGTCATTTTTCACAACCCTCCTTCGGTCATCACAGTCAAGGGTCTGCCAAGGCAAGACAGAGCTGAGCTGAATTAACACCTCCCTACATCTTGCCTTTGTTCACCGTAACCTGTTCTCGGGGTATCCACACAGATACAGAAGACTTAGATCATAGATTGATCTAGGCTACACAGGGAAGAGACTGCAGGAGAAGAAAGTGCAACCATTTCCCTCTCATATTTCCTTAAATGTAATTGTTAGGCAAACAGTCTCCTAAACTTATGTGTCCTTACAAGTGACTGCTGTAGTTGACACGTAGGTGCTGTAGAGTTTTGTGTTGGATTTTGATTGGTGCGTGTGCTGGGCACTAATGTGCGATATTGTGCTGGCCCACAATACCTTTCTAAGGATACTGTGATTTCCTAAATAACATGAACTCCTTTGCAAATCCAATACGTACTTATTGCTGCTTTATAGTAAGTTGTCAGATTTACAAATACTGTAAAAATTGAGTTGTTGAAGATTAGTTGCTGCTACTAAAATATCTTTTTTCTTTCCCCCCTCCAAACCAGGCTGATCTCTACAGTTTACTACAACAGTTTGAGAATCATTAATATCATTAAATGTTTTGAATGTATGACTTGGGTATAACTTAAAATAGGGCAGGCATTCTAATGTATGTCCCAAGTGATGATTTTTATTTTAGTAATTTTTGAAAAGTTTTTACATCAACCTGTTGTAAAGGGGTTTTCTTACTTTTCTGTGATTCTTTACAGGAGTATTCGGACTTCAGTATCCAGAGATTAAAATTAACATTAATAAAATATCCAAATAGTCTAAAATACACAGAAGAATCTTGCTTTTTTCTAACTTCTGCAATTTTAGTGACATTTCAAAAAGAAAAAAAATAAACATCTGAATTCTCCTATTTAATGCTTCTGCTTTTCCAGTTTATTGAATGAAAAGACAGAAAAGAGTCTTTCAGAGACTCAGCAAAGCCTTGCTAAGAAAAAATATGAAATGCAACTTGCCCAAGAGAAAATAATGCTTTTGGATGAAAAAGTTGGTGAGTGACAGATACAATTTTTGTAATAAAATTCAATAGGCTAATTGATATATTACCACTTTTTTCTTTTTCTTTTCTTTTTTTTTTTTTTTACCTTACAAGTTGTAATAGGGAGAAGTTCTGTGGAAAAAAAAAATTAGAATGTTAATGGATGCTATGATGTCCCTGAAAGACTGAGCTACAGATCATTTTACTTCAGATGTTTTATCTCCTGGAAGTGGTTAATAAGTATAATTCAATAAGCCCAAATACAGTTATACTTCAAGAGTAATTTGCAACCTGAATAGTTTTTAGGAGATGTAAGGTTCACTGCCAGAAGGGTTTCTGTGTTTCAACTCCATGAATGCAATGTGTGTAGATCATGTGAGAATTGATTCTCTGACCATTTAAAGGTAAATGTAGTGTGTAACACCTTACTAGCTGAAAGAAGGTAGGGAGAGATGTCTTTTACAATTTGATTCTGTAGTGAGTAGATTGCTTTTTTTCATTATTGTTAAGTGACTAATTTTTAAGTGGCTATTATCACAATATCAATCTCTTACTTCATCAGTCTTGACACACTATAGTCTACATAGACATATTCTGTCTATTGTAATTCTATTTAAGCCTTTATTGTTATAATATTGCAAAAATATATTTTTAATGATCTTTGATTGAAGGAAGAATGCAGTTTTATAAGTACTAGTTGAATTATTTGTATGTTTTGAAAAAGTACGTTTCAGTGTTTTTTTTTAAAGGGGAGCTTTTGCCATATTCTTTTATGCTTTAGAAGTACATAGAAAGAATTTTTATCTCATTTGGCTTGAAGTAATAAAGATGAGATCTTTCTGCTTGTGTCCAGATAACTTTTCAAGGAAAAGTCTTGCACAACAAGAGGAGATCTGTGCTTTGAAAGAATCAGTTGCACAACTTGATAAAGAGAAGGCAACTTTGCAAGACCGCGTGGAAGAAGGAAGAGACAAGATTGCTACTTTTGAGGAAAGCCTGGCAATTAAAGTATGTTCTAGTGAGTAAATAGTCACGTAGTCACACAAGATAAATAGGGAAATGATCTGTTGGGTCATCACACCTGGCTTGAACTGGTACCTGCAACAGCGCTCAGTGCTGACCTAGTTCTGCTCCAGTTTCAGGGCAACAATAAAACTCGGTGTTGGCTTCAACAGCAGTAGGTTTGAGCAGTGCTGAGCATTTCATGTTTGATGTTTTGTATGGTTTCCACTTATCAAAAGACGAGACTTTCCTCAAGTGGAAAAGTGCTTTCCTCAAGTGGAAAAATTAGCCAATAAAGTATTTTGTTTATGATAAAATTTAGCCTAAATTCTTCCTTGGAGTTCACTGATGTTAGAGACGCAGGGTGCCAGATGATAGTGCCTCTGTTGTTACTGAAGCAGCATCTGAATTATATTCTTTTCACCTTAAGGTACTAGTATACCTAAGAAAATTGCATCAGTCTATTGCACAGTGTGATTTTAAGCTATATAATGAAGCTGTTTAGTTCTTAGCTCTGTAACATTGTTTTGACTTCAGCTTAAGTCATCTGGATCCTGATTTAGGATAAAATAAAGAAGGTACTTTTTAACTCTTGTGATTGTTAACTTAAGAATTTGCACTGATTTTAAACAAAATCATAAAGAAAATGTATTGTAGGACAGGATACGATCATCTTGGCACAAGTACTGACTTTGCCTTTTAAAAACTATACGTTGTAAAATGGTGTCCCTTTTGGAGAAAATGAGGATATCTCTCTCACCTCTCTTGTGTGTCCAGTGGAAGACATTTCCTTAGCCTATCTATGCTAAACACCTGTATTCAAAGACAAGGGAGTAAAGTGATATACTTAGTGCTATCTTCTTTATGGAAATACAGTGACAGAATTCTTGGTTTTTTCAATTACAATTACAATTACAGACTCTGCTATTTTATGCATTTTAGAAAAGCTGGAATAATTTATCTCATGTACAGAGGATGTAATTTAGTTTTACAAGTGTCAGCCAAATGCTACCTTTAGAACCACAAAGGATTAAAAAAAATAATTAAAGTTATTATATTCTGCAGACGATAATAATGTTTATTCCTTTATTTGTCAAATTAGATTATCAGAATTTTCAGCTCTAAACAGTACATGATGAAACTTGGAAAACCACAGTCCGTTTCACGTTAAACAGTTACATTAAGGAGCTAGCTGAATAAAAGGAAGATTTATACTGAGGAGTGCTGAGAGGTTTATAGTAATTTTGTATTTCTTTTCAAGGAGAAAATAATCTTGGATTTCAAGATTCTGATTTCTGAGTTGGAGCGTTCCACAACGTAAGGATAAAATATCAAGATCAGTATTAAATTTTGATTAAATTATAATATTAACTAAAAAAAAATGAATAATAGGCTGTGCTAATGTATAATTTTTTTTTCTACTTTATAAAATACTAAAAGTTTTGCAGCTGTGTTTCGTGATTTGAATGTGTTTCATGACTGGAAAAGCTATAATTTGTATTAGGTTGGGCAGTATTGTCATACCTGAAGTATTTGTTGTTTGCTGCACAGAGAATCTACTGAAGCACTCTGTATCTGTGAGAAAGATATCTCCCGTTTGCATCAACAGCTACAAGAAACCAAGAAAGAACTTGCACAGACTAACAAGAACAGAGAATCATTAGCTCAGGAGAGTAACAGGTTACAAGAGCACCTTTCTAATATTAAGCAAGAAAACCAGGTATATTTGTACAGAGAACCTTTGAATAAAAAGGAAAATTGTGTATTTTGCATGAAACTGTTGGGCCTTCAACTGAAGTAAATCTGCAAACTAGTTTATAAGCTCATCTTTCGAACTCTTGATTTTTCCCTTATGGCTCAGCTCCCTTGTGTAAAGAGGACCAGCTATTCTTATGTAATGGTTTGGATGTTTATTTTGAGGAACACCTAAGTAATGTTTTTTTTCCGATCTTCATATAAAAACACTGTGGTGGCTAAAAGTATTGCTTGCATGGAAAAGTACTATAAAGGAGTGTTTCTATAAACAAGGTTTTCTTGTGCTATGACTGGTCCAAAGCACTTAAAAGCTTATGAATTTGACTTACTAATAATTTAACACAGGACACATTTTAATAAGGTTCAAAGTGTATTAATAGTATCATGCTTTTTGTTAGATTCATTTATAGTAGTCTTTGGATAAAAGTTGGTGTAAATATTTGGTTATAATACAACATTACGTTATCTGCTTTGTTACTAGTCTGTGCAGTTACTAATGAAAGTAATTAAAATACTTAAAACTAAAGTGTAATCTCATGCACACACAATGTTCATGCATCGATGTGTTTTCCAAGCAGCTAGAAATAAAGCTTAAGACCTATAGCAGTTCCTCACTATGTAATGTTTCTGTGTTTTCTTGAACTTCTTGTCTTCATTTAGGGTTTCTGATACCTAGTCTTTCTTCTCTGCACTTACTCTACTGCTTAGGATATCTTTGTCTTTGAAAATACTTTTTGCTTACCTGCCTGCCTCTTCCTCTAGAAGCACTGCCTGGTTTTGAAGGAGCAAATTAGCTTCACCTGATGCTAGGTATATAAAAGTTTTAAGTCATGAAGGCTTCTCTTTAAGTGAAGAAAAGTCCTCCAGAGAGAGATTCATCTTAGTTTTTCAAGTGATTTGTTTTACCTGTCTCTCTCCCTTTGTTATAAAGGGAGGTGTAGCTAAGTAGTTTAGATCAGGTCCCTAATGCTGCACTGAAAAAATTAGGTGAGACAGTTCCCATTCTAAAAAAAAAATAAAAATCTCTTCTCATACTAATTGCTTCTCGTTAGCGCCCTCTTTTGAGTATCTTAGAAAAGTTGAGGGGTTTAGTAGCTTTAACTACCAAAGTTATTCCAGGGAGTCACTGTTCTTTACGTTCTCACAGATTCACAGTTGATGCTGAGGAAGTCAGCTGGTACAAAATCCAGCCTCCTCTTGCTTCGTGGTTTTCTTTGCAGTGCCTGGATGCTTGGAGAAGCAGTTAGAAAAGAAAAAGTCTTAGTGTCACGGGATCAGCTACCTTTTAATAGGCTTACCTCTACAAGATGTATTGGTTCCTCTAGGTTATTCCATTAATTTAGGTGATACTCAAAGTATTTAAAGTAGCATTGCCATTTCTTCAATGTTCTAGTAATTTTTTAAGGAAGGGTTTCTGAACAGAGCAGTTCAAGATGGCCTTTCTCTAGCTGTTTTTCCTCATTCTGTTCTCTTTCGTAAGCAATAGTTGCCAGAAATCCTTTGTGTGTTCTCCTAATGCTCGTGGCTTTATTTCTCCTAGTTAGGAGATAACTGCTTAATTAGTTAATTATTTTTTTAGCTGTCTTCTTCTTTTCTGAATGTGGACTTTTAAGGGACTATAATACATAGCAAAGAGGGAGATGACTCTGAGGCCTGCGTCTCAAATGGGGTGGGCTATTTTGTTATGACCATCTAAATAAACCATCTGTGGTTTTCTTCTTAATTGCCACAATCTTTTATTAAAATTTTGTCTTCTTTATAAGAAGACTTAGCATTATTTGTAACTCGAAAAAATATTTTTGGCAAATGCAGAATTTTGATTTCAGAAATATACATGGTTTGGATTTTATATAGCCTTTAAATAATGAGTTGATACAGCCATAGGCGTTCGATATGCACTAATTCTATTTTTTTTGTGAAAGTACAAGCAGTATACTTTAATCATATGAAAAAAATATTTCTTCATAGCTACTGTGTAAAAAACTAACAAAATGCCAAAATGAGCTTGATGATATGAAGTCGAAAGCCCAGGATTCAAACACAGATATTGTCAGACTGAAGGGTGTGCTGAAGTCTAAAGTAAGTATATGAATTAAGCCTGTTAATAAAAGCTGTTGTTTTCACTTAAAATTTTAAACATATTTCCATTGAAGAATTTGCTTCCTAGCCAAGACTTATTTGCACTCTCCTAATAATCAGTTTGAACACATTTTCTTAGCTGTTTTTGCAGTACATGAATAATGAAGTATATTTCATTGTTGTTTTTATATACATATATGTACAAACATACAGATAGACACACGTGTGTTTATTAAACTTCAAAATCTTGACAGTAAATAATAAAAAGTCCCAAGTGTCTGTCTGTATTACCATATGGGATTAAAAAAATATTCCTGCAATGTATTGCAATACCTTGTATTTGTAATGTTAATTTAGCAGTTTTTAAGAGTTGTCTTTTGAGCATTGAAATGTGGCCATCTTAAACAAAACACTGGTTCTTCACAAATGTCTCGATGTTTTAGATAAATGGCAAAATTTTCAGTGAAAGGAGAACATCCGATACGATGTCATACCTATAGATCTATAGATATCCCTATTTTGTGAAGTTTTTATTAAACAATCGAGCTTTATGTGTTAGGAGAGAGAGAACTGTGAACTTTTGGAGAATTACCACAAAGCCCGTGAACAAGGAGAAAGTTGGAAAGCAAAATGCCACCAAGCAGAAGCAGATTGTAGCTCTGTTAAACAGGCACTGCGCAGTGTGGAGTCTGAGTACTGCAAGTTGAAAGAGAAAATGGAATTCCTTGAAACAGAGATGGGGCAAGTAAGTTGAAACTATTCTTTACGTACTTTACCCCTGAAACGGTCTGGTAGCAGCTGCAACAGCCTGCAACTCTTCAAAATTATGTTCAATGCCACTTCTTGCATTTTAGAGATAGGTACTACATTGTACGGAGTTTGAGTTTGTTTCATAACGTGACTAGAATTCATGCTTTAAGAAAACAGCATATTTCAAAGAGAAAAAAAAAAATAAAAATGCTCTTGTGTTTGGAATGACAGAAGGCATAATGTCACACACAACTCCACGGCATACCTGAAACCTACCTAGTGCTTGATCACCTCTTATGTTTCTGTCCCTGCTTTTCTTGCTTCCAGCTTTTCAGCCTTCTTCCCACTGCTTTAGGTCCCCCAGAGACCTTCTTCCTGCTTGAAAATCTGAAGAATTTACAGGGAACTGCACAGCATGACTTTGGAAATACATTCCGAATCTATCTTCTGGTTTTGGGTTGTTAGGGTTTTTCTTGCAGATAATCTCTGCTTCCCCAGTGTCCCATAGGCTACTGAGGGCTGCCCATGGGAATTAGATACTCAAGAGGAACTGAACTGCGGCTGTTCTGAAAGTGGATGAGAACATAACAGTAGCAAAAGAGCCCAGGAGGATTGTATGACAGATTTTTACTTTTTTTTTTTTTTTTTACATACAGCAAAACTGATATGTAGTCCTAGCTTGTCAGCAAACCTCAAATGGGTAGAGGTTTCATCCTTCTTATTCCTTCCCACATGCCTTCTATTAAGCATAGGAATAAACAGACCTCTTAATGAAAACTGTGGCAACAAATTCCATCAGAAGTTGTGTGTAAGGCATATGTTTAAACCACAGAAGTTTTTATTTACACATCTTAATGTGCTTAGCAGTGCTCTGTGTTCCCTGTGCTTTTTTTAAGGCAAGATGGAGCTAGAATTAATGTAATGTGCTTCCTATACCATCATCTCTTTGAATCTCATTCCTAATAAAATCTTCAAGGAAGTCGCAGTGTTTTAATCTCTCCCCTTGCTCTGTTAACTTCCCAGACTCATTTTGCCATCCACTGAAAATTAAGTGGTTAAAAGTGACTGGATATACAAGTGTCACTGGGCAAAGTACAGGCATTTTTCAAAAAGGAAAAAACTAGATTATGTTAATTTAAATATACAAAATTCTAAATGCTTTTAGTCAGAACTGCAGCTGCTGGCTTGTGGACTTTGCTTCGGTGTGACTTCTGTCATCTCTTAGTCATGCTTGAGTTTATAGAATCATAGAACAATTCAGGCTGGAAAAGACCCTTGGGATCATCGAGTCCAACCATTAACCCTACACTACAAGTTCACCCCTAAACCATATCACCCAACACCACATCTAAGTGACTCTTAAACACATCCAGGGATGGCGAGTCAACCACCTCCCTAGGCAGTCTGTTCCAGGGTCTGGCCACTCTTTCCGCGAAGAATTTCTTCCTAATGCCCAGTCTAAACTTGCCCTGTTGCAACTTGAACCCATTGCCCCTGGTTCTATCCCTAATGATCTGTGAGAAGAGACCAGCACCAACCTCTCTACAATGTCCTTTCAAGTAACTGTAGAGCATGATGAGGTCCCCCCTCAGCCTCCTCTTTGTCACACTGAACAGTCCCAGCTCACTCAATCGCTCCTCGTAAGATTATGGGTGACAGCAGTATAAATATGGCTGACACTATCTCAGTCTTCACTGATCATCTACATGCAAGAATATATTTTATTGCTCAAATAAGAACGTGTCATCTGAAAATGAAATGCGGGCTGTGGCACAATTTTGAACCTTATTAGTTCTGCACAAGGAGTAGAATTTTAGGAATAGAGTTTAATACATAAGTAGCTGATTTTGCTGTCAGAAGCAAGAAATCTCCTCTAGTTTTTATATATGGGAGTTATTTAAAGAATCTTGGGTTACAATCAGTCCCTAAGTAAGCAGAATAGTTAGAATAGTTTATTAGCAAAGAAACTTGACATGGACTTTAAAATGTTGACTGCTTTGGGAAGCATCAGTATCCCTTTAAGAATCTTCCCTTAATTTCCCTTGAAAATCAGTTTCTGTTGACCTTGAGTTTTACTTTGAAAAGTGAAAAATTATTTTTTCTTTTTCTCATTTTTTTCCTCCCCCGCCACCCCAACATTTGCCTATGATCTTAGTTCTCGCAATATCTTCTTCGTTTTAACACAGAAATGATTATCCTCTGAAAATTCTGAGGAATGTGCTGACGAGGTGGAGTGTTTGTTAAGATGTCTCAGTTCATAGATTTACCATGACCTTTGGGTGAGCATTATTGTGCTTAAGGTAAACTAGGTTTGTGTAAAATACAGATAAAAGTGCTTGCAGCACCCAAAATGGACTCAGACATATTTAAATGTGCACATGAAAAGATGAAGGAAAAATAGCACCTATCTTATTTATGCTAAGATTAAAACAGGCAGTTTTCTGTGTCTCTGTAGTGCACTCAATACAGATTTTCCTTGCTCACTGTCTTAGGAATTTATTTTTTTTCTTTTCATATAGTTAATGTTTCAGGCACATGTATGGTTCACTTTGCAGTGGAACACACTAGGATTTATGATTATTGTTCTTTTTTTATGTTCCCCCAAATGTATAGATACTTAATCTCTTATTTTGGGTTTTATTAATGTTCTCTTTCCTCCCAGATTTATTCTTGATGCTCCTTTAAGTAAAATAAGTGTAATCTCGCTCTGCTGGTGCTGCAGATATTGTTTTGTTATACCAGATGTCATTTCCTGCATGCAAATGGTTATTCAGTAGTTCCTTGTTTCAACAAAATGTAAAACTTCCTTTTCTTTAATGATTCTGTCTACATTCTGTATCTATTGATCTGTATATTTCATAGCATTTTGTCATTTGTATCAAGTATATTTATAATGAGATGTATACATTGGGGGAATTTAGAAATCTGACACAGGATTTTGACTGAAGGCAAATACAACACCAATCATCCATATTGGAATGAGAGCAATTTTGGTCATTAATCCCAGACTTCTTTTTCTTCTTTTTTTTCTCTCTTTTTTTTTCTTTCCTTAAAAAACCCCAAACATGTTACTTAGCATAATACATAGCCAGCAAGCTTAACAGACTTACATCTAAAACTTTAAAATTTTTGTTTAGTTGCAGAGTAAGTGTGAATCATCCCATTCTGAAATAGAACTGCTGAGAAAACAACTGGGAAATGAAAGAGCATCTCTGAAAAACCTGGAGTCTTTGCTCATGTCCAATCGTGAGAAAGAATTTCAGTCACAGATTGCAAAGCAAGAAGAAGATTCTGAAATTCAGTTTCTCATGGAACAGCTTTCTTTAGCAGAAAATAAACTGTGAGTAAATGACCAGGAGAATATTGCAGACTTTTTTCATTCTTCCCAAGTGTATACACACAGGGATGGTTTTATATCTAGCTGCCTTTTCAAATGGCCAATGTAACTTGGTTACCTTAACAGCAGAAGATAACAAAAACCTACTTCTGATTCCTCAGCTATACCCTAATAGATTTTTCTGTGTAGTCTTATATTTTACTCCAAAAAATGTTCTTAATCACAATTACGTGGTGCAACTGCCCTTGTAATTTTGGATAATTGTATTTGGTAACGTATTTGGAGGATTATAGTTGCTATCTAATTGAAGTGTATGGACTTTTCAGTGCTGTGCAGAGTCGAGATTTTTCACAGCTCAGAAACCGAGCAGCTCAGCTAGAGTTGGAACTGGATATCACCAAAAGACAGCTGAGGACCGAGCGCTTTGAAAGGCAAGTGTGTGTGCTTGTGTTGAGCTTCCTGCATCTAAGCGAGGTGAAATGCAATATAGTACTAAGGCTTAGACTAATTAGTAGGATAAACAGCAAAGTTTGGTTTTGCTCTACTGTACATCTCCTGTGTGTTCAGAGCCTCTCCATGTCAATGACTGCGGTCTGTGTAGCTGTTGTACATGTTGTCTAAATTAGTTGTCTGGATTCCTTTTATAGCCAATGGAATGAGACAGTGAGATAAACTGTCCTCTAGAATTGCCTGGTTTAGGATGGGATTGATCACTTTCCTGAAAAGGCTCACCTGTCTTCACTTATTTATAGTGATGCCTGTCTTGAATTTGTCTATAAGGACAAAATAGGCAGCTGGTTGGTTGAAAAAGTGATTTATAGACTAGCTACATTCAGCGATATGCATGGCTACCTTTTCGCAACACCTGCGCTAGTTGAACTAAATCAGATCAGAGCATTGACTTAAGGGGTCCACACAACCGTGTGCTTGTCCATGCAGTTTAATTGTTAGTACACATTCTGGAATTATTTTGGCCCATACTTAATATCTGCTCCTAGTTAAGGATAATTTGTCACTCACATGACTGTTTGTAGTTGCAGTAATATCAAAGCCTAGTTTCCAGTTGGTATTTAGAGTGAGCCTATGCTGAGGCAACAATCACCAGTTTTCATTTTTGAAGAGAATTCCTCTTCTACCTCTGAATTGTTTTGGAAAGAATAAAGCTGGGTTCCATTATGCAGTTTGTAAATCAGTTGAAAAACAATATGCAGAAGCGTTAGATAGCAAAGACTGAAATGTTCTCATGTAAAAAATCTGAGGCTGACGTTAGATTTAGCTGTCTTTGAAAGGCTAGAGGTTTGGGGTCTTTTTGTTGCTTTTTCAGAAAATCAAAACTGTGTCCCTTCAATGTCCTGCAAAGGCTACAAGAATTTTATTTCTTTTCTGGTTTTCCTCAGAAAGTTATGCTTTACAAGAGCAGGTATCAATCTCTATTGCTTGCAGGGAAAAGGATTAAAGCTCCAAGGTGGTTTCTTACAGCCAGTCTATTTTTCTGGTACTGGTAAGTGAAACCCAGAAAAATAGCCAGAGAGGAAAAATGCTATCACTAAAGTTAGTAGTAGTATAGAATGGAAGCAGCAGCTGTCAGCACTGACTGGGACTTTTCTTTATTCTTGTTGTCAGGTTAAACAAGTGAGTAGATGCTATCCTTGTTCTAACACTGACTTAGCTAGTTGTATTGATTTACTGCCTTGGTGCAGAATGGAATAATGCCTGCAATTAGGAGGTGGAAGTGCCAGCACTGTCAGGCCTTGAATGAGCACTAACACAGTGATAGCTGGAGGCTTAACCCATCCCTTCGGGTTTTTTTTAAGCAGTCAAGAAAAGTACCTCCCCATCCCTCCCATCCTCCTGACTGCAGAAGCAGTTTGGACTCATGGAAAAAACAGGTTTGATTTATTGTCCTGTTCTGGTTGTGGTGATCCAGCACAGGCTCTGACTGTCAGGTACCTCTAGCGCATGACTTGCATCTCTCTTTATCCCTTTCTGTTTCCTGACCCTCCATTTTGCTGCCTTTGTACCTCCCTTTCTCTGCCCTAGTCTCCTCCCAAATAAAAAACTTGCCCGTAGTTACTTTTCTGCACTGGTCACAGTTTTGCTACGTTCACACTGAAGTTGGAATTTGGCAGGGCGTTGCTACTTGTGAGAAGTGCAAGCAGCTCCGCTCTGCCTTCCCACCATTGCCAGCACCAGTGTGATCATTAAAGACTTCACAGCATGTGCACAGTGAAGCCCTTGAAAGCATTAAGGCTTGTAAGACTAGCAGTCAATGTAGATAAATCTGGTTCCATCGTCTTTGTGGTGCATATGATAGGTCCCCAGGCACAAGGTTGTGGGATGCTGGTAATGAGATGGAAAACAGTTACTGTCTCAGTGGGCTCCTGCTGGAAGAGCGAGCCCTTTTCCCTGCCTGTAGCTTCAGCTCCCTGAGCTGGTGCTGGGTCTGATGGCTCTCCTGTGGGTTTGGGCGATCTGCTTCTGTGGTCCACTCCATAGGCAGGCCTGTGATAATGGCTAAGCCACAGCGAGGTCAGTTTTAGGTCAATACCATACAGGCAGCCCTTGTTCTGCCTTCATTTGCAAGGTTTCGGGTAACTCAGAGTCCGTTTTTCCAGCCTGGGTCAGCGGCATCCTCCCAAAACACTCATTCATTTATAACGAATCATTGTCCAGCTTTTACTGGGGTTATATGCTGAAACTCAGGCGTTGCTGTAGCCACCCTTTGCTGTAGTTTCCCAATTCAACCCAGGCTAGATTCTCCTTATGGAAACAACTGGCAGCCTGAAATCAGGATCACAGAGAAGTACGTACCTCCAAAATATTCTAATATATTATCCAGTCCCATGTACCTCCTCCCCATAAACCCAGGTGTGGGAGTTACAGATTGATCCAGTATCAAGGCCCCGTCCCTTGCAGACAATGTGACTTGACTACAATTTTACAACTTGCCCACTGAGGAGTCCTGCATCTCTCAACCATCCAGCAGTTTCAGGGCATGTCAGATCAATACTAGTCCACTGGCTTTGCCGACTCAAACAGCACAAGAATACTGCAAGCAACACTGTCCTTAACATTGATATAATTGCTGATTTTAGTGATTGTCCTTATATTTCAGACTTGTGAATAACCTTAAAATTAGGCCCTTTCTCCCTGAGGATTTTTACAATTTTGACAGTTTGACCTGCAGCAATCATGTCTAGCTTCCATCTTTTAGAGAACGTAGAGACAGTGGATATGTAGAACTAATTCTGAGTAAGGGAGTCACTAATCTGTCTTTCAGAGAAGTATATGATGAACACATTTCCTTTTAAACTAAACTAAAATTAAAATGCTGACTATCTTAAAGAGAAAAAAAAATCATAATGACTATGAGATCATTGTGATGATTTTTGAAAAGTGCTTAGCTCACTGTAAAATAATGTTTATTTAGGGAACATGCTGTACGGGAGCTTCGACGCCAGAATCGTACTGTCTCCTATCAGTTAAGCTCTACATTAAGAACATCATCACCTGAACATTCCCATCATCGATCTCCTGATTGGTCTCCAGACTGGTCCCTGGAAGGGTAAATGGTTCAGCAATATTTAAGTTCCAGACACTGAGGGGGAAAAACCCCAAAAAGTCGAACTCTGTATTTCTTGTTGAAATACTGACTGAATTCAATGGAATTACATTGCTCCAAAAAAAGTTACAGGAAGATTCGGGACCACAATCTTTTGATGCTACTTCTTTTATTCTGTTTTACTGACCTGTATCAAAACTATATGGTTAATAGCAACTGGGATGCACTGGGCTGCTATATAGGAATAAATTCTTAAAACGGTAACAGAGATAATGCTACAGAAAGTCTCGACTTGCGACTATTTTGTGCAGGTGTAGATGTAAATATTTTCATCTTTCCTACATAAAAGCTCTCAACTATCCAGCCTTTCCTCTTCTAGTACTTGTCAGAATAAGTTTTACTTTATATGTGTGCATTTTTTACAAGAAACATAAATGCATTCTGAAGTCGTTCAAATATGTGTAACCCGGAGGAGAAGCAAGCCCAGCTTTCCTTTTAACAATCAGTGAAATGGAGCCTCCACAACAAGGAGCTACTCCTCTGTCAGTTTTGGTCTCAACTTAATTTCATGTTTGGTAGCTGCGTGCTTGTTGCATCACACTTTTTTTGATAGATTGATGGCAGCATGCATTAAAAAAAAAAAGCCAGTCAAGGGGGGCAAAACTCTCCATTCATGACTTGCAGGAAGTATTTTCTGCTTTTGAGATAGCTATGTACTTCCAAGTTGAATTTTGTTAATACTTTGTTAACTGAGATTACTACCTTTGTCACTCGATTAATCTGTTATCAAAGACTCCTTGAAGTACACAGGTCCTAAGAATACGAGGCAAGTTTCCTCAGGTCAGTGAGCTGGTTCTGGAGCCCTTAGTAGGAAAACACAGCTGTGCAAGACAGTGATTTTGTAGCTGTTACCAGTCCTTGACGGCAAGTACAGGGAGCCTTCATTCCTCTGATAGAACCACGACTACTTCTCCTTAGTCTGAGCACAGTGTAGCTCTTAAATTTCTCGAAATAAGCATTGCATCTTTTCAAGTGGTTTTAATGTACTTTTAATTACCATAACATTTCTTTCTATTTTTGATACTGTATAAAGAAAAGAGGGATCAATCCGTGTAGTCACCACACTGAAACTAACAATTACGGTGCTTTTTCTATTTGTATCACTCCCCTTTCAGGGTGATAGAATTCCTTTCTAGTTAGTATAGTATAAAATATAGTTTGATAGTAAAAGCAAGAATATGAATGTAAATATTTGGCTGTAATCATCATTAGAATCACAGAATTAACACTTTTAAAATAGATATATGGTGAATTGATGAAACATGATATGGGTGTAACTTCCTGTTGGATTTAAATCAGAATATTATGAGAAAAAGTGCTCCAGGAGATGAAATTCCATTTTCGAGTTGCTCGAAGACAAGTTACCAAGGATTGGAAAAGATATTGTAGAAACGACTACTCGCTGGTAGAGAGGCTTCTTCCACAGCTGATGTGTGACTCTGCAGTACATGAACTATAAATGAGAGAGCAGTGCTGGAATCACCATTAATACCCTCCCTCCTCCTCTCCGGTGTTTTGGTGCTATTTTAGCAGACAGACTGTGATGGGAGATGAGGTAGACAGTCACCTTTTATTTTATTGACAATGTGCTATCAGATGTAAATGGGGCAGTAACTTTTTCTTGTTATTCCATCTTTCTGTCTGTCTTTATTTCACCAGACACCTTGTTTCAGTAAAGTGAAAAGAACGTGCCTTGTAGTTTGCCTGGCAGACCTAGTGGGAAAGACCTTTTCTGTCTGATTTTCTTAACTGATAGGAATCCAAAGCTTGCCTTTCACTTCAAAGAGCGTTACAGCACTTTTGTACAATAAAATCTAATCTTTGAAATGATCTGGATTGACTGTTGAAGAGACTTGGGAAGCCTTCTCAAAGTCCTTTCAGAATCAAAACCTTAAAATTTTGCACACGGAAACATCAGAATGTATTTCTATATTCACTGACCACGAAACAAATTAGATTTCTTTTTCTTTCTAGGAATTCTTGTTCCAAGGACTTATAATGTTTTATTCACAATGGCTTGTGAAGACTCTGCACACCATCTGGAGAGTTAAAAGTTCTCCCTGCTGAATGCTAAATATCATTTCACAAATGCTTGCACAGGTTTTTCATCACTCAGTCTGGATAGCTTCCTCTCCCAGCTCTTGTATTATTGGGTGAGATTGCTCATCTGGGTAAACAGAAAAACACAGCAAATTTCGTCAACTTTTCTGACAGTGTGCTTTTATTTTAAAAGTGTGCATGATTTTAAAAGCTTATTGATATAAATGAAAAATAGGGGAAGAAAATAACATTATGAAACTTTATGGGGGAAAAGGTGTCTATATTCGGGTATTATGATTTGAATGTATTTTTGCTGAACTGTGTGAGCATTATGCTTGAGAGAATGCTGTGCCGTCTCAAGATAGGAAACGTTTGGTTTTTTTTTTCTCCCTTCAAACCTGACTGACATATTAATTTGAATAAACAGGATAGTAAAGCCAGCAGATACCAGTGTTTAGATATCCATTTACAAAGATGTGTGGTTTTTTTAATGTTTCCATACATACTGAAGATGTGTTCAACTTCTAAGAATTTTATTATAACTGCACGAAGTTTTTACTTAGAGTTCTTCTACATGAGTGAGTACAGTTTGGTGATAGTTATTGGCACTTAAACTTGCTTAGAAGTTCTGCACTTTATGTCATAACATTTGTCTAAGTTCTATATTCTTACACTTTAAATGCAAGGGAAAACATAAAATTCGCTCTTACAAATCATCGGGGAGATCTGTAGTTCTGTATTTGGAAATAGAGAAGTAATTCCTGTTTATTTATTTTTAATTAGCTGTTTTAAAACTAGATTAATCCTTCTTGCTATCTTCAGAAAAGGATTTTTAAAAAGCTCTCCAGTTTATTTTTGAAAGCAAAAACATGTTGCTCATCATAACGGTTTAAACATACATCTTGCACGTATGTTCCTTCATATGAATTTGGTCTGTGATAACCTGACAACTAAACATGAACAATCATATCCGAGTAATGAATAAAGACGGTATAACCTATACGAATGCTCCTAGCTGCATTTTAAAACTTGTTGATGTGAGCTGTAGATATGATTCTATGTTGTTTTTTAGGAACAGGTAGCTTTGAAAATCCGGTAAGAGTATTCTGATGACTAATGTAAAAAAAAAAAAAAGAAAAAAAAAAGAAAAATATATATCTATACCTGTTAGAAATTCTAGGATTATCTTCCATAAAAGCAACAGTATCTTTCAGTACTGGTGACTTGATTTTACTTTGTAGGACCTGATTCTTCATTCTTTATTTGGCGGACAGCTACAGAAGTCACTCCAGCAACAAGAAGTGTTAATCCAAGTAACAAAGACTGTAGGATCAGACATAATGATATTAACCACTTCAACATTACATAGTTATTGAAAGCCATATTGTATACTTTTCCCAGATGAGCGATGATCATCTCATCATCCCAGAAGATGACAACGTGGCTTGCTTTTAAATCATGTTGCCATATTGATTTATATTTTTAGAAGATGATCACAAAAAAGTTTGAAAAATGTGATCTTAGTCTGTAGAACTAATACCCTATCATTTAGAAGATGAGTAGGAGAGATTAGGTAGACATAGGTAAAACTGAGTTCTTTATAGGAGCAGATATACCATGCAGAGGCCCGTGTCCTAAGATGTTATTCCTTAGTTGCAATAATGATTCCTTTTCCGTGTAAGATCACAAAGAAGTAAGTAATGAGATGCTTTCCTCCAAAGTAAAAGCACAAGATCGTTAAGAAATTTGGACTTTAAAATTAATATCTTAAGTAGAGATGATTAAGGGAATATGAGATTATAAATATCAAGATGTAATAAACTTGCCTTTTTTTAGAGTACCCTGATAAAGTAATAGCCTTTATTATTAGGCTTAGCCTTTGTTTAGAAAATGTTATGGAAATGAGAACCTTGTTTTTCTGCAGGCAAATTGCCAAGAGATCATGGATGGGGCCAGAGGAACTTTTATCAGTGGTGATGGATATAGACATCAGGGGACTTCTGACATCAATTAATTGCTATGTAATTATTGATGGTTAAAAAAAATAAATAGATCATTTAAGTATATTCAGTGAGAAGTATCACTGTAGTGGCAACTCCTGTATATCTGACCTAAAGCAAGATCAGAAACTGAAAAAAAAAGAGGAATGAATTAATTAATTTGCTGAAGTTCACAAATAATACCTCTTAGTTTAACAAAAAAGCTGCTTGTTGTCTGTAGTGGTAGCCCAAGAGGACCTGAACTGTGTTTACTGGTTGAGAATTGTACATACTGCTCCCACAGTATACTCCGAAAAGCTTCAGACCATTGCTGAGTACAAAACTTTGCTTCATCCTAAGTAAAGACAGATAATGAGCTCAGAGTATTTACCGTTCTTTACACTTGGTTGCAAACTCTCTAATCTGTAACACGCCTTAATTTTTTCAAAAACCAGGAAGTACTAGTGAATTTACCCGAACTGAAATGCGTTACACATTTTGTGATAGTATCCATTTCCTCATAATGTGGGTTACTCGTGGTAGGGTGATTTCCTTGTTGTTCCTTTATCACTGTATTTTGCTTGGAAAGAAACCTACACCAATTTGTTTGCATTTGTGACACTTATTTGCAATTGTGAACAATGTTATACTTCATTTTTATACATTTTTTTAATTGCCTTTTACCACAATACTTTTATATTTTACTTTTCAGGCAAACCTGAAAATACAACTTGTGTTTTTATATCAAATAAGAGCATGTTAAACTTGTTCTCATCTACTCTATGGTCATCTAAAATTATCTGTTTTGCATAACAAAAAATCCTATGATATTTTTTAAAGTATTCATGCTCCTGCAGTGATATTTTTCTAATTTCTAGCCACTAGTTATGGAGTTGTTCCCAACTGAGTTTGCTCGCTAGCAATGGAGACTGTCACATTGATCAGTAGAAGGTATTTTACTTGAGTATAACTCATTTACAGGGTTTGTGGAAGAAAGAATTCAGTGCCCTGGTATCCTCCCTCCTTAGTCTCTTCATACTAGACGAAGCAGGAGCTACTATGGCTACACAACAATATCACCATCACCGGTATAGTCCCACCAAGAAGCAAGAACTCATTGTGTGTTGCTGAGTAGAATTATTTCACTGCTTTTTGTAAAGTCTATGCAAGCAATCTTTCAGCAGCATTTGGAATGATGTACCTATGTGATTTATCCTGCTGTTTCCACTCAAAGAAAACCACATTTATTTCTCTTCCCCTTTCAGCCACTAATAAAGCTTGAACTTTTGCAACGTGTAATCGGAGTCAAGGTTCTGCTGTCAGTGTTAAGCAAGTGGTTTTAGTCTTTGACCAGGAAAAATGCTCATGGTGTGGGCTACTTTTTGGTAGTACTACAGCCGAGGGTTTTATTTTATCCTCCTCCTTTCTTCTGAGAGCAACTAATCCTGTTGGTACCAGAGTGCCACATGGCTATCAGCATCAGACATGCTTTAGCAGCTCTCTAACTCACTTGCTTTTGTATATTTATTTAATCTCACTTTAATAGTAGCAGATCTTAAATGACACAGTTGAATGCATATAAAGTTAATACATATGCAATATTTAATTAGTTAACTTGCATTAAATCATCCTTCCACATCTCAGTGATATCAGTATGAACAGCAAGGAATACAAGTTGTTTTACTGATGCAGACTGGAGTATCTGTGAAGTGCGATCTTTTAATAAAAGAAGCAGGAAAGTTTTTTTAATGTATCTTGCACTCTTCATGATCTTCCCTCTGATGCACTGAAACTTCATATCCATTTCCAGCAGAGGGAGTATGTGAAATGAAAATGAATGAATCATCCATAGCTTTGTAGTATTAACGTACACAGTTATCTGAACATGTGGAAAAATATTTCACAGTTAGTTTTATGTTTTGGACACTTTCCACACGGAAGGAAACCAGCTTGATAAGATGGACAAGATTTTCATGTGACTTGACTTAGATTGACTATGTCAAAACCCATATCCTTATTTCATAACAAGGATCAGATTTTTTATTAATAAACATTGAAAAAAATTTTGCTCATAATGAAAACATTTTGTATAAGACATGGCCTAAAACAATATTTCCATCGAATGGAATGATTTTTTTTGACCTGACTCCCTAATATATCGCAGTTTGATTTTTCTCTAGGCTGTCCCACATTTGACCTTTATTAAAATCCATGAAGCAGTTCAATCATTTATTTCAGCAGCTGCAGAAGTCCAAGCTTAGTTTTACATTTTCTGGTTTGTGCTTCTCATCTCCTTTGTACTTTCAGTGTTTTTATTTCCTGAGTGGGAGAAAAACAAACATGTTTTATCTTAAATGCAGCCTACACCCAGGCAATTAGATAGAGTACACAAAGCAGAAAACTTCTTTGTTGTGAGAGCTGCAGTGCTACCTAGCAGGTGAACAACGTGCTGCTCACACAAGGGTATGTCTTTCTTCCACAGTCATGTGTTATAAAATTGCTGTTGCCTGAGTAGCATACACTTATTAAAAACAATGCTACTTAACAGATACACAAACCTACAGTTGATTTTTTTTTTTCCCCTGACCCACAGTGGCTGCTCTAGAAGTAATATTGAAGTGTTTTCTCATTTCAGGGCTGAATGCGCACAGTCTTCCATTTTTCTTTCTGCTCTCCTTACCATTGCTCTAAGAAAAAAAGCAAGCTTCACAGCGTTTTTCATCCTAATGCTTTTATCTGGCCTGCGAGGCAACGCTCTCCTCAGGCAACACCAGTACTTCCTACACGTAACTGCTGTCCTTGGACTCCCTGACTTTACAGCAGAGAGCCTCTTCAGAGACAAAAACGTGCTCATGCTGAAACTAGAAGTTACAAGCCTGAGAGAAATTTATCGAAGTAGATAGATGCTGAAGTGGGAAACTACTCTGTTGATGTTATTTTTGTCATTTCTTCCAGCTAGTTCCTCCAGCCTTCCTTTCTCGCCTCTTGCACGGAAGCTAAGCTTCAAATGCACTATTTGAATATCCAAATGTAACTACTATTCACAGCGGCAAGCAACTCCAGCTAGAGCCTGTCACTCTGATACTACGGTATGGGTCTCGACAGGTTTTTAATTTGGGTCTGATTTAGCGGATGTACCTACTGACTGCAGCCATGTGCCAACTCCAACAGTCCCTTGAGAAAAAAACAACCAAACCGCACATGGCCAGTTGTTACCCTAAACCACGGAGGGTCGGCGAACGGGACAGCCAAGGCAGACAGCCCTAGTGGCGAAATACCTCTTTTTACACCACTGATCCGCTCTCCTCGGCCCCCCTGTACCCCAGCCAGATACGCGTCTCCCCGAGGAGGAGGCCTGGGCTCGTTTTGGCTGCCCTGCCCCGCCCGCTCCCCGCCTCGCCTGCTCCCCGCGTCGCCTTTGGCCCCGCGGCTGCGGGCGGGTCCTGCGCCGCAGGTGGTTGCCAGGCCTGCGGAGAGGAGGAAGGGTGAGGCAGGGCTCCTGCGGGCAGGTGGCAGCAGGTCAGCGGGTTCGGCGCGGCGCTCTCGCATGGGCCAGTGCCACCCGACTCGCTCCCCGCCGCAGGCACCGCTCTCCGGCCGTCTGCGGGCTGCCCGTGTCCCCGGCTGCGCCGCGGCCGACGGCGGCGGCGGCGGCGGAGGAGGGCTGCCTGCTCCTCCTCCTCCTCGCTCCTCGCCCGGACCCCAGGTGAGTGAAAGCGGCGCGGCTGCCCCCGCACGCCGGCTGCTTCTCCTCGGGCCGAGGTGCAGCCGCTGTGGCCGCCGTCGGGGGGCGCGGGGAGGCGGCAGGATGGGCGCCACGGCGGAGCCCGCCCGCCGGGCCCGGAGGGACTGGGCCGGGTTTCCCATTGTGTTCTCCGGAGCCTGTTTTCCTGGAGGGAAGGTGCTCGATCTGACTTAGAACGGGCGCTTCGTTTCAGGGTCGAAGGCACAGGGGGGCACCGTGAGCGCCAGAGGCTCCTCCGCGATCGCCCCGTCGAGGTTTGTGGCAGGTGCGAACAGGACTGACGAGAGCAGGCTTGAGCTCCTGCCGGCCCGGCGCCCCTCGGGAAGGTCGAGCTCTGTTCTTAGGGGTGTTTTTCTTACCCCGAAAAGCTGTGGCTTTCCCCCTCTCGCTCAAACGCCTGGCAGAAAGATGGCCAAAATTGTCCTGAAACGTTGTGGCTGCTTCTCCTTTATAATGTGCTTTTCTTAGGCGTGAGACCCGGAATATCATCGGTCCCATTTTCTCGCTGTATTAGCCCCTGTTGACAAACCTGACCATCAGTAACGTATTTAGTGTATTGAATTTTAATTGTCACTGATAACTCTTGGGTCACTGTACAGGAATCTCTCAGGTTCAAAAATTTTTCAAGTGCAATGAAATTTTTACTTGTCTTGCCATACAATTAACGGAAAAAATCCCACATATATTTAATACCAATACAAGCACTTAACACTTTGCATATTTTCATGCTAGTTAAAAGCATACTTTTTTTTTCTATAGCTAGTTTAATTTTATTTAATTTGCATAGAATCATGCATGTCTTAGGCTTTACGCACATACAGATAATAAAGCACTATAAATATCAGCTAGAAGCATGCAGTGGACTATACATTACACCCTTTGTCTGAAAGTAAGTTGTTATTCTAGGCTGACACACACAAGATCTTCTGGAAGTTTTTCCTATTCTCCTACTTTTCCATTGTAAATCTAGCATACCATTGTAAATCTAGCTCTCGTAAATCTTTCTTTAGCTGAACATCACATTCTCTGCTTAGTGCTGTATGTTCTCCTGTATTTGTCATCATTAAAAAGTTAATTTGCTTTATCACTCACGCATCATTAGCTTACAAAAATAGTAACCATACATCAAAGCTTGTTCGATACTGATACAAGGCTGTATATCATTTTTGCTTCTGAGTAATTTCTCATTCCCTTATATGACTGTGCCAGTAAAGTCAGTGACACCAATCCTTTTCCATGCAATGATATGGATTGTTTTTATGCAAATTTTAAGTGGAAGGGAGCTCTCATCAGCAGTTTCTACAGGGCAAAGATTAGGTTACAGAAGGAAAAAATGTAACATTATTACTGGCACTTGCCTTGTAGCTCTTTAATCATTGAAAGAAGGCAGTTCCATGGTAGGAGTTGGCTTATCATTAAAGGAAAGGGAGCAGGTGCATTTAGCTTCATCCACTGATGAAGCAGGAGCTTGCTGTGGTTGTAGTGACGGATAATTAGTTTGTGTATGAACAGACGTCAGAGCTGATAGGCAGCAGAAGCTCTTGTTTCTTTGCTTTCACAATGACCTTGTGAACTCTACTTTTACCATGTTTTTAATTAAAAATGTTTTCTGCAGCATAACGCATGCTTCTGGATATATATATAGAAACTGAATCTTCTCTTGGAAAGAAAAGAAGTGTAACCTGTGCAGTGGTGGCTGTGGCAGAGTTGCTTCAAAGGGAGGAACACGAGTGCCTTCTGCCTGCCACTGGGCTCTCCAGGGAAAAGGGCTCGGCTCACTCGCAGCCCACCGTGGTACCGATGTCCTCCGCTGACCTTTCGTGCAGGGCATGAACAGCTGTAAGTTACTTGGCCGGCAGACTCAGCATTTATGGTTGTGATGTAAGAGTACCAAAAAGGAGGAAAGAAAGAGCTTCGTAGCGGCAGAGGCTGACACTGAATAGTTACCGAGGAACTGAAAGCGTTACTAAGTTATGGAAGTACCTCAGGCAAATATTTATTGTAGTAGTGGAGCTATGTTTCAGATTCAGACGGACTAAAGCAAACTCATCAATGTCTAGTGACACAGAGACAGGTTCTCCCTGTGTCTGTGTGAAGATTTACTAAATGGCCATAGCCCCGTAAAGCATCCGGCCGTTCCACTCTTGGTTTTAGAGGCACGTTGCCTGCGCAACCGGTCTCCGACTGGGGCACTGTAACCAAACCATGTTGTGGGTAGGGACCCTGCAGAGCACTCGCTGTGTGGAAAGAGAAGATGTCTTGTGTTAACTAGTGTCACAGATCTCTTGTCCAGCGAGTGCCCTGCACAGCTGGAGTACATGAGTCCTCTTGCCCTCTGAGGTCTTGCTTCTTAACAGCAAGCACTGGCTTTGGCTTGTTAAATGTGGTGTATGTCCAGCGATGCACAATTCATTTATCTTTGTTTTCAAATGCCTAGAATTGCCTTTCTGAGACTGTAGGTCTCAGATAAGCCTACATCTCTACGGATGAACCAACTGTGTCTTGTTTGTATCAGTCCAGAATACTAGAGGACATCCGTTTGAATGTGGAAATCTTCATTGGAAGGGAGTAGAATGAAGGCTGTATGTGCCAGGATTCTAACACACTCGTATAGGAAAAGCTACTTCATTTCTCAGCTTTGCTACTCTGAAAGAGAGCTAACGGTCACAGGAGAGATGGAAATTCAATCATAAGCCACTAAAATGTAATGTGTCTGAAGTATTAAATACACAGTCTTCTCTTACTGAGAGATTTACAGTTTTGTATTATTAACGAGAAAAGAGAGGCTATGCAAAAAGGTCAGGAAGGGAGACCGCTTTCTAACCCATTTTGTTGTAGAGAAATATCCATTCATGGACAAAATTGTCCCTTAAGGAAGATGTCTTTATCTGTATCGATGCATTTCCTTGGATTGCTACTGAAATGTACTCAAGTCAGCCCAACTTCCTCAAAATTATGTTTCTCCATCCTTCAGCTTTGGGTTTGATAAGGTCACGTTCTCTCAGTTTGTGTTTGAACTGGCCAATACTGTCCCCAGTCCCCTCCCAAGTGCCTTCTCGGTGTAGTACTGCAGCCTCTCTCACTCCATCACCCCACATGAAGAAGGCTCAGATGAGATATGCTTCTTAAATGTGAGTAATCTCATATAGTCATTAACAGAAAGATCTTTCTAATTCACTATCGAATTAGATTAACATTTTGCAGGTAGATGTGAATAAAACAAAGTGCAGTTTAAGAGGCAAGGGAAATAAGGAAATACATTTAAACCGGAGGGTTTTAAAATTAAGTATAAAAGTGAACAACGCAATCAGTACAGTTGTTTTGGGGTACTTTAAAGCACTATAAAGCATGAACATCGTGCATTGTAGAATTCTGAGCATAAAACTCCTACATCTGTTCGATGAGTTGTAACAGGTTGAAACTAAAAACCTTGGCAGTTCAAAACCAAGCAATTGCGTCTGTCGGCACATGGGAAAATACAGGCAGCAGTCTGGGAAAATAGCATAAATATATTAGTAGATGTTTCTGCAAAAACAATCAGCAGCAGTGTTTCAAATGAAAATAAGACTTAAATAATCATTTTACGTGTTCATACCTCTTGCAAGTCCCATTACTCCTGGTGCCCATGTTCTGTATAACCTTAGCTGGAACCAACAAAATGCCGCTTGGCAGTAGTAGCTTGTCCAGTAGTTGTAGGAATTTAACTAACAGAAAACTGTTTTAGAGCCCTTTAAACAGCAGATGGAGTATCTGCTTTTGTAAAGCATGTTTGAAATGTACCTTGGAAGCAAATTTCACTGCATACATTGGTGATGCCTTAAATTCTGACAAATTTTGAAATAATTCAAGAGGAAAATTAAGTCAATGACTTGGAGAAATATGTGTCAAAACAGGTATAAGAGAGATAGTGGGATTTTTTTAGCAGTTTGTCACCACTGGCTCTATGTGACCATAAAAGAGTCTAGTGAAGTGTAATTACAAGGATACTTACTTTGGGCAAACATGTTTTTTTAGCCTGTCTGTTGATGTTATAAGAGAATGAGATAAAATACGGCACTTATTTCCTTGGTAGTTCTTCCAGTACGTTTTTTTTCTTAGAATGCTCAGGCCCGTGGTTCTCCATGCTCTCAGCTGCTTCAGAGCAGACTTCATCGGTAACAGCCCCGGGAACATGGAAAACCCACGTGCATGTAAGCTGGCACGTATGTTCAGTGGTGTCCTCAACCAGTTGGTTTCCCGAGGAAGTCTGTTGCTAAGCTAAGACAGAAGTAGCTTTAAAAAGAATCCTTCAAGGAAAATATCTTGGCTGTACGGAAGTGCAGTGGTTTTAGGTATGATGGATACGCTTGTGGTTTTAGGTACGATGTGCAAGTCTGACTTTACAAGGGAGATACAGAGTTATAAAAAGTGCTTCAGCTCACACTGCTCAGCTACAATCTCCATAAACAGTTTATTTATTCAGTGGATAAAACACACAGTAGCTCTGCTTTTTTTTAAACAGCAAAGGAGTTTATTTCGGACTAGATGATTGAGGTTGGACTAGATGATCTTTCGAGGTCCCTTCCAACTCCTAGCATTCTGTGATTATTTTCTTTTAAAGTCAATTTATTTTGAATAGCTTTGTTTTAATATTGCCTCCTTGAAAAGCTAAAACTCAGCATTGTGCTTTGTTTTTTTGTCCGTAACACATAAAGGTACTGAGGAGGGCAGACAAGTTGGAGTTTTACCCCTTTGTATCTGAAAGTGATAAGCAAACTGGGAAGATTACCCAGTTTCTCCATGTCATTTGTCTTTCATCACATAGCTTTGACAACTCTGCGGTTTAAAGAAAAATGGAATAACAACGGAACAGCTTCATCTTCTAACTCATTGCCTAATACAATGCTGTCAGCTGCCAGCATTTTAGAATTAGGATTTTTATTTGATTCTACACTTGATTAGATTTCTTTCCTTCCTAAAATGGAAAGAACTCTAGAACTGAAGAAGGAAGCTACAAATACAGTATAACACAGAACTTAACTCGGATGTCTAGATAAAAGGACACTGGATGCCATCAAAATCAGTAAGTCCTGAAATCTTAGAGTTGTGACATTCTTTCATTAATCACAGAATCACAGAATGTCAGGGATTGGAAGGGACCTCAGAAGTTCATCTAGTCCAGCCCCCTGCCAGAGCAGGATCACCTACAGTAGGTCACACAGGGACGTATCAAGGCGGGTTTTGAATCCCTCCAGAGAAGGAGACTCCACAACCTCCCTGGGCAGCCTGTGCCAGTGCTCAGTCACCCTCACTGTGAAAAAGTTTTTTCTAATATTTTTGTGGAATCTCCTATGTTCGAGCTTGTGCCAATTGCCCGTTGAACTTAATACTTAAGTGATGCTCATCAGTGTACAGAAGTAGGGCACGAGTGAAGTATATGTAGGAGTAGCTGGTGTAGGTTCTCCGTTTGGCCTCAGAGAAAGTTTCGATTTGGTTTCCGACCCTGCCTTCTGCACCGTAGGCTGGTTGTGTAGCATGCTCGGGCATGCTTGCTCCTGCTTAGAAGTGACCACTCGTGCTAGTTTGGTAAACACTCACCTCAGAGTCCTCTGTTCTTTTCAGACCTGCTGACAGCAGAGTCTATGTGAGTGAACATCAGAGCAGGCAAAACTGGGAAGATCTTTGGGGCTGGAAATCACAGAGGAAACACAACAAAAGGTTGTCCCCCCCAAACCTTTTATTTCACGTTTCTCTTGGGGAGGGGGGAGCGGTGTTGAAGGTTTTATCAAAGGATAAACAATATATTTTTTTGTAAGTTTAAATGGAAATTCAGAGGCAGTGTGGTGTTCAGAAAGACTACAGGTGGCAGCATCATAATAAAATGGAGTTTACTTGATGTCTTTAGCCAAACAGAGATCAGTGCTTAGTTCCTTCAACAGCATGTTGTGGACAAGTACACAAAAGATTGTGAATCAAAAAGGGCGGATTAGAAACTTGTTGGAGTTGATCACTGTTGAAGCAAAGAGTTAAAATAGGTCAATCAGTCTTTTAAATCTCTGTGTTCTCAGTTTTGTAAACATGAATGAACGTGCAGACTCGCAGAGATCCTCCTGCTTGGTATCCCGCTTGGTCCGTTCAGGTCAGCAGTGACAGCTGGATTTTACTACACTGGCACATAATCCAAGCTTGAAAACCAAAATGCCGTTCCCATCAGCACTTTCTCCCAGGATTTTGAAAAGGAGCTTTTGAAGAACGACAAGTTAGTGTATTTCAGTGAAGTGGTCTGAATTTTCTCGGTGGTTAGTGCTTTGGGGACGCTGAAGGTGGATGGACTGTAAAGACTGGTTTTTTTTCAGAGAGGAGTGCTCAACAGTTTATAAAGACTGGAGCCTGTTTCAGGTACTTTAGATTTGTCTTCTAAACATGAATATATCCACACTGTTTTTGAAAAAAGACATCCCTTGTTACAATAAGGAGGATAACATTTTTTTATTTCTGTCCCTCCTCCTTACCATTAAGGTTTACGGGAACAGCTAATTTGGTGGATTATCTTGTGTCAGCATGTGCTATCATTTTCTCCTAGTGCGCTAATTGCTTTATAGTGGAAATGAGAATTCTTTTTTTCCCCCCACAGCTCAGGGAGAGCTGTCATACCCATTTGGCAGGGCACAGATTCACTTTCTTTCTTGTCCAAATACATCCCTCTAAAATCACTCAACCCCAAATTATCAAAGTGAAGTCATAAACTGTATGTGGTCTGTGGGTTTCTTGTTCCTCAACAACCTGCTTTATAAGAAGATAATGTCCAGTTTTCTGCTCTCAAATATTCACTTTGAATATGTATTTATCTCAAAGTTTATTTGATTAACAGTAATGGGAGCTACGGTAGACTATATATGTGGGTTTTTTTCATCTTCTAGCCCAGCTCTTTTTCTCATCTTTCTGTGAGACAAAAATTGGAAGAATGTATGCTGCAGACTGTAAAGCCAACTTATCTAATTGCTGCTGAACCAACTCATGAAGAGTGCTGTGATTCTTTACTAGCGTAGTTTTTTTAAGTAAGGTGACAACTGCATATTGGTATTTCCAATTGATTGTGCAGATTACAGAGTTCTGGATAACATCAATGACAGGGTGCTGGGAAAAAAAAAGTTAAGTGTCACTGTCAAAATTATTTGTTCTTTCTAATGACTTCAGGTTCCCTTTTTTAGTTACTTCCACAAAAGCTCTTTGACAGAATGCCAAACAGGTGTCAGTTAAACTACTTAACTATTTCTACCTGTCTTGTGTCTCCCATTTTCAGGCAATGTTGAAATTTACCTCAGCAGCTTCCACAAGAGTTCCATTTATTTGCTCAGAGATAGACGTGAAACAAAATCTCAGAGCTGAACTATGCAGTTAATATTTTTTTTTATTTACCCAGGAGAAGGAGGAAAATGCTTGTAGTATTACTTCCATATTTCTTACTTTCATAAGCCAGCAAAATTGATTAGAGACATTGTACTTGCGTGCTGAGTGTGGTAACAGAGGCATCTCTCCTAACACAGAAGCTTTTAACATCTTCAGGGATGTAATTCTAGTCAAGTGCAATAGGATTGAGGCACCTAACCTGAAAATCCCACTGTACATCTTATCAGCTAGTGATTCATATTCACTGTAAGAGGTGATGGCTCCCATCTCTATCTTTAAGCATTTAATGGCTTTGAAAACTTGACTTTCTAGAGCTATATAATCTAACAGTGATTGTTCTGCGTGAGAACTTCTGAGCACTGGGTGTGCCATGTCTATATCCTAGCTCTGTCTGGGTAGTAGCTGTGTTATTTTCACCCTCTTTCCCTGTTCACATGCCTTGGTTTCAAGGAAAGGAAATTTGGTTCTGTGAGCCAAGAGGCACCTGTCACATGCCTTGGATATGCCCCAGATCTGAACGGTTTGGGTACCTGGGCAGGGAAGATGCATCTATTACTGCTGAAGAGCACAGGGAGTGTTCCTGAGTCAGGCTGTCACTGATCACCTCCTCTGTTGGGTCATTAGAACAGCCCTGGACCCGGTCTTGGTTAGATATTGGCTGGTGATGGTTTTCAACAAGCAGTGCGAATGTCGTCACCCTCTTTTGAGGACCGTGAGAATTTAGGAGCCTGGTTTCAAGCCATTGGCTCCAGTGCCATAGAACTGCCCTGAGAGCATTTCTTTGACAAGACCAGATGCAGCCTGAGGCAGAGGCTGCAAGGCATGGGCTGGGCTGTACAAACCATACCAAGCAAAGTGGTTTTGTCTTTACCCTGGGAGATGTCAGTAGGTGAGCATTTAGTTGTATTGAGAGGGAGGGGAAATGGCCACTTTTGTTTTGATGATTTTTTTTTTTTTTTTAAGGACAGTTCTATTTTCTGTGCCAGCCTGTGGTGTATTTTTGTGGCATGGTAGGAACGATTTGTGTTTGATCCCACAGTCAGAGGACTTCCAGTCTGTAGGGCGGGAGAGGTCATTTATGTGTTGCTGTGAAAGGCTGTGGGAGCAAATGCTGAGCTCCTCACAGCCACAGCTGACACTTCTCTTAACGCTTCTGAACTAGAGGTAAGGTCAGCAGGCAGCAGGGTGCTGTTAAGGGAAGGAGTTGACTGAAAGGAATGAGCATTTACCCAGTTAACACTTATTACTCTCTTATTTTTCCCCCTAAGAATATAGCCCCTAACCCACAGATGATCTAGCACAATGCTGTTCCAACAGCTGCTATAAGCAAAAGACATTCTGGGTGTACTCGGGTTCTGTACACTGATGACTGATCACACAAATCTGACAAATTCTTATGACAGGATTTGTGGCTTTGAGGTTCATTGTAGAAGCCAGATTGTGCCTTATTTGCTGTTAAGGCTTAATAGAATTGCCCATTGATTTCTCTGCAGCCAGGTCCCTCAAGGGATTTATTCATTCAGGGATTAAAATTGTTCCACGGTTGTCTGATTTGTTTAAAGCTCATGCGTTACTCTTAATTGGAGACAGTGACCTCAAAAATAGCCAAAACCTTCCATTATCCTTATGTGGAAGAAAAAGGTGTACAAAAAAAAAAATAATCATTTTCTAGCTAATGAAGGCTTTTATACCTCTACTTCTGTACTTTCTTATTTCTGCTTGCTTGAGTCAAAAATGAGTTGAAATATCTGCCTGATGAATTTGTTTGGAGTGGAAGGAAGCCAAGATTTTTTTTAACAAATGTTTTAGCTTGACACTGAGTACGGAGGCTTAGTTTGCCAAGCTGGAAAAGTGAATAACTAGGCAGTTTTTGTGAGGCTTATATAGGGTGTGGGTCATCTTAAATGTCAGTTCCAATCTGTGTTACAAATTTGTAGAGGAGCATATATTGTGAATGGATTGACACGTTCTCCTCATAAGTTTCATGTTTCTCTGAAACAACTGATCAGTTTTGAGAAACAGTGGCGCACACTGCGATCAGCCGAGGAGCCTGAGGGACTTCAGGAAATCTGCTCTTCTGTCTACTGGACAGAATTTTACAGGTACCTGCTTCCCCTGTACGTGTGTCCAAAGGAGCGCTGTGCTGGGTGCCGTGGTGGTGTGAAGGCAACGTGTCTGGTAAACTGGGCTGCAGAATACGGCGAGGAGCATTACTGACTCCTGCAAAAAATTCCTGGAGTTCAGCACAGGAGAAGGGGACCTTCTAGCCCAGTGCCTGGAGGCACTGGATCCCACTGGTTGGTGTGGTGAGTAGCTGTCCTCTTGTCTGTGGCCTCATGGCTGCAGAACAGGCTCACTAGCTTCTTTTAACAGGTTTGCCATTACTAATTCTTGCCACAGCTGGGAAAGAAATCAACAAAGTGCACCCGAAAGTGGATCTGCTGCTGCTGCTTCCAGTTTTGTGCAGGCATTTGAGAACACAGAGCAATGTGTACAAATAAAAGCTGTACTTGGGCAAGGCAGAATGAGGAACTGCTGCAAGGTCAGAATTGAGGTTATGACCCTGGATTCATTTGAGTTCAGGCTGTCAAAACTTAAGTCAAAGCCAGGCAGTTCTTAGTAAGTTTTAGCTAATGTGAATCTAGTGATGAAGCCAGATCCAGTCCTGATAATAATAAAAATAACGCAAAGCTTGATTCCATGGATGAAGTAGAATTCAACTAAGAGGAAGGAGGCTTCTCTGAGCATCACTCCCTACTTTGATCTGCCACCAGCAAGGTGCTGCTCTGTCATTAGGCCTTTTCAGAAAAGGTTTCCCAACAACTCTCAGACTTTCTGCTGTCTTTCCTGTATTGTTTTTTTTCTGCAGAGTTTCTTCTTCCTTCCTTCCTTCCTTCCTTCCTTCCTTTCTTTCTTTCTTACCAAAACATCTCTGCCATGCTAATACCTGTATTTGTGGCAGCAATGTTAAGGGGCATCTCCTTTGGCCCACAATATCAGTTGCTTCTTTGGACTTGCCATGATGGTGGTGTTGCTCTCGTGACCTTTTCTGGATAAAGAGGCTACACTGCATTTTACACTTGCTCTGAATTATAGCTATTGCTTCAGTATGCTTAACTAGTCACAACAACAACTTGGGTTATTAATTTTCCCGTTGGCTTTTAGCTTGAAATTTAACAGTGGAAGATGATAGGAGAGAGACAGTTCTGTCCTAGAAGCAAGTTGAAATCACGAGTGTCATAATTTAATGCTACATGTCTGATATTCTAGAATCCCCAAGTGCACTTCAGCCCTTGAACGGGCAAAATTCACAGTGTTTATGGGACTGAAGGTTGGTCCATTTCAGAAGTATCTGAACCAAGTGAATAGTCTGTCTTCTCCTCTGACATTTGCAGTACGTGGAAGGATAACGCTGCCAGACCTACTGGCCACCTTTTCAGCTGGTGACCGTCTCTCACGTAACTTAGCACTGTCAGCTCAAGTGTATGACGGTTTATACGGTGGAGTACTTTAAGGAAATGCTATCTGCTCTAGAAAAAAGAGGTTGTTTCCACCACCTTTCTCATGGTGAGAAGATTTTTTAGTAAAAGCTGGTCCTGGTAATCTGATGCCAAATGACACTGTGAGCAGAGTGCATTCTAAGTTGTTTGTCATGTGTACACAAAAGATTTTGGGTCAGTTTTCTTGAAACTTTGCGTAATTTTTTTTCTGTAAGTCTTGCAATGAACCTGGTGTAGCAAGTTTATTAAAGCAAAAAAAAAAGGGGGGGGGGTTGCTGGCAATTGTAACCTTTAAGTCTATTTCTGTAATTTTTATTCATATTGCTTCAGCTCTCTGGTTTAATAACCAGCTCAGCTGCTTTGCAGTCTTATTCTGAGTGAAAGCCACAAGCTGTAGCTCATTCAGAGTCTAATTTGGATTAGAAAAGAAGACCATGTGCACAAGATAGGTACATCTCAGTATGAACCTTCCTGTTGGACTCGGGGGGAATTTGGATCTGGGCGTGATGGTGGTGGGAACCTCCAGCAGTGGCTTCCTGGCTCCATCTCCACAAAATCAACTTGCAAATTCTGCTGAAAAGTATTTCATTGTTTTCCTAACCACATCTGCTCCTACAGCACTAAATATTGTCAGCTCTCTCCACAATATAAAGCCTCATTTCCTATTAACTTTTCTTATCTGACTAGTTGTTGTTTTAACAACCTCTGTTTCTGAAGCATAAGGAAAAATAAAACTGACCAAGCTACACTTTTCAGCATAGTATTTATAAGCGATTACACCATTTTATTTTCTCTGTCCACTTTTCAGGAAGGAGTTAGGCTGGAATTTACAATAGCACTCAGCATCATCCTAACTCTGTTTACTTTGCTATCAGATTTGGACTAAAGCTGGGAACTTGTATTAGCTCAGCCCAAAAGTCTTTTTTTTGTGATGTCATTAAACTGTTATGTTCCACAGCAGGTCTGTACATTGTGTAGTGACCTGGAGACAATATCTGCTTTAATAGGTCAGGGTAAGGAAGCAGAAGCCATTTGCTAATGTAAATGAGTGAGCTACTGCAGTAGGAACACACAAGTGCTCTACTTACATGAAAAGGTTCTTAATCAAAATGAACTTCAAATTATAACTAGTCTTCTTGATGTTCCTTATTAAACTCTCAGCCACTTTGCTTAGGAACAGCAGATTGCCAAATACCAGGGGAAACCACTTCAGTTTTTAAATGTTTTAATTAATTATGTTGGATGTTTAATGTCTGATAATGTGCTGTGTGTTAAACCAGAACACCCTGACAACTTTGTGCAAGCTGCTTGAGAAGAGCGTTATTTACTTTGCTGAGTCAAAACCCAAACTCAAATGTGTGTGTCAGAACCAAGGCTCCTCGTGCAACCGGAACCTGCCTCTCGTGTGTGGGGTGCACTTCGATTGCAACATCACAAGCTGTTCATCCTTTTGCCCTCCCACTCAAAGGGCCTAAAAGTTATGCCAGCTGACAGAGTTACAAGCAACTGAATATAATGAAAGAAATTAATACAAGTATCACTGTTATCTCATCTCTAATAAAATATCACTGGCTTACAGTGAAAGCCTGAATGGAAGTTAATAAAGAAATACAAAGACAGCGTGCACCGCATAAATCGATGCTGATTTCATGTAGCTGTAAAAACGAAGGTGTAAATTGTTTACCTGCAACTGTCAATTCCAAGACTTCCAAAACCAACTAAAACAGAAAATTACTTTTTCCTGGATCTGTATGTCATTGGAGAAATAAAAGGGACTTATGATCCATTTTCTTAAAGGCAGTGCAGAATTTAAGAATTCCAGATTAGGGAAGTAGTTTCTTCTGTTGTATGATTACCAAATCACACAATATTTAGTAACAAAACCGTGTCTAACTTTAGAACAGACTAATAAAAAAAGTACCCTATAGTTAGTATAGCATAGAAACAAAAAGACATTTAAAAGGAAGAAGGAGCTTTTCTGCTCCTGTTCAGATATTCAGATTGCTTTTTAAGTGTGCTAAGGCTTTATTGCCTCAGTTTTCTTTCTCTTCCCTTTTCTTTTTTTATGCCACTGTTTCTTGCTTCTAGTGAAGCCCGAGGAGAGCCTGCAGCAGGAATGAGCCAGAGAAATAGACCACGTGCAGACTCACAGGTGGAGTAAACTGAAATATGGGGCAGAAGAAAAGGAGCTTATTAAAAGTAACTGTATTCGTAAATAATTTTTCATCCTGCTACTTCAGAGGTTACATGCAGCAACAGGGCAGACTGTGCCTGTTTCTTTGTTCTTTTTGGCTTCCTGCCTGGCAGCTTGGTCCACGTGGGCTCAACTTAGTGTCGGCCGCAGCGGCTGCCCTCTTGTCCTGATGATAAGTGGAAGGAAACCAAAAGAGACACTGGCTCTGGGAGGGGCGTTTGTGAAGAAGCAGGAGCTCAAGAGGTTGCCCTTTGGATCATTAGAGTAATGCAGTAGGCATACATGGGAGGAGACTGGTATCACTGTGTGTTGTGTGGAGACTCCAGTCATTTCCTTGCTTGCAGTAGCTCATTCTTTCACTGGCTGGTGTCCTTCGACAGCAATAGAACTTTTATGAGTAGTTGTAAGACACTAAAGATTGTCAGAAACCTTGCCTAGAGCGGATGCAATGGCATCAGCACAATTGTATCCAGAACATAGTTATATATGCAAAATGAGTCATATACGCACATATATACACAAAGGAAAGTCATCAAGGTGCTGGAGTGGGTCCAGAGAAGGGCAGCGAAGCTGGCCAGGGGACTAGAGAACTCGTCTTATGAGGAGCGACTGAGGGAACTGGGATTTAGTCTGGAGAAGAGGAAGCTGAGGGGAGAATTCGTCGCTCTCTACAGCTACCTGAAAGGAGGTTGTAACGAGGTGGGTGTCAGCCTTTTCTCACGAGTTACAACCACTAGGACAAGAGGGAATGGCATCAAGTTATGCCAGGGGAGGTTTAGATTAGACATTAGAAAAAACTTCTGCACTGAAAGGGTTATCAAAGACTGGAACAGGCTGCCCATGGAAGTGGGTGAATCACCATCCTTGCATGTGTTCAAAAGCCATCTAGATATGGTGCACAGGGACGTGGTTTAGAAGTGGGCCTGGTAGAATTAGGTAATGGTTGGACTTGATGATCTTAAGATTCTGTGGTTCATACCTAAGTGCTGTATAGTGGTAGACACATAGCAGGCCATTGTTCCTTTCTTTTCCTTGCATGACCCAGCCAATCTGCATGTGCCTTGGGTACTGTACTGTATTGTGTATTTTGTAATGGGTTGTCTGTAATGTGACTGGATGCATTTGCACCAGCTTCAGCCTAGGAGGAACAATAGCTGTGAACATGCAGCGACGTGGACCACAGTGTGAGCTAGACAAGCCCTCTGAGGACTGAAGATGCTGTTGAACCCATAGTGCTCTTTTTCCTCATTGCTGTTCTTATCCAGGGCTGAACATGGCCCCATCCTAAATAATTTTGCTGTATAATGTGAAAGCTGTTAAGCTGTGATGCAAAGGGGAAAAGAATAAAGCTCCTTTGTTCCCCATCTCAGCACTTCTTTCCTCAGGAGATCCTTTCTTGGTTACCATGGATATGGGGACCGGTGGGACAGTCTTCCTGTCCTTTCTTCAGTACACCTACTAACATCTGTACCAGTGCAGCTTTCAAATATAGACCTGGCTTGCGCTGGATCTGGCCAGATCTGGTGCCGTTTTACACATTTCTGTGACACATCATTTTTGGCTGGTTGGCCTACCTTCTCCAGCAGATTGTAGCGTTTCATAACTTGTCACTGAATTTTTATCCTTCCATTCATGGTGACAACCAGCAATCTGATTGTCATTTCTTTGTCAGCGACGAACATGAAATACATAAAGCAGCTTTGGGAATTTCACGAAATCTGTTTCTCAGCACCACTCCCTTGAACGCTGGGTGGTGTATGAAGTATCCGATTACACGAAGACCTGGAGCAGGCAGGTCAATGCAGCGTAGCTCAGTAGCAAAGGAATTTGCATTGCAAAAGAATTTATACATCTCATTCTTCGGTTGCACTCCACTCTAATTGCGCTTGATTTGGCACTCACTGGGTAATTAGGGAATCTTTCTTTTGGCCTCCGTGGGATCAGAGCTGCTGAGACCAAGGACGTTGAGCAGCTGTAATAGGTTTATTAGTTTCATAATTGAGGTAGGAAGCTCTGGAAAAGTAGGACCAGGTCTTCAGTGTAAGCATTTATCTAAATGTTAAGAGCTCTAATGCTGCAGACTTCACACTGTTCCCACTTCTCCATGTGATGCAAACCTGAGAGCAGGCAGGCTATCTGGATGTCAGCTGAGCCACAGAACCACGAGAGAATCAGAAGCAGGCAAGTGTGTATGCAAATTTAAGTATTGAAGTAGGAGTTCTTCAGCTTTTCTTTTGCTTAGACTATTTGGATAAATTGTTGGTCTTTTGCTGCATTCAGTTATAAAATGAAATGAGCGTTTTTTTCATGAAATGAATGCCATTTTTTGTCTTTAAAATACTTCTAAGAGAGAGCGACAATAATAATGAGAGGATTAGAAAATGTGTTTGTTGAGAGTGTTGCTGTGGCTGTGATCTGTGTGGAGCCATGCGAGATCTTCTCAGGTATGAACAGCACCAAGCTTTTTACTGCTCTTGGTTAATTCTTGTAGCGTTCAAAGGACTCAGCGAGCACAAGGAGCTATTGCGCTTGGAACTGTGCAAACACTCAAGAGATGGAATCATCTCAAAAAAAAAATAAATCTGTGTTTAAAGTAACAAGACGGGTAAAACATGCACATTCAGGTAGCTCAGTAATACCTTGCTGTTAGGCATTTAGGTGGGGTCACAGCAAGACCTTTTGACACCTCTTCCTTCCTCCTGCCTCTGTGCTGCCTCCATCCACTTCCTCACACCCTTCCCAGCTGCAGTTTCACAGGCTCCTGTCTCAGCTGCTCAAGCACTGGGCTGACCTGCGGTCACTTGCCTTACCCTCTCCTCTGGAGCGCTGCCTGGGCTGGGTACCCCACAGGGCATGGGCCTGGTACCCTTGTTCACATCAGCTATTTCACCAGTCTCCCTGCGTTGTCACTGAAAAGAGCGAGATGGTACCCAATGCCCCTGGAAAACGATTTGGAGGATCTAAGTGAAAAGCTCCCTCAAATTCACAAGGTCTGGTATCGGTTCAGAAGAGCAATCACTACACTACACCCATCTCTTAAACTAAGAATAACGATCTAGATTGTATATACTGGTTTGGATGTCAGGTAGACAGCAAGAATGAATCAATGCTGTGAGATTGAAAAGTAAGCATATCGTTTAGCTGTTTGGACGAACAGATGGCAAGTGTAGAGGAAAAAAAAAATCAATCTAAGAGCCAATCCATGGAACAGACATTAAATAAAGCCATCTGGCAAACGTATGAGGGCAAAGAAAAAGATGAGACCAAGTTTTGCTCTAAATATCTGCTCACAAATGAGAGGAAGTAGCTGGGAACTCATGCCATGGGAGAGCAGACTTTGACCCTGTAAGAAGCTCTGTGGAGTGTAAAAACCTCTGACAGTGTCAAGGACTTAGGAGAAAGACTTTAAATTGTCAAGCAGAGAGTGCCTAAGAAGCAGCAACATTTCTGCCTGTGTGAGAGCCTGGTGGTACTCCACGTAGAATAGTGAATACAGGACTGCTTGATCCCCCACAATGAGATTAAGAAGACCACATTTAGGAACCTGGTTTATAGAAAAGGATGAAAAAGAAGAGTGAGGAGTAAGCAAAGAGAGCAATCTAATATATCCCAAATTCTGAAAGGAAGTGATAAATCTGATTTTATGCCAATGCCATGGCAGTGTCTTACTGTGCCCTCCTTTTACTCCCAGAGAAGAGACGTGTGTGGTTTTGTGCTCAAACTTTTAAGTAAAGTTTCAAAAGAGAAGCACAATTCATTGAAAAGGGAAATGGTATCTTACATAAGTGCCCAGCCTTTCTTTCGGAAACTTACTCTCAGGGATTGTGATTTCAGAGCCCACTAGTCTAGCAGATGTTATTACTGTTTCTGTTTTACAGGTCAGTGCTTTAGTTTTCTGTACTCTGAGAAATGCACACAGCTGCTAGCCTGTCTTTTACATTATAAGAACAAGTCGATTCTGTATCTTAACTTATACATGTGCACGCTTTTTTTTATGCTAAAATGTGAGGACTGTGGCACATCTTGAAAATTCAGGTTCTCTGGTAACCAACAGTTTTGTTGGCAGACTGTGTTGTGCTCTTATTCTGAGAAAGAGCAACGGTGGATGATTTTACGAGGAGGTTTGGTCTTGATGTCCAGGCTCATGGCATTAGACAGAACCAATAATCTCATGACTCAGACTTAACTGCAATAAAAGGAAAATATGAAAGGAAAACATTTTTAGTGCCTCTGTTGACAATGAGGTTGATGTCGATGATGATGGAGTAGCTATATTTTGTGCATTAATTGTCGGTTTCAGACACTTAGGTGGAAAAAGGTTGGCAGCTCTCACTGAACTAGTTTTTCAAGTGTCTGCTTCCTTTTCATCTACTCTGTGTTGTTACTGATTAGTTATCTAAGGAAGTTGTCTTTAGTTTCCCTCAGCATCTAAAAGCCAGACCAACAAAAAGGGAGTATTTCTGTCCCTCTGCTCGGATGAATAATTCATTGCCCTGCACTTTTTGTGTAAAGTAAATTAGAACTGTTTCTTTTGTAAAGATTATTTACAAGAGAGTGTGGACACACAGAAATTTGTTTGCTGCCTTTGGGCACGTCATTATCTTTTTACCGAGAGGGAGGTAACTTTATTTCTCTTAAAATTGGGTTAAAGAACTTGCTATAGCTAGTGTTAGAGGGATGGTACCCTTTAATTGGGGAAGCCGGAGTTTGGCAGGCTTTCAGTGCTGTTCTGCTGCTATTCTCCCCAGCTCAGATGAACAATGGGCTGGAGGGATGCTGGCAGTGTTGCTTGGTTACAATTCATCAGCGTGAATCAATGCTTCACGAGGCTCCTTCTGCGTCTGAACAACCAGGAGACTTCTTGGTACTGTATTACTGATGTATGCGGAGATGTGACCGGATTACGTACTATCTCAATTACTGTAAAACTATACCTTTGCAGAGAGATTTGGACAGCAGCATTTGACTTTGCAGTGAAGTCAGGCAGTTTCGAGCTGTCTGTTTTACAAACACGTAGCTGAGTAAAGCAAATTTTGAACAATATATTTTGTTGCAAGGTGTGTTTGATGACTTCGGTACTTCAGCGTCCTTCCGTATTCGTCAGGAAGATTAAATCCTTCATTAAGTGTCTTTCCCTGGAATAGGCACGTGCCTTGCAGAAACCTGCCTGCAGGCAAAGCAAGCTGCTGCCTTCCTCATACTTGGTGCATTTGGCCAGACCTTAAGTGGGTATGAAATGAAGCTGATGAAGTTATACCAGTTTAGACAAGAGGAAGATGTGACAAGTTATTTTTAGCACTGTGGTATGGCATTTCTGTACCCCACCCAGAGATATTTTTACTGCTTACCCATTCTTGCTATTCAGCACGTGACCAGAGGAAATGTTAAGAGGGAGGAAAGGTGCTCAGGTTGGGCACTCCCTTAAATCAGCATTCCCAGCAGCATTGTTCCCGTCTTCATCTTTTTTTCTAACTTTTATGTAAAGCTGCTTTATTGTTTTGCAGTTCTCACTGTTATCACTGCTCCATGTACCCATTCACTCCCTCTTTCAGCACAGAAGTTTAAAACTTCGATGAGCTTTCACAGCATTTTGGTTATGCTTGAAAACACCTAAGAAAAGATCAATGGCCATATGATAACTGGCAGCTTTGCCAAGAGTGTCAGTGACAAATCGCTGACTGAGCTATTTGCTCATCTGTGGCCAGGAGATCACTGGATTCTGGCACCTACTGGAAGGACTGTCTTCACCAAGTGTTTCCTGTGGCTCTCTACCCACAGTCCTAGTAAATGTAGAGGGCTGGTTAGCTCACTCGGTTAGAGCGTGGTGCTGATAACACCAAGGTTGCGGGTTCGATCCCTGTTGGGTTCTTATGTGTTGCCTGATCTAGTTGAGAGGCGTCCCTGCCCATGACAGGGAGGTTGGATTAAATGATCTCTAAGGTCCCTTCCAGCCTAGGCCATTCTATGATTCTATGTCTTTCAGTCAGTCTACAGAAGAATCCAGAAGTATTTTTCTCACCTTCCTATTCCTCTTTCACTTCTGAAAATTTTGTCCCTGAAAGGCTTTCCCCTCTCTCTTTCAGGTTCAGTGATTCTTCATTTGTTTTCAAAACTTCCATATGTGCATCTTTAAATTTCTCTTTGCCTTTATTAAGGACCTCAGCATTAAAAGCTTATATTTGCCATACCTGCTATTTTGCCAAGCTTCCTCTGTTTTCTCTGATTTCTGTTATTTGTGTCAGCTTGTTGTGTTGCTGAACATTAAGGCCATTTGAAAGAATTTGTAGGAAAAAAAAAGGCACTGAAGGGACATCCGCTCCACTTGGTTTGCAATAGAAGAGTCTAGATTAAAAAAAAAATAATTTATTGGTATCTGAAATACAAATATTTCTGTGAGTAGGTTCTCTGCATCATTGTGTCTTCTGGTGATGATATCTCTAGGATGATCTTTCATAAAGAAAAACGCCTCAGAATACCTGCACTACTTGAAATACAGTTGCACTGCACAGAGCTGTGATTTCTGACTTGCACTCAATATTCTGTTTCATGATCAGCTTTTCTTTAGCAGCAGGAATGTGTTTAACATCTTAAATTTTCAGGTTGTTTCCTCCAAATGTTGCTTGGTTATCTATAAAAATTTTTTTTATTGTAACTCTACAACCTGGATTAATTCAGCTTTGCTGTTCCCTGGGTCATGACATCTGTAACTATTTCATCTGGAAATTTAAGTGCTTTTGGGCTCTGCAAAAAGATGAGAAAGGGGAAATGGACAAAATGTCTGTAATTTTCCTATTGACATGATGAGCTTTGGCTCTTGTTCAGAAAGGTAGTTGAAGCACCATGATAACTTATCTGCTTTTGGGCAATTATAGCTGCTGCAGGGATAGACTGATTCCCTAGGTAAATATGGACATTTATGAGGGAGAGAGATTTCAAGCGTATTTAGGAGCCTGTTCCCTGACCCCGAGCCTGTGTTCAGCACAGCTATATTGGGCCACTGGACCTGGCTATATGTTACATTGAAAGGAGAACCTTTTTGGGGGTACACTACATATGTTAGAAGTAAGTTTTAGGTGTGCCTTTGAGCAGCTGAGATGATCTGGCATACCTGAAGGGAACCTACAGGAAGGCTGGAGAGAGACTTTTTACAAGTGTCCACTGATAAGACAAGGGGAAATGGATTTAAGTTGAAGAATAGGTTTACATTGGATCATAGAAAGAAATTCTTCAATACAAGGATGGCAAGACTTTGGAATAAATTGCCCAGAGACGATGTGGCTGCCTCCTCCTTGGAGGTGTTCAAGGCCGGGTTGGACAGAGCCTTGAGCAACCTGATCTAGTTGAGCGGCGTCCCTGCCCATGACAGGGAGGTTGGATTGGGTGATCGCTAAGGTTCCTTTCCAACTTATGCCATTCTATGATTCTGCAGACACTTGTGTGCCTTTCCCTTCCATTAATTCATTGCTTTGTTTTCAACTGATAAAAGGCTATCCTAAGTTGTGGAGTAATTCCGTTTTAAGGTCATAGCTGGACTTCTCTAGACATGATAGGCCAGGCCTCTGCCCAAGAACCTTTTTAAAAGAGTTTTTTTGGCTGGGCAGTTGGCATAGCCACTGCAAACCTCTTGTGCAGAGAGTGTGCCCTACAAAGATGACATGGGAGCTGCTTGCAGATATTCCTGGCTGGCACTGGCAGCGTCTGCCTGAGTAAGGAGGGAGCTGCTCACACTTGAGAATGTGCCCAGATGCGACGGGGAAACACCCAGATGGAATGAAAGGGGTCATTTCTGCACCAGCACCCCTCGTCCCTCCCAGCCTTGCTGGCTCCTCCAGCCCGCAGGAGCTGTGCCGCATGTGGTGTGCACAGCATCGCTTCCTGGCCGTTTTTGCCAAGAGGATGGATGTTCCTTAGAGTCAGTAGAAAGCAAACAGGCATTTTTTTCAGGTAATCGGGTCTGTGTGAGACATTTACATTATGCTGCATTTGAGAAGTTGTTACTTCCTTACCCTCTGTAGGATAACCCCATCCAAGGAACCCAGAGGTGCTTTAACTCTTCAGGTCTGTATCAGCTCTTACTTTTAATCTTTTAGAAAACACATGGTGAGGAGGTTGCACACTAAATGTAGTAATTAATACAACGGTGTGGCTGTAACTTCAAATATTTAAAAGGTCAGAAATTGCAGAGTTCTTGTGTCATCATTAACTTCTCTGACTTGCTTCTCTTCAGTTTTCTCTGCTACAACTTCGGCTTTAGATGATACTTTGTAGCACACATGTCTGGGATAACCTTAATTTCTTGATTTCATAGAATCATAGAATGTTTGGGGTCGGAAGGGACCTTAACAATCATCTGGTTCCAAACCCCTGGGTGGCCATGGGCAGGGACACCTTCCACTAGACCAGGTTGCTCAAAATTTTCACATGTTTAATATTCTGTCATTGCATTTGTTAATGCTGAGGCTGTACACAGGGTGGGTGGTTTTTCTACTTTAGCAAATGACCAGATTTGACATATAAAGATCTTATTTTAAGGTTAAAATCTTTAGTTTCATTGACACGTTGAACAGAAAATTCACCCTCCGTTTTTGCACATGCGCTTCCCGTTTTCACAACAGGTGCCTTTTTGTCATAAAAATAGCTCAGCTACAGTCCCTTTGTGCCGGGTGGTGCTACAGGGTGGCCTTTGCAAATCCAGGAGTAACTTTTCCTCACATCCCTGCGTTTTCAAGAAGGACCCAGCTGAGCTTCCTAAGCAACATCAGCCTCCGCTAAGAATTCAGGTCAGGATCTCCCTGCTTGTTTCCTAGCAACTGGGGGTTACTGGTGCTTTTTCCTCTGACCAACTCCTGCAGCATTAGATACAGGGATCACTTGGTGGAGGGATCGGGGCAGTGCTAATAACTCGTGAAGGAAGGCAGAGCGTAACCCGGTGCTGGATAACTGGTGAGACGTAGGGTGCACTATCCAAGTTGAACCGAATCAAGACTTTGAGAATCCTCCGTGCAAACTTGCAAGTGCCTCTGCTGTTTTTGCTACCACTTAAATGTCTGGCAAGGTGACATATCCCTTTTGAAACACCAGTAGCCTTTTGCGTTACGTTGAATGTGGCAAACAGGAACACACGCAGGTAAGCAGCTGAAGAAAATTTGTCTGAGGTGCTTTAAAGGTTGTTATCCTACAGGTGTAACACGTTTCTTGGTTACACAGATGCACAACATTCAGTTGTGGGAGTATTGACCTGCCTTGTACTCATTAAAGTTTCATCAGATGGTAAGTAAAAAAGTTAAGTGGAAAGATGAACTGTCTTCCCTGGTTTGTTGTGGTGTCTGTTTATAAAGTTTTGAAAACAACCTTTAAACTTCTCTAGTTAATTTATTGTAGGATTGGCAACTGGGTCCTTGTAGCACATCTACAAAATGGAAAGCAGCAAGTCCCTCTGTGTATTGGGTGCAGAGGCCGGCAATCCTTGCCTCTGCCTGGTAACAGAATGGCATTTGTTACTGCTTTTTGTTTTATTTTGATAAAGTGGAAACCCTTTGACAAATGTAAAAATTAAAGTGACGTGCCATTCTAAGACAAAATATTTCGGGAAAAGAAGTATTGTTTTCCCTGTGCTGTAGCCTCCCTTTACTCACAGATAGCAAAGATGGCGGGAATTAAACCAGAGTATATTTGTATCTAGTGCTGGTACAGGGCTGGCATGATAGTGTTCTGAAGGACCACTCCTCAAAGAAAATACAGTTCTTGCGTTTCGAAAAATGTGAAAGTGAATGTCTCCCGGTGCATACAAGCCATTAGACTTGCCTTTTTAAGAAGTCTATAAACAGTATAGTCCAGCTCTTCAGCAATACAATTTGGTACAGCTCCAATTAACTTCTGCAGAGTCCTGCCAAGTGACATCAGCCAAAGATCTGGCTGCACATCTCTGGGATGGGTGCACTGCAAACATGTTCGTAGGTTTTTTTGTACAGGAGGCTCTACTGGTGGATTCTGAAGAGGGAAGTAAAAGAGCAGATTATTTTTAAGCCATGTATTTTAATTATCTCTAATATGAAGCTGTTTAGTTTGAGTGCTGGCTCTGAGGCATTCAGGAGCTGATTTCTTCAGAGACACAGAGTAAGTGCAGTTTCAATTGATACTTTCCACACTTAGTATTCAGCAAAACAATTCCCAGAGTCTCACATTGCGTACCTGATACAGCAGCTGCTTTTCAAAGCGTGCATGTCCAATTTAGTATACCAAGCTTTTTGTTTCTATCATGCATCTACTCCTTGAACCCGGAGTGTATGTGCCCATTTAAGAAGACAGAAAAAATCTATACCAGGGCAGGATCTCTGTGCAGTTCAGGATGTTCTTTATTACAAAAGGCTCTCTCAAGTGTGTAACTTCACACTACTGTGCGTTTAGGTGATGTAGGACAGAGAAGGACAAATATCTGTTTGAGGAGGTGCTTCACATTTCATTTAATTGTTCTGCTCTCAAGTTCAACAACTTTCAGGAGACAGTTAACGGCAGAAACTTCTTTAGTCACTTTGATGTAGCTGTTTTAGTGGAGCAGTATTCTCAGAGAATAGCATGCGACCCGAGAGATTAAGTCGTCCAGCACTCCCCGATCTTTCCTGTGTTCACAAAGCCTTATGGTGTCCTCTTAGTGATGCCGTTCTGCCAGAGCTGAGAGTTCTGCTAGATGTCTCATTCCCTGCCCACTGCTGTAACTGACAAATATTTTTAAAATATTTGGAAAAAAATGCTGAAAGGAAGGAGGCCCCTAAGCAAAGAGGGTCAGTTTTCCCTCAATCTTGAGCTAGTACATTTGCCAACTGCATGTGAAAGACTAAATATTTTCCCGTTACACCTACACCAGAGACACTCTAGGGATACACAGATGGCTGGGCCCTTGTGAGTCCAGCCAAGGGAACGTATGCCGACACTTTGGAGTTTAAAAAGAAGCTGGAATGGGTTCTGTAGTCTGGTATTGGCAGCAAGCATCAGCGGTCTGGGTGGCTGGATGCAGGTGGGAGCCAAGTCTCAGGAGATTACTGGAGCATAGGCCTTGCCCAGAATGATATTTCTTGATAGTAAATGGCTTAAACAGAGTCCTTGGACTCTGCAGTATGGAGCAGGCTAGAGATGGAATGTGAATATTTTTCTCTCTGCCTGTCTACCAAAAGCTGTGCAAGTCTAACCAGGAGCTGGGGACCTTCAATCCAAGAGTGACCTTTGTGGTCACTGTGACCATCTGTCTTTAAAGGCCACCTGGGATCCAGGGTCCGCTTCTGGGCATTTGGCTGCCAAAAGACGGTTGCAGAGAAGGGTGAGCAAGATGACCAGGAGGATGGAGAGCTTATCTCTGGGAGGAGATTAAGGTCGTGTGGTTTATTTGGCTTTGCAGATGAAGGCTGAGAGGGGAGATGGCTGTCTTCTCCACATACCCGTGGTAGGAGAGAAAAGCTGCTTCAAGGAAAGTATTGCATTGGCACAAAAATAAACAGGTGTAGACTGGCCATTTAGTCTGGGAATTTCTAACCATTAGAGTTACAAAGTTTGGGAATAGCATTTTGGTCAAGGTATCAGGAAAATAGAATAATTTTCAAACTAAGACTTTAATCAGCCCGTGAAAGAATTGTAGGAAGTGTTTATCAGTTACAACAGGGGACAATGCTTAGGAAGTCCCTCCTGGCAGTATGTTCCCAAGTTTTATCCTGACACACGTATATGAAGCTCAGAGATTTAAGTGTACCAAAGCATGCTGTTCCTCAGGAGCCTTTACCATATTAGAGAACTGGAAGTGTCCAGGCAATGCATCCAATAGTGATAGGTCTTGCGAAAACACAGAGCTGAAGAGTCTTTGTGGGTAAAATGACTCATCGCTGACTTTGGACCTGCCCAAGGGATCAGAAAAAGCCAAGAAATGCTGGGACTCTTCAAAAATGAGACTGGTCATTTTGGATGTAAGTTTTGATCTGTTGCTGTAACTAGCTCTGTACACACAGATTTTTCGCCTGCCTCTCTGGCAAAGCAAGCAAAGCACAGAAGTTTGGCAGGCAGGGAGTTCCCTATCCAGGAGTGGTGAGATGGCCCTGGAGTGCTGTGCCACAGAGACAGGTTGCTCTGTCCATCTTGCTCCCCATGGTAAGATCATGTGCCTCTCTGCTCCTCTTCCTGCGTCTGGAAGAGCATACTCTTAAGTTAGATTTTTCTAGCGTCTGAAAGCCAATGCCTTTTAATTTATGAATGTTGCAGTACATTTTGTTGTGCTTATTTAAATCAGGCAGAGCTCAAGTATTGTGCGGTCACGTGTAAAGGTGATAGCAGATGAGAGCTCTTTATGTCATGCTGGATTTCTGCAGCTCACTTGCATTATATCTGCCAAATTGCAGGCAGGAAATTTTTGAATTAATGACAAATATTTCCCAACAGTAGTTAGTTAAGTGCCTGCACGTGTTAAATTAACCATAATAATCTTGTCATAGTCATGAATTAATAACCCGCATCTCATCGGGCTTTTGAGTATTGAAGTAAAACATTCATGGTTTATTCAAAGAAGGGAGCCTGGGGACAAATGGAGTAAGTCTCCAAATGGATCTTTTCCTTTCTGCACCTCTTAGACAACATTTTCAGGTTCTTGTGCAGCCTTTGGGGCTTACTTGGCACAGGGACTATGACAGTGGGGAATGGGAATGCAGAGCACCTAACCACAAGCTGCTAGGTGACCCTGGCTTCCCTCTGTCCTCCACATCTCTTCAGAGTAAGGTGCTTTAGACATATTAATATCTGAATTGTCTGATCTCCATTGCCTAGAGGGAGATGCAACCAGGGACAAGCATGCACGTGGGAGCTTTCTGCCAAAGAGATCTTAAAGCAGCGAGGGGTTTCACAAGGAAAGTGCTCCTCAGATCAGAGGAGGATAGGGAAAATTTCTGCCCCAGTGGCAAAAATGAAAAGAAACTGAGAGGAAGTGGTGGTGTGGGAGAAGAGGGACATTTGTTCCAGTGTATCCCCCACCAGTGGTCCATGGGGCTTCTTCCAAGGGAGATCCAGGAAGTGAGATCCAGTTCCTTTACCTCTTGCTTTCCACTACACCAGGGAGTGCCATGTGGAGTTGGATCCTGGACCAGTCTGTGCCATCGGCTCAAGCAGAGCTGGACCAAGGGACAGGCCTGGAGATTCTGCATGACAGGCTCACTCTGGTGCCTACTCTGAGAGATGCTTCTTGAAGGGCACCAGGAGGAGCATTTGATCTCTCTGTACCTTCGCACCCATCTGGAAAATGCAGGTGCCAACAATTCTTTTCTCCCTTTGGAGAGGCTCTTCAAGTTGGAGGCTGGTTGTCATCCTAACATTGTATATGTATGGACTAGTTCAGTATAAATTTGTCATGATAGGCTTTGTAGTCATATGAATGGAAACAGCTGTACCTTTGTGGTACAGTTTCTTGGAACTCTGTGATGTTATCCAGAAAGTCCCACGTGACTTGAGGTCAGGGAAAGGTCTGAATCTTGGGTCTCCCAGAGACCTGCAAGAGCTGGCAGCTGCCTCTTCCACTCTCGTTTCTTCTCTCCACCTCCAAGTAAAGTGGCAGCATCATGGTAACATCAGCGTTTTTCTCCAAACAGTGGCTGGCTTCTGCCAGGCCAGTAATGCTCCCCTGCTGCAGTATGCATCCCCCTGCCATGCGCGGTCCGTAGGACTTCACTTCTCAGTTCCTCCCTTCTCCTCCTGACTGTGTCATAGCCTGAACTGTCGTATCCTCTACCAGCCAGCCTAGAGGCTAATCAGGGCTGTACCTGGGCTACAGGTCTGATGGCTGCTGAGCTGGCTAGCAAGAGGAGCAAACTCTCCTCCTCTTCCTGTAGACTTTCCCACAGCAGAGACTTTGCACAATCACCAGTTTTTTACAAAACTGGTAGGAACCTCATAGCTTTGAGATGGGTGTCTCTGTCAAACTCTGCTGAAAAGGACTGGTGACTTCAAAAGTGGTGGGGAAACGTGAAAATGGAGCAGAGTAGAAAACGCAGTCACATAAATGTTGTTTCCTTAGGAAATTAAACCTAAGTAGTAGCAGTATCGTATAGAGATGTTTATCACTGATCCTCCTGCACTGGTGTAACATGAAAGCACCCTACAGGGCTGGATCCATCTGTTTTGCAGATGAGAGAGGATGCACCATCAGTATGACACTGTGACTGGTAGCGTATTCTGCTGCTGCTCTGGATAGATAAAGAGCAGGAGCCCTCCCAATGACTCTGTCCTTTACTGTTGTAAATATTGTCAGGGAAGGTTTGAGCTCTTTCGTACTGTCCTTTCTTGCACTTTCTCCAGTACCCCCTCCTCATTTTGTTCTGGATGTAACATTTTTGCGTATAATCACAGAATCATAGAATGTTAGGGGTTGGAAGGGACCTCTGGAGATCATCGAGTCCAACCCTCCTGCCAGAGCAGTACCACAGAACCTAGGAAAGGTCACACACAAATGCGTCCAGGCGGGTTTTGAATGTCTCCAGAGGATGAGACTCCACAACCTCTCTGGGCAGCCTGTTCCAGTGTGCTGTCACCCTCACAGTAAAGAAGTTCTTCCTCATGTTGAGGTGGAACTTGCTGTGCTCTAGCTTGAATCTGTTGTCCCTTGTCCTATCACAGGGCACCAGTGATAAGAGGTTGTCCCTTCCTTCTTGACACCCAGCCCTCATGTATGTATATAATTAGATCCCCTCTCAGTCTTCTCTTCAGACTAAAAAGCCTCAGGACTCTCAGCCCTTCCTCGTAAGGCAGGTGTTCCAGTCCCTTAATCATCCTTGTAGCCCCCCATTGGACTCTCTCAAGTAAATCCCTGTCCCTCTTGAACTGGGGAGCCCAGAACTAGGTGCAGTACTCTAGGCGAGGTCTCACTAAAGACAGAGTAGACGGGGAGGAGAACCTGCCTCAATCTGCTGGACACACTCTTCTTAAGGCACCCAAATCTTCTGAATATATGAGCACACATGCTTACTGTTACTTGTCGTGGAAAATTGGCGCATGCAAATGCTTTCTACTTCCTGGTCCAAGGGAATGAATGGGCTCATGCAAGTGCTGCAGGGCGTGCTGGAGACTTGGCTTTGGACTTCTGACAAGGCAGCAGTAAAAACGATTAAGCCGCGTTCAGCATGTTGACTTCCAAAAGTCTGCAAGTCTGGAGTGGCAACTGGAGGTGAAACATGCAGAGTGATTTGCCAGAGGTTATTTTCACTGAGGTTATTGCTGCAAGGAAGGAATGAAGGGGAAATCAAGAATCTGAGCAAGTGGCAGTTATTTCCATTTGCTCATATCCTTGTTTTGGAGCACAGAGTGTGGTTTGGAGCACAGACCTGCAAGTATATGGGGAGAGAAGAGCTACAAGAAAATACCTCCTCTCTTTCAAACACAAAATGACAAGTATTTCCTGAATGGATAGTAAGAATGAAAAGTTTGCAAGTACGCATCATGAGGGAGTAAATGACAAAAAATTAGGGCTCTTATGTTTGTGAATTCCTGATTGTTTTTTTCTTATAGATTGTGAGGGAAGGTTTTGCAAAAAGATGGAAGAACTCAGCAGCAATGTTGTGTATTGTGGTGTGGTCAAAAAGCAACCTTGCAGCCTATCCACCTAAGAAATTATTTGGGTTAGGAAGACTGTCCAACTTAACAGGACTCCTGATAGCTCTGTGGTAGTCAACGTATGGCTGTGACCTTGCGTAAAAAATCTCGTGCTGTTTTTTCTGGAAGTGATCTGAGTATTATTCGGGTAGAGGAAAGAGAAAGGAGCCCATGGCTCATCTCTCTCTCATCTGGGCTCAACAAAGTGTTTGTCAATTGTACGTCAACAGGGACTAAATTAGGAAGGGTCAGAAAAGGCTAAATAAGGTCCTTCTCGATTAGAAGCCTGCCACACGTACCACTTCAGAGCGAGCCTCGTACAACAGTTAGACAAGAGGCCATTCCACTTTGCATTTGGCCTGTGGGGTTTAACGCAACAGGAATGTGGAATGTGTTTACAAGGTAGCAGTTATTGCTGAAATATGTGAGTGCTGTTGCCTGGGGAAATTACAGAGGATTGCGATTGCACTGACAGTGGCTGTGCCTCTTGGACGGTCCGTGTGGATGTTGGGGGAGAAATTTGCCTCTGAGGCTGCAGTTAGAGCCCTGCAGAGGCAATGCAGGGGAAGATGCTCCCCTTCCCCATCGCCTCCCGCTGCCCTCCTGCAGCTCCGGCCGGATCTCGCTCCGTCCTCGCTGCTCCTTCGTGCTAGGATGACCCAGGAGGGCGAACCGGTCCTTGGGCTGGAGACATGGCTTCTTGTTATCCCTGCATCCGAGGTGACTCCAGGTTAGCGCACGACTGCAGCTGGTTCGGCAGAGCTGTGTGGGCTAGAACGAGGCAAAGCTGAGGGAGTGCTGAGGACTGAGGGCCCCTGATGGCACCTTTTGTGAGCAGCCCCTGGAAATCAACCTACTTATGTTCTGGCGAGTCTCAGCTGGTAGGCTGGTGTGTCTCTGCCTGGAAGGGCTCAGGCTTCTCTTAGAATCTTTAATTAATTCTCTTTGCATTCCCTACTTTCTTTCTGGTTTTCTCTACTTTCGATATCCAGTATTAAAATTATTATGCACATGGTTCATAGATGATCCCAATGATTATTCTGTCCTTCCCAGTATAGGAGTTCCTAAGGAAGCTGGTAAAACCCGGTCCAGTCTCTTTATTTCATGCACTTTCCTCATTACTTGTGTTTGGCCAAATGAGACTTCATTTTTCATGACACTAATGGCAAAATATTTGCAAGTAGGCCTGGGATATAGCTATAGTCTGTGTTTAGATGAACCTGACATTTGAAGAGATTTGTCATTAACTTTTAAAGAAACTCAGTAAAACCGTTGAAATGACACTGTTGGCTACACCACACATTATGGAGCTGGGAGTAAATACTCCATGCGGTATGGAGGGGCTCAGAAAGGCTGAAAATTGGGCCACGTTCGGCTCTGATGTTAGCAATTACCTTCATTGTCTGGTTAACTTGTTCCACTGAGCTTTCTTCAGAATAACAGATAAGGCTGAATAAGGATCTTATTCTGGGTAGTGCTAAATGCTTTCTGTATCTTGAACTCCCATTAACCTCTGCACTGTACAAGAACACACTTACATTAGGGTAATTGATGGGGCAGCAGGTGTAAGTGCATCATTCCTGAGGGCTTGCTGTGGTTACAGATGAGTCTCATTCTTTTTTTGCCTCAAATTAAAAGTGTGTGTGTGTGTACATAGGTATATAGGCAATTTACGGTATTCGTGGTTCCAAAAAGCAAGGAGTTATCGATGAAAGCCCTGTTATGTTTCCTTGAAATTTAAAAGCACTGAAACCTTATTACAACACGGATATTTCTACTCGTTCTGAATATCAAAAGAGCTGGTATAATTATTTTTGTAAAATAGCTTCAGGAATGTTCCCAGTGCTGAATTCAAGAATAATTGCAATTGCGACATGTAGAATCAAATGTAATTTCATTCTAACTAAAGCAAGACATTTTACTTTCTTTTCTATTGCTTTTCAAGTAGAGGCACAGTGAATTTTTAATACTTTCCTGACCCTTGACTCTGAATGATGTTAGCCTGCTATTGTACAAAAAAGATTAACTTCTTCAGAACATTATTAGCCAAAGTACTTTGTGTGAACACTTGATATTATTTAAGTTCAAAATACAGATTGTGCCTCTATCAGTAAAGGTGGCTGATACAAGCCTAAAACTTTGGTGGTATGTCAAGCTATTTGTGCTCCTAAATTTAGCAGAGGATCCCTGGTGGGGAGGTGGCTGGGGGAGGTCTCGTGTCTTTGTGTTAAGGAGCTATGCCCTTATTATCCCTGCATGCTGAGAAATAAGAAGGAGAGCCAGTATGGCTTTATTACTCTAACAAGGCTTTTAATAATAATGCTTCCCATGCTGGTAGAATGGATCTCCTGGCCCCTCTATTAATAATCACAGCAAACAGGGAACTGAAAGCGAGAAGGAAAGGGTGACTCTGTAGGAATAAGACGTTTTACATGAGTTTGCTTTATTCTTTGGCCAATGCAAACTGCCCTCCCCCTGCCTTTTAATTATGTTCTATGGTTGCTTGGTGTGCTTTGTCGCTGTGGGTTTTTTTGTTTTGGTTTGGTTTGGTTTGGTTTTTTTTTTGTTTAAAAAAAGCATGCAAACTAAGGCCTTGCTCCTGAACAAGATATGACCTTGATAAGCTGTATACCCTCAAGTTACTGAGCTCCATCAGGGAAGACGAGTTCCCTTCATCCTTCTGGGGGACAGTCTATTCCCTGTGCTATCCAGGCAATTCCAGTGATGCCTTCTGGCCTCTTACGTTTTTGTCTTCTGTTGCAATGCCCTTTTTTAAAAACAAAAAGCTCACTCTTCAAAAACTGCTTGAGAGGACGGTTTATTTCATGGAGCATTTCTGACTTCTTTCAGAAATGCTGGGGAAGGACAGTCTATCAGTTCTTGTGAAAAAAAGCAAGTAGAGCGGGTTTTTTTTCCCCAGTACATTGGAAATATGTTGTGCTTGTAATAGAGAAAGGAATGTGCTGTTGGCAGGGGCAGAGCGAAAGGGCTGGTGAGGATCCGACAGGAGAATCTGTACAGCCTCTGGAATAACAGGGGCAGATGCACCAGAGAGGAGTTTGGGCTGATTTGGCAGAGGAAAACATCCACTGCACCAAAGCAGTGAAAAAAGCAAGTGAAAACAACTGAACACCCAGAAAATCCATTGAAATGCTTGGGAAGGGGCATCTGCTGCCTCTTCTGTTTTTCCTGTCAGAGCCTGTGAAGTCTGACACGCTGATCATGGGAGGTTTTGATTTGTTTGCCCTGTTCGCCCAAAGGCTCGGGAGGGAAGCCCATGCAGTGAGCTATGTCCTATCTCCCCTCTCCCACTTTCATTTTAGTAGGTCTTTTGTTACTTGACATTCATCGGTTTCTCTTCTGACAGTGATCACAGACACGTCGGGCACCACCTTATGATTACACGCTATGCGACAGGAGTGATAGATGTGAGTATTGCAAAGGAAGGAGGTGGTGCGGAGACACAGTCGCGTGGCAGTAGTTGTATGTAGCTGGTCCCCGTGCCACAGCTGGCTATTCCTCCACCAGTGCTGGGGGTGGAGGAATAACAAACTCTGGCACAAGGAGCAGCACTGGAAGAGATGATGTGTTGGTGCAACTAACTTTTGTTAGTTTTGACAGCGACTGGGAAAAGGACGGAAGGATCCCCAAAAGGCTGAGTTTTAAAGAGGACTTTGTGTTCAGGCTGGGCGCTCTTGCCTGGATGCCGGCTTAGGACCCACGCAGCCAGGGAGAGGATGCTGGCAGCAAACCTGCTCACAGCCAGCCGTGCTCTGAGCACGAGGAGTGGCACACAGGCTCTCACCACACCGGCATGGCTGTGCAACATGTTATACTAACATGAGAGCATGCTACAAAGGTAGCAGTAGGTGGAGAAAATGTCAGCTGCAAGAGAAGAAATAAAACCTTTTATTAACTAATGCAGATAAGAAAAGATGGGGAAGGTGTATCAGAATCAGCGTGAGACTGATGAAGATGGATAACGAATTGTCATGTTTCAGACAGCAAACCACGTGTGAAAATACCATGTTTTGAAGATGATGTCCCCATGGTCATCAGTCAGCATAAACAAGTAGGTGCTAACAGCACCCTTACTAAATTATTAAAACAAGGAAAGAACACATGGAGTCAGAGACTTTGCAAAGTAATACTTTTCATTTACTGACTCAAACCATTCAAGCAAGATGGAAGGATCATCTCCCCAGCTTGGAAAAGAGAAGGCAAAGTTGCATGTAAAAAATGATGGGACGTTTTTCCTCTTGGTTTGGCAAGAAGTTTATCTTTGATATTTTATAGAGATATGATGGACGGAAACAGTACTGTTTTCTCTGGGTAGATTATTTTTAATAATTCAAAAAGGATGGGGACACAGCTAGAATATGTACAGATCTTGTACAGGTGCTAACATAGGTCAGAAAGGCAGGGTGGCCCTTCAGTCACAGTGATGGGACTCCAGATAAAGTTCCTAGGATGGCTGTGTATCTATCTAGATATCTGCTTATCTATCTATCTATCTATCTAGAATGCATGTAAGCGTGCATTCAGGTGCATTTATTCATTTGATTTAAAAATTGGAGGCCGAATAAAAAGTGAAATCTGTGCTTCTTTGATGTAAAGAGAAGTCTGGAGCAGGAAAAGGTATGGCTTTGGAAATGGTGTTGCAGTTGTTATCAAATTCTTGTGTCCCTTTATGTGAGTCGTTTGGATGTGTTTGTACAAACTGGTTGGATTCCCAGAGACCTGCATCTCACTCATGTGAATGCTTCTAATACTTGGGCTCCTATGTGCTGTGCTAGCTCAGAAGGAGCACTCCACTAGACTTCCTAAATCTCCTCTTGTGGAAGGTGGGTTAGAGAGGAGAGGTTTATCTTGGTAACGTAAGCTCAAGATGATGGATGACTTCTGAAAAGGACTTAATAAATAATAATTGGGCATGCTGTGAGAGATTTAGTTTTGGCTGGGCTCAAGCATTATCACTTTGGAACACTGAAAGTGGTTTGAGAGCTTGAAATGCGGAGGTGTGATATGGGGGTCTCTGTTAGTGGGAGGAGGAGCGCTGAACAGCAGCGTTTCTTTTGCTTTGTGAGGACCTCCTCATCACAAGCTCGTTGCCCTGCTCTCCTGCACTTCCTTCTACCACGCCCCATTGCTCAATGTCTTCAGCAGACAGTCTCCCTGACTGCAAGGATAAACTTTTACTTGGGAGACCGGTGGTCACAACACGCTTTTGGGCTGCGCTAGGCCCAGGCGTGGCGTCCTGGGGCTGTGCCCGGGCAGTGCTCTCGCTCAGGCGCGTGCCCGAGAGCTGGATCATCTCCAGGGGTGTGAAAGCTCTACTGATGCACCCACTGCTGACAGGGCATTGCGGCAGGCACCCTGGGCTTGCTCTCTCTGGAAACTTTGAGCTGTCCCTTTTCTGTGGTCCCTGTGACAGGAGAAGGGGCTGCGTGGCCCATGGATGGTGCCTTCATTTCAGATCTGAGCCCTCAGAGAAGGGGTGGGCGAGGAAAAGGTGCCTCAGTATTTGCCCCTGTTTTTTAGGATGTTTTCAGTTCAGTTACCTACCTCAGCTAGAGGTACTAGCTGAGAAATATTTTCTGAATGTTTGGGGTTTCTTTCCATCCCCAGAATCTCTGCATCTTCTTTCCCAAATCCACAAAGCTGCATAATACCAGTAGGAATTTCAGTGCATATCACGATACTGTAAACAAAAGGGCAGGTCTTCCTTTCATGTGAAGTAATCTCCCTGAATTCTCACTTTTAAAAAGAACTTGAATTCTAGATGGTTCTTTGCCAACTAGAAATAGAACATTCTTATACAACACAGGAATAAAAGGTGTAAATTGTCATTCAGTTCAGCTGTAATTTTTTGGGTACTGACTTTTGAATGTATTGACATTCAGGAGAGATAGGAAGGGGAATAAACACCCATTGTTTTGCTGTATTCCCCCACTATTCTCTGTACTTATTTGGTATCAGATGTATTTCTTGTATCTTAGCTCATCTAGAAAGGGCATGGGAAGAAAGAAGGGAAGTGGAGAAAGTCTCTGCTGGGAAAAATGCAATATAAAAAAATACTGTTATAAGCTTGGGTAATATTTAGCTATTTATCATCAGACATTTTTGGCTTAAAAATCTCATAGTAAGCTGATAAACCAGGTATCTCTAGTATTCTGCTTTGAAAAGAACACAGAAAATGCAAAGGAGAAGAGAAAAAAAAAAAAAAAAGAAGAGGAAAAGAGTGCAACTGCCAGCAGTGTACAGAGGAAGAAGTGATGCAGGCTGCTCCTCTAGGATGCCAATCCTGCTGAGTCTTCAGATCACAGGATGATTTAATTTAGTGATGGACTTCAGTAAATCCTTGGGGAAACTGGAAATGAGAAAGCTCAGCAGCCCCACTCCACAGCTAAGCTTCCAGATCCAAGCATAAGTGCACACTGAATACCACCCGTGCCGGTGGGTGCCGACTCCATGCTGCTAGATTTTGTCAACATTTCATTGCACAGCTATTAAATTTGTAGGCTATCATAGATTTTAAGCAAAGCTTTGAGGAACATAAAGTTTCCTCCAGAGCAAACAATCAAATCTCTGTTTACATCAGGGGAATGACAAGCAGGTATAGTCATACCACAGACAAACTTTGGCCTCTTGGGTTTTTTTGTTTCTCCTAAGTGTCATGTTTTCATTGAATCTTTCCTATGATGAATGTATTAGTACCGGAGGGTTTGTTACAGACACCAAGGAAAAACTTGAAAGATTGAAAACCTGCCTAAAGATATTGTTAAAATACGATGTACTGAAGGAAAAAAAAAGAGAGATACAGATATAGCAGGTCCCCAAGTTTATATACTTGGGAAGGAAGGCAGTATTATCTCATGCTGTGTGGTGATCAGGTGAAAACCAATGTTTCTCTAACAGCATTTGGCAAAGGAAATATTTAAAAAGAAAAACAACTTCCCCTTGCCAATAAAAATGTCATTGTAAATTTTATGACAGAAATGAACGTGATTGCCTACAGCTAAGTTGGGTGAGACAGCAAGCCGGGCAGCACCTGCCTGCAGAGCAGTGCAGAGGGGTCTCTTTGCACCATGTTGGGATATTGCCCCAGTGGGCAGAACACTCAAGCAAATGGCAATGTCTCAGCTTCAGTATTTGCTTAAAATCAAGGTTTGCTAAAAACTCATCTGGTGACTTCCGAGCATATTTCTGAAAACCCGGCCACCAGCACGCTGCCTGCCAAGCTTTTTGCAAGTCCTTCCAGTCCTCCCTGCTGCTTTGCTGACCTCCCTGCCCTGCTGTCCTCAGGTTAAGGAAGTGGGTGCCCATTCATCCTTCGATGCAAACAAATCTCTGCTTGGTAAGAGAAACCATAAAGCTCCTCCTGCAGCCTTGGCACTGGGCAGGCAGCCCCGCCTCGCAGTCCTTGTCATGGCGGGTGTTTGCACAACCTAGTGACGGCAGCAGGGTCTGCCCCCACTGCCACTCCCAGCGTGAGCCTGGGAGAGTCCCAGCAAAACCTGGACTCGGGTTGGAGACTTGCCTTTTGAACTGCAAATGTGAGGTGTGTCCACTCACAAGCTCCGGGCAGTGAAAGGTCCACTCAGTTACCCAATCCTTTTAAGTTGATGTGCAGTTTTTATAAAAGCCTTACAGTTCCCCGCCGCTGCAAAGTAAGCTGAAAGATAGATTTCTCTGTAAAAGAACCAACAGGCTGCACCTTTTTGTGACAGTTACTGTGGCTGCTGTCAGTTTAACACAGGAATTATTCCTCCGCTACAGGAACCAGTTGCGTTGAGTAATAAGCCAGAGGGCAGCAGTGTGAAGTAGCAGCTTTTGAGTAAGTACTCCGCTGGCTACTCCTTTGTTCTTGTGCATGAATAGTTCAAAGGACTTGGAGTAATGCAGCAATCTGAGTGCCGGAGCAGAAGTTAAAGCTCCTTTTATAGTCTGGAAAGTCTTTTCTTTCTCTGGACCCCAAAGCCCAGGCTCCACTTTCTTTGCCTTGGTAGCTTCTGTCAGTGGTTTACTTAACTCTCCTAGACCAGCTATCCAGGGTCTGCAGTATCCTACCGCACCTAAAAAATCCTTGCAATTGTTTTCTTTGTTACTGGTTGAGATATTTCTACTGTAGCCTGGAGGCACTCTGGGTGTACCAACCTTTGTCCTTTTGTTAATATAATCCTTATATATTTTACTTCCTGACAACACAGCTGAAGCTTAGAAAAAGATGCGTGGTGACATTTTTTCTGCTAAAGCAGTACACAGAGAAATAAAATCTTTCAAACAATCTTTGTATGTCTTGCTGGCAAGTATCTAATTTACATATTGTGTAAGTCTAGAACCTCCAGGTAATATCTTTAAAATTTTCTCCTTGCCATCTGGCATGTGATCCTTAAAATAGTTGTAGATGTCAGAGATGGCTTGATCCACAAAAACACTTGCTGCCAATTCGTTATTAAAATTCTGGAGAATCATTCCCCCGTGTGTCAACTAAGCCTGCTGCAATCTTCTCCAGTAGTCACTGAGGTGTTTCTCTGGCCTTTCTCTACGTTCCCATACTTCACTTCAATTTGCTTATCTCCTCACAAACTCAACCCACATTCGTCAGATCTCCAAACACTGTTTGGCGATTATCTCTATCTGTTTGATTCTTACAGTCCCAACCAGGATCAACCTGAGGCCAGGCAGTTCAACTTCCCCCTGCCTGTAGGGTCAACTCCACATTCTTCAACTCTCATCTGGAGAGAAAAACTCCATCAACAACAAATTACTGTTGGCCCAGAATGGACCATGTCCCAAACAAATAATAGAAAGTAAAGGTGCACATCAACCTGCATCTTCCCTTAACTTGGATGTTTGGTTTCCCCACATAAGCAAATCCCTGGGATTCAAGGGGGAACACTGGAGGTGGGGAAGGAACATTTCACACACTCCCCCACCACTGGCTGCATTGTAAGAGGATTAGGGATAATATTAGAAACCACAGAGTAAAGCCCAGCGGAAGCAGTGGGGACAGCAGAGGCAATTGGGACGAATCAACAAATGATGCAGAGGCAGGAGTACAGGGTGATGCAGAGACTCGCTCTGCAGGTGCCTTGGTTAAATTACTCACAATTGCTGCGCTAAAGTTCTTCCTCAAGGTTTTTGTACTCATTTTTGACCATCCTCTTTATGGTGGTCATATGCCCAATGATCCCATACATACCAATCCATTTGCTGAGGTTTTTAATTTTCCAAACTTTTCCAGAGTGTATCCACTTCTTAAAATTTGAAACATCCTGTGCGGGGCCGTTCCCCTGGTCCTCCAAGTGCTGGTCAGTCTGCCTTACACAATACCATTGCATGTTTTTTCAGTAGACCTGCAGTGCCATCTCTTTTCCTCTAATTTTCTAATACCTCAGGTGAGGCTGTGCCCTTCTCCATGCCAGGTATGTTCCCCATATTTGTATGCCAAATTTGTGCACTATATGCTGATCAGGCTGCTCACCCTTCTCCTAGTGCCCTTCCAAGATGGGACTTAAAACCATTCAGACCCGAAATACTTAGAGTGTCCTTCCAAGGTGGGACTTGAACCCACTTGGGCCCAGAATACCTAGAATTTAGTAGTGGCATTTTAACATTCACCAGTCACTGCCTTCTGTCCCCAAAGTTCCCAGGTGAACTCACCCGATGCTGGCAGTTGGATGTTTGGACATGAGAGGGTCCAACGGTGGTTGCCTGGAGTCCCCTCTGGGTCACCAAACTTTTATGGAAATTACACATCACCCACCACAACAGGGTTCAACTCTAGGGTTCCTCTGAATCAATAAGCCAAAAGATAGATTCCTTTACAAAAGAACTTTTTATTAATAGTACTACATCTATCAAGGAGAGAGCTCGTCAGGGTTCGGTGTCCTTCTGTTTGCCGTAACTAAGGAGATGTATGCCACATTCCTGGTCAGGTATTACTATCCCCAAATGTTTGGCACGCTCAGTGGAAACACTCTTCTTGAGCTCAGATGTTGCAAATAAGTCACAAATCTTCTCTGACATTATGGTGGAGCTAACTCTTTCTAAATTGTTTTTATTCTCTAGAAAATTGGCTGCCAAGGCTTGAGATGGGACATCAGCACATTTCTGTTTTGTTTGAAATATATTATCTGCTTGAGTTTTGCCACAGGGAACATGTTTATACTTGCCTGCATATTTCAAATGAATATTTCCATTATGTGGATATTTATTCTTCAATGACTTTGCTATTCAGAACTAATGAGGTATGGCATATAAACATTTGGATAAAAACCCCACACCCTCACCTGAGTGCAGCTGGATGTGGTGGAGCTATGCCAGTGGGCCATAGTTGGGCATCCCTAATTTATATAGAGACTATAGGATCCCACATCTGGATTTGTGTAGTTTGTAAGTGCTACAGGGCACACCTGTAGCAGCTGAGGTTTAAAGGTGTTGATTCGCACTACTGTCATTGCTATTGTGACAGGACAGCATGAATCTGAGACACCCCAGCATGTTTAATCATAAAATCATAGAATGTTAGGAGTTGGAAGGGACCTCGAAACATCATTTAGTCCAAGAACTGACTAGATACGCCACAGCTCACAACACATCTTTGTGTGTCACCTCCCAGTGGGCATTTACTTAGAAAAATATCTGTACCATCTACGTCTGTTCTTTTTTAAGGCTATTTCCTTATGAATTATTCCTATGTAAGGCAGAAGCCCTTGACGAGAAGATGCTTGCCCTCCTGTTCGTGTTTAATTCCAATCTGGTTTCCCGACGCGGGGTGGCAGGGGGTTGTTTTACAACCAGTGTGTGGGTCTGGCTGGTGGAGGAGCCCCAAGGCTGCTGGGCAGCAGAGGTACCTTTGCTGTCACTGTCGTGCAGCCGCTCGTCACAGCCTGGCTCAAGCGCTCGCTGACGGGTTGTGTTTTAGACTGGAGTAATTACTGGAGTAATAAATATTTCATTTCCATTTCACTAACTCTTTGAATTTACGAGCCTTGTTACTTATGTCTGACGGGTACTTCAGGAGGTCGAAATAGCCACAGCATGCTCACCCTCCCACCCTCGTTGTGGGGGGAGCATCTGTCACCATTGCAGCCCAAATAGTTACTCTGCAGCATTTAACTCAACAGCCAGTCAACAGCATCCATGACTTTATTCTGCCTTGACCTTGGAATTATGGCTCTCCAGATGAAGAGAGCACAAACAGACTACTGCTCTGGGAATATATATTTTTAATTACAGATATTCTGTGCTCAGGCTTGTGACATGTACAGTTTTGGAAATAATTTTTAGCTTAGGAACCTTAATAAGCCAAGTGGGGTTTTTTTTGCTTCCAAAAAGCAAAGAAGAGAAAGGAAAATTGGTTTAATTTTTATTTTGTATTTTGCTGTTGTCTATACCAACAACAAAATAAAAAAAAAGTTGTTACCTTTCGACAAGTTGCTTAAAAAAGAAGAAAAACTAGAATCTGTAGAATACTTCAAACTCGATATAAATAAAGGAAAAATATGTGCAATTCTTTACTAACATTACTTGTACATATTACTCAAATGCTGCAATATCACAAAGACATTTTTTCTGTGGAATAGGTACAGAGAGAGAGAATCAAAGAAGGCTGGGTATCTCATCAAGCTCAACTTTCAGTCAGGAGAGGCTAGCTTGTTAACTAAACCATTATATATTATTGTCTCATGAAAGTAGAAATATGCTATGGACTTTATTATACCTTAGCCTAATAAGCTTCCTCCTATGGGATATTTTTTGTATTTAGTGTATATTTATATATAGATATAATATATATATTTAGACATATTTTATGTATGTATTTATTTATATATAAAAGCATACACATACCATTTTCTATTTTTATAGTTTAGTAACTTGCCTGTATATATGTATACACATGTATGGTGAAGTACTATTATTTCATTGATATGACTGACACTATATCTGCCTCCTTCAGTGACTGTCACATGAGTTCCTCAAGGATAATGGACCCTAAGATGCGAGAGACCGAAGGAGATGGAGAGGACAATTCAGGTAGAATTGCTCCCTTACCCAGTGAATGAAAAGTACTGTGACTTCTTGAGCTTCAATGCCTTCGCTTTATCACAGATGTGAATTTGTTGATTTAGAGAATGTTTTCTCCTTTTCTCTCCTACTGTCTTTAAGACCTGTTACATTTTTGACATTTTCAGAAGTTTGAAATAAAATTTTTGTAGCATCTTGTGACCAAGTTGACATTTTTACCTAACAAGATCCAACAATAAGTAAAATGCTGACAGGGATGCCTTGCAGTGCTGTTGTGCCAACTCACATGGGACCGGCACAAGTAGTTGGGATGTCTTGTATGAAACACCAATTTCATTTTATTCCCAGAGCTTGCAACTGATCCTAATTCAGGCCTTTCCTTACTGAGCAGACTAGCATTGCTTTTCAAGATTACTGCTTGATTTCTAGTTTAATACTTTGTGATCTATTGAGTCTCGTAATTAGCATTCGACATATTCTGGTATGTATTATAAAACTGGTATTTTAAAAGCATTAGCCTCCCGACACTGCACATTCCACCTATGTAAGTCTTTTCTGTATTTAAATTGGTTTTTGTAACGTTGTCCTTATCATCACGATTTAGCTTGCTCAACAAAGGCAGTGGGTTTCCAAGTTGTAATTTCTTCTCTGCCTTCCAGGCTGTTAATACCAAAGTTTTTCTTCACAGTCTAATTATCTCAAGAGGCAAGTAGAAACTCTATTAGGAAAGATTCTACACTGTAGAATCTGCCTGTGTCATAAACATTGCAATCCATTCTCCAAGATAATCGTAATTTAATGCTTTCAATATCGTCTTGAACAACATTAATGCAAGATTAGACTGTGTTGCATTTTCCAGGGAAAAAAAATCCACTTACGCAGAAATTGTAGTGAAATTATTTCTGTTCCAAAAACTTGCACATGCTGCTGGTTGCATCTTCTTCATGTTTCTTCACTTAGGAAAGAAAAAATCAAAGTTCAAATCTTTCAAAAAGTTTTTTGGTAAAAAGAAGAGGAAAGAGACGTCATCTTCTGGGAGCAGCAGTCTGAAGTTATTCCAGTCAACAAGTGATGTTGCGGCCTCTCAAGACATGCACGTTAATTATGATTCTGAAGATGAACTTGAGTAAGTCTTTGGACACTGGCTGATAAACAAATATAGAATGGCTACAAAGTTTGTAGATTAAAGACACCCCAAAATTGCCTCCTCCTCATGTTCAGAATGATGCATTCTTAAACTTTTTGCCTTTTTCAGGAAAGTACAAATTAAAATGGCTGATGCAAGACAAATTGCAAGGGAATTGGATGGGGTGCAGCAAGAAATAATATCTAAAAAAAGCTTTAATGTATTCATAAATATGCCCTGGGTTATCATTTTGAAAGGATGTAATTGCCATATTCAAAAATGAATTAGGTACTCAGCTTCTGTCTTCCCAGGATTGTCTTATGCCCCTAAGATGCAGCTCCCAAGAATTGTTAAAGAATTTTAGATGCTTAACCATTTACTCCAGGTTTTGAAAGCAAGGAGGGGCTAAGGGGATGACTGCAACTGAAATCAGCAGGAACCAGAGGCTGCAAAGCCTTTTCTTTCCTCTGTATACACAGGGCCTGACCAGCTGCCTTTTATATTTAGCAGAGAGAAGTCAATGTTACTAAGGAAGCTTGTATCATCCTTGTGTAGATGTCTGAAGTTGTTCAGATGAACCAGTCTCTACAAGTCTCTGTTTCTCCTCACTGAATGTAAACCCGAATCAGGGGTGACCGTCTCCGATGCAGACACCTGTAGTTTAATGCCTGAAGTTAGACCAGGTGAATCCCAGCCTGTGTATCTGTCTGCCTCTGAAAATCTCATCTTTGTTCAGGCATGGACAAAAATCCTACCCATTACTGAAAGGCATGAGAAACAGGGTCTAAAGTTCAAACGTGTTCCTGGATAGAGAGATGGACTGAAGAACCTCTCGCTGCCTAGAAAGCAAGTCCTTGCGTTGGTGGATGTTGTGCCTCTCAGAACAAACCTCCTGGTCCTCAGGCGAGAGATGCTGCTGTGCTCAGGGATGGGAAAGGCAAACCATCCCGGCCATTTAAAACGACATTATACAACGCGGCCACCAGGCAGCGCCAAACACCCAAAAGAAATTATTAATTTTTTTTTTTTTTTTGGAGGGGTGGGTCTTTTGTGGCATTGGCAACAGTAACATCAGTCCAGCTTGAAGCCCCGGGAGTTCCAGTCTGGCAGCACAAGATCTAAGAGCGGGCTATAGCGTTGTTGTTTGACAGTATATTTTTAAGACATGAGCAGTCAGATTTTCTTTCCCTCACGCACAACTCCATAAGGTCATGTCCAAGCGGGTGTGATCTTTGGCTGTTTTGGCCATGTTCCTATGCCGTTACTTGCCAGATTGTTAGATTGTCACTCCTTAATATCTGTTCAGGCAGACAAAGGCCAGGAAATACCTTGAAAGGAAGGAGAATTAATTCGAGCACTCATAATCTGAGGAGACATCTAGGGTACCTCCACTACGCATCCGGGACGTACGCATCTGGCTAGAAAGAGAAAGCAAAGGTAGCACGCTGGGGTGAACGCGCACATGCAGCAGCGCTGCTTGTCTGGCTGCCGTTGTGCAGCTTTGGTAAAATGTCAGCGTGTTGAGCAGCCCTCGCAGCCCCAACTGGCACCTACTTTGCAAATCGCTATAGATCTGTGTCTGACCTTGGATGCATTGGAGAGATCACATTTTCAGCTAGATAAATTATTCTCCTAATGCCTCTAACATGTTAAGCAGAAGCTGCAGGCCTTCCTTCCTTCTGCAGCAGGAATACAGATCAACTTTTTCCTGCTATTGTTTCATAAAACATATTTATAGCAGCCATTACAAGGAAAATGTTACTTTCTACCATGTTTGTTTATGTTCTTGAATGTCCCTATGATGGTATCTAAGATCCAAAAATACAGTTCTACTTTTTTTTCCCCTTCTTTTTTTTTCCCCTAGAATGTCTGCTGAATTAATTTGATAACTACATGAGCCCAGACAGTTCTGTATTCTGTACTCTGACTTGCTGTTTCACAGCTGTCTTATTTTAAAAAATTAAAAGAAGGGAGTCCTAGAAGAAATGACACATGCATGCATTTCTGGTCCCTGCTTAGTTAGGCTGTGAGCTAAGCTGAGGAAAATGAGCACAAGAGACCTCCTAGCAGCTACCTATCTGTCCATGGGTCTCTTGAAGCATTCCTTTGAAGAAACAAGGTGTTTGTGCCACACATACAGTGTTTGCAAAAGACGTTACATAGTGCATGCATCAAAAGTGAGAAACAGAATGTGAGAAAAGTTACCCAAAAAGCATCTCTTGCTTCCTCTCACTGCTCCACAAAGAATGTCCATGAAAAAATGTGCCCCCCAGGCTCGTAAGAGAAAATCCCGACGATCTTGATACAGAGCACACGACCTTATAAGCATCTTGTAAGGATTTATGCAAATGTTTCTGTGTGGGAACTGTATTACCTGAAGTATTTTTGTTAATGACCTGTATGGCAGAGATACATGCTGTACCACACTTTAAATAGTTAAAGGTACTTATTCTTCCTATGGTAATGGTCTGTCATTTGCAAGACACATTCTTACATTAGGAAGAAATTAGTCTCAGGTACAGGTGCAGCGCTGCTGTACCACCCAGCTGCTGGCTTCTGGCTAAGGAACAGTAGCTTTTCCATAAGATATAATTCAATTGCTGGGTTTAAACTGTCTTGACTCTTGATTCCGTTGCTTGACATGACAGATAACAGCATTTGCAACTTTTCGTTTGGTTTTTAAAGATGTTACCTGGATTAGTCTGAATGACTGTATTGTGTTCATGGAGAAGTCTGGAATCTCGTGTGTGATGCGTGCTGCGCACACCGGTCTCCCGCTCCACGTTCAGCAGACCACCTGAGTTAAGAGTGAGAGGACTGGCAAAAAAAGTCTGTGTGTTTTCACTCATTTCTTATATTATTCTAGGACACGTAAAGGCATTATGGGAAGCAGAGCTTTGTCACATGATAGCATTTTCATCCCTGAGGCTGGGCAAGAACCTGCGAGGCCAGTAAGAGTGTTTTCCCAAGAAAACATTTCTGATCGGATTAGAGCTTTACAGGTAATTTACACAACATAATTTTTTTCAAATGCAAGAGGTGGAATGTCTTGATTTTTTTTGATAATATTTACGGTTGAACATTTGATTAGTAAGTAAGATCTGTCTGCAGCTTACATTAAATGTTGCATTTGTTAATTAGACAGTGGTATCATATCTTGGTTCTCCTTAAATGATAGTTGCAAAATATAGAGTCATTTGGGTCCCTAAGAAAATGTCTAAAGTGAGATGTACTGTGCCCTGAATCAGTAATTTGTAGAAGTTAAAATAAAGGTAACTGATTGATCTGAGCTAAAAAATGTACCGAGAAAATCTCCATCGCTACCACATGCTAATGTATTTTATGCCATGCTGAAGCTGAAACTCCAACCTACCATGAAATTGGGACCTCCACCTCCATTGAGACTTCATGCGAAGCGAACGGAGGATGCTGGGACCAGTTCTGAAGATGATGGGTTACCCAGAAGCCCTCCAGAAATGTCTTTGTTCCATGGAAACCTAAATTTAGGCATAACAACAAAAGTGAGTAGTTCTAGTGTTGACAAAAATCAGTGTTTAATTACTTGGTTTACTTATGTGTAGAAGGCAGAATAAATGATTTGGCTTGCTATATGTATCACTACTTTATCTCTGAACAGCTCAGAAATACCTTACTCAAAATGGGAAAATGCTGTCTTTCTGTGTAAACAGCCACTTAGAATCAATGTTCCTGTTAAAATATAAATATCACGCCAGAAAATGCAGAACTAGGAAGGAGGGTATGTGTTTGTGTGCATTCGTGGGGATGCTGGAGGTTTTTTAGGGACTACAGAGAGCTGCCAGGCATAAAAAAAAAAACAGCTGACAAATCTGTATTCCCCCGTGAATATGTTGATAAGAGAGCTCTCTTCTTTAATGTTTTTATAGGCTGTAATGGAAAAAGAAACACAAAATAATTGGAAGCTGGTTTTTTTTCTTTTTAACTGACAGTTTTGTTATGCATTATTTCATTCTTTATCTGCATGTCTTACACGTTATGTTTGCAGTGTCCTTGCTAATCCTTAAGACTATAGAGAGAAGCAACTTACATTGTCAGTATCTGTGTGCACTTTGTGTAGATGATTTCTGTGAGTATATCCACCTCGTTTGTCTTCTTTTACTGAATCTCTTCCTCATTCCATCCCACAGTTCTCTGACTCTCACAAGCACCTTAGCTCTTTGAGTTTAGCTGGAACAGGCAGTGAAGAAGAAGAACAGGTAACTTCTGCCATATGTATTAAGGACCACACAATTATGCATAGTAGTCTTTTAAAGAAACATAAGACATAAACATTACTTTGTTGCCATTTGCTGCAAAATCAACCTTGTACGTATGTAATTGCATGCATGTCTGTTTGCTATGCTTTTTTAATGCCTGTCCATCTAACATAAAAGTTATGATTGTTTATAAACATAATTCTGATGATGAGTAGTCTCCTGTTGATAGTAATTAAGTTCTCTAGAATAGCTTATATGCTTTAGCAAACTTTACAGACATGATTTAATCTCCAAGCAGGACCAACTAGATGTAGACACTGGAACTGTATCTCTTTTTTAAAGGAGGGAAATGGCAGTAAACAGTGCTGGGGTTACATGCTTAGGATAAGGGAGGAAGTTGGTTGGGGAGCCGTGAACAAAATCTAGATCCTCTGAAATCTGCCCATCCCCTTGCTTTAAGTACAAGGTTCCCTCGCACTGATACAGAAAGTCTTTGCCTGATGATGGTGGCTGATGTTGCTGCTTAGGAGTCTGAGGTTCAGCCTTCAGTCGGATTCTGGCTGTGAATTTATTCTCTTTTCAGGACTTGAGTAGACACAAATAGATGGCTTTCTTCAATCAGCAGCCAGCCGTTCTGGCTGATTAAAAGGTGGTTTTGAAAGGCTCTGAAGAGTCACTTTTAGTTGGCGGCAGCTGGAATCGTGGTTGAAACAACACAGGGGGTAAAGGGAAAGAGTGTTTTCTAGAAATAGGAGGAGGGGTGGGGGAAAATTGCGGAAAGGAAATAGAGAAGCTCGTCCCGAGCTGACTATTCTTTGGTAATTATGCAAAATGTCTTTCAAGGCCAGCTGCAGCAAGGATCAGCAAAAATTTTTGGCCACACTTGTTAGATTCCACATGAAACTGTTTGAAAAACTGCTATGCAGTGAAATTTTAATATTGTAAAAGAAAAACAGCAGAACACATGAAGAAGGTATTTCTCGAGAACTGGTAGAGGCTTGCTCTAAATTTACCCAGTCCAGATGCATGTTTGCTAAAGGAGGATTTATGTCTCCCTGTTGTTCCATTAACATCCCTCTCTGACTCACTTGCTGACTCCTGGGACACGGTGGTGAGTACGCGGTTGCTCAGCTTTTTCCACATGCCCCATCGTTTAGCTCAGAGCTCTCTTCATCCCAGTCCAGTTTCAGAACACAGTCAGAAGCAGCACTGTTGGAAGGCTTTCCTCCCAAACCGCAGGGTCTGCTACCTGGCATTTCAGAGAGATTAGCCCTGCTTCTAGGAGCCAGAAGAGATCAGCTCGAAGGGCTGAGGAATTTTGCATAGCACAGCCCTGAGGTTTTGGGCAGCAGCGACACCTTGCTGGGTCCTGGAAGCTTTCCTGGATGGAAGAGGAGGGAGAAAAGGATCGCCACTGTCCCGTCTGGACTTTGGGGATGGGCTGCCTCGTGCTCCACCTCCCACCTTGTGCCACCCAGCGCGACCAGCCGAAGGACAGCTGAGCCACATGCACATGAAATTCGGAGAAGGGGGTGTGCCAGCTGTGTCCACCTGCAGCAGCCTTCACCAGAGCCAGATTTTGTGGGACAGGCAATTTCTGCAGCTGGCTCAAAGCTGGCATTCACTCAGGCTGCTGGAATCCAAGTAACAAACCAGATCCTTGATTTTCCAGCGTAATGGCCAACACTAAGTGCTGCCAATGAGAAGACATGCAAAGTTCTCGAGGAAAAGCAGAAGCCAGAAGAAAGGCAGGCAAATAATGACGTGCCTTGAAAGAGAACATGTGCTGTGTCTTTATCGTGGAGCTGAAATGTCAATGTATTCACTGTTCGGTACTAATGTATAATGCAGCCATGTATCATTTGTTGTACATTAGTCATGTTTGAGCACTAGACTGCAGATATTGTTAGTGAAAATTAATGAGGGCGTCCATTATTCAGCATGGTGGAGTTACTTTTTTTTTTTTCCTTAAATAGAAAGCATGTTTGGAAGCTGTGGATCCAGCCTCTTCTAAAATCAATGGGGGTTTTCCCCTGGCCGTTGAGGAAGCTGTAGCAGGCCCTTGCTACACTACTGAGCATCTTTTGGCTGCAGTGCATAGTGCAGAACTCCACTTTATGCAGAAATCTACACACTGATAGTTTTTCCTTCCCTAAATAAAGCCAACACTATCCTGCTCTCACCTTCTCTCATCCAAGCCCTGCAGTAAAATACCAATTCCAGAGAAAGAACAAAGAAGAATAATACCCGCAGAGGAAAACATGACAAAGGAGGAAAGCTCCTGTAATGAAAGGAACCAGAATTTCAAGCCTACAAGGGGAGTGCTGCCACGAGGTCACGTTAGTGCTGTGACAGATGGCTTGGAAATCTTGTTTTGTCTATTTGCAAAAACTGAATCCAAGAGAAAATGAAGAACCTTTTTTTTTTTTTTTTTTAAATAATTCTTCATACATTTTTCAGTCCCCTTTTTACATTTAGCCCTGGACTAAGGTAATTTTTGGTGAAGCATACAGGCAAGCTAAATTCCAGCTTTGTGCAAGTACCGCACCCTCTGGAACACTCAGGAGTTGTTTCTGGATGGGTTACTGGCCTCTAGTGTCCATAATTTCCTTCCCCAGCATAGTCTACAAATGAATTGCAGATCTATAGATACATGCGGAGAAAACACAAACTGACTTAAGTGTCAGTTCCACTGGTGTTTGATTCTTTTGTCTTTAGGAGGGTACTGTAGAGTTGGAAGGGACCTGATGACATATCGGAAGCTAGACATGCTCTGGCCCAGCTTCGCTCTGGGTAGGAACCTAGACACAAATGCTGGAGGACACACTCAGAAAGGAAACAGTCCCTAGTGGTTCTATAACTGAGTACTCTTCGTAAATCTGTCTTCTAAAACATGCTGTGCTTTAGATCTTCTAGTCAAACATGACTTGGGCCTTCCCTCTGATCAGTATAGCATGATATTGAAGCAGCTAAAAACGCAGAATTGCTAACACCAGTACTCCGTGTGCAGCATTAGGAAATGCAATGTATTTTAAAGAGATGACAAAAAGAAAAATAAGCAAACTTAAAATGCCAATATGTGTGGCCCCTTATTTGTGGAGTTGTTATTTTCATGTCTTTGTTTCTTTGTTTGAGTCTCTGTTTGGGGTTTTATTTATTTTTTCAGGTTACACTGAGTCCTTCTTCTAGATCTCGCTCTACAGAAGGTCAACTGTTCCCTGGGCATGGAAGTACTAAAACTGGAGCTCCCCAGATACCTGACAGTCCCACCTTGCCCGCAGCGAACTTTGACACTCCACCTGAGCTTTCCTCTTGCTTGGATAATTCTGCTGCTAAACACAAGCTTTTAATAAAACCCCGGAAACAGAGATCCAGTAAAATGAGAAAATTTTCTCAGGTACTTGTGAAAATAAAGAGTGTCACCTTTGACACAAAACCAGGAACTTCTTACTGGGCTTTGTGTTTCAAAATAAGGTATGATGAGAAAAGTCAAATTGCAGCATGGATATTTCATTGGAGTTTAAGAACTATTATTTGATGAGGCTATATATCTGGAGTAGACACTAGGAACAGATTAAATATTATGAGATTACTTGTTAACTCTTGATGTAGCAGTTTATGTAACAATTTCTTCTTAAATTTACTGTGCAGTACAATTTAGTATCTTGTTTGTGGTGTAGAAATTGGAGCTTACTGATTAATTTCTTACTTAAAAAATCTTTTTTGAAAGCATTGTGATCAACTTGTCTATTTTCCTAGTGTGAAAGAGCCTGTAAAATCTTATGTCTCTCAGAGTATTGATGGAGGAGCTGTTTTAACTTTCCAAATATAATTGTGCTTATATTTTCAAAAAGTACAAAAAGAATTAAGTTGTGACCTATTAATTGGAAAAAAAAATCTATATATTAGGACTGTTCTGAAATCAGGCCTCCCTCTGCCTCAAAATCCTTTACGTGCACTACAGAAGCTTAATATATGTCTCCACAGGGAAAAAAAAAAGGTGTATGCTATTCAAAAAATATTAAGAAGTGTATCCTTTTAAAATATCCTTTTAAAACAGAACTTATCTGATTCTTTATCATATTTTATTAAGGGCATAGCTCAATTTTTCTTCTTTCTCTTCTCTTTTTAGAACTAAAGTTTGCAGCTCTTACTACCGTATTTGAACTTTATTGTTTGTGGTTTCTTTCCATGTTTTAAATACATTAAAGCTGTTGAATTGGCTTGCATGACATGAGGAGTATTATTCCATCTGTCTCTAAATATTACTTACCTGATACTCTGTATTTTCGAAAATCTGTGAGTGATCTTTTGGCTCAGTAGAGTACCCCTGGGAGCAACACAAAGATGAGGCCAGTTACTTAGGAAAGCATGTAAAGCCGTGACTCGCTCATCAAACCTCTTCTTCCATTGTAACATTGTTACCGAAATACAATTGATTTGTCCAGTCTGCCTATAAACCACCAGATGACTGAGCCCTCCTGGTTTTCCGTGGAGTGTTCACATCTTTTGATAACGCAGTTTAAAATGTTTTCCTGCCTCAGTTGGCCTGTGCACCTTGCTTCTGGCTAACTGATGTCTTCTGCTTTTATGTTCCTGCGTATATGGATTGTGAATGCAGGTGGCATTGCGGCTCTGTCTTTGCAACTGTACTCTCAAAACAAGAATTTGCAATTTGTGTGTTCTTAGAATTAGGGCCTACATCCAAAACATATGTTTACCCAACAAACTACAGTGAATCAGTGAGCTAATATAGGCACCATATGAAAAGGGATATTCAGCAACTTAATAGTGTGCCATATATTTAGCCAGTCCTTACTTGAGGCTTAATCACAAGACCTTCCAGATAACTACATACTCATTTATGAACTTTTATCAAATAGTCTAGCTCTCGAAAGGAGACATGTACACAAAGGAGGCAAAGCTGTAATGCTGTATGGCAGTGGGCTTAGACAGAAGACTGCCATATGGGGGTAGACACTCAGCTGGCATAGAGTGTCATAACCGGATGGACTTGATATGTTTTTTCTCTTCCTTCTATGTACCCTTCCTCCTTCAGAGTGCTGCAAGAATGCCTTGGTTTATTTTTAATGCTAGTATGCAGTAGCAAAATACAAAGGGACAGATTTTTCTCTTTCAAGTGCTGCTTTTTGCCCAAGAGCAACACAACATACCCAGTATGCTCTGGGGAATCAAGTGCCAAGGACGGTCCAATGTCCATTGTTTTGATGAACTTCCCATCTGCAAAGGCATGAAAGAACTAGTTGTGCAGAAGGAAGTGTCACTGATTGCTTTTATATTGGTTCTGCTTAGGATCTGCTTAGATAAAAAAGCATCTGGTATGTAGGTTAAGAAAACGGTGAGCTCAGCATTGGAGGCAAGCATTGCCTTCCTCGCTAAGATCTTGGTTGTAAATGCAATGATGAATAAGAAAAAAAGTAGATTTGTGCATGGTGATGGATCTTTCTGAATCCCTGTCTTGCAGAGGACCCAGTCTGAATCTCTGACTGATTTGAGCTGTACCCCAGAAGAAGAAGAAGAGGATGATGAAAAGGAGATGCAGACAGACTTGCCAGATGCTGTATTCAAACCCAGCAATCAAGAAGTGCCATGCGGCACAGCTGCAGTGCAGGATGTGGCTTCCTGGCCGAAGCCCAGAATGCCTGAGGACCTTCCCCCTGCTTTGAGACCAGCGATGACTCAGCCTACTTCTGAGTCTGCTGTTGTACAGGAAGCCCTGCTACCAGAGAATAAACCAGAGGGCTGCCAACCAACACTGGAAACAACGTGTGTGAAGTCTGACTCCTCGCTGCTGTTAGAAGGCAAAGACTCTGCAACTTCTTCCTACTCCAGTCCAGACAGAGAAGTACAAAAGCAAGAAGATTCCTCAGAAATGCCGGTTCTGTTGTCTGGGGATGTCAGCGATGTGTCAATCAATATTTTAAATCAAGCAGATAAGGAGCTTCCTACTGTGTTTTCAGTAAATAAAATACCATCCAAAGAAGATATTTCAGTTAGTAAGAACAGTATTGTTTGCTTGAAAGGGTCAGAAGAAAATATACAGCAGGATGATCGAATACCTGCGGAAACGCCCTGCAATAAAGAGGCAAAGAAAGATATTGCTCTGTTCTCAGAGTCCAGCAAGCAATTTTCCATAGGTACTGTCCAGCCCATGGACTCGTTCCATGTTTCACATCCTGCTTCCTCAACGCAGATGGGATCATCTGCTTCCTGCTCTCTAGAGAAAACAAAGACTGCACAAGAAGCAGTTGCTTCTGGTAAGGAGAACAGTCAGTCCCTGGTCCTCAAGGAGGAACTTTGGGGGAAGAAAGCTGTGAAAGCAGCCAATGAATTCAATGCCTTGAAGAAGTTTTCTGTCTCCTCTGCACGGGAGAGACCAAGGACCAGAAGCCTGCACTTCCCAGAAAGATCGGAGTTGGAAAGCCCATTAAATACCGGATTCTTTCTGTCCAAAGCAAAGGTCTCCTCAAGAAATGAGAAGTGGAAAGAAGACTTGCAGAAAGGATCAAATCTGGAGGAGGAAAAAAGTAGCAACAAAAAGCAGGCTTTGCTTCCAGAGTCTGACTTGGGGAGCACAGGCCAACCTACAGAAATCTTGGCTGGTTTCATTTCGCCGGCTGTCGATGAGGCGCCAGTGCCAAGTGATTCTTTGGTGGTATCTCAGAAGCAGCCAAGCTGTGAAGATAAAAGTCCTTTTCAAGTGAAACTTAGATCCACCTCACTGTCCTTGAAATATAGAGACACTTCATTGCCAGAATCAAAAGGAATTAAAAGATACAGTGCAGAGTTTAATTTAGAAAATGAGGGATCGAATTCCTTTCTAAAAGGTGATAAGGCACAGATAAAAAAAACAGCTGATACAAATGTTGGTGATTCTTTAAATGAAAAGATCAAACCCAAAGCAAAGTCCTCTGAACAGCTTAGTAGCAAACCTCCATTGCCTAAAAAGCCAGCCTTGCAAAACATAACCGTTCCAAATACTACTGCAAACAAGGAGAAGCAGGACAAAGCTGTTTACTCTCCTGAATCCAGAAATGAAGAGAGAGACTTGGAGAAAAAGTCAAATCCTTGTAAAGTGTCTGGTAAGACCCCCGATACTTTATAAAGTTACATCAACTCATGAGGAGTGACCTTACCTGTGGGGTGGTGTGAGACAGCCCTGTTGTGTCAATCGCAACACTGGTGAGCGTGAACTGACAGCTTTGCCTTTAGTGATGTTGCTCCCTGATTCTCCCTTGCCGAAAAGATTGTCAGAAGGACAGCAGGGAAGAAGCAGCACACAGGATAAGATATTTTCACCTGTGATTTTTGCATTTCGGGGCATCATTTAAAGGATGTTCAAAGTGACACTCGAAAAATAAAGTGCATTAGCAAGTAATGTGAAACAAAAATATCAAGCCATTTAGAGCTGCTGTATGACAATTCAAAAGGCAGGAGCACATATTAAGTGCAGTGCCCTGCATGGGCCGAGTGACTCAGACCTGTAGACTGTCTTTTTTGCCATAGCACTGAGGCAGAAATACTAGTAACTGCCTGGCATGCTCAACACACCATTTATCTATTGTCTCCTCTGAGCTTTGCTTATTAATTTATCCATCTTTATCATTATTCATTCCTTGTTTAAAAACAAAAATTAGGTACCCTGCAGCTTCCTGGAGTTTAAAGCCAGGAGAGACTGTAAGATCACGTCTACTGCAGATTGTTAAATTTCACCCTGTTGTCTGTATTATATAATTGGGTTAGAGTTTAAAAAAAAAATCCATCCTCTGGAGACTAATATATTGTGTGCTATAGGCAAAGAACAGAAAAGACTGGAAGTGGCGTAACTATCTGAGGTCTTTGCTACTACAGTAAACAAGTTAGGTGAAGTATGCTCAGGCAGTTCTAGGAGGAGACCTCTGCTCTCCTCGTCAGAGAACAGCCAAAAGGGAAAAAAAAAAGCCTTCAGTCTTCTGATATGTTGAAGAAACTTCTTCCCTGCCCTGAATCTGTCTGGTCACGAGTTTGATATTAAGTATAAGGAGGAGATGCTGGCCGAGCAAATGAAAAGGTTCCTTTGTGCCATTGCAGAGCTCCCTTCCATGGTGGCTCTTCTCCAGCTGGAGTCAGTCTCGGAGCTTCACAGTGGGAGAACACCAAGCCAAAAGCAGACCTCAGGACACAGGAGGCCACTCGTCCCGCAGGGTGACAAAGTCTTTTCCTGGGCCCAGAGGCAACCTGCTGATGCCCTTAGTGACAGCAGATTACAGTCATCATCTGCTGCAGCATCAGTGGCAATTTTGCAGGGCTCTGGCCACATTTACAGTTTTATGCTCTCACAGAGCCTCCCCACACCCCTCAGGCAAGGCGCTCTCCTTTTGTGTAAACCCAATGCTCCTTTTAAAGATATTTTCCCCTCTACCCTGCCGTGAGGAGTAGTTGATTGTTAGTAGTGATGCCCAAATCTCTGATCAATTGAGATTTTTGGGGACGGTGATGTCAGGAACAAGAGGAGACCTAGTGTGGATAGAGGAAAGCAGTGGGAGTACCAGTGCTCCTGCACACAGCCTTTGTTCTTATCCCTCTTGCTAAGCCCTTAAGAAAGGCTGTCATGGTTTTCCACGTGTTTCCAGCTTCGAGTTGCACAGTAATGGGCTCTGATATGTGGGCATGCCAGGACTCTTGAGTTTAATTCTAAATACAAAGCAGTCTGCTCCAAACTGACCTGAGGTCCTTCCTGCCCCATTGCAGATCTTTCTTCTCAGACATCTGACCAAGCACCTCCTTGTGCTAAGTTCTCACATCAGCCTGAGCTGCCCACCTGAAGTTGTGGGTGAATGAGGTGTGCCTCACCGGGTGTGCGTCCTCTGATTGCCCTGGCACCACACCAGCCTTGGTGGTGACACTTGCGCAGTGCCCCCAGAAGTGATGTCTCTCCATGAGATGTAGGAGAGCCATGAGATGCAGTGAGGGCTTAGCAGGGCGGTACCCCTGCCCAAAAGTCGTTTTAAGTTCTTTAAAATGTTTGTCTCAGCCCAGTGAGTTGGGGATGTGTCTGCAACTGCAAGCAGAAGAAATCTGGCAAGCACGATCAGCCCTTTGTGAACGGCATGGCTCGCCAGCCATCTCTGGCCTGCGCATCTGCTGGGACACCTGCTTTTTTTTTTGTCCAACCACCCTTCACACTGGTGCCTAGGTCTCTCCTAGTTTGTGAGTTCATGAGCCCTTTTGAAGAGCTGTGGTTACCATTGGGAGGCACTTTATGCTGTCAGGGAGTTTCTTCTCACTGCATGTTAGGAAATCCCTGCGCTGAACAAGACAAGCTGTGAAACGATAACATAAGGGGGTGCAGTTCCCTTCTCGTGTAGACTCATCTCGAAAAAGTCAGCTTGCTGTGTCGTGGGGTGAGCAGGAGCAATTTGGTTCATTCAGTTCAATTTTTAGTTTTTCAGCACTCCTGCTGCCAAAGGCAACGGGAGGGCTGGTGAGGTGCTGGATTACCACACCGGGTGAAAGCAGCAGTCCTGCTCTCCAGAATTTTCCGGGGAATGAGAGAAGGATTACTTGGCCTCTGTTGGGCTGCAAAGCGGCTCTTTACTGGCTGTGTGAACTTACGTCACCCCAGGAGAAGTAATTTTTAAGTTTCTGGAACTTAAGGCACAAGTCTTTGCAAGAATTAAAAGGTTAAGCCATGTTGTTTGGGGTTGTTACCCTTAGCTATGAGTCCTGTAAAGGGCAGAAACAATTAACAGGTTATTACAAGGGCAAAACCATAAGCAATGCCTGTGTGTATGTGTATATTAGGATATATAAAATTCAGTGTCTAAATGAGCTGTAGCAGGCAGACATGCTCTAATAGACGAAAGGAGCTCAGGGAGGGATGGTGAATGTAACAGTGAATGAAATTGCTGTGTATTGTCTGGCAAAGACAGGCTCTGAAATGACAAGAAAAATGTTTCTCTCTGCCTAAAAAAGACATTGCTTTAATGCTGTCCTGACTACAGCTGAAAAGAGAGCTGTCTTTTTTTTTTTTTTTTCCCCAAAAGAAGTTGCTTTTTCGGTTGTGCCAGGCTGTTTTGCAATATGGCTGTTTTCCAGCAGCGAAACAGACTTTGATGCAAACATAGCAGTTTCTTGTGTGAAAAAGACTCTCCTGGCATTCGTGGTATAGATCCAACCAAAAGTCAAATACCTCACAGAGCAGCTTAGAGAAGAAAGAAATGTCAGAAATACTTGGCCAAATCTTTTAGAATAGCTTTGTCTGATATTAAGGAACTGGGTGTGCACACTGACACAAATGCATGTAGTGCTTTAATAAACAAAGCAAAATATGTAGGCCAAGATACACTAAATGCCATATGCATTTGTAAAGCCCTTCTTGAAATAACTGGTGTTTTATAAATGGGCAAAGATACGACAGTGAGGAATTAAATATGCATGCATAAGCAGGGTTATAAAACAATTCAGAGTTGTAGGCAGGGGTCTTATCTCCCTGTGTAAAGTTGTTTGGATTAATTTTGAGCGTGTTTGCTTTTAAAATACGCAGGGAATCCATGAGTTAGCTTTGCTTGCTATTAAGAGGTATGACTTTCAAAAGGCTCTAATGATCTGCCTCTGACCTTTCACCTGCACAGATGTATGTAAAGAAGAACCACACTTTGCAGTCCTTCCAGATATAAAATGTTCATTTTAATGTATGAGATTTAAATGTTATAAGGAGCCTCTGCTGTATTTTGTGTGCACGAAGGCTTTGGAATTTAAAGGAAATGCGTGCAGTATCTTGAGGCCATCTCTAAAAAAAGCCAATCCCTAAATCTGAGAGTAATGTTTAAATATTTCTTTGCTGTGGTTACCCATATAAGTAGCACACACACAGAGGTACACTTGAATACACTGAGTATATCTGTCTGTTAATAGAAATAGATATGTATTTCTCTTTCACTTTCTGTGTGTATGTCTATAAACCCATGCTCAATAACAAGGCAATCATTGATCTCCTTTTGTACATGAAGATTAATGTTTTATCTTCATCTTATTGTTCACACAACCAGTCTGACATACATTGCGGGAAAATATCCAACTATCAATGGGAAGTATACAGATTAATTTCCACAATATTTAGGCAGACGAAATGGCATCTGTAAGATCAGAGCTTTAGCCTGAGAAAAAAAAAACAAAAAACCAAAAAAACCACTAACCTGCTTTACTAAGATCCTGAAGGAAAGAGATACCTGCATTTAATCGGGCCGCAGAAGGGTACTTTTCCCCCTTTAGGAGCTACTGAGGCAGCCAGCCCTGCTGCTGTCAGACCCAGTGGAGAAGAGCTCTGGTGATTCTGATCTGAGGGTGGGAGTTGAGAAGGTGGCCATGGGTCACCTGGCTTTAGAGCTTATCATTGGTGGTCAGTCTGGAAGCTGTGGAAGTGATGGAGAACACAGACAGAGCGGCTGGTCTTGCGACTGTCCATGTGTGGGGGAGAGATGCGAATGGAGGGCTTCATCAGCCTTTGGGTGTGGTTTCAAGTGGCAGCAGGAGGCTTTGGCACCCTACATTAAATGCTAGTTTTAATACATGGCGACATTATGCACAGAGCAGCTTAACAGCTTGACAAGTTCTGATCTGGTACCTTCCCATTGTTGGAGACTTATCCCAAGGGGAAGAAGGGGATCGCTTGTCTTTCAAAAAGCCTGAGGCCAAGCCAGCTCCAAGGAAACCGGGGAAAGATGCAATCATGAGGTTAAAACTGTGAGTGAATGAGAGACAAATCCCTGCCAGCAACATCCTGCATTAGCTTATGAAGTTGAATAGCATATTGTTTGAAATAACATGTTGTAATAAGAAACGAGGATTATGATTCATGTTTTAGTTTTATTCAGAAAATCTTCTGAGTTTAACACAGAAGCAAGAGGTTCAGCCCTACTTCACCAGAGGAGAAGTGAAACATGGGGTGTTTGTGGTGGATGTGGCCTACTGAACTCGCACAGCTTTCGACAGAAGGTGCCACTGCTTGCATTTCATACTATGTCTCCCTAAATTTACCAGCATTTACCAGCTGGGAACTGTTGTGCTAGCAGCTGTACATGTGACATGCAGCAGGAGCAGGAGTTACACTGTGCTTTTGAGTACTTTTCGTTCCACTCTGGCTATCCGGTTCCTTAAAGTCTGTGCTTTGCCATGTGGTGAACCATAAAAGCACGTGGACTACCTCATGACCAGATGAGGTAAGACAGGGACAGCTTGTTCAAGATCATCAGGCAGTCACTGAGCAAAAGAAGATGTGCAAGCAGCACTGCTCTTGCAAGCAGTCACTTCCTGAGAAAGCTTTTGGCCTCTTGGTGCCCCCCAGGGTAGCAAGAGCTTCACAGGAGAGTCTCAAGACCACTTTAAACTGTCAACTCACGTCACCCTACTATCTCCTCAGTTACTTCACCACCTTTCATCCTTCTGGCTGGAGCAATGGTGCATGTATGCTGCCCAGAAACCTTCTCTAGTTGGAGGTGCAAGGATGTAGAGGACCTCTGGGCAATGAGATGTAAAATAAATACTGAATGAATATGCCTCTTTTACCCCTTGCAGTAATTGTGGCTGATGGATGAGGTAGCAAATCTTGCACGGATTGCATCTGATTATTTTTTTTTTTCTGAAGAGAAGGCATTTCCTTTGTCTTGCCTGACTGCTGGACTTTCTGTAGCAAAGACTCCTGCAGGAACAGAAGCAGAATGTAATTCCTTAAAGAAACAAGAAAGCCCTCCCAGAAGCACATCAGCTTTTGATCCTCTCTAGGTGATACTGCTCTGATGTCCTAAGTCAGGCCCATACAGACACATATAAAAGAGCTTGTGTTCCCTGCTATCACAGGGACCTTCTGATACTATCTCTTATGGGATGATATTTGGCTCTAATTTGGCTGCCTTCTAAATGGCACGGCTAGGATGTCTGGAGTCTCATCAGGGAGAATTGTCTGAAGAGCAAAGGTGCTTGATGCCTATGTTAGAGTATCTGCCTTATGAAAAACATTGTGAAAACAGCAGCCTCCAGACATATCACCACGGGACTGGGAACCCTGTTGTGCTAGGCAGTGCACATCGATGTAACAGAAAGATGAATCGTAAATGTGTGAGGATGACAGAGAAACAGGAGCACAGGCAGCAGTAAGACCGTTAAGTGTACTGCAGTTAATAGAGCCTGGGCATAGCAGTCATCTTACTGGTATTGATGGTGTGATGGGAGCAGAGGACAAACGACGTGCAGTTTGGTTGGTGTTTGCAGAAAGTTCCTGTGGTGTGACAGGGAAAATGGGATGAAACACAAAGAGTGATTTTGCATCACAGGGTCTAAGAAATATATCACAAGTAGCGTCAAGGCAGAAGCCAGCTTCCCTGTATCATGGGAAGGCTGCTGGGTGGATTGAAAAGGGCCTTCAGGGTAGAGCTGTTTGTGAGCATCGAGACTTTATAGACAGGAAAGGAAGGTAAAAAGGTGGAAAAAGAATGTGTATCGTGCTGTGTCTTAGCTGCATAGTCAAGAGAAGCAGCCCAGTCTTCTGTGGTTTGAGAAGAGGCCTGTACGTGGCAGGAAAGGGTATGTTCGATGGGATGGATTTACAGGACAAGCCCAGCAGGACACAGGGACACTTCAATGGGGAAACAGCTTCCTAATATTGAGCACAGCTGTTGGATGGGTACTCATTACAGGAAGCTAGGAAAACAAGTTGATTAATTTGGATAGAAGGTAACTAAAGTGAAAAGCTACTTTATGTACTGAGTGAGGGATCCTCAGCTCTGAGGAACTCTAGACAGCACCGTCACCTTCGGTAGTGGCAGTCGATGTGTGTATCACAGTAGTGCTTTGGGTGAAGTGTGGCACCTGTCTTTCCTGGGCAATGCACCAATAGGTCCTGCCCAAACCGCTCACAACCTAAAAAGGTGCAGATGGATGCAGAATGGGTTCAAGGGCATGGAGTGCAAGCAAAGGAGGGAATGTGATGGCAGATGCATTTGCAGACATCACATCAGTTCAACTGTGTGTGTTTACTTCTGAAACTCCTAATGAAGTTTGTCCTAAGTTACTTGAAGAAGATGGGTTAGCAGTCCTTGAGCTGCTAGTGGTTATCTATGTGGAAGATAAGACTAGGCTCCAGAAGGTAGCACATCTTGAAAAGGGAGGTGAGATGAAGAAAGGAGAGAGGTGTTATATACCACTTAGTATAAAATACTGGAAGGAATAATTGAGCTATTTCTAAATGCCTACAGGATAATATAAGTTCCAACCAACATGACTTGGTCAAGAGCAGTCAAATCAAATGATAACTGGTATCATACAGTATTCCTATAAATATCATGACTTTTCTATAAATACTGTCTTGGTGAAGCTATTTATTGAGTTGATGAAAAGCTACTGAGTGTGCCAACTAATGATTCACTGTCATATTAGATGGTGGCCATCTAAGGTCTGACACTATTCAGTATATTTAAGGGCATGGATGACAGAATTAAATGTGTGCTTATTACGTTTGCAAGTATTATCAAGCTGGAAAGCTTGTGGGCAGACTGGAGGACAAGAATAGAAATCAGGGTTATCTTGAGAAAATAGAAACATAGTTTGAAAAGAATATTTTCATTGCAGACAAGTAGAAAGTTCTGTTGTGTTTGCAAAAATAATCTGGTGCACAGATACAAATGAGGAGTGGAAGGGGGGGAAGTAACACAGTCTGGAGCTCACCAACTAAATACAAAACAAGAATAACAGAATTGGGCAAGAAACTCATCACACTGATGTATACAGGAGATCATCAGAGGTGAGGTAGGGTGGCCCTTCTGCTTCATTTCATCCCAAGTGCTATGTGCCAGTTGTGACCACAGTATTTGGAAGAAGATTTGGACCAAATTAGGACAATTCGTACAAAAGCAAGAGTGATCTGGAGAATACGACCAGTCAGAAAAGTTTAAAAAGTAGGGAAAAGGTGGTCTAAGCCTTCAAACACTTAAAAGGCTGCCACAAGGAGTCTAGGAATAATTTGCACATGTCCATAGTGTATAGAAGAAGTTAAGGATTCAAATTAGAGCAAGGAAGATTTGACTTACCTAATAGGGAAAAAATCAAATAGAAAAAGAACAGCCAAGACATAGGATAGTTTGTCTAAGGAAAGTCTGATCAGTCCTGTCTTTTCAGGGTTTTCAGAACAAGTTAGATACATATTTGTAAGGAAAAACTTCATGTGAGATTGATCTTATAACCAATCTTGCCTTGCGGTTGAAAGATAGACTAGATGACATGTTGAGACCTCTCCCAGCCTTATTCTCTATCATCCTATAAAATCAGACAAAATTAAGTGAGGGCATCCAGTGAAGAGAAGGGAAGAACATTATGGGAGAAACAGCTGTTGGCATGGAAAGATGGGGCATAGGTAGGATGCAGAGAACTGAAATAGCCTGCCTTGCAGGAGGAGGGGAAGCTTGTTCAGCATCCAAGGGCTCTGCTTTATCTGTGCTGCATTTGCACAGCTGGACTGCCTGGCTTGTTTTTTCAGAGGTTTCCCTGCAAGATCACATGAGGTGAATGTGAAGGGAAATGCAGGCATCAGCTGGCCAAAAAACATCTTGCTTTGGCCTTAAAGCAAAACTTGTACTTTCTCTTTTTGTGGTTTTTAGCTGACATAGGCTTTACAATATTTTCTTGCTCAAATGCCTAGTCTGTCTCTGGTGAGGTACAACAAGTGACTTGAGCAAAGAAAGTTTGTGGGCTTTCATAATGTGCATGAGTTTGTAGACACCATCTTTTGGGAGAGCATCATCCCTTTCATTTCCTACGCCTTTATGAGGCATCTCAAATGTGCCTTCAGAGACATTTGAATTTTTCCTGGTTGCGGCCACATTCCTCCAGAAATGTGTCTGACAGCTCCACGGGGTCCTGTGCTGGGTGGACCAGCTCTGCACCAGCACAGCAGCAGAGCCCTAAGGGACTCCGGGGCAGAAATCATTCCTGACTGGATCTGTCTCCTTCCCAGTCCCTGAACAGGATATTGACTGGGTAACAAACTTTTCCTCGGGGCAGGACCATGCAGGATTTGGGGATGAGAATCTTAACTTCTTCTCTGAAATAGCCTTCCATGAATTTGGGTACAGTAGTGGCCAGGGATGGCTGAGGAAGGGTAAATCATCTTTCCTTATCACTCTAACATGGCTTTAAGGACAATAGTACTGTTCTTGTTCCTTTTTTAAACTGTGCAGAGGCTCTACATTAGTTGGAAAACTGAATGTTGGGTGCAGTGTGACCCAGTGAAGAAGTGGAGAACCTAAGGGCTGGAGCCAGCAGAGGAGTTGGAGCTCTTGATGCAGTTCTGCTCAGAATATAGACAGGATTTCCCTTCACAGAATATTTGAGTAGAGGGTATTTCACTTCCCCATACCTCTGGATAATTGCTCATCACTGGGTAGCAATTGTGAGGACAGCAAGGTAGCATTTTTGACTCCTTGCTCTAGGAAGTGTCCCTTGTCTCACTGAAATCTCAATTCTGGAAGAGCACGATGCAAGCGACTGGCCCCAGTGGAGAGCAGGGTCAGCATCAGCAGGGATAAGACAAAGTAAACCTCATGTCAAAAGACCATGAATCAACCCTGTGGTTTTAAGCAGTACTTCTGGGTGATCGGATGCCACAGACCGTCATGTTCGGTTACCCACAGCACCCGTGGGCACCAAGGGGCTGCGTAAGGGCAGCTGCTTCTGAACAGGTGGAAGGCAAACAGGAACCAGACCAAGACATCAGCTGCTGCTGCCTGGGCACAGGGAGGGTGGGAGGCGACAGCAGCCACAGCAGGGAAGGGGTTGCCTTTGCTGCACCATGGTCCAGCTCTGTCTGGTTTTGAACGGGCTGCTTCTTGTCTTTGAGAGGCCACAGGCAGGAGGGGGGAGCAGAACGGGAGACCTTGGAAAATAGGCAGATTAATGAAGCTCGATTCATGTTTCTGCATCTGCCTCACGTAAGGGCAGTGACACCGCGACTCGAGCAAAGATGCAAAACATTTTTCATCAGTGGAGCAGTAACTTAAAACAGTGAGCACAGGAAGATTGCTCTCTGGAGGCTAAAATAAACAGAATTCCTATTTACCCAGGCTGGTGACATGTCCTGGGACCAATCAGCATATTGCGCAAGTGTGAGATGAGGCTAATTACAACTCTTTTTCGTATAACCATGTACATAAATAATCTGTCAACAGAGAGAAGCGTGCCTTCCCCCATGGCTGCTGGAGACTCCGGAAGAGATCCTGACACTCCCGCAGAGCCAGCCTGGATTTCTATAGCGAGGCAAAAGCAGAGGGGCGTGCAGCAGGAGCAGGAGCTCGACAGAGAAAAACCTGTGGCTCCAGATGTTAAGTCAGATACAGAGAAACAGGATAAAGAGAAGGAACGAACAGAGGTACTTGGAGGACAAATTTGTGATGCTTTTGTATCACCTTCCTGTAGTATTCTTTGGATCTATTGCTGCATTATTAGTCATGCCATAACAAGTACAGATATTTAATGAGTATAACCATAAGTAACAAAGACACTGCTCTCAGAAATGTGTGTTACAGATTAGAGTTCTCCGATTGTTCAGATATGTAATTTTATATCTCCAAGAAATCCTGGAACTGTGTGAGCTGTGTGAAGTTTCTTCTGTGCCCAATACATAACAGATCTAGTGTATGTATTGCGTGTTGAAATACCCAAAATGAGGTGCTAAATTGTACAGTCTCAGATCTCTCTCAATACAGAGGGAACGCATTCTCTTTAACTAGTCTTCATTGAATCTCCTATACCTCCTGACTGATTTAACGCTGAATGAACAGCTTGGTCCCAGAAGCTCCTAGGTAACAATTTTTAGAACCTTGAGAAGTGCAATAGGATAAAAATAACTTTTGCACTTGCAGACAGTGCCAAGATATAAATTCTGGTTCTCTGTATATGGGTAACTGAGATGCCCATGTGGTGCCATAGAACATGGGCTGATGCTGCCTCTTCAAAGGTCCAGGGCAAAAGAGGTTGATACCTGTACCAAGTGATCTTCCCACATGACAAAGCTCTGCCAGCAGGAGCACTTGGCATTAATCCAGAATGGTAACAAGGCTTCCCCAGTACTGGGCTAGCTCACGGAGGCAGCAGCATGTGAGTGCTGCCTGCATCTAATCTTCTGCACGGTAAGAACCCTGCACTGATGCAGGAGCTGTGTGTCCAATGCCAGTATAGCATTCCCAGTGCAAATGGCCTACTTTCTTGCTTTAGATTGTATGTTAGAAACCCAGATGGCTGTATTATATCCTGAAATAAGAGAAGATCTCTTGATGATGAAAAATAGCAGTAGCTAGATTAACAAGAAATAATACCTAATAAAATGTCAAGGCAAGATTATGAACTGCTATAATGCTCAACATTGTCATAGCATTACAAACACCAAGGGTTTAAATGATCCCAAAATGCAGTTTCTGTATCCGAATAGGAAACTCCGGATTTTTAACTGGCAATGTTCCCTAAAATTCATGCCATGCATATAATTTCCCTATATCAGCTAACAGAGAAACATGCCAAGATGCTCCTAACTGCAGTGTGTGAGGCTTGGTGCCACTGTACTACTCCCACTTTCTCCTTCTCCCACATGGCACCAGGCTCTATCACTTCAGGGTAGTTTTTGATAATGGCAAGAAAATCTATGGGAGAATGTGTTCGATTTCTTTTTTATGGAAAATCCGTTTACCATCAACTGTCCAAAAATACAGTGCCCTAACCCACAAAATTTGGCAGTTGGAAGGGAAACATGAGAGAAGAAGGCTATTTCCAAATCCTGTATATGTTAGTGGAGATGTGCAAAGGGCTTGAAATGTATTTTGCATTGAAGACTGCAAAAACCTTCTCACAGATACCATTATGAATAAGAGATAGAGAGGGATAGTTTTATTTTGTAAAGTTGAGTATCGTGGATGCTAATGTGAAATCACTGGACCTTTCTGAACAGGTATCAGCTCAAGTGAGAGGATTGGGACCAATATATGATGAGTCCACATGGTCTTTAGACCACGACAGGCACCACACCCACTCCCTTTTGCTCGTATTCTTCCAAACTCTCTGCATTACTTGGATTTTATCCTCTGTGTGTAGGGGACCGTGAAGCAGCAATGGAGCAAACCTTCACACTTGGCACCTAAAACGACTTCTGAAGAACAGAGGAGAGAGACAAAGTTTGAAGTGAAGGAGCCGCTGCTAAGAATCAATTCACTGTCACATCATGTCCCTGGTAGGAAACAAAATGCTTAAAATGTAGGCTGCTATCTCACAACCTTGTCAGAAGATATCCTGCTTGAGTGTGCTGGCAAATGAGCAGGGCCTGGATCCTAATCTCTGCCCCAGCCCCACATCAGCAAGGCCAAAATGTTTTCTCAGCACTGACATCTGGGATTTTATTTGGTGGCATGTTCTTTTGACTATTTTGATTATAGAGCAGTCAAAACTCATGCTGAAAGCAATGTGAATCAAGAGTGCTAGGCAGTTTCACGGGATAGGGTCTCAAATGCACTATCGCCCTGTAAAATGTAAAATGCGCGCAAAACTGTTTTCAATAGCATTCAATTTTAATGTGGTTTCCTCAGCAAGTTGGAATGATGTGATCACAAACTGTCTGCCCATCAGCTCTGCCACAATAACTTTGGATCTCTTTGGTAAATTCAAATTTGAAAGAAGGGCAGAAGTTTAGAAGGTAGTAAAATTCCTGTGAGTTGGGTGCTGGGTAAAGGAGGAATTCACAGATGAATGCTCTTGCTAATGAAAAGACTCTTTCTTCTTTGGCCTGAGCGTTAACACAGGGCATGGCAAGGAATCCAGGTCACCGTGTTGGTTTTGGTAAATTAAGGGACCAAAAGATACTAGTGATGAGAAAAGCCTTGTATTCTTTTGAGCACACAGTGATTTTTTCCTCAATAACACATTGCAGAAGAAGCTTCCGTGTGAAATGTAAACATTTTCTACTGTAGAGCAATGCATGGAAAGCTTTTCATGAAAAAGGGTGTATAGCTGCACAGCAAGTGAACATAAAATGTCCATGTGTTTTATTCACAGCAGCTCCATCACCAGCACTAGTGGACAAAGAGGAAATAAGCCCCTTGAAGAAAGCCAGTAATGCTGCTTCGGATCAGCCATCATGGATGGAACTGGCCAAAAAGAAATCACAAGCTTGGAGTGATATGCCACAGATTATAAAATAGAATGATGCAAACGAATAGCATCTTTCATAATTAAGTCAACTACTTAACTGAACTTCTACAGACCAGCTAATCACAGTGAAGAATCTCTTGATACAGGAGAAGGGGTTTATTATACAGCTGTGGAGAAAGTGTGCAATAGGTGCAGTCAAAAGGTTTACCTTCAGTTTTGTAGCAATCAGGATTGCAATTGCAATGGATGACTTAAATTATGCTAAGGACATACTTACACTTTGGAAAAATAAAACCTTTGCCTTACATATTTCCTGCATTTTCTACTTTTAATGATGTCTGCATCAAAACAGGATCTTTGTTAAACTTTGCTGAACTTCTGTTATTGCTGGAAACTTCTATTTGTTACAGTTTTCTCTGTTTACATTTATAAATTGCACACTACCATCCCGATTCTGTTGCTGCGTTTCACTGGAATCGCCTGACACTCTCTATCAAAGCTGTTTGGCCCATGAAGGTATTCATGAATAGCTACTAGAGAGCGCTCCATTAAAATGTGTTGCTTGAGCTGCCTGTTTGCGTAGCTGAGCCAAGTGGTCCAGTTCCTGGGCTTAGGTTACATTTCGTGAGGCACAAATACGCATATTTATGCGTGACCACGAGTAAAAATTCTTCAGCTCCTTCTGTGAGCAACCTTGGTTGCACGATATTTGCAAGCAGGCAAGCAGTAAGGAAACTGAACTGCAGTTGGAAGCTTATCAATGCATTTGTGGTTCTTTTCCTACCTGAATTTATCTGGTTGCAGCTGGTTTTCCTTTATGTGAAATCACCATTCTCGATTCAGAGGGTAGTATTAGTAGCAATGGACAATACGAATTTAGTAAAAAAATACAATCTGAAAAGCCTTGAATTAGAGTCCAAACTGAAATGCTGGGAAAAACTCTGAACTTCACTGTGGCGTCAGCTTCACATACCACATAGTCTTAATTACTCTCATTAAAAAACCATAACGGCTATCACCTCTGTATTTTAGTACCTTTACAGAAAATTCTCATGCTTCTCAGCCCGAGTCTCCCGCACTAGTTTGGAACTTATGCTCGTAAAGTCTCCAAGGCTCTTCACCTTTAGCTGCTTAACAAGATAGACAAGAAAAATCATTGCTGCTGATTGACTGAAATCATTCTGAATATATTTTAAGACCTCCCTGTGAAGCTGCATCTGGAATATTGTGTCCAGTTCTGGGCCCCTCAGTTCAAGAAGGACAGGGAACTGCTTGAGAGAGTCCAGCACAGAGCCACAAAGATGATGAAGGGAGTGGAACATCTCCCTTATGAGGAAAGGCTGAAGGAGCTGGGGCTCTTTAGCTTGGAGAAGAGGAGGCTGAGGGGTGATCTCATAAATGTGTATAAATATGTAAAGTTTGGTGAGTGTCAGGAGTGCCAGGCTCTTTTCAGTGATGTCCACTGATAGGACAAGGGGAAATGGGTGCAAGCTGGAACATAGGAGGTTCCACAAAAACATTAGAAAAACTTTTTCACTGTGTGGGTGACAGAGCACTGGCACAGGCTGCCCAGGGAGGTTGTGGAGTCTCCTTTTCTGGAGACTCAAAACCTGCCTGGACGCGTTCCTGTGTGACCTACTGTAGGTGATCCTGCTCTGGCAGGGGGGCTGGACTAGATGATCTTTTGAGGTCCCTTCCAACCCCTGACATTGTATGATTCTGTGTGAAAAGGAAATTTCTCTGAAACTAAATGTCCTGCTACTAAGGCAAGCATTTCATTTTGTGTGTGTATATATATATATATACACATGTGAAGTGTTACCTTAGCACTGCACTCCCTAGTTTTATTTGTGTTTGTATTTGTGATTTTGTTTTTCTTATCATATTAATGTTCTTTCTGGAAAAATGTAGGAATGCTTTAGGAAACCTAGGGTTTTCTAGCACCTGCTAGAAATCTTGGCTAAGGAGGTGGGGAGGAAAACCTGAGCTCCCTCAGCATTGACAACTGCATTTTGTAAATAATAAACGGCACTGAAACATGAATATCCAAGACACTGATAATGGTTTTCAGATGGGTTATCTTTCATCACTGAAGGAGGAGGGAAAACAAGTTTTATATTTGTCAAAGTCTTTGGATAAAACCAGTCAGGCTGCATCGCTGCTGAAATTGGCCTGCACAGGCTCGCTCCAGCCCACCACAGCAGCTGTCAGTGGTCCCAGCGCAAAGAGGTTTCTGCCAGCTGTCCCAGGGTGTTCTCCTTTATGCAGATCGCAAAACGCAGCGTGGGCACAGATACTGAAATCAGAAGTGGCAAGACAGCTCTTTGTGAAACAGATCCATGACAGAAATAGGAACTTAGTTACAGGACATGCAACTTTGGGCTCAGTTGCCCCAAGGTTGGTTGTGCAGACTACTTGCACGTTGGTCTCCCATGAGCAAGCATGCACAGTTCTTAATATCGATTATTTGAGGGCTTTTTTGGTAATCAAATCATACTCTAGGACCTACATTAGAAACATGCACATTTTTCAGAAACAGTAAAGAAAGTCTTAACTCTCTCTCCAAAACACTCCTTCTGTAACAAATATTAGTGTAAAATGTAATTTTAAGATATATTATTACCTTTTGTAGCAATTTTGGGAAAAAAACCCAAGCAGTTTCTGTATTAAAGGAATATAATATAGAGAAAAAAGACCAATTTTGTATTCTCTGATTATTGCCACCCCATGCAAAAAGCATGGTCTTTTCAGGAAATGTCGTTAAAGGTACGATCTGTCTCCTTACAATTGTTCTCCTGTTTAAATTGATTAAAACTGTGTTGAATCATGTCTGAATTCCTGTGCAGGAATCGTGACCTGTGCAGCTGGACGGGGAAGAGTACAAATCTGTTGGATTATCTCCTGTTTTCTTAGACAGATGCTCAGGAATAGTGGAGACAAAAGGTGGAGGTATCGTGGCAAGGACTGCACAATCTCAAGGGGAACAAGCTGCTTGTAGACACATCCAGAAGAAGAGGTGAGGGGGTGACCAGCTCTTCACAGAACGCAGCCCTACTCCTCACAAAGCATCTGGGACCTGACTTTAGGAGCACGCTGAGCTGGGAAACATGGGGTGGGCATCAGTATTTTGCCATTGACTGTGATGTGGTCCAGGTATTGTTTTCTTCAGGTTTCCATTGGCTTTCAATTTTTTGGATCAAGTGGTTGTGAATGACTGCTGTGAGCAGTGACAGACAGCTCTGCGAATCCCTACAAGCCCACGGGCAACCTTCACCTGTCCTTTGAAGGAAGGGGACTGCAGCCCTGCAGGCTGTTCAGGGCTATATGAAACAAACTGAGGACCTTGACCAATTCTGCCATAATTATGGTGGAATTTAAGTATCTCAAAAGACACTTCAGAGAAGCAGTAACATGATATGCTTCTTTTCACATGGTGCAGTGGAACTGATTGCCACAGGAGGTTGTAGACAGGAAAGGTTTAGTTCACTTCAAAAAGCAGCTAGACAAATTGGTGGAAGCCAAAATCTCTCAAGTGCTGCTCAACACAAAAGCCGGGGCCTTGGCTTGGGAGATTGCAAGTGTGACTAGTGGACTTGTCTTCTTCATATTCTTCTACACTGCCAATGGCCCCAGCCCTTGTGTGAGAGAAGACATTTGGCTACCTGGACCTCTGACCTGACGGCTAGGGGAATTTTTATTTTCTCCTGGTGTTGGTCTGTACCCAGATTTCTTCATTCGAAGTTAATAGGTCATGCAGGTAGGTCTTGCTATCGCTGTCTTGTCAACAGCCAGGCAGAAAGTAGTTTCAGTGCCCATGTATTCTTCTTTGGTCAAATGACTCATTTGTGGTAATGGAAAGATGCAAATAAATATATTTTTCTTCTCTCTATGAACACTGATTTATGGTTGACACTCAGTACCACCAGAAGAGCCTTCCAGATCTGATCAGCTTTCCTAAGGACATCATTGTACTTTTCCATCTGAGAAGCAATAAGAGTGACTCAGGCTGATCCATTTTGCTCAGACAGCTGCAATATATATTGTTGGTATATAACATCTAACAGGGAAATAAAATGTAAAAATTCACCCTTTGTTTGTGACTCATGCACATAAATTAACATAGTTTGAATTACAGTCAAAGAACAACAACAGAATGGACTTGAAAAATAAAAGTTTTCTCTCCCTGAAGTGCTGCATGAGACAACTTTGCCTTTCTGTTTAACAAGGCAGGTGATGGTCTGCAAGCTGTTGTCCTTCCCAATGGTGAGGGACCACGCACAATGCAAATGAATAGCACAAAAACTCTAGATTTGAGGATTTAAGCAGTTTACTAGTTGGATTACCCTTATTACCTCCCTCCTAATGTTCAGTAATTTTAAGGAAAAAAATACAACTAAATGATTTTTAATGTATAGCAAAGTGTAATAACTTTTTAAGGCAAAAATATCCCTCTGGCCTTTACTTTCACATGGTGTTTAGCACTGTGTTACCTTTGACAGTAAAAACTTTTACTAAATCTGTTGCGTTTTTTTTAAGGTGAAGAGGAATATAAAATCTTGTTGCCAGTGAAAATATCCAGCAGCAGCAGCGTAACAAGCAGTTTGCTGTAATTTTGCAATGCCATTAATTCCCTCTTAGTCTCAAGGAGCATAATAAACTTGCCAAAATGGTTGCTTTGTATACATGATGAGCACTCTGCTGTGGGTAACAGAGGTTTAATTACAGGATTTTGTGTTTGTGGTTAGAAGATAAGTTTTGTACTGTTACAGAGTCAAGAAAAAACAGCCATTTGTGAACACTGGGCAGTGCTGCATGTCTCATAAAACCCCAGGAGGGAATGTAGCCCTGTGTGATCCAGCACAGATTGGCTGCACAGGATTTACTCTTGTAGGAGAAGGCACTTCAGTTCCAAGTGGGCACAGATCTCAGGCTCACATACTGATGTTCACCAAGGTGCTCAACAAGCAACAGGTACCACTGAGATTTTATAGTATGAGATCTTTTATTGTCCAGCGGAAAAAAATAATGTGAAGATTTTTATGGGTTATTACTCCCAGATAATTCTCTGCATCATGTGTCTTGGTTTGAGCTAAACAGAACCAATTCTGTTCAGTGATTGTAATTTTCAACTCAGTCTTTTCTAAAAGGCTGCACTTTCTACAGTTAGCAACATGGTTTTGCAGACAGTGTCTTCTTCTAGAAGTGACAGCACCTGATGTTTACAGTTACTGCCTGGGACTGGGATGCAGAAGGGCTCTTGCTTATACTTGCTCCTGTAGTGACCAAGGCCACTGCTGGCTCTTGTGTGCCACGCTGGGGGTGCCGGGAAGTAAAAGGGTCACAAGGAAGTAAAAGGTTGCACCTCCGGGGATGAACGGACAGGACAGGTGACCAACAAAGCAGAGGAATCCAGCATAACCCTCCTATTGCCAGCCACCACCCATGCTGCTCTGCCCAACCAGCAGTTGGTATCAGACGGTGTTGGGGTGAAGCAACAGTATTTATTTGTCTCTGGCCTCTGACTCCAGCCACAGGTCTGTTTGTGTGAGTGACAGCCCAAGGTGATGTGAAGATTTCAACACCACAGCAGAAAATGGAAATTGCTAAACTCCAGAGTCAAGTTTGCCCCACATCATGCTCTGGTGATCTCGTTTCCCAAAGAAATCCTATTCACATGTTATTTTTATTACTTCCTTCCCCGCCTCGAATTTAATGACACTATTAGTAAACCCCTCCAAACCCTTGCCTATATTGGAGAGCCAAGGAGAACTGTCTGGAAAGAGCAGAGGAAAACACCCAGTGTTATGACAAGAGGAAAATTCAGTTAATAATCCTTCAGGAAAATAAAAGCCACCTTTCTCAGGAGAAATAACAGCAGCTCCTTAATAAGCTGTTGGCTCATCGTCTCTGTGCTCAGCAACGAAGATAATTTTGATGGGCATGTTGCCTACAGACAAGGGAGAAGAATAAGGCCCTGAGCCTGTCCAGGCAAAACAGACATCATCTTCTCCATCTGGCCACTCCTTTAAAAGAGGGTTGACTACTTTTAACTCCTTTGACTCTTCCTGCAGCACTCGCCTTGAGAATGCAAAAAGGATCATGTTTTGCTTTACAAAGCCTTTCGTTTGGCTCAAGCCTTTATTTTGAACCACAAAAAAAAAAAAGACTCTCAAGTGAGAGAAGCTGTGGTGCGAGTCAATCCCCGCACCCTGGCCTCATGGCATTGCACAGCTCACCCATACGCCCTCTCAGGCCTCCCCGGGCTACATGGTGGTTCAATGGCGCAGTAAATCCAGCTCCAGCGCTCACTGCACAAGCTGGGAGACACAAGGGCCAACCGAGGCGAGGCCCAGCTGGCACCCTGCAAACCAAATACTGCATGATGCCTTGTGAGCCCTGGGGTTGGCAGGCATCTCACTGAACCACGTGTCATCAGGCCTCAGCATAAAGCTGGCACAGAAGCACAAGGGAGGCATAAATTCACATTTACTGATGTGCACACAACATGCACGTGAGCGTGCGCTCACCAAGGATTAGTTGTGCTACACGTGCTTTTGTGCAGCGTAGTAATTTGGCAGGTGCAGCCTGCGTACTGCAGCGTTACAGTCTCGGAAGGAGGAAAAGCAACGCAAAGAAAAGAAGTCGGAGCTAGAGATAACAGAGGCAACCTTTCCTGCTCAGCAGGAAATCCCTACTGCATGGTTTCTCTTCTGCTTCCTCCTCCTCTATGATTTTCTGTTTGTTTTCCTGGTGCACTGAAGCAGCTCGCAGCGGGCTGCCGGCCGCCCAAGGGTGACCGCGTTTCTTCAGCATCAGAGCCAGCTACTGAGCTTGGTCCGTCAGTGGAGAGCAGGGCACGAGCAGCCTGGGGCAGCGGGTTGCAAGGCACTTCTGATGGTGGATCGTGCTGTCAGCCACCCTCCGGAGAGACATCGAGCTTTCGAATTGCCTTTTCACGCCACGATTTCCCCCACCAATGTGAGGACATAATTTATCTTACCTTGTGATCATGGACAGGAGACCGGGGGAGGCAGATTTTACTGTGACCTACTTCCCTAAAGCAGGATGGGAAGGAGGGTTTTGCTTTGGCTTAGGAAAAAGGCAGCATTTGCTGTCAGAGCCTGTTTATGTGGGCTTACATTTTCATGGGGGAAGAGCAGTGGGTGGTTATTTAAGCAGGTAGAATTGTGCTGGTTTCCCCATTTGCTTCACCCCGTTGCACAAACACCTCCTCAAATCTGCCCACCACAATAATCTGCACCCTCACCAGCTCCTGTTTGACACGACTCCCGGCACAGTGCTGCAAAACTCTAATGCTCAGACTGAGTCTTAGAAGTTATGCCAAGCATATGGGAGGAGAAGAGGTGGTTTCCTTGGCTGCTTTTATGTAATTGATGGACAAGAAGGGAGCCTCTTAACTATACATGGGTCTCAGAAATTGGCTTGAGTAATTTGGAATCCTCCTTAGCCAGTAACAAATGATTTTCAGAGAGGGCAGGACACAAGCTTAATTTCTCGTGTAATGTTACTGAAACACAACTGAAGTATAAAGTTGAATTTAAAAGAAGGGATAAAAATCTCCATCTTGACTAAATAAAATAACCCTTTAATTTTATGCTTCTCTTATAGGTAAGCTAATTAAGTTCAAATTATTAAAACATCTGATTTTAGAGGTGAATGCTTGTTCCTAGGACATTAAACATACTTCTTCCCAATTTGGCCAGTGATTACACCAGTTTCCCATCCTGAATTCTGCCTTCCATTCAAGCAACTTGGTACAATTTGGAGCTTTCACACTTGAGCACAGAAACTGTTTTGATCAAGCTGGAGTCAGATGTGTGACAACCACTGTCCTTCTCTTCCTCTGCAGCCTGTCAGTTTTATATTCTTAGAAGAACCTCTGGGTCTTGCCTGGTGCTGGGACAGCCCCAACATATTTAGCAACTTCAGCCCAGACTTTGGCCATTTGCATATCAGAATAACTGAGGTCGGAGCTGGCCCCAAATTTTACCTTTCATAGATGCAGGGCTCACTTCAGCTGACTCAACATAATTGAACTGGTCTTCTCAAAATGACATATATTGATTAATGAGTGAATTAAACTATTGAATTCTGGCTCCCTGACCCCTCAAAGGTACAGCCACTGAACTGTTACTCTTTTAATCATATTCTTCTTGGTTGCGTGTACAAGTTCATGCTGGTGTTTTCCATGCTTGGGGACCTACTTCAGAATGGTGTATTTTGATTTATGTAGTGAGATGTAGCTACTTGCTTGTTTCTGACTAATACATTTTATGAATCTTCCCTGCTGTTAATAAACATAGTGGTGTTTAATTATTGAGACATTTCATAAAAATATTTTTGAGAGGAAGACAAATTTTATGTTCTGACTAAATAATTAAACATTATGCAAATTTTCACACCACCAGCATTCTGGTTATGCAAAACAACACTTGGATGATGGCCTTGTTTGCACACAGAGTTAGTTTTGTTGGGCTGTAATTAGTAGCAGACATGTTACTACTGTGATTTAAAAATATAAACAGGTTCCAATGAAACAGGATGGGAGATGGGGAGGAAGCCCACTACTTCCCACACAAGCCCACTTTACCTATGCCCAATGTGATGCTCTCTGCTTTTTCCTTGCATTTTTCCCCCTTTAGCTCTGGCAGTCAGGGACAGAATCCAGCCCACGATGGTTTTAGGGCTTAATTATCCATAAACAAAACTCGTCTTGAGGCCTGACTTTCAATACATCAGTACACATGTCCTGAATTCTATAACCAAGGGATAAGGTGTAATCACCTTAAAAACAAAAGGACTGCATGTGTCAGCCTTGTAATTTATTACAGCTCTTTTTCTCTCAGGATAGGAGCAACAGTAATAGTATGCACAACGTGTAATATGCTCGTGATACAGCTATTGCAGTTATCAAACTCATCATCCTTGACATGTTACAAACCTCAGACAGAGTTTACTAATTGCTCAGTGTGCTCTGGCTGCCAGCGGTACTTAACGGCTTTGATTGGTGTCTGCTCTGACCCTGGTCCCATTCACTCTCATGCGTTTTGTGGCTGGAATTAGCATTTGCTCACGAGGTTGCACAGCACATGGGATCGCACTAGGCACTGTCATTCTGAAAGGTAATTTTGGGGAATAAAATACAATATCAACACATTGCTCTTAAGCTCCTGGCTTCCCTTTGTGTGCCGGGAGAGTAACGTGCGTGCAACTGAGAGGAGGCTGAGCACCTAGTTTGCATGTGGAGGTGGGAATCTACAGCTTCTTCTGAACCCATGAAGAAAGGAATTCACTGCTTCATTTAAAAATATACGTCCTTGGTGTCCTTCCTGGGGGATGGAGCTGTCTGATAGTCCCAAGGCTCTTATTACTGTAATTTTTGTTGCCTGTTGGAGATGCGACAGTCACTAGCTTCTTGCTACTTAGCTGTTTTTCCAGATACATGGGTAGGGCTCCTGTCTGACTGAGGTTCATTTCTCTTTTTCCTAAAACCTAGGTCTAAAAAGTCCTAAGAGGCGGGAAAATGCACTCATTATTTCTAAATGCCATGAAGAATGCTCCTGCCCTATCTATGTTTTACTTGCCGTCTACCATCCTCCCACTGCTGCTTGGGTAATTATAGTTTTGCTTTGTGGGGAGGAGATAGGATTCTAAATTGGCAGAAAGATAATGCTCAAATGAAAGAAACATCACTAAAGCCTTTAAGGTCATTCAGAATGACTTAATGCAGTCTGGATTTGTGCTGAGATAGGGCAAAGCATGAGATCTTTTCATTACTGCGGAGCAATAGCTCTGCTAGTTTAAATGGAGAGTGGCTTTGATAATTATTTTCAGTACTGCAGAGTTCACATGCTCAAAGGGATTGTCTTGACACTTGCCGTGTCTGGGGGGATACACGTTAAGGTTAATGATACGTACTACACATGAGTTGAGCAAGGGGGTCTAAAGCTATCATTCTCTTATTCCTTCTCTCTCCCCATCCTGCCCCAAAGCAGCTGCTAACAGAATCACTTTGGCACATACCTTGGCTTCAGGTGACAGCTCTTATCCTCCCCAGGCTAGATTTGAGCCTGCTTGTCCGTGGCCCTACTGCGGTGTGGAACGACGTGCACACTATTGACACGTGGAATGACATGAATATGCTATTCAGGGTGAAGTTTAGACTGGGAAGGTTGAGGGGGAGACTTTCCCGATGATTAGAGATGAACCTAGGATTTGAACTTCTACCCATATCAGATGTGATAGGGCTTAGAAAAAAGCATGTTGCAGGGTCATGCTTTGTTAAGGGGCTCATGAATCTGTCTCTTCTTCACTTCATCCCAATGTAAATGGGTTTTACAACTTCTGGCTGTTCTTCACAATATTGATGTTGGATTCTGAAAGCAAAGCAGTCGAGGAAGACAGGAGAGTAGCACAGAGCAGAAGGTGGGGTAAGGAATGTACAAGAGGGAAGGCTACACCTCTTTACCCACACATGATGACGCAGTTAGTGCAAATTCTCACCCAGCTGTTGTCTCCAGCTTCGGGTTCCACATGTAACAGTTTTGGCTGGGGATTAGTTTGCCAAGAATGAATGCAGAAGGTCATAGAGCTAGTGCTATTCATGGAGAGGTAGCCTGCTTCATCCTTGTAAACAACCCCACCTATTAACTAGTTTCCACCAACCTCACCACTCATCTTTTCACGGGAGAAGGAATTTTCATTTCCTGCCCCATGCTGTCTCCAGTGGTAGAAAACCTGCACTAAGTTCATCCTTCACTCGGTGTTCCCACTTCTACAAAGAAAGAGGTCGGGTTGGCAGAGGAACCTTTCACCCCTGCTCCTCCATCTGCAGAGCTGTCATCACAGCACGGCTTTTTGCAGGCTATTGACCTCCATCAGAAACTAAGCATCAAGTGAGGGGATGCAGCAGCAATTGCTTTATTCCAGTTTGGTCTTCACAGGATGTCCAGATCTGCCCTTCAGTCAGCTGTGGAAGAAAGAGGAGGAGGCGGCACCCAATGACCAGACATCTCCTGGGTGATGGGGCAAGGGCAAGAGGGAGCTACCTGCTCCAGAGTTGGGTTTTAGACAATGGTTTGGTACCTGGTTTTTACTCTTAACGTCTAGACCTAAATGGATTGAACCATGTCCTGCACACAACCCTGCCTTCTGGTGGGAAGTAGGATTGATGACAAAAAGCTAGTCTGGGGTAGACAAGAAGACAGCTGAGACAAAGAAATTAACACAAAGATGAATGTGCTACCAGCCCACTCTTTGGCAGAGGAGCTTGTGCCAGAAGTCTGGAGAATAAAGTTATATTCTGTGTTTCTTGGCAGTCAGAAGTTTACATTTGCATTGGTTTTGTAGATTTCTAGCTCAGGTTTTACAAAGACATCTCCATGTCTTTGGAGAATAAGCATTTGACATCGTCTTCCACAGCACCCTCATAGCTAAACTGAGGAAGTGGAGTCCCTCAGGTGTCAGTACTGGGACCAGTACTTTTCAATATATTCGTCAATGACCTGCATGAGGATCAGAGAGCACCGTCAGCAAGTTTGCTGATGACACGAAACTGGGAGGAGTGGCTGACACACCAGAAGGCTGTGCTGCCATTCAGAGAGATCTAGACAGGCTGGAGGGCTAGGCAGGGAGAAATCTTATGAAATTCAGCAAGGGCAAGTGTAGAGTTTTGCATCTGGGAAAGAACAATCCCATGTGCCAGTATAGGTTGGGGACTGCCCTGCTGGAGAGCAGTGCAGGGGAAAGGGACCTGGAGGTCCTGGTGGACAGCAGGATGGCCATGAGCCAGCAATGTGCCCTCGTGGCCAAGAAGGAGAGTATTAGGAGAGTAGCAAGTAGGTCGAGAGAGGTTCTCCTGCCCCTCTACTCCACCCTGGTGAGGCCACAGCTGGAATACTGTGTCCAGTTCCGGGCCCCTCAGTCCAAGAAGGACAGGGAGCTGCTTGAGAGAGTCCAGCACAGAGCCACAAAGATGCTGAAGGGAGTGGAACATCTCCCTTGTGAGGAAAGGCTGAAGGAGCTGGGTCTCTTCAACTTGAAGAAGAGGAAGCTGAGGGGTGACCTCATTAATGTTTATAAATATGTCAAGGAGGAGTGTCAGGAGGACGGTGCCAGGCTCTTTTCAGTGACGTCCAATGATAGGACAAGGAGCAATGGATACAAGCTGGAGCATAGGAGGTTCCACAAAAACATTAGGAAAAACTTTATCACAGTGAGGGTGACAGAGCACTGGCACAGGCTGCCCAGGGAGGTTGTGGAGTCTCCTGCTCTGGAGACATTCAAAACCCACCTGGACACATTCCTGTGTGACCTACTGTAGGTGATCCTGCTCTGGCAGGGAGCTTGGACTAGATGAGATTTCAAGGTCTCTTCCAACGCCTGACATTGTGTGATTCTGTGAACATGCTAGAGTTTTAACTGTGCATTACTCAAGTGGGTATATAGGCATTTTTAGAGAGCGGAGCTAGAAAATCTTTATAGTTTATTGCAAAATAAATTCAGAGTTATAAAGGAAACACAGTCTCTCTCAAAGCTTCATCTACCAGTGAGACAATATACCAGATTTTCAGAGATTGTTCCTTCTAAAACATCTTATTTTTTGCCTGTGTAAGTTGAATTGGATTCTTTTCCCATGCTGTCTGGACCTGTATTTCTTTTTGCTAGGAAAGGGAGCCTCCAGAAACCCATACTCACTGCAGGCCTGATTCAGACTTCCCTTGTCTAGAGACATCCTTGTTTAGAGACATCCTTGTCTCTAAAATGGAGAGACATGGATTTGACAGATGGACCACTCGGTGGATGAAGAACTGGCTGGATGGTTGCATTCAAAGAGTTGTGGTCAATGGCTCAATGTCCACATGGAGACCACTGATGAGCAGTGTTCCTCAGGGGTCTGTTCTGGGTCCAGTGCTGTTCAACATCTTTGTCAGCAATATGGATGGCAGCATTGAGTGCACCCTCAGCAAGTTTGCCGATGACACCAAGCTGTGTGGTGCCGGGGACTCACTTGAGGGAAGAGATGCCATCCAGAGGGACCTTGATAGGCTTGAGAAATGGGCCAGTGCAAACTGCACGAGCTTCAACAAGTCAAAATGCAAGGTCCTGCAGCTGGGTCGGGCCAATCCCAGGCACAAATACAAACTGGGCACAGAGTGGGTTGAGAGTAGCCCTGAAGAGAAGGATTTGGGGGTGTTGACAGATGAGAAGCTCAACATGAGCCGACAGTGTGCTCATGCAGCCCAGAAGGCCCACCCTATCCTGGAATGCAATAAGAGGAGTGTGGCCAGCAGGTCAAGAGAGGTGATTCTCCCCTTTACACTGCTCTTTTGAGACCCCACCTCGAATACTGTGTCCAGTTCTGGTGCCCCCACCATAAGAAGGACATAGATCTGTTGGAGTGTGTTCAGAGGAGGGCCACAAAGATGATCCAGGGGCTGAAGCACCTCTGCTATGATGACAGGCTGCGGGAGCTGGGATTGTTCAGTCTTGAAAAGAGAAGACTTCGGGGGGACCTAATAGCTGCCTTCCAATACCTGAAGGGAACCTACAGGAAGGCTGGGGAGGGACTTTTTACAAAAGCGTCCAGCGATAGGACAAGGGGAAACGGATTTAAATTGAAGGAGAAGAGGTTTAGATTGGATCTTAGGAAGAAATTCTTCAGTACGAGGTTGGCAAGACTCTGGAATAAATTGCCCAGAGAGGTTGTGGATGCCCCCTCCCTGGAGATGTTCAAGGCCGGATTGGATGAGGCCTTGAGCCTAGTTGAGAGGCGTCCCTGCCCATGGCAGGGAGGTTGGATTTCATGATCTCTAAGGTCCCTTCCAACCTAAAACATTCTATGATTCAGCTGCAGCTTCCCTGCCCTTGGAGGAATAACCACCAAGTTACACCAAAGAAAGTCAAAGGAGACATCTTCTCAGTGCATTTTGCTCATGATGAAGATGCCCAATTCACAAAGTCTTGTTCTCAAAACTTACCTGAACATTTTTCTGTCTTTTAAAACTAGTAGAGTACCATGAAACAGGCTTGTAGAAAATGAGCTGGCAATCAACATCCTTAATTCTTAATGTGATTTCCTTTCAGTTAGACTATCTCTTCAATAGTAAAGGTATCCGGCTGTTCTTTACCCAGGTATTGGACCTCAGCAACTGTCAGCAATATTGGTACAATATGAACTTTACAGTTTCCAGGTTTATGTTTATGTAATAGTAGGAATGTGTTTAAAAGCCTCTGCATTCAGAAGGAGATGAATAAATGTAAATGTTCATCACCCCTGAGCATATGGTAGAGGCATTTGCAGCTAAAACAGAATCTCCACAGAAAGTGAAATGACGGTGATGTGGGGGTGAGGGTAGAGAAACATGAATTTAAAGATTGCCCTTTGTTCCTACCTCTCTGAGAGACTTCTTGGACAGATTAGTTGTTCTCTCCCACCTTAGTTTTTATCTTGTTAAAGTGGACCAATTTTTTACCTTCTGATAAGGATGTCACCATCATACTTGACTTCTGAGTGAGACACAGCTGTGTGTGGAGAAGCAGCATCACAACATGTAAGAGAAGATTATCCCATAATGCAGTCACAGGAAAGAATACAGATTACCTAAATAAGGCATTTTTTGGTTACTAAGCATTTGTATTTACAACTACCTTTTAATGTTGTTTTCTACATCATAGAATCATAGAATCATAGAATGTTAGGGATTGGAAGGGACCTCGAAAGATCATCAAGTCCAATCCCCCTGCCAGAGCAGGAATGCCTAGACTATGCCACACAGGAACGTGTCCAGGCAGGTCTTGAATGTCTCCAGAGAAGGAGACTCCACAACCTCCCTGGGCAGCCTGTTCCAGTGTTCCATCACCCTCACTGAGAAGAAGTTTCTTCTCGAGTTTAAGCGGAACCTCTTATGTTCCAGTTTCAGCCCATTACCCCTTGTCCTATCAGTGGCTGTCACCGAGAAGAGCCTGGCTCCATCCTCGTGACACTCACCCTTGATATATTTGTAAACATTAATGAGGTCACCCCTCAGCCTCCTCTTCTCCAAACTAAAGAGCCCCAGCTCCTTCAGTCTTTTCTCATAAGGGAGATGCTCCACTCCCTTAATCATCCTAGTTGCCCTGTGCTGGACTCTCTCCAGCAGTTCCCTGTCTTTCTTGAACTGAGGGGCCCAGAACTGGACACAGTATTCCAGATTAGCACTACAATAGGTGCCACACTAGCCACACGTTAATCCATGGGCTGTACATCTAGCAGCTTCACGTACAAAATAAGTTTAATAGTGTGAAACAAAAACCATCTTGGGCAAACTAGTTTTCAGTTTTTGTCTATAGAACCATAACGAGATCTGAATTTGTGTGAGCATCAAACCTGTCTATGAGATGGGAAACCTTCTGTACTGATGTGCACACACCATTTTACTTCGTCACAGGGAAGGGATGGGAAAGCCTTGCCCTTCCCCATTAGCCTTGTCTCCTGCTGCCTTGCCATGGTGCCAGGTGAGGGCCTCAAGTCTCAAGAACATGAGCACCGTGCAATGCAAGCACAACAAAGCCGTCGTGCTTATGAATTAGTCAAGAAAAGTGCCTGGGAAAAACAAACGTCAAAACTGGTGACTGGCAACAACCACAGAGCTCTATAGAAGTTGACTGCCCAGATGTGCCAGAAAGATTCACTGCAGCATATGTGAAATTATGGCAGGCCTGGAGCATCTTTTGCCACTTTGTCTTTACTTTGACATTTAGGTAATACCTTAGCAAAAATTTCCCAGCATGAAATCTTCCCCCTGTCCAAATATGATTACGTATTTCTCATTCTCTCTTTATTATTTTTTTTCCCCTGCAGGTATTGAATATCAAGCTCCTTGGTTTTTCTTTTCAGCAACCAAAGCTGAAACACTAAGGATTTAAACTTCCCATGTTTTAAACAGTTTTTCCCCCCAAGTATCCTTCATTATGCTTGTTACAGCATTTACACCGTAACACTTGCATTTAAACACAAAACGTTGGGAAGCGCTCTCTGATTTCAAATCGATACTCCAGTTGAACAGTAGTGGCTGCAGGATGAAACAGCTCAGCAGGAAGAAAGACTTCAGAAATCTGCTGTCATTAAATATTGTTAGGGCCACCCTTACCAGAACTGAACAACATTTTAGTGTGTCAGCCCAGCAGTGCCGATTTCTTTCCTCTGGCAGCCGTAGCATTTTCCTTCCACCGCGTACTTTTTCCATGCATCAAGCAGAGGAATATGCCAAGAGGCATTTGATTATTGCTGTAGTAGGTCAGATGAGGGCAATGCTGAATGTATTTTTTTCTCTCTTGAACTTTGCCTTCCTTCTCAGGAAACTAACTTCAGGGGAAGATGTCAGAGGAACTGAAAAACATATTACACTTACTCTATTGTTTGGGGAAGTTAATAGTTAATTAGATACTGTGAAGGTCCAGCCAGCAAACCTCCCTAATGCAAACGTTCAATCAGTGAAAGATAAAACGGAGGAAGGCTCGGACAGTCCTCCTGAAATAACTGTCATTAAACTCATCTTGTATCAGAGTCTTTTCATTAGCACACTAAGCTCTCCTGACAAAAGGACTTTTTATGTGCAAATGTCTCCACCGGCTTTTTTTCCAGCAGAGAAATGCAAAATTTCACACCCCTAAGCAACACTAGTCTACTCGAGGCAAACAATGGTGGCTCTAATGTTTTTAAGATGGTGGGATCTCTACAGAAAATTCTGCATGTGTGTGTGTGTGTGTGTGAGGTGTACATGCACTAATCCTTGTTTGTAAGTTATTGTACTGAATTTGTCTTTCATTAGAAAACCCACTTCATTCCACTTCTTTATAAAAGGAAGGACTGAAGCACACATTTACATAATAAATTCTCACCACTCAACGAATAAAATCACAGAACAGCCTGGGTGTCACGACATTGCAAACTTCTCCTGAGCTGCTTTTTTTGCACTCTGCCTGAGTTGCCACCACCCCCCCTTGTCAAGCTTGGAGACAGCCAGCAAAACCACTGAGGGCTACTGTGCAGGTATGTAAATGGGTAAAAATACTGTAACATGTTTAAGTGTTGGTTAAAAAAAAAAAAGATCTATTGAAGCTTGTTAAATGTCACTCTTTGGACAGGATAAGACGAGATTTTTCCACAGTTTCTAAAACTCTAGTTGGGTACTATCCCTTCATATCTAGCATAAGAGCCTTACCTGAGAGCATAGATGTGTACTATAGCTTTTGTCTAAATTAGGTGGAAGACAAGAATAAAAGGGAAAGCAACTGAGTCAGTTAAAAGGATTGAACACTGCTAACCACTATACAGTAAGAGCATGGCTCTTGTGAGGTAGAGGGGAGCGTACCATAAACTGAGGGTGCTATTTCATTTTAACAGGAGCTTTTAGACCCCCAAACATGCATGAAATTCCTGGAATACATGAAATGAACCACTGAAGATATGGGATCACTTACAGAACAGAAATATCACAACCCTAAATAATGAACTCATAGAGTAAAGCTGCCACTGCCTTTCTCTCACCAGTTGCACAACAGAGCAGTAACGACTTTCCGGAGGAAAGTGAGTTCATTCTCACACCTTCAAAGCTGTACCTGTTTAACAGTCTCTTGGGCAACAGACACACCACTGTAATGTCAATGCTTCCCCCAGCCCCAGAGCCGTGCTTGTGAAAGGTACAAAGGACAGAGAGTTCATTTAACGGGTGTGAAGCAACAAGCCGCTCTTTAATTCAAACAGCCCTTGGTACAAGCTCTCAGAGAGGATTAGCACAGTGTGAACTCAACAGCAGAGTTCCTGACTGTGACTTCTTGTCACTGCTGAATGAGCACATCACATGGGGCACCAATACATGTGATTTACTTGGCACTGACAAGCAGTTTGAGAAATGAAGTTCATGAAGGTCATGAAGTTCAACAAGATCAAGCGCAAGGTCCTCCATCTGGGTCGGGGCAATCCCAAGCACCGATATAGGCTGGGCAGTGACCGGCTTGAGAGTAGCCCCCTGACTTGAGGGTACTGGTGGACGAGAAGCTCAACATGAGCTGTCAGTGTGCACTTGTAGCCCAGAAAGCCAATCGTGTCCTGGGCTCCATCAAGAGGTTCATGGCCAGCAGGCCCAGGGAGGGGATTCTCCCCCTCTACTCCACTCTCATGAGACCCCACCTGGAGTACTGCGTCCAGTTCTGGAGCCCACAGCACAAAAAGGACATGGATCTGCTGGAGCAGGTCCAGAGGAAGGCCACGAGGATGATCAGAGGGCTGGAGCACCTCTCCTGTGAGGACAGACCGAGAGAGTTGGGGCTGTTCAGTCTGCAGAAAAGAAGACTCTGAGGAGACCTTACTGTGGCCTTCCAGTATCTCAAGGGGGCCTACAAGAAAGCTGGTGAGGGGCTTTTTAGGATGTCCGGTAGTGACAGGACTAGAGGGAATGGACTGAAGCTAGAGGTGGATCGGGTCAGACTGGATGTTAGGAGGAAGTTCTTCCGCATGAGGGTGGTGAGACACTGGCACAGGTTGCCCAGAGAGGTGGTGGAAGCTCCATCCCTGGAAGTTTTTAAGGCCAGGCTGGATGGGGCTCTGGGCAGCCTGATCTAGTGGGGGATGTCCCTGCCCATCGCGGGCGGGTTGGAAATAGATGACCTTTAAGGTCCTTCCCAACCCTGACAATTCTATAAACCCTCTGCTGAGCTCAACTTCCTTGCAGGAGCACAGACACATCAGCACACCAGGGCTTGACCTTGAAGCCACCAAGGAGAGCCAAGTCCAGGATGGACCTCCTGCAATTGGCCACGAGGCAATAAATAACCACATAAATAACTGGGGCAGTGAAGCATTTCTTGTGACTCTTCCAGAACAAGACACCCCCAAAAGCACAGCCTGACAACGGGACACCCGCGGAGAGAAGAGCACTCACTCACCACCAGGCGCCCAACTCCTACCGCAGCAACTGAAACAGCACTCCCGAGACTGAGCTATTTATAGCGACGACCACGAGAGCGACAGTCCGCCTAGCCAATGAGCAGCGTCCCCCGGCGCGGCGCCCATTGGCTGCCGGCAGGGACGGCGCCTGGCCGGGTGGGCGGGGTTTCCGCGCCGGTGGGCGGGGCGGAGCTCCGTGCCGTTCCACGGCGCTGGGGGCGGTTGCGCGAGTTGGGTGCGTGGTTGACGAGGGAAGGGCGGGGGGAGGGAGGGGGGGGGGAACCGAGCGGCTGAGGGAAGCGAGAGCCCCGGTGAGAGCCGACACAGTCGCTCCGGCGCTGCACCCGCCGCCCGCGCCCCGCGGCTCCCCCTGCCGGAGCGCAGCGCACAGGTGAGGATGGCAGCAGCGGTATAGCGCGTCCCGCTCTCCCTGCGCCTCTCGGGCCCCTCCCGTCGCCTTCGGACCCCCGCGGCAGTCCAGTGGCGGTAGCTACAGCCGACTCGGCTTGTTTCGAGGGGCTTAGGGCTGGACGTCCCTCCGCACCCCTCGGGAACGGGTGCGTAGCCGAGTCGCTTCCCCTCTGCCAGCGCTCCGGGTGTTTGCGGTGCCGGCGGAGGGGAGGGCAGGCGGGAGGCTGGGGCCGTCCTGGTCCCCCATCTGCGTGCACGCACCCTCCTGCACTCCCATGCACCTGCGTGCTGCTGCCGGTGGCCGGGGTGTAGGGAGCGCTTGCGGCTCCTTCGCAGGACTTGCGGCCACCCCCTCCTTTCGCCTTGTGCTGGGGGTGCCCGCGGGGCGTGCGGAGGGCGACGCTGGGGTCCCGGGCAGAGCGGCGCTGTTCCTCCTCCCTCTCCGGTCGGGGCGGCCAGGGGAAGCCCTTCTTTCCACCCTTCCTCCTCCCCGCGGAAGCCCGAAGGGGGGGTTCGGCAGAGTTTGCAGTTTCCTATCCTTCTTCCTTCCCCTCCCCAGTATCGTCCCGATGCACCGGGCGCCGCACAGCTCCTCGGACTGGGGCTCTCTCCCTCCCCTCCATCTCCGTCAGCTCTCGCCCTCTGCCGCCCGGCAGAGCTGACAGCAGCCGGTGCGTACCTCCCCGGCGGTTTCCCCCCCATCCCCTTCCCCGACTAAATAGCCGCGACCCAGAGGCGCAGAAACACCGGGGAAGGTCCCAGCTAACTCGGGACGGTTTCCACGGAGGCAGCGGATCCCCCTTTTCCCCGGGCCGGAGGGGACCGGGCTGCGGACTGGCAGGGTGCCGGCGAGCCTGAGGTAACGGCCGTTAACGGCGGCGGGTGACTGCGGGCGGCGCGGGGCGGGGGAGCGGCCGCTTGCTTTGCCGAGACGGTTCGGTGGAAATAAGGTAGAAACGCACACCACCCCCCCCCGCCCCTCAATTCGGCAAAGCTTTTCCCTCGTGTTGCCTTTTTGTCGTGGGCCCTTATCCAGCTGCCCTGAAGAACAACAACCCTTTAAAGGCAGCCCCGCCGCCACGGTGGGTGGTTTTGCGCCTCCCGGCAGGACGGGGTCCGGGCTGAGCCTCCTGGCAGTCGGGCATCGGGCATCGAGCCGGCGCCGCCTGACCTGTCGGCATCTGCGTGAAGAGCCTTTGCAGGGGGATCGGAGTGTGTCAGTTTTTACGGGTTGCGGTTGTAGGTACGCTCTGCATGCGTTTGAGGAGTGTCTGGATACACGCAGAAACTTCTGTTTTTAAATAGGGTGCTGCTCAGCACCTGGAGGGGTGCCAGGTTCCTTGGGTACCCGTGGCCTTTCAGCATCAAGCAGGGTCGCTCCTGTCGGTCTGTGGTGGGAAAGGTTCAGGTCGTAACAGCGCTGGAAGATCTCACAGGCTTCATCTATCTCGTTACACTTTGTCATAACGTCATCTCAGAGCGGATTAAATTTGTTTAGTTTGTGGTGTGAATTATTGAACAAACCTAAACTGACCCCGTGGGGGGTTAAATGATTTATGTGTGTCTACACACGGGTACCTGCTGGTTTAACTCTATGCGTGTTTAAAAGCTGGAGCTCTTGTGGTTCATGCGTGGCCTTGGTGTGTGCAGTTTGATACAGTGAAATGCTTGAATCATCATCTAAGTACTGCTGAGATGTAGCTGAGCTGCCGGTGCCTGTGCTAAGAGGAGTGGTTACAACACCAGAAGAGAAGGATAAAAGCAGAACCAGCCAGCTCAAAACCATGATAATTATTAATTTGCTGTAATTTTGTGCAGAGTCGCTGCTAATTGAATCAAGTTGCTGCTGGGTTTTTTTGTTTATTTTTTTGTTTTCTGAAATTTTTCAGGCTGTATTTTTTTGTGTGGATTCAAATAGCACAGTGAGAAGTCCTAATCACATAGTCTTGATTTTTATTGTGGCAAATGTGAAAATTATACCCACATTTTCTGGCAAGGCAGGTGGTTTGCTTTCCTTGCATCATAAGATGATATTTTTACTTTCCTGGCTGCCCTCTCTTGTTTGCATGTTGGACCAGCTGTCTGTTGCCCCCAGTGGGATAATCTGTCTGGTCTGCAGCCTGGTCCTTTGTGCACACCTGAGCTGCTCCAGAGAGACTGACTGCTGCTCAAATAATGGTGAACATAGATTACGGTTTAGACATCCTTGCTTCAGAGCCACTTTAGCCATGTTACATTCTTAGTTCATATAGACGGGCCTTATGGAATCTTGGACTTTGGAGATCTTTGCCTTCCCTTACTGTTAAAGTTCACCCAGACTTTTATCTTCTCACGTAATTACTACTGCCTGCTCTTTTTGCTTTTGTTATGTCCCTCTCCTATTCAAAATGCTGGTGCTGATGACGTTTCCTGGTGTGCTGTGCTCTCTGTGTTGGCTTTCTATAGGTCTCTCAGTTGTCTTTATCTTCCACTGTGTTGAATTCAGGTTTCTTGTATCATAAGGCCTTTCACAGTTCTTTCTGTTCCTGCTCATTATTTTGTTTCTTACTGAATTTTACCATCCACTTTGTCTGCTTCCCCTGTACTAGCATTTATTCCCTTTTCATTGGTAATACGTGATTTCTGAGTTAATGCTTAAAGCCCCAAGCCTATCTGTACATAAAGTTCCTCAAAACAAGACACGTTAATAGCATTGTATGTGAGGTAATCGTAGTCTGAAGGTAAACACTTCCTGTAACCTCGATGTTGTGACCAGGATTTGAATGCAAGAGTATGTGGTGCTGTAACTTTGTGGTTCTGTTCGTTTGTTAATTGTGCCTGTTGGTCATGTCTTGTTTTGCAAGCTCTTTGGTAAAAAATAGTGTATTCTGCAATACAGGCTTAGGAAGAGTAGTTCAAATTTGACTGGAACCTCTGGGTACCATAATAATAAAAAACATTTTTTTCTCTCTTGTTAAAAATACACCCAGGCAAGAGAATGACAGAGATTTCTTCCAAGGAAAATTCAGAGCAAGTTATTTATTGCTGGCTAGTGTACTTGTATTAGATATAGTTTATAGTGAGGAAAAACTGGCAATGCCTTAAAAGAATGTTAAATGTTAATGTTTGGACTACTGCAAAGGATGATTTAGCACTTTGAAAACGAACCTCTCCCTCCAACCCCTCTCTTTTAAAATTAGTTAATTTGTTTCCCTATGCTTTTTTCTTCCTCATTTAGGAATGAGTGGTTAGATGCTGGGTCTGTTTGGCCAGTTGAAGATTTTCTCATCTCAGTATATTGAACCTTCATCTGGAATAAAAGGGAACTGTAGGTGATTTTTGTATTTTGTCCTTGTGCCTGTGTGGCGGAGATAGAAGAGTGATATGGTCATATCATGGTGTTTTGTGGGGCTTTTGGGTTGTTGCCAGCTGGTATGGATTGAGCAGTCTCTGTATGTGTGACTGTAGCTTGTGCTTTAGCTGCAGCAAAGCCAGGGAAAAAATGGTTGCGGATGGATCTAATACCCTTGGACTGAGCAGAGAAAGAGGAGTGATGTAGGATGGTAAATGCTGTTTAAAGCTTTGGTCTTTCAGTTTGCTGTGGGCGGTTCTGCTGCTGCAATAACATCAGGCCTCCCTGATTTCACAAGGGTTCTGTCAAAGGGAGTACTTAGGAGCGGGGCCATGAGTTGCTGGTTTCTTGAAAACAACTCCTGTATCAGTTCATCACCTGCCAGTGACACGTGATCTTGAGTTTATCATAAAGTTGTAATGTTGGTGATGGGTATGTTTGTCCTTTTATGACCAAATTCATGTGAAATACAGCTGCTCCAGACAGGAGCAGCCTTAACGGAAAAAGGACTAATTAATCTAGCAAGTTCTTTTCTCTGAGCCAAGACTCAAGGCAGTGCGAGGGAGGTGCACGTGAGTGACTGTATACAGTAGTATTTCTTTACTGTATTTCGGTACACGTGGGACTCCTGTAAATATTTTTAGTGTAATCTGTTAAAATTTTGTTTCCTTTGATCAGGACTGGAAGATTAAAGAGAAGCTTAATTCATGAGACCTGTAAGAAAGCTTACAACAGTCTGACATGGATTGATTTGTGATACCTCTGATATGTGAGAGCTACGTTTTGTATCGCTATTGGCCCATTACTGCTGGTGGACTTCAGCTGACTTCGTTGTAGCCAGCCCGACAGATACATCCTCGTCACTAACAAGACATAAACAAGTGTGATGCTGAAATGAGATGAGGCTCCGAAATGGAACTGTGGCCACAATATTAGTTTTCATCACTACTTTCCTCAGTTTGTCCTGGTATACTGCATGGCAAAATGGGAAAGGTAAGTAAAAGGTCCCAAAATCACACTGACCTTCCCGTGGCTGTATGGCAGAAAAAGGAATAGCGCAGGCATGCGCACTGCTGCTGTGTGTTAGCAATCTGCAAGTTGCTTCTTGACTAGCTCTGCTCCAGAAGGTAGTGGTGAGGAATACACACCTGCTAGTAGAAAATTAATTGGGAGTGATCCTCATTTAAAAAGAAAAAAAAATGTACTTGAAGAAAACCAAATGCTACTGTTGGAGGAAGGAGTTGGTCCAGGCTGAGTAGTTATGTTTTGGGGTCTTTTCCCTGCTTTATAATTGTTGGAAAAACATATGGTCTCTGGCAGATTTTTTTTTTGTTGTGGTTTGCATTTTTTTCGTTTGTTTTGTGTTGTTTGATTGTTTTTTCTTTCTATGTAACATATGGCCAATGGACCAGGCTGGAGAATGTTATTTTTGGTGCTGCTTTCTGTCTTCCCTGATGATTCAGTGATGGTAGTGGCAAACTGCCAGTCAACATTGTTGAAAGACTTTTCTTGCTATCTTTGAATGAAATGTGAAATATTTTGTGTCCAAGTGTGATAGAAGAAATAAATTTAATATGAGCAAATTGACCAAGTAATGGGAAATGCATTTATTGTAATAACATGAGCAATCTCGTGAAATAATCAAGTAACTATTGTGTGTAATAGACTCTATTTTTGTTGATCTTACTTCGCTCCATGTGAACCTTGGAAAATTTCAGGTTTTCTGAAGGTCAAGAGTGTTTACTGCAAATAAGATGTTTCAGTCTTGTCCTCTGATAATGCAGATAAACTTATTCAGCAATTGTTTCTAGAAGAAGAAAGTGGGTTTATTTGGTTTTTCTTTTTTCTTCTTTATAAATATCTGATCTCTTGATAAATAGTAGACTATGTCCCTCAAAGATCATGTGATTTTAAAACATGTACTTTGCCTTAAATGAGATTGCTATATAGTTTGCTCTGACTGTTCTACTGACACTATTATCTTCAGTTGTGCTTCAGGTCCAGTAAGACGCAGCTCAGGTTTTCCAGCAATCCTATCTGTTGTAGCACAGCCAACTTGTGCTTATTTAAGTATAAAAGAAGCAGAAGAGTTCTGTGGCATATCGATTTTTTTTTTTTTTAAATCTTTTTTTTTTTTTCTCCTCACATTGGGCACTTGTCAGAGAAGCAGATGCTTTGTGGTGTGATCTCTGCTGTAGCAGTTGGTTGTTAGCCTTCTGAATGTAACGAGCAGGAAAGATGTCAGGTTCTGAAAGTTGTGCTAATAACTTTTAATTGGACAACAGAAGTGTAGACGTGCCAAAGACTGACAAGAAAAAGATGTTTGAATAGCACTGTAAGTAGTATTTTCTTCATCTTGGCTAATATCATATTCTTTAGTTAAATTTTATGTTACTGATTCATTTCTTGCTGAAGAACCTCATAAGAATTTTACTCTCACTTTAGGAAAGATACATGTATATGAAATTCTTTCTCGTGCTTATTTTTCTTTCTTACTTGACATGTGATTTACAAGTCTTGTTCTCTTTTGTCCAAGCATGACACAAATAAAAGTCTTCATTAAAAGTAATTAGCAAAAATTTGCTAGTATATATAGTACTTGGTGACAATTAAAACTTTTGTTGGTCAGACAGCTCTATTTTTTTAATATACTTTTTTTTCCCATCTGAATGCTTAGAATCAATACCTTCGTAATGTTGGTGTAAAAATTGTGCATTTATCTTCTTCCAGATCTTGCTGTTAAGCATTAAGATGGCAATTTGTTAACTAAAGCAAGACATCAGTAATGTGTTAATCATAAGTCACAGTTATGAAACTACAGTCTAGATAATCTGCTCTTAGAGCGTTGCTTCAATAGGAATTTATACATAGAATCTTGGTTTTTTAGATTTTATTTTACTATTTAACTTATGTTTAGCATTTTATTAATTTGCATAGGTTGTATAAAATCAAAACAGATTAGAGCTGATTTAGTACTGTGTTTTCAATCAGAGACACTTCTGCAGTAATGGAAAATGTTCAGAAACTGATGATATGTATGTATTAAGATTTTTTTTCAAGTTTGATACCATTTGATGTTTATTTAATAAGCCTTGTGGGGTGGTTGATAACATTTTCATTACAAATTATCGAGTGGCTCAAGTAAAAGCAAATGTAATGCTTGCTGTTCCCATTCACTGAAAGACCACAGGGTGTCACATGCTCTGATCATCCTATTTTGGTTTTTATTACATTTATATGGATGGCATGTGCTAGATTCCTGTAAGTATTTCTCAGTCTTTAGACAGCAAAGTAAATCTACACTTGGAAAGAAAATACTATTTACACTTTTAAACAAAAAAAAAGCAAATCCCCAATTTGCTAGCTTCTTGGTGATAACGAAAACAAATGTTGGGTTTTAAAAGCTGAAGCATAGTGCATTATTTCTACCAACCCTAATCCAGTCTCCAAGAGATTAATTTTAATCTGGGAACTAAGATCTTAAATAGTTGTCACTTAAAATACAGAACCATTTGTAGAATAGTGATAAGACTGGGATGAGGGTTTAAAAGATGTGTAGATGAGATGCTTAGGGATATGGTCTAGTGGCGGTCTCGGCAGTGTTACATTAATGGTTGGACTCAGGGTTAAAGGTGTTTTCCAATGGAAATGATTCTGTTATGTGGTATTTTGGTAGATTGTGTCTTCCTCTAGTAAATATATCTAGTCCCAGTTTATACAGGATAGGATTTAGACTCTTCAAAGTGATATGGACTTTGGTACTAGTTCAAAAGGCAAAAAGTTGTCTCTGCAGAATAGTGCTGTACAGACTTTAAGGATGTGCTGAAAAGTTGTCAGGAGTTGAAGGAAATACTCCGTCTGAAGTACTGTTGCTAGAAGCAGCATGGCTTTAGATTACGCAGTGGTCTGATGGTGTAAATAACCTTTCATGGGGCAGATACGGCAGTTTGGATGAAATAGCCAATTACATGTTTCTGCTTTTAAAGTTAACTATGTTTGAAGAAGGTTGACTGAAATACCTCTGGTTACTGGAGCTAGATGAGGACCTGTATGGGATCTGTATTGTGAGAACCTGATGCAATTTAGCCCTTCAGGATTGTCTAAACTATGTTGGTTTTGGAGCAATCCGAAACTAGTAGCGTATATTGTCTTTTTTTTCCCCATGTAAAACGTCCTCTTCTTTTAACAATGAAGAATTAGTTGAAAAAGCTTCTGGTTTGCAGTTGACCCAAGGGTGGTGTCATAACTGTAGGATCACTTCGTTGTATGAGAATGGCTTATTTTGGTACACTGATTTAAATTCATGTGGGAAGACCTCCAAAAGGACTTTCATGATATTTCACTAGCTTCCTAGTTTGCTGAATATTCACTCACACTTAAGTAATGATGGTTGGAGCTATTGAGTTGGTTTTTTTTAAGCATGTTGTTTTCTCTCATTTGCAGAGAAAATGGCCTGGGTTGTATAACTGTTGTTTTCTTTCTCCTCTGGCTGTTTTCATAAAAGTAGAATTACCACACTGTTTCTCAGCCACGGTAATCAGAAGTGCTGAAAAATATCTGAACTTAACAACAAGCACAAGTAAACTTCACTGAGACTAAAACAAAAGGCCTCAGCCAGTGGTGGAAAATTTTGGAGGAAGAACCAGGAATGTTATGTCCTAAACGGAGAAGAGTCCTACAGAACCATGGAGGAAACAGGGCAAGGAGGACAGGAGATGCATATCTATTTTTTTTTTTTTCTTGGCAGTGGTGATACAATTATTCTCTTTAAAATTAGATCAGAAATCTGATAGATGTTAGTATTTTGCAGCCATAACCCACCTTAGTTTATGCTGTGATCCAAAAAGAAGCTGTTATACAATTGAATGCTGATTGCAGTCTTCTGACTGCATGTTCTATTTTTCAGAATTTTACGCTGATTTCCTGCTAATCTGAATTAAGATTGACCAGCCAAAAAAGTTAAATGTACTACAAATTGGGAAGTGAAGTCAGAGGAGGGGAAGGTACAGGATGGGATGCTAAAGTAGAAAGTGCGTATAACAATTTATGCCAGTTTGGAGAAAAGAGGGTGGGTTGTTTTTTTTTTTTTTCCTGTTAAAGGGAAGGAAAGCATTGATTTCCTTTGGAAATTCTGTTGGAGATCTTCTAGGAGCTGAAGTTAAAGAAAGTAGGAGATTCTTTTTTCTTTTTAACCCCAGACATGAATGTTACTCTGATCTTTACCTAAAATGCACTTCAAACTTGGTCTCCACAACTGACAAATTGACATATTGCTTATTGATATTAAAAATAGGAGTTGAATTTCATTAAAGCCAGTAAGGAATGTACGTTACTGAGAGTAACTGGAATGGTTACGGAGACTCCTGTGCAGGTAGTGAACACGCTGTCCCAGGTGAATTGAGCAGAAGAGGTATATATCCCAGCTGTTTAGGTTCGCAGTGGCTTTTGTATCGATCTTGTGCCTTTTGCAGCAGAACATCTCTGACACCAGTGATGTTGGCAAACTGTGATGGAAAGGATCACAACCAAAGGGGCTTTTGCAGTACTGCTTTGTCCCCTTGCTTATTTTTGGAACTTGCCAGCTGGGTTAGCTCAACAGTCTGTGTGATTCTATCCATTTATTGTGACCACCCAACATCTTGAGGTAGTGCTCTTGATTGTGACCTAGTCCTCAGAGCTGGGGAAAGGCAATACTTGTGCTCAAGTGTGGATTCTCTTGTTACTTCTTCAGCCTGAGTCTCCTATGCTTGCATGACTCCTCCAAAAAGCTGGTTGCTGCTCCCATGCAGGGTTTATCGTGTGAATGATTTTAGCAAACCCGGGAAAGAAAATTGCATCTGAACACAGTTGCTCATGTTCTACTGTAAGAGATGTATCTATGAATGTATCTGCAAAGAAACCTTTGCAATGGATTGTAAGCCAGGGTGTATTTATCTTCTTGCTAGTAACTGTCTTCCTAGAGTAGCTACAATAGATATATAGTCACATTTTTAACACCAAGAGGGGCTTCTCAATGATCTATCCTTGTTTTGGTGGTGATGAGAGGGAGGAATTTCTTACTAAATTTCAAACAGCACTGTACTAGGAGGAGCAGCAAAGGTAGGCAGAGAAATTGAAGTTTCAAATAGCTTATGCAAATTGGAGACCTAGTCAGAAAGTGGGGTGAATGGAAGATTGAAGGTAGGTGGAAGTGCCCCAGACAAAACACGGAGTGCAGTAAAGCAGAAGAAAATCAAGCATGTAAGTACAGAATTGGGAAATTTGGTGTTAGAATTCTAGTGAAGAATGGCAGTTTATTGTAAATCACATGCTAAGTGTGAGTCATCGTGTTATTGCAGAAAACAAAAGAAATTGAACAGAAGGGGGGTGTTAATGAGGTAAAAAAGTGTGAAGTCATACTGGGTTTGTGTAGCTGGGTTTTGGTTGTGGGGAGGGCTGCAGAGGTGGCTTCTGTGAGAAACTGCTAGAAACTTCCCATAGGTGTGATAGAGCCAATGCCAGCTGACTCCAAAATCGACCCACTGCTGGCTAAGGCTGAGCCCATCAGTGGTAGTGGTAACATCTCTGTGATAACATATTTAAGAAGGTGGGAAAAACGTTACTGTGCAATTGCAAGCAGAGAGAGGAGTGAGACTATGTGAGAGAAAAAGCTTTACAGACACCATGGTCGGTGAAGAAGAAGAGGGAGGAGGTGCTCCAGGCCCTGGAGCAAAGGTTCCTCTGAGTTGTTGTGAAGAGCGTAGTGAGGGAGGTTGTCCCTTTGCACCCCATAAAGGTTGACAGTGATGTAGATGTCCACCTGCAGCCCATGGATGACCCCATGCGGGACCAGGTGGATGCCCAAAGGGGACTGTGACGCCGTGGGAAGCCTGTGCTGGAGCAGGCTCCTGGCAGACCCTGTGGATCTGTGCAGAGAGGAGCCCACACTAGAGCAGGTTTGCTGGCAGGATTTGGGCCCTGCGGGGGACCTACGCTGGAGCAGTCTGTTCTTGAAGGACTGTGACCCGCGCTGAAGCACTTTGTGAAGAACTGTCTGCAGTGGGAGGGAGCCCTCAATGGAGCAGGGAAAGAGTGTGAGGAGTCTTCCCCGCAGAGGAAGGAGCAGCAGAGACATCTAATGAACTGATTACGACCACCATTCCTTGTTCTTCTGTGCCACTGTGATGGAGGAGGTAGAGAAAAATCAGGAGTAAAGTTAAGCCCAGGAAGAAGGGAGGGTTGGGAGGATATTTGTTAAGGTTTCATTTTATTTCTCATTGCCCTTCTCTGATTGGTAATAAATTAAATGAATTTTCCACAAGGTGAGTCTGTTTTGCCCCTGATGGTGATGAGTGATCTCCCTGTCATTATCTCAACCCATGAGCCTCTTATTATATTTTCTCTCCCCTATCTGAGGAAGAGGGAGTGATAGAGTGGCCTTGGTGGGCACCTGGCCTCCAGTCACTACAGAAGTCTACGACTTCAGGAAGTTTTCTTTTTGCTCTTCTTGGCACTGTGACTGCTTCTAGATGGTGCACTGCAAACAACATAAATTCATTAGATGGGGTTCAAAGGAGCAACAAGTGGTTGAAGATCTAGGAAATCTACACTATAAGGGAAGAGTCAGTGTTCTGATATTCCTTAGCTTCAAATATTTTAAAAGTTCTTGCAAAGAAAAAAAAAGAGTCTATTGTTTGTGGTCATAGTGAATAACATCTCATAAGGGACTTAAATGGAAAGGGAGAGCAAGGTTTGACGGGGGAAAAGTTTTTTTTTGTAATGGCAAGCAAAGTTGCATGCTAGAGTATTTCATTGGGGGGAGGTGAAGAATTTCCATGTGAGCGTCTTTAAGAGCAAGTTAAACCAGCAATGACAACTGAAAGACACCAGTACTATGCTTGGTACCAAGAAAAATCTGGGCTAGCATGAAAAGAGTGAGTTACACTGGTTTTTAATGTCAATATGTTACTCACAAGATAAGTCTTAGGTAAGGAGGACTTACAGCTGGAGGGAATGATCTACCTTTGAACTAGCTATCTTGCTGATAGGGGGTTTGACCTGAGGATGGGACTAGATGACCCACATAAATCCCTTCTAATATAAGTTATACTAGTTATTCTTGACCTTTCCAAGTTTATCTCTTGTGCCAAGAGTGGCATGCATTTTATTATTAAATACTATCAATGTTTGCATGAGATATGTGAGAGTTGCCCTTTATTATCATAAAATTTGATTTCTTAAAATATATAAAGTTTTTTGTTTTATTTTAGCAGATTCACTTAACCATTTATTGTGAATGTCCACAGCTCTTTCTGTAGCTAGGAACCATGAAAATACTGTGTTAGAAAAATCTTCAAGTGACTTATTTTTATTTTCAAGTGTGATCATTTTTTTTCCCTCCTCACTCCCACAGTTTAGTATAGGATCTTTTCCAGTAATGTTATTCCTGCTGTGTAATCACAACTTCATTTGCTGACTGGGTAACAAAAAAGCTTTTTCCACTACTGATACAGCATTCTAATCTTAAATATCGTAAGTTGTTTCTTTTTAGAGTGAGACATTGGCAAGCCTATTGTTGGGTTTTGTTTATAATACACTATGTTTTGTTGTCCTGAACATAGAAGAAAGTGAATAGAAAGTTGTTTCCTTGCTCACAGTGCAAGGCTTTATTCTAGCTGGTCTCTACCTAAAAAGCAATTACTCGACAGTATTTTAGAGCTGTACTTCCAGCTGCTTTTCTGGTTGCCTTCTTGGTTTTCACACAGCTTTCTGTCCATTCCTGTAGATGCTTCCCACAGATGTGCCACCCATCCATCTAACAGTAAACAACACAAAACCCTATTTTTGTTTGTGGCCGGATACCATTTCACTATCTTATGCTCAAAAAGAATTTACGTTTCCTATACTTATCAAGCATGAATGTTGCTATTGTAATCCACAGAAATGTCATGGTCTTACATACCAGCGCCATGAACATGTAAAGGTTCATCAAACAGTTCAGAGAGGGGCTGAGGTAAATCTTTTCTGTTACAAATTACTAGCAAAATAGTTGTGCAAATAAACAGTCCTTACACTTAGTTGCACAGCCCCTAAAGACAAGCCACAGAAGTACTGTTGCAGAGCAATTTGAATGAAACAAATGTGATGGGATCACATTCGACTTACAAGGTGGTTGTTAATTTGCAGGAATGTGGGAGCACGGTGAAGCTTTGATCCCAAGTTGTTTGCGAGGAGGACAAGTTAGGAAGAACATGTTCTTATAAACTGAGCTTGTTCGACACAGTTGTTGAGGCACAAAGAAACAAGGCGTGTCAGCAGCCTCAATCCAGTAGCATGTGTGGAAACAATAACCACATTTCTGCAATGGCTTGAATTTTATGCTCAAACTAATAAGAATTTCTGAAAGTCTCAGCTCTTAAAATACCGTTGTTAACTGTGAGATGGTAGTGCTCTTCTGACCAGTTGTCTTTTGGTAAATGAATTTGCCTCTGATGTATCAAAATGTTCAACACTGAGCTGTGACTCTACCACTATAATCTCGTTTTAATTTAGGAAGCTGCCTTCTCCTGCTGTAGTTCCTGGCTTGGCTGTGTATGTTTCATTGGTTTCTGAGAGTGGGGAGAGGAATGGTTTAAAGTAAGAGTGCCTTGATTTACATGTACAGAAACTCACAGAGTTACTGCCAGTTTTGTAGTAGAAACAAATCACGTTAAAGTATTCAGAACTGTTCAGGTTGTCAGAACTGAATTGTTGCTTTTTCTTTTGGATCATGGTTCTACTTTCCTGAGTGCTTTGTCTCCTTGCTGAATCGAAATGTAGCTGAGTTAATCTCTCTGACACTAGAACAGCACCTTAACTCTCAGAATGTGAGCCCTGAATGTTCCACAGTGTGTGAGCATATAGTGTGACGATTCTTGGAGAAGGTCTGGGATACATGTGCCTGCGTTTTCCTGGACATTACTACTTTTTCTTTGTGGAAATCTTGCCTGGGCAGAAATCCTTCAGATGCAGAGCCTGTTAGCTCCAGATAGGTGGATGCTGCTGCACAGGCATCTTGTTGCCAACCAGGCACCGCACAACCAGAAATCCCAATTCTGTACGTAGAGATTGTTCAAGTGTGCACAGTAAGTGACGCCTTTGGGAAGTTTTATGTAAGTGTATATTTGTGATAAGTGGTTGATGAGCAATGGCACAATAGTCCACATGCTTTTGGGATGTCTGAGGGGGATCAGCCATGCAGTAACTGCCCGACTGGTTGCAGTATGTGCTGTGAGTCACATTCTGGAGGATGTATAGAGGTGCTTGAGTTGTAGTTTGTGTGGAAGTGACAGGATTAAACATTTTTGCTTTGCATAGATGTATCTTTTGACCAGGGGGGTTCTAGATGGATATAGGGGAGACCTTTCTGAAACATCTGTGTGTCATCATGCAATGATAGAATAACTGTTTTCTTGTCTGGTGTAAATGGGGCGCATTCATAGAGCTGACCTTTTTAGGTCTGGGTTCATTTTCCCTTGTTCTCCTCCTCCACACTGATTTAATGAAAAGGTGGTCATATACAGTAAATGTGCAATTTTATATTATATGGAAACATTGAAAAAGAGACTAATGCTTTGCCTTGTATTTGTAATATGTTGCTTTAAACCTAGCTGTATTTAACTGTAGTTTTGATAAAGTTTTTAACCTGGAGTGAGCTGTAACTGAGTGGAAAACTTATCTTTCTCTTGTATTTTGGGGGTCTGGAGATGAGTTGCATTGGGTTTGGTGATATTTTGGCTATGCGTAGATTGCAGCAATCAAAGATTTGTATTGGGTGAAAGTGAGAATATGTCCTCATGCAGGAAAAGTACCGATGCTGGAACACTCACAGTATGTTTGTATATTCAGTACCAATGTAGTTGAAGTTGTTCTCTGGTGCAGTCATAATGATAAACGAATGACTCTGCTAATGAATGTACAATGGCTGTGGTTAACTTTTTTCAAAAGTTGAAATGTCACTGTGGCTTCTTTTGCCTTAACATGTGCTGCCGTATCCCCTGTCACTCTTTTGTAATACTTTTTTAGTCTGTCCTCCTTGCTTAGTTCAAATTTACTGGTATCAATAAATTAAAAATATATTCCTCTGAGTTTGCAGGCAACAGGCTGTTAGGACCGGGACAGAGCCTCCACTTGGCCCCATGGAGGGAAGGGCTGGAGCTCAGCAGCAGTCTTGGGCTTTCCTAGCTGAGCAGCTGCTGCTCGTGTCTCCACTGACTGTGTGGTGGGTGCAGAGCTCTGTCTGCTGCAGCACTGCTCTCTTTTACTAGTGGCTGAAGACAGGTGCTCTTAGTGCACGCAAGAAGTGTGTATTTGGGAAGATACGCATGGAGCACAACATTGAGGAGTTGTGTGCCAAGGGCCGAACGCTGGTTCTGCTTGCTGGGATTGTAGTGGCAGGGGATGTCAGGGTCCTCCAGTGTGGACAGGAGTCTTGGGATAGAAGCCCCTGTAAGTGAGAAGGGGTGGCAACAGCTGTAGGAAAACAAATCTGTGAAACTTGTGTGGATGCTCTACTATATTTGGGGTTGGGTGTTCCCTCCCCACCCCATGATCTTGGCTCTCACTAGGCACACAAAATTACCAGAGTGCCAGGTGAGAGCACTGTTTTATTTAAAACTCAGGCAGGCATTTACTCATAAATTATATGTATTGGTTTTTGATTGTTCGTGATACTACTGGTTTAAACCTGCTTCAAAGTGTAGGACACACTACTTGTGATTATGTTCGAGTGTGTTTTTTGTACTTAGTTCTCTTTTGAATTAGTGGAAAATAGCCTGGGTCTGGCAAGAGTCTGTGCTTAAGCTGTTTGCTTTTATCTGTATCTGGTCTTGTGGTATGTCTTACTGTTTGTACATGTTTACTGTCATCATTAACTGTGCCATAGAAGAGAAAAAGGCATTCATGACTACTTGGCTGTGTTATTTATTGAGATGCTGTAGATGCATTTTTCAAATGGAGAGTGAATATAGGAAGCTGATTGTTAGGCTAAAAGGGGTGTTGCCATTTGTGGTATTAAGTGGAACTGTAGAGTTGGTGGCTGGTGCAGCTGACTCTACTCTTCATTCTCAAAAAAAAAAAAAAGAAGCTTTTTACAAATTGAGTTATATACTGCAATAGTGATGCAAAAGTAGTGGGACACTTAACAGAAACTTCTGTCCTATGGCTATACTGATTTACATCTTTGAAAAGTAAAAATAGAATTTTACATACAATTTCTGTAATGCAAAAAGTTTTTTTTGAACAAATCTGTAACAAACCCTAAAGTCGTTCCTGTAAGGGAAAATCAAAATATACTTTATTTTGGTTCATCTTTATTAAGATTTGGTTTATAACCACGTGCTTTTATCTCTTCTGTGGGAATAATTCCTACACTGTGATAGTTCTTTCACCAATTCTTTGCATCCTTATTACAATATGAGAGTTATAATTCTACCCAGAAACCTTAACCCATGTGAAATACAAATACAAATGGAACCGCATTTCGCTGTGGTGTCGTAGCATCACAAACTAATGTTTGATAATATTGATGAAGAGTAGTGTAATGGAAAAATGATTAAAAAGTATTTAATTAACACAATGTTTTGGGAAAGTTGAATCAAATGTAAATTTTCTGCACTGAGTATTTTGGAGACTCTATACTTCTCATCAGAAAAAAAAAAATAAAAAATTTCATTTTCTTATTCCATGTGACACATTCCAGTGGCCTTAGTTAAATCTAGGTAGTAACCAAGTAGTGCCTTACTTGACCTTCTGAAAACATGTTTGTTGCTCCTTCTAGACCATTCTTTTCCTGTTTTTGGTTTTGTTTGCTGTGACTGAAATTCTGCTTTGTTATAGTATGTTATTTGTTCTAGCATTTGTATATGACATAAATAAGCATGTCCCTTTGTCCTGTCTGCCCACCTTGATTTTTCTTAACCTTTTACTCATTTTCTTTTTATTTGTATGAAAATTGTCTGTGAAATTATGACAAAACAAATACGATATCAAGGAGACCATGTTAGAGTTGAGATTAAACTGGTGTCCAGCCAGGTTTGTATTTTAAATTAATGTAATACCGTAATTACAGGCTTGATACCAGTGCTCGCAACTGCATATTGATTGGCATGATTGTCATCTCTAAACCATATCTGAATCTCTTTTGTTTTGTTTTTTTTCAAATGCAGACTTATCTGTGTTTACTGTAATGTTGCTCCTAACTGAAATTTAAGTTTGCCATCAATAGTCTCTGAATTATAGTTATTAAAGACTCTTGAGTGCTTTCAGGATGAAAATGATTAAACTTGCACCCTAATCTAAGTTTTAACCAAGAATTTTGTGTTTTATCCTTTGAATCAGGAGGTCCCTCAATGCTAGGCTCTGTGGGAGACACTGGCTGGCTTTGGTTCCAGCTGTATAGTTAACATTGTGTTGTGTTAATAGCACAGTTTACTGGTATAACAAGAGCTGGAGAAGGGGAAAAAGTAGGTTTATTTCAGGTCAGTTAGTGTTTTTTATTTTCTTATGTGTACATCATGAATCCAAGGAATAATGTGTGTAATCTTTGACTAAAACTTTCTCCCTTTAATTTTTAAATATAGTTATAACTGTAGCTGTTAAAGCAGGAAGTTGATGTGGAGACATTAGATAAGTGAAAGATTAAAAAGTGTGTTTAATGCAGATTCCGTTAATGATGGGCTGCTTGCAAGATGTGAGTGGCAGGATTAGAGGAAGCTTGAATGATTACCAAATTGATTGGGAAAATTGGTTTGCTGTTTGTGCACCCTGGTTTGGATAATAAACATTTTCAGCAAAAATGTTTTTACCGTGAGCTTTTATAGAAGCTTGTTTTCTCTTTCAGATTCCTTTTTGGTTTTTCAAAGAACCTGCTTTAATGAATTCTGTTATAGAAGAGAACACTGTTTTAGTAAATTGAATTGGAAGATCAGTAGCTTATAAAAAAAGGTGGTATGCAGAGAAATATTTTTCATTTAAAAAAACCAAACAAAACCAAACCACAAACCCTCCAGGAATTTGAGACCACTGGATAACATGAATTATTTGATATCTTAATGTAGGTCTGTGTGCTTGCTTGTAGAAAGCGACTGAAAATGTTGCTGATTGAGGTCTGAGGAGACACATGAGATGTCACAGATAACTTTAGTCAAACTGACTGTAAGGGGTTTTCAACCTGAGAGGTAGTTACATTTGCTTACACTGTTAGCAAATCTATAGTATTTCAGGTGAAGAGGTTGTCTCCTGTTCTCTTTTAACAGATATGAAAGAATTGTTTTACAAGGATTAAATTTTGCTATTAATTTCAATGTTGGAATTGCAATACCACACAGAGATGCTGATCGTTACATTTTAAAGCCACACTCCATTAGGATTAGCTTAAGTGGTTATAGCTGCTTTCGTGTGTCTTGTTAGAAATGTGGGTAATTAGCTATTATGTAGTTTTAAGAAGATATTTTTGTTTATCGATAACAATAAAGTATATATGTATACACATAAAAACTAAAGGATGGAAGCAAATGTAATAGATGGATGCATCATATATGCTTAATATATGCATTTCTGCAGAAATGTAGAATAGTTATTTCTGCAGAAATGTAGGAGAGAGAGTTTTATTTCAATGTGTTAAAAAATGCAATGGGAATACTTTCTTTCGGCTAATTTAGTCCTTCAGCGTTGCCAAGAATGTAGGTTAGGTATCAACCTACCCTGTACCGTAACAGTGAAGTGTGTTTCACTGTTAGGATGTAATGCTTGCCTAAACGGGAGCTTTGTGCTTGCTTGAGCAGCAGATCTCCTGCATAAGTATTTTGTCAGAGTTTCAGAGTGCCTTTTGAAGTGGCAGTTAGTTTGAAAATATAATCGTGACATAATGATCTTTGTAAAAGCTGTCACTGGAGATTGTGTTCCTGTTTGTTTGGTGGTTTGTTTTTTTTTTTTTCCAAGTAATACTGTGATGTTTTTGTTGACTGTTTCCTAGTTTCTTTTACACTGTTGCAGGCTTTGAGTCAGACAGATGCCAGACGAGTAAGAGATCCCAGACTGGAGGGTTTTGGTGAAGGTTGTTTGAAGGACATTGTAAAGAAGTAATGTCCAAATTACATTCATTTAATGGTTTGCATACTCAGCTGAGCCCTTCTTTTATTATTTTCTTAAACTGAACTCTTTGTGCTATGTACATCTACCACAGAAGTTGCAAATAATTTTACAGCTTTGCTTTTGGGAATAGAATCTATGATGCTTTTATTTATTCTTTAGTGTTTCTATTCAGACCTAGAGTTGTGTTAAATGCTGATTGCTTATTGTGGACTGATTTAGCATATGATTTCAGTGACCTTTTTATATCACTTTCTCTGTAAAGAATAAATGCCACCAGAGTTGACAGGGCTTCTTAGCACTGGGAATAAAATAAAACCTGAATAACTGGAACCCCAAAAGCCCTGGGGATTATATTCACCCATAGAGTCCTGGGCAATGTTGTTTACTAGGTCAAGAATTGTGAATGCTGGTTACCAGTCAGATCAGGACAAATAAATTGCAAATGTAAGGTGGGTATTTTGTTGTTGTTGTTGTTTTTCCCCATTGCTGTAGCTTGCTGGTTTTTGTTTTAAAAGAAGACCTTCAGCTCAAGTGCTGCCAATAACTCTTCTCAAACAAATCATGTGTTTAATTATCCTTAATGTCTGCAGCCAATGCACAGACAGAACACCATATGCTTCTGTTGATTTGACCTCCTTAGTCATGGGTGTCTGGGTTTTCTGATATAGTATTCTTTTTATTCCTTTTGTCCAAAGGAACATTCAGACCCTCTGTCAGCCCTCATCAGTGGAGATTTGAGAGTGGTGTCATAGTGAGTTTTATAAATGTGTAGGAAATTTTCTAAATTGTGACCTTTCTGTATTGAACAATTTGTATTTAGATGCAAAGGTGAGCAGTTGGATTTGGAGACAGTTAAAACTGATCCTGGCTGCTCTGTTCAGCTATTAAAATACCTCTTAAGTAAATCATTCATCAGTTGTCACAATTCTAGTTTGGCTTTGGCTTTCTGATTGCTTAAGATTGTTTTTTTCTCTAGGAAGATGTTTTATTCTGTAGCTTGAAGTAGTACCTCTGCCTGATGGACTTCCATTTTGATTGGAAGGCTGCAGCATTGTTAGTGTATTTCTATTAAAGACACAAAACTGGAAGGCAAAGCAGGTTCTTGTTCTGATCTGGTTTGTACTCCCATTTTTCTGCTTTGTTTTTGTATGTGGAATCACTGAGAAAGCAAGGGTTTTACTTTTTCAAAAAAATGTTTACAAATAAATTGATTTTGAAATTTACATTTCAAAATAGGAAGATTTTACCAGATGATGTTACAAAGGATCGTATTCAAATTGCTTTAGAAATTTTTAGAGCAAACAACTTTAGCTCCTACTGCAAAGGAATGTTTAAACAAAAGTATCTGGACTGAGATTGGACCAGACGCTGAAAGTTTCAAAGCAAACACTTCAGACTTGTGCTAGTGCATTAGAATTTGAGAGAACAAAAAACATTATTTGTTTATACAGACCCTTGAAGTGCAAAATGTTAACAAGTTACAATGAAAAACTAATTATAATTCTTGAGTTATTTTTTAAAAATAAAGTTATGAAAACCTGCAGAACCTTCACTCAAATGTAAGTTGTTCTTCACAGGGAAAGCTGCTTGAATAAGTATTTTAAAAAATACTTCCAGTCCTAAGAAGTACATTTCTATGTGAAAAGCAAGGGCAATAAACAGTAATTCTTCCGGATTGTTTTGGTAGATTGAAATACCAGATTGCTGAAATGACCTGTCAATCTGAGTAACAAGATTACGGATAAAAGAATGATTTGCCCACTTGTTTTCCTAAATCTTGATACAAGACCTTCTTTGTTTGTTTCATGAAGCAGAAAATGTTTTGTCACGATTAGGAAGATATTATTTTTTTTGTATGTAAATCAGCTACCTTACTTTACTGTCTTTAATTCCACAGCATAATGTACTTAGGAATCCATTGCATATTCTCTAATCCCTTCAAAATAATAAAATAGCTTTATGAATAGGCATAGCTACAAAATCTAAAACTGAAAAGGTCCACAGGATCAAGTGTTCAAAGAGGACTGATAAAATTTGACCTTGAGCAGTTTTCTTGAGAGCCTTTATTTATAGCATATCTGTTGTTAGCATTTACAGTATGCTGCTTTATTCTGTATTTGCATGGTTGATTACTTTTCTGCTTCAGATTTTATAACTCATCATAACTTGCTTATAAAAGGCTTTAATTTCACTTAAGAGCAAGGAAGCTGATTAGCTGATGGGGAGGTAGTCATCCATGGTAATACATTGTAACATTTCAAGGACACCGTGTATCAGCTTTTAGGCAGTTTTGAGACAGAATCACGATTTGATTTGTAAGCACACTTGAGATTAATTTTGGGGGGCAAATTCTGTTATGCCTTCTTTATTCTTTTCTGTTTGACATTGCTAGTTATAGATATGATTCATGCCTATGTATGGGTTTTGACATGTGCTGATTACTTAACTTGTTACAGTGGATTCTGGAACATCTTTAGTATCTTTCTTGTACGGACAGAGCTTTTTGGCCTTGCCTGTGCGATTGGTTTGGCAGTTCCATCTCCTCAGTTGGACTTTTGACAATGCAGTGCTTGATTTGTCTGGTGAGTATCTTCTGAGCTCTGTAGTCTCTTCCAAAGGAGAATGGAAGCAACATTTGTATTTCCTCAGTAAATGCCACTGTGTGTTTCTTGTCTGGGTATCTTTATGTGGGTGCTGGATGATTGTACAGTGCAGTGAGACCTGGATTGTGTCACAGCATTGGGTAATTGTGTTTGTAGTTTTGCAAACCTCATGCAAAATAGGAAATCTAGCCTTTGTCAAGAAAAGTGTCAGTTTTAAGATGAAAAGTACTTAAATGCTAATGTAGTAAGAATTTGTTTTCAGTGTAGTCTTTTTGGTTGGTTTTTTTTTTTGACTGACATCAGAAGTAATTTAGTCTGACACATGTTAGCGTAGCAGGGTTTTAATTTAAAAAGGTATTTGTTTGTGAGGGACAAAGATAACTATTTGGTCAGGTGATACTGCAAATGGGATAGCTTGTAAGGTACTTAGGTATTATGGATCAAACATGGTCTGAAAAATGTATTGCATTCGTCTCTCTGGGAGTGATGTGCAGGCCAGTAAAGGTATTGTCATGACTTGCTGGATGCTGGTGCAGTTGATACCAGAATTTCATGAATCACATAAAGCACCAGAACTGATTTTTAAGGGAAGTGCAGAACTTATTTTTTCACCTAAAGTAGCTGAAGCAAAGAACCATTCCTGTAAAAGCTATGCCAGATTGAATTGCCTGGCGTATTGACAAATGCCTAATTCATTGTGGAGTAACCTGCTCTTGCTACACTCACTGACTCCATGTAACACTCAGTGTGGAAACTCTCTGACCTTTAAGGCCTCGGTTTTGTATCAATCTGTAAGTTGATCTACCCTCATGCAAGTGTAACAAATTAATACATGAAGCTTGTTACTGTCTCTGACCTATGGCATGCTGGTAACTACTGTGGGGGTTTTGCAGTGGGAGTAAATGAGTTGTGGAGTTACTAATCACAAAAGAACCTGAATTAGCACTTACTATAGCGTGTTCTCACAAATTCAAACATTTAATGCTATTTTAATAACTCTTCAACAGAGTATATGGAAAAGTGAGACATTTGCTGTGAAACTTTCGGCTTGTAGCACAATTTGCTAGACAGCTTGTCACTAAGGTGCACCATAAACTTAACTGTTATATTGGTGGATTTAGTACTGTTGCCAATGAGACACCGTTCATTTGAATAATGATTTGAATATCCTCCTCTTGGATAGAGGAAAGGTATCTGTTCCTGCTCTTACCCGATTCACTAATTGAATAATTGTGTGTGATGCTTTGTTACCAGCCAAAGCCTTTTGTCTGTGTGTTAGATGGCAATCAATTCTTCCTGTTCCTATTCAACGAACAAAGTGGGCGATAGGTTTCAGCAGCTCAGTTGGGTAAGAGCAGTAAATATAAATCAGACCCTCAATGTGGTAAAGCTAAGGCCTCTATACTTTTCTTGCAGTCTTTTATGAGTGCCAAGCCTGTGGCTGGATACGTTTTCCTCTGTGCGGCAGATTCATCACTTTGTGGATTTAGCTGATTTGCAGTTTGAAAGAAGGCTCAGCTGCCTGCTGTTGATATGGGAAGGTCATAAAGCTTTTCCTGGTCTTGTTGTCTGATGCATCTGCCTTTGGAGATGACCGGCTGTATCACCATAGAGCTCTTGAGTAAATTACAGCTTTTTTTTTTGTTGTTTTACTTGTATGCAGTCACATTTGTTCAGTATGTTCTATTACCAGTTGTGGAAATGGCCTGTGATTTAATTTATTTGTGAACCTGCTTGATTGATAAGATAAATAATAGCTTGCAAAGCTTTCATACTGCTTTTCATGTTGTATGCGGTGTAGATGGAAATTAGCATCTGGTTTAAAACTTCATTTATGAGCTGTCTAAATCTGGAGCAAAAACTAATGATGTAAGCAACACTGTGGCTAAGGGGAGAATGAACTGAGTTTGTAACTTAGGCTACTTGTGTTTTTCTAAATGACTTTTTTGTTTTAACAGTCATTTAGTAGGAGAACCGTAAATAACCCAGAGAAGGAAGAGTAGGCTGAGAGCTGAGATTCCATCTCTCTGGTCAAAAACTTGCGAACCTTCACAGTTTGATTTGAATTTTTAATTTTCAAAATACTGCACCAACATTCAAGTCATCTTGTCTAAATTCTAGATTTTGCATATTTGGGAGAACATCTTGCAACAAGGGGAAAAAAAAGTTGAGAAAACAAACTACAGAATGAGTTGACATAGTGTTAACTTTCCAAGAAGTGTGCAGCATCAAGCCAGCTAAAATATTTAGGTTTTAGCTGATCTACTAGAGCTCAAGGAAAAAATGATGAAGAATTAATGCTTTCAGTTCTCAAGCAATTTCTTAAGATACTTTCATTTCAAGTGTAAGGGCTAGTTGTTTTTATTTGATCTTTTTTTGCTTCCAGAGAACAGATATATTTGGGGTTCTTCCATCAGCTGTATAAGGCAAATGATTTACTGTCTGAATTCCTTCCTGTTTTCTTAAATTACTCTAGATTTCAGCATAAAAAGAAGGAAAAAAAAAAAGAAGAAAAAGTAATTTATAATATTGTAGAAACACTTTTTGTAGAAACTTTTTTTCGTCATGGTGACTACTGATCTCTGACTATTTTCTTTAAGGTTTTAGCCTCAATATTTTTCTTTTTGTTATAACAGCAATGGAAAAAAATGGTTTGATACTTTTTGACAATAAATCAATTAAATTTCCTTAGATTCTGGAGAAACCTTTGAGCAGTAAAATACTAAATGGTCAAATGTGTTTTGAAAATGGCTACACTATTGACTTCTGTATATACAGTGCTTACAAGTCAGTATCTCAGTTGAAAGGGACTGAGGAACATTGCTGGTGACCAGTCACCAACCAGATGTAGCCCACTTCACTACAAGCCTTTGAGCCCTGCAGTCCAGACAGATCCTCATTTACCACATGGTGAACCTGCTTGTCTCACAGTTGGACAACTTTTCCAGAAGGATGCTGTGAGGGACAGTATCAAAAGCTTTACTAAAATAAGAATAATTTAAAAAGGCATCTGCCACCTTCCCTTCCCATTCTTGAGGCGGGTGACCTTATTGTAGAAGGATATCAAATTAGCTAAACAGGACTTTCCCTTTGTGAACGTGTGTTCATTGTGCCTAATGATTGCATTGTTCTTCAAATGCCTTTCAATAGTACCCAGTATAATCTTCTCATAATTTTTCCAGGAACTGGGGTTAGACTAATAGGTCTGTAGTTCCTTGGTCTTCCCTCATGCCCTTCTTGTAAATGGGAATAACCTTGGCTAGCTTCCAGTCCGCAGGGACCTCCCCAGACTCCTGATGTCTTCAGGAGATGCTTGAGGGGGGTCTTGCCACATCATCCACTAGTTTCTTCAGTACTCTGGGATGAATCTCCTCAGGCCTCATTACTTGGGAGCATTCAGCTGATGCCTTACAATTGCAGTGCCTGCAAATCTGTTCTCACGCTCGTGGTCCTCCAACTAAGTCTATGAGTAGTATTTAAAGACTGAGGCAAAAAAACCCCCACATTGCATATCTCCATTTTATCTTCATCCGTATTAGTCAGGTGACCATAATCAACAAGTGTTGATCCAATGTTTTCTTTATATCTCCTTTTGCTCTTAATGCACTTAACAAAGCCCTTCTTGTGGTCAGGTACAGCACTGGCCAGTTACAACAGTTGAGCTTTGGCCTTTCATCATACAGATACATTTCAGGAAGACTGCCTTAAATCTCTGGGGAAGCTTCTACAGTCACTTGCAAATTCTGATTCTTTCCTCCTCGTGAGGAAAGAAGTGAAATTTAAAATATAAGTGGGACTTCTGTGTGATATAGTTAAAAGTTCTCCTCAAAGTCCTGTTTTTTTTAATGAAAATATTTAGCTTTCAAATTACTTCATATTTTAGAGGAAAGAAAGAAGCAAATACCAAACTTGAGATAAATTAAAGTTTAAATAAGAATAGATCCTTAAATTTAATCTTATAGGTTTGTTCCCAAGTACTTAGGAGTCAAGAACTCTGAAAAATTATTTAAATTATTTGTAAAATCCTGATACCTTAAGGGATACTTACTCTTCTGAAGTCTGAAATGCCGCTGTTGGTGGTATTGCAAGAGTCTAAGAAGTATTTTCTGCTTTGCAAGTGCCTTTTAATAGGAGATGAAGTTTAATGTTGCTGCTGTTGTGAATTTTTGTTTGCTTCTTTTTAAGTAATACGTATCTGAGCAGTTGATCATGCTTTGATTATGCTAAGGGTATAGCTGTTAGAAATGTAAATTTAAGGACAGACAGTCATATTATAAAACAAGTACCAAAAGGCCAAATTACTCATTGATCTCCAAATATATGAAAAGTTCTAGCTCTGGTAGTGTTAGAGATGTAAATTGGGAGGGTATTGTTCAAGATGCATTACTGAGTATGATGTCCGTGTTAATACAATTCTATATTCATTTAGCTGTTAAAAGGTTTCGTAACCTTACTGTAACTAGTAGATGTGGTTCCCAGCAATCTTTGATTTCTTTGGTGAGTAGGAATGTCCTTCATGCCAGAAACTCCAAAAAATTTTACCAGACTAAAGTTCTGTTCTGAATCGCAGTCTGGATTCAGTAATCAGTGCCCGGCACTGTATTATCGTCTGGCATCTGCGTTCTGGGTTTCTTGGCACAAAAGCAATAAGCATTTGGTTTTAATGAAAAAAGGGAAATAAGGCTGGCAAGGGAAATGCTTTTAAGAGGTAGTGAACTATGTTTTTATTTTTCTGTCTTCAAAACAGAGGGCATGTTAGCTAATGATGTTTTCTAAACATAATCAGAACAATACATCCCAACTACAAAAAAAGAAAGTAAATTTAATTTGCAAGAAGTTGGAGACGTGGCATTATTAGCAAGGCAAAGTTGACTAATTCCAGTTTTACCCCACGTTACTGTAATGTAAGAAGAGGAGGAGATTCAAATTTCCTGCAGAACTTCTGCTTCCCTACCATTGCAACACTAAAAGGCTAGCAACAAGTAGGTCAATAAAAAAAGATAAGTCTGTGGATGACAGCCGTGTGGTTGGAAGATTGATTACAAGGTATAAAGTGACTCAAAATACCCCAGTCTTCCTCTGTAGATTGACTGAATGAGAATGATGATGGTGAGCTGGAAATTTGAGGACATGACCAATAGGAGAAAGGAAAGATGCAAAAACTGGGAGACTCTTACATTGCTGGGTGACAGGGCATAGGTGATATATTAGCAAATGAGTTTTGGTGTTTTCCCCTCCCTTTTGGTCTCCTTTCAAAGAATACAAGTACAGAGCACTGGAACAGGCTGCCCAGGGAGGCTGTGGAGTCTCCTTCTCTGGAGACATTCAAGACCTGCCTGGACACGTTCCTGTGTGGCATAGTCTAGGCATTCCTGCTCTGGCAGGGGGATTGGACTTGATGATCTTTCGAGGTCCCTTCCAATCCCTAACATTCTGTGTGATTCTGTGTGTGATTCTGTGTATCTAGATTAGGAGGATTTTGATTGAAGGATTTCGTTCAAAATTTTGTCCTTGCAGGTACTGACAGTATCGTTAAAACTTGGGTTTGAAACAGGTGTGTCTGAAATACTGTCAAACTCTGCTCCTTCTTATAAGTACTCAGAGGGGGCTGTCACAAGGCATAACCTGTGCTTTTCTAAGGCCCCACTCCTGTTGTAACTCCTGAAAGAAAGGGTTTGTGGGCACCTCCTCCAAGAAAAAAGCCTCAGAATTGCCTTGTGGTGCCAAGCAAAGGGGACTCAAAGGTTGCCCATGTCTGTGGCTGCAGTGAGGGACTTTCCCCCTCGATGCCCCCTTTGCAGCCCTGTGCGGTGCCACTCGCTCCTCCTCGGTGTGCCATGTGAGAGCTGGGGAGCCTAACTCAAGCGGGGTTGTGCTGGGCTGGGCCCTTCTGGGTTGCGTTTCAGATGCGTTGCAGAGCTGAGCAGTCCCTGACCCCTGTTGGATCTGTCTGTAGGTGTTTGTTTCCAAAAATAACCAGGATCATCTTTTTTTTTTTTTCTTTCTTTAGAAAAGCTGATTGCCTATCAACGGGAATTTCATGCTTTGAAGGAACGTCTCCGTATAGCCGAGCATCGCACTCTGCAGCGCTCTTCTGAGCTGAACGCTATCTTGGAGCAGTTCAGGCGTGCAGTAGCAGAAACAAATGGGAGTAAGAATGCAATGAATAATTTTTCAGGTACATACTGTGATTGAGCTATTTTTTAATAACTCTCCAATACCGATATCTCTTCTTCTTACTACAGAATAAGAAATTAATACCAAGGAAGCCAAATTAAACTGTTCAGCAGTAGTCTAAAAAAAGAATGTGCAATATGTTATAACTGGTGGGGATATTTTTGCTTCTTTTTTTTTTTTTTTTTTTTTTTTCAAATTTCTCTCTTAATGCTCTACACACTCTTCATTCTTATGTCCTTAGGGACTGAATACTTATATTCAACATCTGGCTTCAGAATTTTGGAACTTCTGGTTATTTATGTAGCATATTGAATGTATTTTGACATTAATTTGCATCGTTTTTAAATAGAGCTTGAGAGGAAAGGTGAGCAAACAAAAGAAATGGATGAACTTGAAGCAATTAAAATACATTTCAAAGTCAGCTGGAAAATAAAAGCCATACATTATGATTTGTAAAATGTACAGGTAATGTCCTTTTTAATAACTAGTGATTAAATGGTAAACTGGTAGTGTCTTCCTTAAGTTTTTACATATTTCAGAGGCTGATACTCACATTTGCCCGGAGCTATTTTTGGCAGGTGGGGTTTTTTTTTATTGGTTTTTTTTTTTTTTTGGCAAGGCAAGTAGGGTGTAGGGATGGTTGTTAAAATTATAGGCTCTTGGTGCTGATATTAATGATGAATTACTCTGACACTAATGGCCTATCCAACCTGATCTCTGTAGTTCCTTGGACCTCTGGGAATGTTCTGGTTAAAAGTTACATTTAACATAATCTGTGACTCTTGTCTTCCTATTCTGTGTGGCAGTTTTTGCTGTTAAAGCCAACACCTATAGAGGAAGTCAAGTAATTTTGATACTGGATTTATGATTACTACCGTATTTATTTCTAAAAATGAGTTAGCTTGCTTATAGACAGTATAATTATAGGGAGTTACTCTCCTCTGATGCAACTGACATTACTGATTCACATTTTTAACATTCTATCATGTTTGGATCCCAGGTGGGACATCCTATTATTTCCATGTGGAGCCATGACGGCAAGTCAGCTGAAGTCTGAATTCCTGAGCTTTTGTACTCAGATCTTAGTATTAGATTTTTATTAAGTTTAATGTACTTAGCAAATACTACTTAGTATTATGTATACTTATCTTTTGAAACTGAAACAATTCCAGGTTGGTTTACATCGATCATTATTCATTCATACAAAGAGCTGTCATAATTTGACAGAATTTCATCCATCTTTTGCAGCTGAAGCTAAAGGAAATGTTAGCAAGAAAAGTGAAATATAGTTGTATTGGAATCTGTCAAAATAAGCGTTTCTACTTATGGCATCTATTAACAAAGACTTTTTTCAAGATACTAAGTGGTTAGCAATTTTATTTCACCCAAAAATAAATATTAAAAAAATGTAACAAAACCAAAAGCCACAACAAAACCTATCTACCTTTGTAGAAGCTACAGTCAGAATCTGAGAGGAATGACATTTATGGCATTACTTTTCTCACTTCTTCACAATTTGATTTTGTCTCAGAAACCTTGAGTACAGTTTTTTACTTGACTTGATATTATGAAGCCCATAAGTTTTCAAAGGTCCATATGCTGTCATGACTGTTGTTTGAAATAAGAGTTGTTTTCACACTCAATGTAAGAAAATCAACACTCACAGCAAGGGAATTTGAAAACTGTTATTTGCAACTTCGAGAGCCACCTGGACATCCTGAGAAGCAGTTACTCTAGAAAGAGCAAGAATTATTTTAAGTACTCCAATGGACTAAATTAAATTCATGTTAGGATATATTTTATTGCAGAAATACTCAGAATCTCAGTTGTAGATTTAACGCTATTTTTGTTTTGTATCTGTATGTGCAGTGTGTCCCAATATATATTTGCAGCTTTGAAAAATTATTTGCAGTAGCATCACTACATTGTGATGAGCTCTGCCAGTGTAAGTGAAAAAATAATCTAGGTAAATACGCCTTCCATTTTGATGAACTGAGAGGAAAAAGAAAACCAAACTCCTAAATAAATGGAGCATTCTTCTATGGTTACACACTAAGTCTTACGTGATCAGGTAAGTCTCAACTGTATCTATAGCAAGGTTACTCAGTGGAAAATAAACTTGGCCATCATTAATTTAATCAAAATTAAAATAAGAAAAGATTTCCTTAGACATAATGGCTTAGATATATCGGCTCAGTAAAATGCACTATTTGTTCTGGTTTTCAGTCAAGACCAAGCTTTGAATTTTGTACTATTTACTACTGCATAAAACTTCTGTTATATGTTTTCTGCATTACTAATTTCATATATGTTTGCAGATGAAACACTGAAATTGTTGAAAGAGCTGACAAGCAGAAAATCTCTTCAAGTGCCAAATATCTATTACCATTTGCCTCATTTGCTGAAAAATGAAGGAAGCCTTCAACCTTCTGTGCAGATTGGCCTTGGAAGGACAGGAGGTATGCTGATACGATGTTTATGTTTTCTATCTGTGGGACTTTCTAGTTGAGGTAATATAATTTGCTACATTACTTGGTAGATCAAGGGCATCTCATTTAACTTGTGTGATTTTGATATCTCCTAAAATTTGCACTGAACCCACAGTGAAAGGAGTTTGGCTTCAGCTTTGCTCTTTTCTGCATAATCTCAATCATACCCATGACATGCTAAGATACATATTAAGAAGCATTTAGTTTACCCGATTTTTTTTTTTTTTAACTAAGTAAAAAGGAACAAAGTTCAAGCGTTACAGATTCTGAACTGCAATGGGCGTATCCCTTTGGCTTTTCAGATTTGTGGGGTAACCATGCATGGATATAATTATTTTAGAGTTGATGTTTGTGGTTTATTTGAACAATGTGTTTCAATGTATAACTTACAGTTGGGAGAACTAGGATAATCAAATATAATTGCATCAATAAAATGTGGACATTCATTGGAGGAGGAAAAAAGAATTAGTGTTGTCCTACAATACTCTTGATTCCCTTTTTTTCTTTTTTTCTAATCCTCACAAATTCTGGCCTTTGGTCATTATGATAGCTCCATGGAATCCCACTCTTGGAGGTCTAGAAATCAAATAGCATAAAGCCCAACCAAGTTTATAAACCTCCAAGCATATGTGTGTGTGTGTCTCTAAGCTTGAAGGCCCCAATGAATCCTTGTTTCTCTGTGTGCCATCTGACTTGAATGGCTCGGGCTATTGTCCGTTAAGACCTTTCTTATTTTCTTTTCTCCCCTTCCTTGCTTTTGAAAGAAGAATTAGTTAACCATGGCCTGTATTTTTTTTCATTGCTTTGGTAAGTTTGATTGCTCCTTCTTTTGACAGAAGGCATGCCTGGGTGACAAATTTGTGAGCTCAAGACATAGGGTTGTTCTTCTGACTATAAACACCATTTATTTCAATGTTGTTGTTCAGGAAGGAAAAGGCTCTTATTCCTTTATTGTTTTAAGTGAAGCTTGTATTATATCCCCCTGGAATATATGACAGAAGTTTGAAATTACAAGATAGAAATTGGAATCAGGTTTATTTAATTAAGAAGAGGGAGGAAATGCAGAGCTAAAATTATTTTTCCATCTTTGCCTTTCCTCGTCACTCTGCTTTTTGAGTGTTTGTTTTAAAAATTCAGAGTTGTTAATGTGTAATTGCTGGGCAAAGCAGGCTCTATAAGGAAGGATAAACAACATTTTTAATAGTTGTTTGATTTTAAATATTTATGCTGTGGTAAATAATTTCACATAGATGGCTTAGAATGCTGGTGCTGACTTTATGAAGTCTGCTTACCATTTTACTGGGTTCCTGCTGCTGTCTGCTGTGTTCCTAGTAGGCAGCCAGCTCTGGCTAGGGAATGGAGTGCAGAAGATTGTGGGAGAGTAAAGGAACGCGGTAGGTGAATGGTCAGCTAGAATGGTCAGGTGGTGTTAATAGCATTGTAGCTGGGGCCAGATTGTTTTGCATGTTAGGTGCTTTTAATAGAGATAAAAGATTTCATGGAGGTATTTCCAGTCAGTACTGAAGACCTGGGCTTGCGTTCCTAGAACTCAAATAGGCTGCAAGGCAAGTAATAGAGTATTTCAACAGTGCCATTTTAAAAGATGACTTCTGAGAAGTTAAATACTTGAGTTGTGAAAAATGGTTATGCCAGTTTGAAAATAAAACCAGATCAGGAAGTTTAATCACTCTCTAAGTCTTGGTGCACCTTATCTGATGAATACCATGGTTTTTGATTATTACCTATTGTATTGAGGTTTGCTTGGCAAGGTTTTGGTAGTGGGGAGGGCTTTAGGGGTGGCTTCTTTGGAAAGCTGCTAGACGCTTCCTCCATGTCTGATAGACCCAATGCCAGCTGGCTCCTAGATAGACCTGCTGCTGGCCAAGGCCATCAGCAACATTGGTAGCATATTTAAGAAGGGATAAAACTGCTGTACAACAGCAGCTGGAAGAGAGGAGTAAGAATATGTGAGAGAAACAACCTTGCAGACACAAAGGCCAGTGAAGAAAGAGAGGGAGAAGGTGCTCCAGGCAACAGAGCAGAGATTTCCTTGCAGCCCATCGTAGTGAAGACCAAAGTGAGGCAGGCTGGCTGCCTTGCAGCCCATGGAGGTTGACAGTGGTGTAGATGTCCACCTGTAGCCTGTGGATGAGCACATGCTAGAGCGAGTGGATGCCCAAAGGAGACTGTGACCCTGTGGGAAGCCTGTGCTGCAGCAGGTTTCTGGCAGAACCAGTGCAGAGAGGAGCCCACTCTGGAGCAGGTTTGCTGCTGGCAAGACTTGGGCCTTGCAGGGCACTGTTCCTGAAGGGCTGCACCCTGTGGAAGGGACCCATGGTGGAGAAGTTTAAACCTGTGAGCTGTACTTAATGTTGGTGAAGTTCATGGAGGACTCCTGTGGGAGGGACCCCATGCTGGAGCAGGGAGAGAGCATGAAAAGTCCTCCTCCTGAGGAGGAAGGAGCGGCAGAGACAGTGTGTGATGGACTGACCACAACCCCCATTCCCCATCCCCCTGTACCACTTGGAAGGAGGAGGTAGAGAAAATTAGGAGTGAAGTTGGGAGTAGGAAGACAGGAGGGCTGGGGGAAACTGTTTTAAGATTTAATTTTCATTTCTCATTATCATACTCTGATTTGATTAAATAAATTAAATTAATTTCCCTGAGTCAAGTCTGTTTTGCCCATGACAGTAATTAGGGAGTGATCTTTCCCTGTCCTCATCTCAACCCATGAGCCTTTCATTATGTTTTATCTCCCCCTGTCCAGCTGAGGAGGGGAGTGATAGAGCAGCTCTGGTGGGTACCTGGTGTCCAGCCTGGGTGAATCCACCACACGTATGCAATAATTGGCATGTCTGGGATTACCTCTTTTTTTTGTTTGCTGTGTTTGCTTTGAGCGTTGGTGGTGATTGTGTTAATCACACTCCTGATGATGGGTGGAATATTTTTAAACTGTATTTAATTACTGTTATCTCCGTCTTTTAACTCTTTGCATTTTTTAAGCAATGCTTTATTACGAGGTAAGAATTTTGCTTTCTATCTGTGTATAAAATCACTGAAAGTACATTTCTGGTTTGTTTGATTGCAGTTTCCATTGTAATGGGAATACCTACAGTGAAAAGAAAAGTCAAGTCTTACCTTACAGAAACTCTGCACTCCCTTATTGATAAGCTGTCCCCTGAAGAAAAGCTGGATTGTGTTATGGTTGTCTTCATAGGAGAGGTAATCACTTAAATATTTTTATACAGTTTCTCACCTGCCTTTAATTACAAGTAGCACTCCTTTCAGGAAAAAGATGAGGATCTACTCTCTCTTCAAGAGGTGGACAAACGTCTGTCTTCTTCTGTGAAAAAAAAGAGAGTGTCATTCTTGTGTTTCTGAGAGAAATGATCCTAAAGAGTCCAGCTTTTTCTATTTGTTGAGGGAAGAGTGGACACAGATTTAGTGAACTAGTTATTTTTTGAATCTTCCGATGCTTATACATAGTGACAGAGATGTACTAATTCAACATCAAAATAATGGCTCAGGGATTCTCCTTCTTCTCTTTGTGCTACTGCTTAGTCCTTGGTTGAATGAGTGTTGCAGTTTGAAATGTTAGGTACAGACTGTTACTGATTTTATTTTCTAAACCGTATGTATTACAAGTCCACTCTTTTTCATGCATTAATTCAAACAGTGCTTAGTTGGACTGTTTGGTCAGTTTGGCTCTGCTTTAGTGGAAATCAAATTTAGGAAAATGATAGAATGCTTTCAGAAATAATTCTGTTTGCTGCTGGGAATTGCATATACTTATTTTGATTGGTATGTTTTTCTCAGAAGTCTGACTTAGAAAGTGGGAAATTTATATATATATAAATGCTTGACCTTCATCCATCCAACTATATAGTGCTCTATTGAGTAAGTGTTTTATGAGTCCCATAGATGAAAATTCAAATCCTCTGGTTGTAACTGAAAGCAGTTTTAATCCTATGAGCCAGTGTCCCTTTAGGGATGAATCAGTGGGAAAATAGATAAGCATTTTAATATTTCTAGTTGTATTATCAGCACATTTTAAGCCTTTCCTTAAAAGGTTTGTGAAGGTTTGTATACCTGTACCTGAGAACTGATTCTTTTGGTTTTCTAGTGTAAATTGCTCTGTTTCTTTTTTCTTGACAGTCAGTCAAAAACTAGCCCTCTGGATAGACACTGCTTTTCTGCAGAAAATGCTTTTAAAATATCCATTGGTTGAGAATATCAAGAGAGCGGAATTAATTCTGAAGTACTGAAATACTGGATTCTTCTTCACTGTATTAGCTGGAGCAGTTTTATTGCTTTTTAAAGTAGCTTCCTTTGAAGGTTTAAAACTGAAGTTTAATTTTGTTTTGCTTAAGATCTGAGCTAGGAAGACTGTTATCTTTGAGTTCTCTGTCTCCTACAAAACTTAAGCGTGAAGTGTCCTGAAATGCACAAGTTTCTTTGGTTGCCTTTGACAAGCCATATTGCCATCCCTGAGTTTTCCATAGCCACTTAGCTTCCTTTTGAGGTGGTCTGAAATTCTCTTTGAGCTTGGGAATGATTCTACAAAAGCGACGGTGAAGGACCTGCACATTTTTACTTGACATCTGTTGCTTCTCTGCCCTCTGCAGTGGGATGCTGTGACCCTCTGTTCCTTCTCTCTGTACCTGTTTGGGAGCAGCACTATGTGCTTACTCACATTAACTGCTATGGGCACTGCAAGCCATGAATGCCTGGGAGAATTTGAAGAACCTAAGTTTAAATTCTTGTCCTGTTTATAACCATTCCTTAGGTTTGCATTTCTTTTCCTTCACTGCATCCAATTTTATGTCTTCCCTGCTTTATTATTTCTTTGACCATGTTTTATATTTTCTTAAGTTCAGTATCTTACAGTGTGATTTGTAATTGCCACAGGGAGCTCTTCCGATGTTTGATATGATACAGTAAATACTTCATCCTGGACTATGCTGGGTTTTGTGAGTTATGCTGTACATTTCAGCTTCCTTCTGCAAGATGAAAAAATGTAGGTTTATTAAACATTTTCTCTGGCTATTTGAAGGAAGGCCTACTCCCTTGGTGAACTTCTGTTTCCCCTTACATAAAAAGAAAGGCTTTAGCTTTTAAACCAGCTTTGTCTGTGAGGTTTCCTAGCCTAATATGCTAGGAAACGTAAAAAAAAAAAAGTAATTAAAAAAATTAGGCTATTGCTATCATTAACATAGGTGCAGTAATGAAGGCTTATTTAAAAATGCATTAGAACTTTGACCAACTGTGCTTCTATTAAAAATGATGGCAAAAATTTCTGAAAAAAAAGCGTGGGCTCTGCTCAATATTGTGCAGTTTAAGTAAAGCAAGAAATGGCCATAGTGTGAGGTTACATAGTTTTGCTAATAAGCTTAAAATTACTATCTATGATTTGTCTATAGCTTGTACCAACAAATAAAACCCCAAGACTTTACAAAAAAAGTTTTTACAAGAGAATTATTTGAAAAATGGTATTTTAAAGGGATTTTAGTATTTTCTTGCTGACTTTATTTGAGAAATCAGATTGACAGTGTTTAAGTAGCATTGCTGAAAGCCATAGACGTGGACTTTAATCTTTTTGTGCTAATCACCCTGAAAAAATCTCTTTTAACACTGCTAATTTTTGTAGCAGTTCAGTCTCATTCCTTTCATGTAAATTTGACTTTTTTACTGGAAAACAAGTTGAAAATTAAGGCTAATGGCCTTCTGCAAATGGCATGAACAGTGTAAACAGTAAATACAGATGCGCTGTCGTTGCTAAACAGAGAGATCTGCATATTCATTTGCTCTATGGCTATTTCTCAGTAATGTAATTATACACAGTAAATTTCCATTCTGGAAGTTCAAGGAATTCTAAAATGTCTCAGCTGATGTGATATCTAATCACCAATTTAAGTAATTACTAGAATTGCTTGACAGTAAACTGTGCAGTTCTCCCAATAACTGACATATGTCTCAGTTCTCCAACTTTAAAAAATAACTTTATTGCAGAATATTTTGCAGGTATTCATTAGGATGACTAATAAATAGGCATGATTCATTATATCTCTATACTTAGAAATCTTTTTATTCCCCTTCACTATGTAGCTAGTTTATTAACTTATCAGATGACTTGTGCAAGGCATTTGACACTGTCCCACATGACATCCTTGTCTAAGATGGAGAGACATGGACTTGATGGATGGACCCCTCAGTGGATAAGGAACTGACGAGAAGGTCACACTCCAAGAGTTGTGGTCAATGACTCGATATCCACATGGACACCCAAGGACAAGCGGAGTTCCTCAGGGGTCTGTTCTGGGTCCAGTGCTGTTCAACGTCTTTGTCAGGGATATGGATGACGGCATCGAGTGCACCCTCAGCAAGTTTGCTGATGACATCAAGCTGTGTGGTGCGGTGATCTCGCTTGAGGGAAGAGATGCCATCCAGAAGGACCTTGACAGGCTTGAGAAATGGGCCAGTGCAAACTGCATGAGCTTCAACAAGTCAAAGTGCAAGGTCCTGTACCTGGGTCAGGCTGATCTCGGGCACAAATATAAACTGAGTACAGAGTGGGTTGAGAGTAGCCCTGAAGAGAAGGACTTGGGGGTGTTGATAGGCGAGAAGCTCCACATGAGCCGGCAGTGCGCTCATGCAGCCCAGAAGGCCAACCGCATCCTGGGATGCATCAAGAGGAGTGTGGCCAGCAGGTCAAGAGAGGTGGTTCTCCCCTTTTACTCTGCTCTTGTGAGACCCCACCTCAAATACTGCGTCCAGTTCTGGTGTCCCCACCATAAGAGGCACATAGATCTGTTGGAGTGTGTTCAGAGGAGGGCCACAAAGATGATCCAGGGGCTGAAGCACCTCTGCTATGAGGACAGGCTGAGGGAACTGGGATTGTTCAGCCTAGGGATGAGAAGACTCCCGGGGGGCCTAATAGCTGCCTTCCAATACCTGAGGGAACCTACAGGAAGGCTGGGGAGGGAATTTTTACAAGAGTGCCCAGCAATAGGACAAGGGGAAATGGATTTAAACTGAAGGAGAAGAGGTTTAGATTGGAGCTTGTTATGAAATTCTTTAGTACGAGGGTGGCAAGACTTTGGAATGGATTGCCCAGAGAGGTTGTGGATGCCCCCTCCCTGGAGTTGTTCAAGGCCAGGTTGGACGGGGCCTTGAGCAACCCAGTCTAGTTAAGGGCATCCCTGCCCATCACGGGAAGGTTGGATTAGATGATCTCTAAGGTCCCTTCCAACCTAAGACATTCTATGCTTCTATGACTTGAAACATGCAGTTCAGGTCTCATAAATGTGCTCTGAGAACTTGCTTTCAGAATAAACTATACGCTGTAGATTTAAAAAATTATGAACTCCAGATAAAAATTGTTGTCCAGTATTTTTACATCATCATAGTGGAACAACAGGCACACACACACACACATATATACATGTATATATATATACGCACACACTACTGAATGTGAGAGAAAATAAAATACTTTTCTGCTATCTAAGCAAATTTTTTTTTGGACCCGTGGGGACATTTCTTTTACCATGAAGAAAACGCATCTTAGGTTTGTTCTAAATATCTCACAAATTATTGTCAGTCCACTTTATTAATCAGTGACTGCACTTAGTACAGGTTTTTGCACAAACAGTTATTAATGTATATTGGAAAGACTGCAAGCCCTTGATTTGACAATAATTATCAGAAAGACAAATAATTTCAGTAAGAATCAGAAGACAGTATAGGTATGCAGAAGCATTTTGCTAATTCTGTACTTTGCTGATTACATGTGACTAGGCAATAATTGGCCGGTCACTTGTTCTTGGAGCACTAGGTCACTTTCTTGCTTGTCACTTATTCAAGTCTTACTCTGTTTCATGCGTATACAATTCACATAGTCTAGAAAAAACTGTGTATTTTTTACTGTCACTGTGTCATGTCTTTATGTAAGCAGTGGCTGCTAGATTAAAAGATGTTGATTTTCAACAGTGTTTTCTTTGTACTCCTTTTACAGAGAATCTTTTTTTTTTTCCTGTATTATTTCTTTGGATAAGTTTCTGTACTGATTGAGTCAGTGTGACACGAGCACCCGTGTAACAAGTTACCATCCCGTGCACTGATGTGAACAAAGCCTCAGCCAGTTAGGCACTGAGTGAACATACTGGAGCAAACCTTGCTGAACCAGTTTTGGATGTGTTGACTTTGGAGTGCAATATGGAAAACTTCTCCAGAAAAAGTAAACAAGCCAGTATTTTCACCTCTTGTTGCTCTGGGCCTGAATTATAGATCTCTTTGATCAGCAGATCTCTTGATAGAAGATAAAGGAATATTTTGTCTCTTTTGCTCTCAACCCAGCTGTATTAATATCATCCTGGCTACAGACACGTTCCACTCTTTCTGCTAATTGCCTCTTCCTGGAGCTGCCCTGGAGGGTGTATTCATAGTCCTCAGAAGATCTGACTGCAGCTCGAGTTAGAGAAAGACCAAATCTTATGTTCCTCTTCTCATGGCATCGACTAGCAAAGTTTTTATGTGGGATTAAACTAGTGGTAAAAATCTTCTTTAGATTGAAGAAAATATCCTTGATGGGATTCAAAAACTTTCATGTACCCAAGACAAATTGAATGTCTCGGCACGAAGATAAAATTCAGGATCATGCTCTTTTCTCAAGGCTTAGACTTGAATGACTGGAGTGCTTCTCTATCAGATACCTTCTGACATGCACCTGGGCCACAGTAACTATCTGATGTTTCTGTTAAAAGAACATTACTGTCAGTGGACAGAGCTGTGTCTGATCCCTTTGGCAACATCTAGTGTATTTGCAAGATGGAAAGTAACAGTAATACTCTTCTTTCAGAAGCATTGTAGAAGGTGACTGAGTTGACACTTTGAGTTTTGGACAACTGTCAGATTTTGCTGCTGTGGTCTGCCTTGGCCTAAATGAGGACAAATTCCTTCCATCCTCTAAATAGCATGCATCATAAAAGTATGCAGCAACTACCCATCTTCTTCTGGAAAATAAACCTTCTAGACCTTTTCAATGATTTGTAGGCTCATCCAAGGACAAGGAGAAGTTTTCCCAGGTTGTCAGGCCACATATGCTGCTTGCCTGCAAACTCCAGAAACCAGGCTTCATCTCTAATATGCACAAAACTAGTAGAAGGCTGTATGACACTAACACATCTCTTGCATCTGAATGTCTTGGTCTGATTTGTCCATCTTTTTTTTTTTTTTTTCTTTTTTTTTCATTCTGACTGGCCTTCTTCAAAGCTAAACAAACGTGTTCTCTGGTGTGGTGCTGTGGTTTGCAGTACAAATATAATGATGGAGAAACTAATCTGCAGAGTGCAAGGGTAGGGAGAAATGAGAGTGATACGAGAATATACTTGTATTTCTGCTATTGCTGTCAAAGGCTTTCAGTTGTGAAACGCTGTCCTGAAATGAATTGGGTTAATCATGGAAACAACTGGAGAAAGATATTTCCTACCTGTGTGGTAGAGTGGGGACTTACAGTGTAAGGGAGGAAGTCATTAGCTCATGTAGGGCACAGAGGCTACATTCTGCTTATGTAACATTCGACAGCTATGTTATGACAGTGTTCTGTGTTCCTGTTTTTTGCTTTGTGTCCTGTGCTTAGGTTCCCTGTGTTTAACTTGAACTTCCTTCTTCACATCTGAAAGCAGACACAGGATTTCTGAAAATAATTTTTTTTTCATCTGCGTTTGTTGAACTCTAACAGATATTACTACCTTTTCCCACAGACTATTTATATGGTTACACTGTTGCAACCACTGGAAACCGCTGCTGTGCTTTTATTCCTTAGGGCTTTTTCTTCACTGCATAAATATTCAAAAATAGGTCCAAGTGCCACTTCAGTGGCTGTTTTATCCTGTGTGAATTTTAATACCTTGTATATAAGTAATTATATTCATATGTACTTTAACCATTTCAAGCCAAACATTTGTTGGCTTTGCCTTTTCTGGAGGCTTTTCAGTTTTGCATTGTTTGTTATTACTTAAAATACATTGTAAAATTATTCCACCCCTATTTTACAGGGTTGGTGAAAGATCCAATAAAATTGTAGATTAGCATGGTTGTTTCCCGGGGTTTTTCTTCTTTTTTTTTGGAAGATGCTTTTGCATAAGTTATGACTTACTTCTAGAAGATCTTATCTAAGAATTAAGATGGGAATAATCAAACAGCCTAGATAAACCACACGGTGTAGCATGTACTGTACAGTTAATGTCTGAAGTTCCTCCCCTCTTCCTCTGTAGTGTCTCTTCTTGATTTTGTGGTATTTTGATATTCTGCATTTTAATTTCCTTTCCTAGTGGCTTGTGAAAAAAGAAAACAAAAAACCTTTGAAATTTTAGTGCCATCTTTGCTTCTGTTTGCACTTCTCAAAACTGACTCCTTTTGACAGCTGAAATAGAAGTTTAATCCAAACAGAGATTTCGTCTACTAACGCAAAATCTGAGATTCAGAGAGTCACTGAGACTGGAAGGGACCTATAGAAGATAATCTTGTCCTACCCCGCTGTTCAAAGTAGAATCAACTGCTGAAAAAATTGTACATTTTGGAGAGTATTTCAATATGCCTCTTGAAAATTATAGCTTTAAAAAATCCCTAAGGTTACAAGTCAAAATTTAAAAATAAGGTAGTGCTACAATTACATTGCTTGTGCACTGTATCATGACATTCTATTGTGTTTTACTTAATTTTCTGTGGTAGGTGTTTGTTTTTATCCACCCCATTTGGAGAAACTAATGTGAAAATGAAGTTTTACACTAGCTAGTGTTGGCACATACAGTTTAATTTTTTATGGCAACTGCTTTTACTGCTTTTCTGTAGCACTTTATATTGCCAAAGTCCAATATTTAGCACATGGAGTGTACGAGTCATGGGAATTGGATTAATAATAGTGCTTAGTGGTAAACTAAGGAAAACTTAATTTGCAATGTATCCAGTATCAGTAGATAAATTGTTGCAGGAGGGGTGAGACAAGAAATAAAAGAGGGAACAGGAATCCTTGCTTTACAGTGGAATGGTAGATGTCTGAACTTCAAGGCTATTTTGTTTCTCCTAGTAGTACCATGTCTTGTTGGTACTGCTAGAGTGCAAGACCATCACGTCTTCTTCTGTGGTCTCATGTTTGTGCACTTGTTCTGCTTGTGCATCAGCTGAACTGCTGTCCTGTTTGGCTTCACTGTTTTGCTCGTTTGAATTTTACACGTGTGGATTAGAATCAATTCTCAGTTTGAGGGGGTGATACAGGTGCAATGTAGGTGCTGTTAAATGGAATCAAGAGTCAAAATCTAAATCAAAGACACTACTTTTCATTTGATACATAGCTAGATTGTGGACCTTGTTGCTACTGGATATTACGAAATGTGAGTAAATGGGTTCCAAAATGAATCAGGCAAATTCACAAAGACCATATCCAGGAGGAACTATTGAATCTAATTATATGGATACCAGTCATACCTAGGAATTATGACCTGTTAATTACCAGAATTTAGGAAGTACATGAAGGGAAGGAAGGTTCATCAGGTACATACCCTGTTTGTTGCACCCTACATTGCACTGGTGTGATCCCTCCTTGAGTAGTTTGTGCAGTTTTGGGTGTCTCAATATTGGAAGAACATCGTGCTATTGGAGTGTGTCTTGAGGAGGGCAACTATAATGCTGAAGGGCCTTCAGGGCAAGAATTAAAAGAAGTGGATGAGGTCACTTGGCTTGTTAAACTTGGAGAAGAGGGTGATAATCTACAGCTTCCTCAAGTGGGCGGCAGCAGAGGGAAGTGCTGATTTCCTCTCTTTGGTGACCAGAAACAGCACACGAGGAAATGGAGTGAAACTGTATCTGGGGAAGTTCAGGTTGGACATTAGGAAAAGGCTCTTCTCTGAGAGAGTGGTTAGTCCCTGGAACAGGCTTCCCAGGGAAGTTGTCATGACACCGAGTCTACCAGAACTCAGGGATCATCTAGATGATGCTCTTTAGTTAGTCATGTGGTTTCGTTTTAGTTAGTCCACACCAGAAGGCTGTGCTGCCATTCAGTGAAACCTAGACAGGCTGGAGGGCTGAGCGGGGAGAAATCTTATGAAATTCAACAAGGGCAAGTGTAGAGTTTTGCACCTGGGAAAGAACAACCCCATGTGCCAGTACAGGTTGGGGACTGACCTGCTGGAGAACAGCATACGGGAAAGGGACCTGGAGGTCCTGGTGGACAGCAGGATGACCATGAGCCAGCAATGTGCCCTCGTGGCCAAGAAGGCCAATGGCATCCTGGGGTGGATTAGAAGGGGTGTGGCTGGTAGGTCGAGAGAGGTCCTCCTCCCCCTCTACTCTGCCCTGATGAGGCCACATCTGGAATATTGTGTCAAGTTCTGGGCTTCTCAGTTCAGGAAGGACAGGGAGCTGCTTGAGAGAGTCCAGCGTAGAGCCGCAAAGATGGTGAAGGGAGTGGAACATCTCCCTTATGAGGAAAGGCTGAAGGAGCTGGGTCTCTTTAGCTTGGAGAAAAGGAGGCTGAGGGGTGACCTCATTAATGTTTATAAATATGTGAAGTTTGGTGAGTGTCAGGAGGACGGTGCCAGGCTCATTTCAGCGACGCCCAATGACAGGACAAGGGGCAACGGGTTCCAGCTGGAACACAGGAGGTTCCACAAAAATATTAGAAAATCTTTTTCAGTGTGAGGGTGACCGAGCACTGGCACAGGCTGCCCAGGGAGGTTGTGGAGTCTCCTTCTCTGGAGACTTTCAAAACCCGCCTGGACGTGTTCCTGTGTGACCTGCTCTAGGTGACCCTGCTCTGGCAGGGGGATTGGCCTAGATGATCTTTCGAGGTCCCTTCCAACCCATAACATTCTGTGATTCAAGGAGCAGAGAGTTGAACATGATGATATTATGGATCTCTTGCAACTCGAGATATTCTATGATTGCATCTTTCTTTTTTTCTGTGTGTCTGCTACTTGCTAAGTCAATAAATAGACCTTTGGTCTAAAATGTCATGGTTTTCCTTAGATTTTGAGAAACAGTTCATCTTCTCTCATTCTTGAAGCTAGGCAGTAGGTAGGATTTAACAGTACAAAATGGTTCATTCTTAAAACTAGAAATTTTGAGTTGTCTGACAGTTGGCTAGCTGCTAATAAGAACTTTCTAAACTCCTGTTTTGTTTGCTATCAAATGTATTCAACTACTTTGCTATGTACCCCCACACTCAAAAATCAATAAAATGTTTATTGCTGCTCTGGTTCTTTGTGTGTTTGTTATTAATAACAAAGTTTGTTCAGACAAACCTTAGAATAATTGCAAATTTGAATTGCAGCCTCACCTAAACTAGAGAAGGTAATTTAAAGAATTGTATGGCAGCATCTTACAAAAACTGATGAAATTAAGAAGACTTACTTCACTGACAGTCTGAAACTTTAGTTTGTTCCACAATGCATAGGGTTTTCTTTTAGAAAGATTCATTAAAGCACTCTCTGTGTGTCTCTCGTCAAAATTGCTGATGCAAGGAGATGTTGCCATCTTCACAACTGTTATAAGATCAAATCTTCTTTTCTTGCTGAAAGTTTATATAGGCTCAAGGGGATACTGGTGAGGTACCTTGAAGAGGAGTCTCCTGAGGAATATTAAATGCACAAAACCACATCTGTCTCAGGAAGTAACCTGGATTTGGAGCGTAGATGGTAGCAGGAGGGTGTATTGTGTATGCTTGCCCAGTTCTTATTCTTTGCTGTGTATCCGTGGCTGCCACTACTGGAAGCAAGATGCTGAGTTTGTAAGATGCTGATCTGTTATGAAGGAAAAAGGAGGATGTCTTACTCCAAGTCTTCTTGCTTTCTCTTAGAGATCAGTAATTTTATATGACTAGGAAGAAAGAACAGAGAGAAAGATTTGAACTGCTGATATTGAAATAACCACCCTTACTTATATGTCTTTCAATTAATTCCCAGAGATCCACCTAACAGGACAAACTTGTTTGTAAGACTGCATGTGATTCATTGATAAGATGCATCTTTGTGGCTGGCACTGTTAACTGTTTTGGTTATGGCCTATCACAATCTGGCAAATTCTGTTTCTTTTCAGTTACTAGCTGAATTTATTGATACCGCTTGGAAGATCCTTATGTTCGAGTAATTTTCTGGCTATTCAATACTTGCTATTGCTACCTCGCAAAGTCTTCTGTATAATGAACTCTTCTCTTGGGTACAGTCACAGTGTGATCAAGTTTATTGCATATTCTCCTATTAATTTCATGAGGCTGTGTGAAATAACCTAGAAGTGGTACCTTCCTGGACACGCCCACAACTGAAGGGTGTTGGCAAAGATCCCGCTTAACGTTAGGCTGGGTGATGAGAGGAGTTGGTTATCCCTGGAAGTTCTGATGTGGAAAGATGACACTTGACCTGTTATCCTGAGGGGAAGAGTTTATTGTTGAAATCCTAGTTCTCTCAAATGCCGCTGGTGGACTTGAATACAATTGCTTATTTAAAAATAATAGCAGGTTATCAAGTTTTTAATGCATTTGATCATGAGAAAACTGGCATCAACTCTTCTACTCTCAATATTCTTTTTCATTCTAGAAGGGGCATGTCTTCTGTGCAGTATGCTGATGTGGTGATTGCTGATTCAGAAGGAAGGTTATCTACTAAACCAGCAGTGGTGTTTGCCGTATCTTGTGTTATCTCAGGCCACCTTGGCTTTGTGTGATGGTAGCACAGATTACAGTATGAGGGTGGAAGACTCCAGGTTACATCTCTTTAACGTGAAGCTATTGTTACTGCAACTCTAACAGGGAAACTGCCAACCTTTTGCATGAAGGACACAAACAGATAAGGGAAAGTAGGGGAAAAAAACCCTTATTCCAGACTATTTTTTTTTTTCTAACTGTGGAGTTCTGTGTAAGTGTGTGGTTTTAAAAGCACCAGCAAGGTTTCATGGCAAAATCTACAAAATATGTCAAAACTATATCCATTCTAAGGAGACTTGCACTGAGGCACAAGCTTGTGACCAAATGTGTGCTTCTAGCCAGGCATTCATTTTAATCTCTGGAATACTCTGTAGAAACTAGCTGTGTTTCCTCTCTGTGTGTGTCTGTATGTAAATTTGTATATAGATGAACTTGCTTTTTTCTGTGTAATTACATTACGGACTGTTTAATGGGTATTTGAGTTATTAATTCTAGACTGGGTAACTGAAGGTTGACATGCCAACTAGAAATTCAGATTGTCTCTTGCATATTCTGACTAAACAACAATTCCTATATTTTTGATGTTTAAAAAGTTTTTTAAAAAAGAAAAAATGTTTTTAGCTAGTCACTAGGTTAGTGATTTGCGACTATTATACACAACAGAAAAAGTTATGTCTTAAACTTTGTTACAATAATAAACTGTGTGTGCACAATCCATGTATGTATTTCATGACTTAGTGATATATCAAGATCCACATGGACTGTGACTCTCTGTGTGTAAGCTCACTGCAGGATGAGTTTTAAATTGTGATCACCTTGTTATAAATTGACGAGACTCAAACTCTGGGTTGAGACAATAGTCAAAGTTTTTATTGCCAATTAAGATAATCAGCAAGCAGCGATAAGCAAAACAGTGCTGGGCGGCCGGGGAGCCTCTGCTCCTCCAACGGCTCGCAACCGTTAGCGACGAGACCGTGATTTTTATAGTCTATAGAGTCTATAGGCTCCGGGTGGTATTTCCAGGTGCCACGTCGTTACTGGTAGTCTGTGCGTGCTTCTGTTGTTGCTAGGGGGTCTTTTTCTTCCTCCTGGTGGTCGTTGAAGAGGAAGGCTCATCGTCTTCATCAGGTGGCCTGCTGATGAACTCTTGTAGTTGTAAAATTCCCCTTCCCTCCCCCTTAGTTGGATAAGTTCTTTGGCCAGATACTGCTGTTCACACCCTAGCACACTATAGCATTCCACAAGATCTATCACTTCCTTATCAGGTAGCTTTCATGAACAAACATCGTACAGCCTCTACTACAACCTTACCTATTGCTTAGAACTTCTGTCCAGCACTGCGCGTAGCACTTAGGAAGAAGGAGGTTGCCCAGAGAGGTTATAGAAACCCCATTCCTGGAAACATTCAGGGCCAGATTGGATGGGGCTCTCAGGAACCTGATCTAGTTAAAGATGTCCCGGCTCACTGAAGGGGGATTGGACTAGATGACATTCAAAAGTCCCTTCCAACCAAAATCATTCTTTGATTTTATGAAAATATGTATGAAAACTTCATGGCAGATGCTTTCTACTCGCATGTTCTTGTAGTATTTAGATTCTGGTTTTGGAAGAAACCCACTGTTGTCCTTTTTGGAAAGATGTGCGTCACTGGCATTATGTTGGACTTTATAAAAATAAATCTTTAAAAATAGTAATAGTAATTTTTGAGATCAAAGGGGTAAGCACCTTTATCAAACAAGATTAGTAGTTCTATGGAAATGCTTGGGAGGGATTTATTCTCTGTGTGTATAATCCTTTAACGATAACCTGCATTACAAATTCATCAGAAAATGTGTGAACTGTTCCTTTGTTTCCAGCATTTCAAAGGCAGCTATTTCTCCAGAATCCTCATAAACCGTGAAAATCTGGGTTGATTTATAAACTGTAAATTTTCTTTTGAAAACAGATAAATGGCAGGTCAAATTATTAGATTAGTAAGTATAACAACAGTTAGGGGTTTCAGTTGCATTTATGAGTTTACAAACTCTTTTCCAGGACTGCATGTGTATGAGCAAGTGAATGGGTTGGATAATCAGCCGGTTCTGGCAAGTTAGATGATCTAGATTCTTCCAGAATGTCATGATTCCTATTTTTAACCAACACGTAGTTTTTAGAATCTGTACATCTTTAAGAATTAGGAGAATAATAGGATTGATAGTCCCTCAAATTTAATCTCTGATGCAAAACAGCAACCCTAGTCAGGGAAGCAGCATGTTCATTGCTGTCTCTGGTTGGAGCATCTAAGCTTTAAATGCAGTTTTGGAGAGTTATTTGTGGAAGAAAAATGTGTGTTCAATATCCTGTTTTCCAGAAAGCTTTTCTTGCTCATGTTTTCAAATATATTATTGTTATGTAATGGTAATACAAAATTCTTCCTGCACAAATGCTCAGTGTTCATTTTGTCATTAAGAACATGAGAGGTTTCAAGAAAATACCAACAATTGGATTAGAACTGTCTGTTAAGTGTAGATATGAGGCAAATATTATTCCTCTTTGTTTGTAAAAATAAGAATTGTTTCTTCTCCCATTAGACGTAAAACAGTTACATGTGTGATGTGTTCCTATATTACTCAAATATCTTACATGCTGAAATTGATTTTTCAACTACAGCTACCTGCAATGTTCATTTTACTGATTTCTTTTAAAAATGTAGCTCCAAAACTGTTAAATGTTTTATTTGGGTTTCGTGTTTGTTTTTTTTTCCAGACTGATCTTGATTATGTTAACAGTGTTGTTGCAAGCCTGGAAAAAGAGTAAGTTGTAGTTTTAATGGGGGATGTTTTAGCTTACTGGTGGGTTTGCTTTTTCTTTTCTCCGAAATTGGGTTGTGATAGGTAATAAAAAGTATTCTGGAAATATGAGATCATGCATTTTCATTTCTTGGGGGTTTGGACTTCCAGACAAAAAAAGTAATTGGTGACAAATTAAGGGGCAGTGATTCAGTCAGTTAAATTGTTAAACAATGAATGGGATTAAATTATTTGGTGCAACATAAGCAGATGGTTTAACATGGATGGAAATCTATGACATCTGTGTTAGGGCCTTGTGTTCCCTATATTCAAAGGAAACTATATAAAAAAAAGCCCCCAGATTCTGAAAAAAAGAAAGGCGAAATCAATGTTTAAAATCTAGTTAGAATTCTGTTTATTGGGCAAGAGGCTATACTACTCTGAAGAAGATGTTAAGGAAGGCAATGCTTTTTTTATATATACTATTTTGAGCTTACGTGCCATTTTTGAGTGAGTCTTGTAATCGGACATAATAACTGTACCACCAGAAAGCAAGCAGGAAGTCTACAGAATTTAGAATCTCTCGCGATTTTAGGATGTTTCTGTTGACAGGTTTTCTACAGAGATCAATTCTGGCTTGGTGGAAGTAATAGCCCCTCCTGCAACCTACTATCCTGATTTGACAAATTTGAAAGAGACATTTGGAGACTCAAAAGAGAGAGTGAGGTTAGTTTATTCCCCCCAGATCTTCTCCCATCTCCTCCCACACACACACTTCTGTTGTTTATGAAATGGCAAGTGGGATGTGAATTCTTGAAATGTTTTCTTACTGTAATTCTTGATGGTGTGGGGATGCTAAAAGTGCTCTGTGAATTCCATCTCATTCCTATCTGCATGCTGTTCTATGCATGATGAGAGCCTCATGCTATGCTTGGGTTAAATTTTAGGAGGAGAACTGGGACTTGATACAGGTTTTTTCCTGTACGTAGACTTTTTTGTTTCCTGCTTTTCTTCCTAAAATACAGTGGAAAGCCCAGTCATTCCTGCTGAATTACCATTTAAAATGCACGTGTGTTTTTAATGAAAGATCAGGTAGTTTTCACAAAATCAGATTCAAGTTAAACCGGTTTTATGTCTGTATTAAAGCATAAGGTGAATGTTTGTTCCTTTTTTTTTTTCCCAGAGGATTTCCTGAGGGAACAATGCCAAAAGCAGCTATCCTAACATTTCACTAATATGCGTCATTCTTCATTGTGAGATTTACTTTGCATTGCCAGTGTGTATTGAAATAACTTTTTCTCATAATCTTTAAGATTTTTCATTTAATTTCAGATGGAGAACGAAACAAAACTTGGATTATTGTTTTCTTATGATGTACGCCCAGAAAAAGGGGGTTTATTACATTCAGGTAAATTTCTCTCCTTTGTTTTGAGACAAGTTTTCAAATGAGTTTGCAGAATTTATGTTGTTGGACACATCAGAAGGACCTACACAGAACAGAGATAGCTTGATTCCATAGTTGAAGGAGAGCATTAAGTATGGAGGTTATTGTACACAATGAGGAATCAATCTGTGGAAGATACTGCCTCTGAAATAGAAAGTAATTTGTCCTGTGTGATTTATTTTATCTTAAGATGCTTAGTAAAACAAGTTAAGGAATGCAGATAGCTTACCTATTGTCTATCTTTTTTTTTCCTCTTGTCCCTTTCACATGAGGTACTGTTGAGTTGCCTAGGCAAAAACCACCAGCATAGTTCTGAGTTTGAATCAAGCTTAAATCCAGTTTTACTTTCCTTTGAAGCCAAGTGCAGCTTCACTTTAATATGGCTGTTTTTATGGGTATGTTTTCAAGGTGTTGTTAGACTTGTTTTCTTTTTTAAAGAGGTTTTCAAGAACACAGTTAAGAAATTCTTCTTAAATTTAATTTAGCTCAGAATTGTTCCTATCATGTCTTGCTGCTTTGAAGTAGAAGCCTTACCTACAGGTATCGCAGATGTAGTGAGTAACTGTGCTTATGAGCTTTATTTTTAGATTTTGGGACTATGACCTTCGAGTATAAAGCCCCACTCATCTCATCTAGTTTTCACAAAGCTGTGCTGACTGCTCTCTGAGAGCTATTGGAGACTCTCCTGGAAGCTGCACAGCCAAGGACATTAGACAATCTTTTTGAAACTGGACAGTCACACAGATATTAATACCAGCACAAGAGAGAGAGCATGAAGGCACTGGGAGAAAGGACAGGAGGAGTAAGATCCTTAAAAGAAGTGGCCTGCACTTCCTATGAATTAAAGGGATGGTAGAAGCCTGTCTTGGCAGTTCTGCTGCCTGGACTAGATGCTGAGTTTGGACTATGCACATACGCTTCTGTTGGACAGCTAAAGCAAGTGACGTGAATCCCATCTCTGCAGACACCGTGGCTCTTAGATTCTTGTCTCGGAGGAGAACTTCTAGTGCTGCTAGGTGTGTGAGCACGCAGAGTCACATTTACGTACAAATAAGTCTAATCACCAATTCTACTGGTGATGTCACTTAGTCTAACATTGTTTCATGGATGCTTTCTCTCTTAAGAGGGAAGCTAGAAAAGCAGTGTTCTGAAGTAATAAGCTGAGATAGGTTTGCAGATTCTTACTACAAAAAGATTCTGGATTAGTTTGCCACAAATAGACTATGATCCCTACAATAGTTATTCTTGGCTATAGCATCTAGGTTTTATAGCAGTTCTTGCATTAGAAGTAAATGGCTACGTGGTAGCAATGTATTATAAATCAGTATTTCATAGTTGTACTTTTTCCTAATGCTTTGCTGATGCTTCTTTTTATTTATCTTGATATCACTGCTGTCTTCCTCTAGCTTGAAGATGACATCGTTGTCAAGCAGAATTATTTTAGCACGATAAAAAATTTTGCACTTCAGCTCGCTTCTGAAGATTGGATGATTCTAGAATTTTCTCAGCTGGGTTTCATTGGTAAGAAAACATTCACTTTGGTAGTTTGAAAGAACACATTAATCCTCAGACTCTGTGAATTAATAGTGATCTGACTTCAAAGCTATCTTCTTTGTACTGGAAATAGAGCAAGAATTAGAAAATCACTGGCTTCTTTAGGAGCTCTGGTATAGCCCAGGGGGGATTGTTTTTTCAGTTGTTTCACATACTTTTGTATGTCTGAGGCAAACTCAATCTGTTAGAAGAGAAGGCATTTTTATAACCAAAAACTAATTCATTTGTACATGTACTAACAGTTGAACTGCAAAGAATGACTCATTTTGAATTTAGCTGCCATTAAAACAAAAATTCCATTGAACCACAACAGGTGGAAAGATAAAAAAAAAGCACGAAAACTTACTCCACCTGTACCAGGTTCATTGTTGTTTGTGTGAAAATTTCCTGGAATCAGCAGACATCAGTTTGTCTTGGTTGCAAAGCCTGTTCCTTCTCCACCTCTCTACATCATCAAGGAGAACTTACGACAGCCTGCTGCTTCTTAGGTTTAGGTAGAGTCTGTCTGTCATTTACAGTGACCAACAGAGGGAGAATCTAATGCACTATCTCAGGCTGCTGTGGTTTGGCTGCTGGCATGCTGTTGAAATTGTTTTATGTTTCTTTGCTCTTACACTGATACGGTTTTTTTGGGAGGTCCTAGACTTAGCAGAAAAGTGATGAAAGAGAAGTTTGGAAGGAATTTTACAAATCGAAAGGTTATTTCATTACTGCAGTGGTGTATCATGATCTGTTTAAAAGTGCTAAGCTGGAGATATGCGAGGAAAAATCAAAAGCTGAATCAGGCTGTGGAAATTACTGTATGTAGTCAGCACAAACAATTCCAGTGCAAAGGCTGTAAGTTGAGCTCAGAACAGGAAGGAAATCCTACATGCAAATGATAAAGTGCAGTCCTGAGTCCTGTCATTCTCTTGGAAACTCTGTTTGTTCAGTTGTTTGTATTTTGGATCTACTTTCCAGAGAATGGTTTCATTTTTAGCTCAGTGACCCATAATGGCTGCACTGAGAACTGACAATGTCGGCACTGTGTGGATGGCAAGTACTATCCTGCTTCCAGCTCAGCATCAGGTGTACTGCTGAGGCAATAAAGAGTTCCTTGACTTGCAGGATGTCAAAGATCCACTGAGTAGAAAGGGAAACAGTAGTTGTCTCCTAAACATGCTGTGTTAGGGTACAAAATGATACCTCATACATTTACCTGTCAGTCTAACCTACAGAAACATTGGAGATGAGGAGAAGAAATGGGCAAAGGGAAGTCTACTTATCTGTCTGGCCTCCACATAACCCATTTGCTTGGCTGCCTTGGGCTACCAATGGAGATGCACTGTTGCTGAAACAGTTATGGGACTGGTTTTGTGGCCACAGGGGTGGACGGAAGAAACAGGAAATGGAGCTGCCAATCATGGAGAAATAAGCATTTAAATAATTTACTGGAGCTTTTGCCCAAAGTAGACTTGTCTCTTCTGTCGGGGAGTCCCTTGCAACTCTGTCATTCTGTGGCTGCAGAGGATAGTTGAATGCCAGTATCTGATTAGATTTTGTTCCCACTTTTGGACAATTAGACTCTAACCCTGACTAAACACACAATTTGAGTCTTAGCTGCAGTCCTAACTGCACTTCAAATGTAAATCCTGCATGAAGTTCCTGGGCTATAGAAGGAGTTCACATTCATTCTGCATTTGCTTAATTTAGTAGTACAGCATACTTGCTTACAAATTGCAGTCTTGTAAGACTGACATGGCGAAGTGGATGTAAAACCAACTTAGAGTTCAGGACATACACGATCTATGCCATGCAGTTGTATTTCAGATCACTTATTGTTTGTGTATTTTACACCCCTTTCTGTTCTCAGTGCTGCTATAGAAGACACAGTGTCTAAACCAGAAGGGGTAGGTAGAAAGTTCTTAATAGTGAGATTTGGCTTAATCAGCTGCACAACTGTTTAAAAATGTTTTAAAGTTTTTTTCTGTATTTTCTATATACTTTTTTCCAGTGTAGATTCTGAAAACAGTTGTAGTTAAACTTAGTTTTTTAGCTCCTGCTGCTAGCATCCCTATTCTTTGTTCCTTCTATCGTATTTGCTTGCCTCCTTTTAATTAGATGATATCAGTAGAATTTCAGATGCATTTAACTATGGGTACACATTTTAATGTTGCTTTTCTACCTAGAAAACTAAATTAGATTTTCCTCTCCCAGTTTAGCTACTTATCCTGCTTTTAAGTTTTGAGAGAAGAATTAGTATTCACGAAAGTGAAACTTTGAGTCTTGAGACGCATTGGTGTGTTATAACCATATATTGCATAGAAATTTTATACAAGTAATGTACATTTGGCTCCTGTCTGCTATCCCTTTATGGATCTTGATGCACGGTGATACTATGATAATTTGGTGATGCGAATAGCTATGCAGAAGAGCAAAAGTAATTGCTTGTAACTGGAGATGAGTTTTACGTGTGGATCTCGGAAAGCAGATGCTACTGATTTGGAAATAAACTCTAAAAAACAGGTGTGGCTGATTTGCTGTAAACTATTGAAACCTTGATCAGTTTTCAAGTTTGCTAGGTAAAAATGTTTGTCATAGTGTATTTCTGAGCTGAAAATAATTTATGCAAGTACTACCTTGAGGAAGTAGCAAATGCAGCTATTTAGGCTGACAGCAGGATTATAGAATTCTGTCGCCTCTACTACAGAGCAAAAGTTGCTTCCTTTGTTGTTTTTTTTTTAATACTGAAAGCATAGTCATAAGCGCTGTCAAGTATCTAATAAATAATGAGTGAGATGTGTGCTGTTTCCCTAAGAAGCCCTGTGGCAGAAGATGCATCTTTTCCTGTTCTGGATTCTGGTTTGCCCTGCAGTCTCTGACTGTCAGCGTTCAGGGGCCAGCGCAGCCCTAACGCTCGACACTGACACAGCACGGGAAAAGTCCTGGTAGCTTTTTATGAGAAATACTGATTTGTCTTCCAACTGCCTGTGAGCTGAAGTGTTTTCCAGAGAATCTGCCATACTCTGTCCTGAAGCTATAAAGTCATCTGTCACAAACTTTCCATGGAGAGGTCTGAAATCAGCCTTTTCATTGCCTGATACAGTTCCTCTGAATCTTACTGTGCCCTGACATTTTAAGGCCTGTTGTTCTGATTATTTTAAATTGTTCTGATTACACTTTTGCTCATGCTGTCCACATAATTTGAAGAAGAGTAGATCAAGTGAAATGTTTGATATTTGATTAACTTCAAAGAGATTCTGCTTTTAATGCCAGTAATTTCCATATCATTAACAGGGGAAATATTGAAAGACTTTAGCTCTGGTTAAAATATGTGCTCACAGGTATAAAGTTTTTGTAGGTGCAGACTGAATGCATTTAATGATGCTCATGTGGAAGAATGAGGATGAATGATTTAGATACTTGCAGTTCAGAGAAGTGAAGAAAACAAAGTTTTTCATTTTGTATGAATCTTGTACTTACCAACAAAATACTGAAAGGGCCAGAATAATTCACTGAGGATAGCACTTAAATGGACTGAAAATCAGATGGAAGGCTTGACAGGGTACAATAAATGGCAGAAAACCTTCTGGAATTTATTTTTCTTTTGTAGTCCTCCCATTTTTATCATTGTAGAGGAATAATATGGAGAAAGCCTTCCACATTTTGTAAATCTCTAGGGATTAACAGAACAAGTTTTTACCTTTGAGTCTTAATTCTTTTGGATTTTGAAGCTTCTTTCCAAGGGTGGGTTGTATGTACCCAGAATCTGAAACTTCTGAAATTTTGTCAGCAGTCTCCTTTATTTATGACTGTTCTCGTGCGGTGTACCAAGTGCATGAGCGTGGTGCAAGATGAGCCATTGCTTTGATTCTTTCATGTTGTCTTTGGTTTGAGGCAGTGTGTGCTGACCACAGTTTTGTGTAGGTCTCTTTGGCTTAATGGTTTTTGCCTGCGTGTTGAGGAAGGCCAGTGGGCAATCTGTAGGCTGGATTTGGGTTGCATCTTGGAGGCTCCCTGGCTAACAGCGCTTTCCTCACCGTAGGGGAGGCCACAGGACTGCAGGACATTGGCAAATGCTGGTTCTTGTTCTTGGGCTATGGCTATGCCCTAGGGAAGCCAGACTTCTGCGGCTACCCTCACTCTGGAGGGGCTAGGCAAGGGCTTGGCTGGTTTGGATGCAGAGGGACTGGAGTGTTGGATCTGTGGGGTAGGAGTTGTACTGGGATGCTTTTCATCACAGGGAGTAGCTGTGGGAGAGTCAGGGGTCCAGAGCTTTGAAGGCCTGTTTTGCCAGAGGCTTCACTGCAGAGGCCTGCTTTTGAGCTGGTCTAGGAAGACTGTCCGGGAGGAGAAAAAGAGGACATTGATCCATGGCAGAACTGCTGTGCTGTGCTGATGGTGTCCTGAGACAGAAATGACAGATGAGGGCTGCTGTGTTACACTGAAGGGCAAGGAGCTGAGGCAAAGCCGTGCCAAGCTGGGTGTGGAAAGTGGTGATGGCATTTCAGCAAGCAGTGTGGGGAGGTCTGTTCCCGGTCACTGAAGGGTTGTCTTCTTTCAGCAGGGTGTTGCCTAGTCTTCTTCGCTTCAATGATCGTGATGAATTAAAGTGACAAAGCTTTGCCTGCACTATTGAACCCTTCCTTGCTGCTGGGCAGTGTAATGTAGAAAGGCCAGCTGGGTCTGAAAATGCTAGTGCAGGTACAGCGAGCTGGTGCTTTGCTTGCATATTCTGACAAGCTGTAGTTGAATATATCAGGGAGTTTGTTGGTTGGTTTGTTGCTTGGTGGTTTTGCCTTTTTTTTTTTTTTTTCCTTCACCCTGGTGTGTCTTGTGACATCACCATATTAACTAGATTGTTCCCCAAGTCAAGTGTGGTTGATTGTGTGGTTGGCGGTAATACGTCAGTCTAGGCCTGGAGGAAAGTGCCTCTGAGCCTAGACAAGTTTGCCAAATGGAAGCAAATAATTTGTTTATTAATAATCTGTTTCTATTTTAGGTAAAATTAAGATAAATCAGGGTAAAGAGTAAATTCCTACTCTTACCTTCACTCTTGTTTTCTGTTTATTTAATTGTAGGTAACTAGTCAGAGGGAAAAATGTACAGTGTGATTCTGTTGCTCTGTCCTTGGGTAGAAGAATAAAAGGACTCCAGACAGTATGACAACAAGATAGCATGTAAATAGTAACAGTATACTAATAAAAAAATCATAACGTTTTTCTTATGTCTTTAAAGGAGAGAGGTTTACAGTTGCCCCTGGTTTAGTAGTTGTCCCTTGTTTAGTCGGAGCTTCAAATTTTAGTTACAGAGTATTTTCAAATGGAGATGCATTTTTGAGGACCTCATTGCAACAAGCCCTGAGAATTGGTGCTGATGTTTTTGCTTTATAAACAAGCAAATTAAAGGCTTTTGTAAGGGACAACTTTGATTTAGCGAAGTCAGGTCAGTCAATGTCTTACCACACTTAGTTCTTCACCCCCCTGTGTGAACGGTATGCTTTCATTCCAACAGTTGAAATAATTGGGACTTTAACCACATGCTTCTTCTCTATTTATTGCCCTGAATCGTGATGTAGCCTCACTCAGACTCCCCCAAATTCATCTCAGAATTCCTAAATAAGTGTTAACACATTGTCTGTGTTCTTTGCCGATTTCATACAAGTCATAAGGGAATGAGTTTGCCTCAAACCTGTTTTCTGGAAAGGATGAGGCCGTTGAGGTGATCTCCTCTGTGTCCTCTTTTTGAGAAAATAAAGGATCTTGCAATGTGAGATCATGGTGTTCTCAAAACAAATCTCTATGTCTAAGAGTGATACCTGGTAGTGTCAGAGCACACATAACAGTGCCCCTGCAACTTTGGTGCTTTCCCTTTATTAGTGATCTGCATGATGGGATTAAGTGCACCCTCAGTCGGTAAGTTTACAGATGACATGAAGCGAGGTGGGAGTGGTGATCTGCTTGAGGGAAGGAAGGCTCTACAGAGGGATCTGCATGGCTGGGATCGATGGGCTGAGGCCAACTGTGTGAGGTTCAACAAGGCCAAGCACTTGGGTCACAACAACCCCAGGCAACGCTACAGGCTTGGGGAAGAGTGGGTGGAGAGCTGCGTGGCAGAAAAGGATCTTGGGATGCTGGTGGAACAACCGGTTGAGCATGAGCCAGCAGTGTGCCCAGGTGGCCAAGAAGGCCAACAGCATCCTGGCCTGTATCAGGAATAGTGTGGTCAGCAAGACCAGGGAAGTGATTGTCTCCCTGTACTCAGCACTGGTGAAGCCACAACTTGAGTACTGTGTTCAGTTTTGGGCCCCTCACTCCAAGACAGAACTTGAGGTGCTGGAGTTTGTCGAAAGAAGAGCAACGAAGCTGGTGAAGGGTCGGGAAAACAAGTCTTTTGAGGAGCGGCTGAGGGAACTGGGGCTGTTCAGCTTGGAGGAAAGGAGGCTGAAGGGAGACCTTGTCACTCTCTACAACTACCTGAAAGGAGGTTGTAGCAAGGTAGATGTCGGTCTTTTCTCCCAAGTAACAAGTGATAGGACCGGAGGAAACGGCCTCACATTGCACCAGAGGAGGTTTAGATTGCATATGAGAAACAAATTCTTCACTGAAAAGGTTGTTAAACGTTGGAACAGTCTGCCCAGGGAAGTGGTTGAGTCACCATCCCTGGAGGTATTTAAAAGAATGTAGATGGTCTAGTGGTGGACTTGGCAGTGCTAGGTTAATGATTGGACTTGACCATCTTAAAGGTCTTTTTCCATCTACACAATTCTATGAAAAAGAATTGTTGCTGATATATGTAAGCTAACAACTTGGCATTCTATATCCACTCTGAGGTATTGTATAGTGTGCCAGGCTCAGTCACCTGTTTCAGTAGAGATATTTTCCATCCCTGTTACAACAGGGCTTTGAACTCCCAGCTTTGTTATTGATTTGGGGGTTTTTTGTTTGTTTGTTTCTGTTTATTTTGTTTCATGTTGCCCTTCCATAATTTTCTATGTATTACAGACTTTGGTGAGCCTCAAAAGAAAGAAAGGTAATTAAATGTCTGGCTCTGAGTGACAGTCCAAATATACATTCATGGTGGAAATACATGTTCCTAATCACTTAAGACTACAAAACTTTTGTATACCTTTTGTATACCTTTTGTATAGTACTGGTTCAGAGTAAAACTTCAGGTATATCCTTTCTTTTGTGGATATAAATACGAATATTCTCCTAAATGGCTAAGTAAGGTAGACTGCTTGTACCATGTTCATTTCCACTCAGCCACCTTCTCAAGTGGAATGCTACACTGCTGATAGCTTCTAAGATTCATACAAAACATTGTTTCTTATTTGTCATGCAGATTAGCCTATACAGCTCCTTAGGGGCCGTTTCAAAGAATTTTATCCTCTTGTAGCTGAGGACCAATTCGCATTTTCTAAGGAGTATGGGAAGTGTTTTTGCCACCTCGGAGAGGAACCTGTTCTTAATGTCTACTTTATTTTTTTTTCCTAAATGTAGAAAGAGAAAATATTAGAACCTCTGCTACTTGTGGAATTTGTTATTTAAAAGCCTATAAAGGTCTTGTGGACTACATATGGGGGAAAAAAACATTCCACATGCCTAAGTGCTGTGCCTTAGTGTGTATGGAGCTCCCAAGAGTGGACAGACAGAAGATTTACGTTGTAGAACTTGTACTTTACATTGAAGAACTTGTACTGACCTCTGTTCCATTAATGCACGTGTACCCGAGGAGCCCATGCCTAAGTCAGCACCGCTCACATCTCAGCACTATCTGCAGAACTGAATCCCTTTGGCCACTGTCCTAAGAGATTTGTAGTCGTGTAATGTCTTTCTCCTTTGCCTCCTCTGTTGGAGCCTAGCAAAGTAGAGGCAGACTTTATCTGTGAACCTGATGATGTTTTTTGAATCTGCCCTCAAATCTAGAACTGCCTTGGGGCGTTTAGTTGGCGCTCAGTCCCTGCTACAAGCACTTGCTGCCAGTCTGTCTTCAGCCCTGGACTACCCCCTTCCTGGTGACGTGTTGTTCCTGGTGGCAATGTCTTCATGCAAGGCGCCTTTCTTAAGTGCTGAGTTCAATTTGCCAAAATAGCCCAGTATGTTGGCCACCTTTCTCTTCAGACACCTCTACTGGCAGTGAAATATATTCAATAACCGTGTAAAAAGTTGCTCTTGTTGATAGTAAATAGACTTTCTTCACAACAGTAAGTTTCCTTCTTTTGCCAAGGCCTCCTTTAAGCATCACAGTTTGCGGGATCTGCAAGAATCCTGTCTCATGGTGCCACACAGAAGTCCAGCTGTACTTGACCAAGCAGTTTTGGAAGTCCCAAAGTCATGGCAGGACTTGGTGAAGAAATTCTGCCATTTTTGTTTGTGGGAGGGACTTAGATTTTCTGTTAGGAGCTGACTGCTTTGAGTGGCTAGTTGGAAATGCCCTCACTATGAATTTGTTGATGGCCTACGCATTTCAGAAAAAACTTTGGTCACTGCTATGTGAGGAATTTTTTTTTTTAAGATGCGTTGTCTCTGGTTGTGTTCTAGTCGCTTCCTTATTTCTCTTCAATCTTCTACACAAAAGGATCTAGAGTTAGCAGTACATGTTCCATCTCTGCTTTTCGTACCTGCAAAAGTTGAAATTATTTGACTGAGCAGGTGACACTTGGAACAACTCCTTGTGTCAGATGCTTGAACCTTACACTTGGCATGGAGAGTAATAGGTACTAATCCATAACTCTTCCTTCTCTATTTTTGCAGGCTTGACTGTTTCTGTTATTAAGAAGACTGTGTTGTAGTATACGTTGCATATTTTGGTTGCACTAAGATATACATTGCAACAAGTTCTTGTTTGAATAGTTGTTTTATTTAGTTTTGCATAGATGAAAGGTAGGGAGCTTTTAACAGCATTGAGATTTCAAGTTGTTCATTGCTAACATTGCTTGTCTTGGCACAGAGTTATCATCTGTTGTCTCACTGGTTTCAAAAGACAATGTTATCTTTAAAATAACCTCGGTTATTCTTAATGTCACCGCAGGTAAAATGTTCCAGTCTCCAGATATCACTCTTATTGTAGAGTTCATATTTATGTTTTATAAGGAGAAACCTATTGATTGGCTCCTGGACCATATCCTCTGGGTGAAAGTGTGTAACCCTGAGAAAGATGCTGTAAGTTTGTTTTTATTATAAAGCTTCTAAGGTGTTTTCACAATGGTGTATGGATTGGTTTTAGTGAGGTGGAGGCTAGAATATTGTGTATTGCAGTTAATAACCTTTCTTCCTGCCAAGATTTTAATCTCAAAAAGAACTTTAGAGAAGTGGTTTTCAGAACATTAAAACTGTTTTGGAGATGCATGCAGTATGATGAAAAGCAAAAGACTAGTTAGTTTCTGTGTGTAACAGTCCTAAAATAAACTCATTAGGGTGACCCCCACTAAGGCTCTGCAGAATAACACTGCTTGGATAGCAGTCGTAGAGAAGGTTCTGAAAGGGGAGTAAACTTTGGATTTTGATCTTTCATTTCTCAAATAGCACCATTGCTGAAAGACTGAATAAACAGGTTCTGGGCAAGAACTTGAACAGTATTATATTTGCACAGCAGTCTTGGTAGGTTTCTGGAATGAAAACAAGAACAACTGGATAAATAAGTCTGGGTTCTTGTTCAGTCTTCTGTTGGTTCAGGTAACATCACATACTTGCAGCAAAACTCAATAACTTTGTGTTGGTTTTACTAACATGACTTTTTATTATTTTTGGTTTTAAACTCCCTTCTCCCTCCTCCCATTTCAGAAACATTGTGATCGACAGAAATCTAACCTACGGATACGCTTCAGGCCTTCTCTTTTCCAGCATGTTGGCCTCCACTCCTCTCTAGCAGGGAAGATCCAGAAACTCACAGTTAGTAGCTCAAATTTTCCTTCCTTTCCAAAGCAAGCTGACTAAATGAAACCCTTTGTAGCCCTTGAGAAAACAGGCATTTTTTTGTTGTCTGGCATTTTCAAGCATGTTGTGTATTACTCCAGTTGGAATGAAATCTGATTTAAAGTGATTATTATCAAGTATAAGAAGTGCTAATCTCAGCTAATTTTTGTGGGGTTTGCTAGGGGTTATTTTTTATTATTTTTTTTTTGTATTTTAATTACATATTTGTCTTATTAATTGGTACAAGAACTGATATACCAAAAATTGAGTAATGGATTCATTTTCCGTTGTATGCAAGTGTTTGTTTTAAGTGTAATCACATGGGAAAAGAACATAATAAAACAGGTTACCTGACCAGCATGATGTTTGTCTTTCTTTCAATTAGGATAAAGACTTCCTGAAACCATTACTGCATAAAATCCACGTGAATCCACCTGCAGAGGTTTCGACGTCTTTAAAAGTCTACCAGGGGCATACATTAGAAAAAACCTACGTAGGGGAAGATTTTTTCTGGGCTGTCACACCAGTTGCTGGGGATTATATTCTATTTAAATTTGACAAGCCAGTCAATGTAGAAAGGTTAGTAATTATTTGCCTTTGGTCTTATATCTAAAGCTACTTGTTCACCAAGAGTGCTTGAAGATAGAATTTGGGTCTGTCTTAACCTAAAGTGAAATGGCATAGAGGTGTTTGAGCTTCAGCTGAAACTATGATCATTAGTGTCTTCCCTCTAATTCTTTTACTGCTGTAAATTTTGTCTTTCACTTTTTCTTTTTTTTAAATTTAATCTGGAGCCTTTTTGATAAATGCAATTTACAATAGGTACTTCTCTAGTGGCAGTTCGTAAGAGAATTTAAAAGAAGTCAGTTTGATTCTATTTGTATTTGGTTGGTCTGCTTCTAATTACAGAGCAATTGTACAGCATGGCATGTGGTACAGTATGTTGTGCCCTGCAGCTTCGGTCCCTTGATTGTCCAGATCAGAAATCTTGCTGGAGCATATCACGATGTCCCCAGACCTGAAAGCTGGGAACTCTGAAGGGTAATGTTTTGTAGATGTAGCTTTAGGGCTTGAAAAAAAGTCACCGTGCTAAGACTCCAAGTTGACCTATTTGAAAAAAATTAAAATTTAACACGCAAAAAAGGGGGATGCCCTTGAAATACAAATAAATATCCATGATTTGTTAGAGGACTACAGGTGACTTCTTTTTAGCTACTGGTCAGAGTAAATAAGGATTAGAGAGTTTGTGCTTTAGAGCTTAGTCATCCTTTAGTTTTATTGAGGCTCATTTGCTGCTTTGCTTTTTACTGTCTTGCCAACATAGTAATCCAAGACTTTAAAAATAAAGTGTTTATTTAGTGTCTGTTTTAAGTGTTGCTATGTTAGTGGATTCCTTCTTTCTTCACATACCTTATATATTCTTTTGAGACCATTGCCTATGGACTGATAGAGCAAAATTTCTCTGGATCAAGTTGAATGGGTGCTTTTTTGTGAAGCAGCCCATTTTGCGGTCTTGAACTGAATCCAGTGAGTCGACTTCTGTGCCTTGGTACATAATCAAAACCTGAGTCTTCACCTTGGTTTAGTGCAATGACAAGGATCAGTAATTTTCTTGTTACTGAGTTATTCCAAACTACTCTGGCCTATGAGACTCAAGTTTGTCGTTTGAGATGTCAGATTGCTTTTTCAGTTGACTGCTATGCTTTGAAAGACTTTTCTGGTTAGCTTTCCAAGACCCATGTGTTGAGGGATATGACTGCCACTCCTTTTTCAATTAAAGACAGAATCCTTTCTATTCTGTGCCAAGTTTAAGAATTATATGGTTTTCAACTCAGAGGTATGAATTCATTGATTTGTTTTTGATTTTCCTTCTAAAAATTACGAAGTAAGCATCCAGTTTGTGTGCTTCATTTGGGTTTGGGGTTTGTTTTTCATTTTGTGGGTTTTTTTTAAGAATTATATACATCTGTGCTGTGAATAGGGTATCTGTAACCAGCAAATGTGAGTCTTGAGTGGGTTAGAAGTCACAGGCACAATTTTGGCAAGCAGGGCTAGCGAGTGTCATAGGTCAGAACTATTATTTAAAAAATGACATGCACAGGTTTGAAGAAAATATTATTTGATATTTATTACCTTGATGGTGAGGCAATTGGGGGAATAAGTAGTAATTATCTGTGCAAAAGATGGGAAGACAGCCTTCATTATTGTGCCCTGGAAGCTGTAGCTGTGCCTAAGGTAGTTATGTCTACCTGCTGTGTTAAGAACAGTCCCAGCAGTAGAGGATGGTAGGATTTTTTGTTGTTGTTGTTATTTTATTTATTAAAGAAATGCATTTTACTTTTAGCAGAAAAGCAGCATCCTCTATTCTGTTGCTTCCTCAGAGGAAGTCTGGCAATGGGAATGATATTACTTGTTCAGACTGAAGTTGAGCATTGTTTGAGCTATCATTCTAAGCCATTTCAAAGTTCATTATGATTTTAGTCTGTGTTGCCACAGTGTCCTCAGAAATGCAGTGTTTTGCCTTTCTGAAGTCAGTGGCTGATGAAGGCTACAGACGTAATTTCAAATTGTTGGAGACTTATTTTTGTTTGTCCACTGAATTTCAGCAGCAGCAGACTTTGTTAGGTGAAGTGGAGCAATGATGTCTCCTGCTATTTCAAGGATGCTCGCTGAGGCAGTGGAAAAATAAAACTGACTTGCAGGTTGAAATACAGAAAGGGGAAAATGGACTGAGCATTAAGAAGACTTACCTGGTGGGGAGATACATCTGATTTGGGGAATTAAGAGTGGAAAATATGTTTTTAAAGGGATGCAACAGGTTTTTCCTTTTTTGGTTTTTCTCCCCTTTTTTTTTTTTAAGTAATATAAAAGATCTTTGAATTTAGAGAAAATTTTGTCTGCCAAGTCAACTTGAGGTGTTAGCTGCTTAATAACTCGCATAATAAATTCTTGATAAACAAGTTTTTTAATGGAAATATTGACCACAACTCTGACTGAATGAATGGAAGGTCTGTTACACTGTGACAGAGCATGAACTTGTTCCCGTAGTTTATTTTTCCATTCCAAAGGTTCTGCTGAACTAACTTTAAATTTTCTGCTGAGTATAGCAGTTCAGTAATTAGCTTTCATTAAGTCTTTAAATATTGCAGTTTTTTGTATTGGTTTTTGAACAGTCAAATAGATGGTGCTTGTCCTAAGCCATGCCTGGAAAACAGGGGTGTATAAATTGAGATTGTCTAACGCTCATTTTAGGAACAGCTCTTGTACTTACTCTCTGTAGTTTTTTTTTCTAAAGCAAAAGATCTTCAGCCACAACACTGAAGTCCCTTAATAGTAGGCTTGGATCTCATTCTTATTTTTGCAATAAGAAGAAACATACCTTTCTTTCAGTAGCATATCCCAATGACATTCATCTTAAAACGAAATTGCACATCAGTGTTGAAGGTGTGGTTTGATTTTCGTTCCTTGCCTTTTTTTTTTTTCGCCTTAAATATGTGGATGGACTGCTTTCGAAATGCTCAAACGGCCTATGTTGTAAAGATAATAAATACTGAATTTCTGTTCCTTTAGGTTGTTACATGCTTATCGAAAGCCACTTTGCTATTTTGATACATAGACTGTTGTTCTGAGCACACAATTATTAAAACTGGGAGTTGTATTTAAGAGTTTCTTTATGAAGCATACATTAGTACTACTTTGATGCTAGTACTGAATGTATATTAATTTTCTTCACTATAAATAACACATTCAAGATACTTCCTTACTAGATACTCTTCAGGGATGTCAGTGAGGAATGTTGTACTTAAGCAGCTCATTGTGAAGAGCTTTTGCTTTAGACATTGCTTGCTTTGAGTCTTTTTTGTATGTAGGAAGCTCTGAAATATTGGTGGATGAGTAGTGAATCTTGAACGGAGGTAATAAACTTTGAATGAGATCCTGGTTTAAAAAAAAATGCACGCAGAACCAAAATAAATCACACCCCAGAAAGACATTCCATTACAGCACTTAAGTGATGCTGGTGTCAGTTGTCATCACAACCATCTGTTTTTTGACTGCTTAAGTTTCAGAGTCCTTCCTGTAGATGCGATTGACACAAATCAGATACTATTTTCAAAGAACATGTGTACTAAATACATCGAAGAAGCCTTTGGAAACTCATAACCTATGAGTGTTTTAATTAGAATATGTTTACACATGTCAGCTTTTCTGCAACAGGAATTTAGAATGAATATTTATAAAACAGGATTCAGGCTTGTTTCAGTATAAATTGCTTCCAAACGTTGGTTTTTTATTTTTCAAAAAAAAAATGTTGCAGGAAGAGACGAGGATGTAATTTACACTGTGGGAAGAAAGCCCACCAAAAATCAAAACCTACCCCAACCTCACCAATGTATACATCCAAATTTGATTTCCTTCATATTTTTATGATATGAGGCCCATAGTTCTTGTAACTGCTTGGTAGTCCTACTTTGAGTATTTTCAAAAGATTAGCAGAGTTTGTTCAGAGGTCTATTGTTTTTTTGTTTTGCTGTTTTTTTAGTTATTGTTTTTGGTGGGGTTTTTTTCTTCGCCTCCTAGCACTGCTTTTAACTCTGTAGCTGCCCCGGAGTTGTGTTCTTTTAGCAAGTTACTGGGTAGTCATCCTAATATGATATTGATTATTGATAAAATGATTTTATAGGGTAGGGCCTACTGACTGGAATTTCAACTTTAAACTGAAATCTTACTACTTGACAAAGCAGCTTGTAGATTACATTTTCTACTTCATGTTCTGATATTGACATTGATACAGTATGTGCAGTATTTGAGATAAATCATCTACTTTCTCATATTGTTGACTCTGAAATCCTAGATAACTTGTGATTTTAGCCTCATTTATATTTCCCATGGCATCTTCTCACAACATAGAATTCCCACTCATATGAGAAATGTATTTTGACTATTTAAGCTTGGTGGTCAACGTATTGAATGTGAAGAATATCTTCTTGGGGTCTTGGTAACTAAACATATACGTTACTTTGTCTGCTTTGAAATTATTGTGATAGTGCTGAAAAATACTTGCATAAAAAAGTGACAGTTTCTTGCCTGTTCCTAGTGCCACAGCATTGCAAAGGAAAATAAACACAGCTTTTGAAACAGGTTTTCTAGAAGGGAATACTTAAAAGGAATTTAAATTTTTTAAAGTTCAACCAAGTTACAAAAACGAAGTATCATAGCATTCAGTCATGTATTTATCTGAAATGTAGTTAATTATTCATCCTCCTGTGGGCAGAGTTATAAAAGATCAAATGCATTACAAAGGACAAAAAATGCATTCTAACCGTGTTCTAAAACTGACAGTGAAGTGGAACTTCTTCACCGTTTGCTTTTGCAGTAACAGTCACTAAAAACTTAGAGAACCAGGAAATTGTTTGGATTTTAGGTTAGTACAGCTCTAACTTGACAGATATATAAGCTGCTCTTTGTTCACAATCACTGTTTAGTGTAGAAACTCTCCTTCAGTGCAATGCAACACATTCAGTCTTTCTTGGGCAATTTTAGCTGAAGAAGCACATATATGCACACCCGCAGTGTGTTATTTAGAAATAGTCTTTGTTCTGATTCTAAAGATATAGCATAGGTTATTAAAGTTTAACAACACTTTCATTTTATTAAGCTTTAATGGTGGTGTCAGTTGATAGGACATATTTGAAAGTATCTTATTTGAAATGTTTTGGTGTTTGCCACTGTATTTCAGATGGGATAATATTTTTAGTGTCTATAAAAAAGTGGATTTGAGGACTTTGGTTTCTGTGTTTAAATAAGTTTCTGCACTATTGAGTAGAACACATTGCAATGGATGCACTGGCCGTGGGGATTTGGCAGGCAGGCTCTCAGCCACTGGTGCTGTTTGCTCCAGGCATGGAACTCTGCCCATAACGATGAGGTGAGAGCTTTGTATGAAAAGGAGAACAAAACCCAAAATATGGATCAGAGACAGAAGAAAGGAGCTGCCTGAGCCAAGGACATGCTGCTTTCTCCTTAATGGCCCTAATATTCAAGATTTGTGTATTTGGCAGTGCTCCTGGGTTTACAGTTCTTTGTCAGAAATCTTAGAGGCTTAATCACAGAATCACAGGATGTCAGGGGTTAGAAGGGACCTCAAAAGATCATCTAGTCCAGCCCCCCTGCCAGAGCTGGATCACCTACAGTAGGTCACACAGGAACGCGTCCAGGCAGATTTTGAGTGTCTCCAGAGCAGGAGACTCCACAACCTCCCTGGGCAGCCTGTGCCAGTGCTTGGTCACCCTCACAGTGAAGAAACTTTTCCTAATGTTTTTGTGGAACCTCCTGTGTTCCAGCTTGAAACCGTTGCCCCTTGTCCTGTCATTGGGCGTTGCTGAAATGAGCCTGGCACTGTCCTCCTGACACTCACCAAACTTCACATATTTATAAACATTAATGAGGTCACCCCTCAGCCTCCTCTTCTCCAAGCTAAAGAGACCCAGCTCCTTCAACCTTTCATAGAATCATAGAATCATAGAATGTTAGGGATTGGAAGGGACCTCGAAAGATCATCAAGTCCAATCCCCCTGCCAGAGCAGGAATGCCTAGACTATGCCACAGAGGAACGTGTCCAGGCAGGTCTTGAATTGTCTCCAGAGAAGGAGACTCCACAACCTCCCTGGGCAGCCTGTTCCAGTGTTCCATCACCCTCACTGAGAAGAAGTTTCTTCTCGAGTTTAAGCGGAACCTCTTATGTTCCAGTTTCAGCCCATTACCCCTTGTCCTATCAGTGGTTGTCACCGAGAAGAGCCTGGCTCCATCCTCGTGACACTCACCCTTGATATATTTGTAAACATTAATGAGGTCACCCCTCAGCCTCCTCTTCTCCAAACTAAAGAGCCCCAGCTCCCTCAGTCTTTTCTCATAAGGGAGATGCTCCACTCCCTTAATCATCCTAGTTGCCCTGTGCTGGACTCTCTCCAGCAGTTCCCTGTCTTTCTTGAACTGAGGGGCCCAGAACTGGACACAATATTCCAGATGGGGTCTCACCAGGGCAGAGTAGAGGGGAAGGAGAACCTCTCTCGACCTACTAACCACTCCCCTTCTAATACACCCCAGGATGCCATTGGCCTTCCTGGCCACAAGGGCACAGTGCTGGCTCATGGTCATCCTGCTGTCCACCAAGACTCCCAGGTCCCTTTCCCCTACACTACTCTCTAATAAGTCATTCCCCAACTTATACTGGAACCTGGGGTTGTTCCTACCCAGATGCAAGACCCTACATTTACCCTTGTTATATTTCATTAAATTTTTCCCCACCCAACCCTCCAGCCTGTCCAGGTCTCGCTGAATGGCAGCACAGCCTTCTGGTGTGTCAGCCACTCCTCCCAGCTTGGTGTCATCAGCAAACTTGCTGATAGTACTCTCTAGTCCCTCATCCAAGTCATCGATGAATATATTGAATAATACTGGTCCCAGTACCGACCCTTGAGGCACTCCACTGGATACAGGCCTCCAACCAGACTCCGCCCCATTGACCACAACTCTTTGGCTTCTTCCCCTTAGCCAGTTCACAGTCCACCTCACTACCCGAGAGCCTAGACCACACTTCTGCAGTTTAGCAGCAAGGATGCTGTGGGAGACTGTGTCAAATGCTTTACTGAAGTCAAGGTAGACCACATCCACTGCTCTGCCATCATCTATCCGCCTTGTTATATCCTCGTAAAAGGCTATGAGGTTAGTCAAGCACGACTTCCCTTTGGTGAAACCATGTTGACTGTCTCTAATGACCCTCTTATCCCTTATGTGCCTTGAGATGGCACCAAGGATAAGTCGTTCCTCATAAGGGAGATGTTCCACTCCCTTTATCGTCTTTGTGGCTCTGCGCTGGACTCTCTCCAGCAGTTCCCTGTCCTTCTTGAGCTGAGGGGCCCAGAACTGGACACAATATTCCAGCTGTGACCTCACCAGGGCAGAGTAGAGGGGCAGGAGGACCTCTCTCGACTTACGAGCTACTCCCCTTCTAATCCACCCCAGGATGCCATTGGCCTTCCTGGCCACGAGAGCACAGTGCTGGCTCATGGTCATCCTGCTGTCCACCAGAACCCCCAGGTCCCTTTCCCCTGTGCTGCTCTCCAGCAGGGCAGTCCCCAACCTATACTGGCACATGGGGTTATTCTTTCCCAGGTGCAAAACTCTACACTTGTCCTTGTTGAATTTCATAAGATTTCTCCCTGCCCAGCCCTCCAGCCTTTCCAGGTCTCTCTGAATGGCAGCACAGCCTTCTGGTGTGTCAGCCACTCCTCCCAGTTTTTTGTTGTCAGCAAACTTCCTGACAGTGCTCTCTAATCTCTCATCCAGGTCATTGATGAATATATTGGAAAGCACTGGTCTCAGTACTGACCCCTGAGGGACCCCACTAGACACAGGCATCCAGCCAGACTTTGCCCCATTGACTACAACTTTCTTGACTTCTTCCCTTCAACCAATTAGTGACCCACCTCACTACTCAAATGCTGTTGCCTAAATGTTACCTGTGTAATGCCACTTGAGATGCCTGAAAATACCTGATTTCCAGAAGTGCTTGAGTCTTGGAGATCTTGTAATTGCATCTTGCCAGCCTGTGACGAGGTCTCATAGCTAAGGACATCTCAAATGGTGGTAGAGTTGTTTCTGTGCTTCTGGAGAATTAAGCTAGGGAAGAATAATGTTTATGTGCATACACACACACATACATACCGACAGGCACACATATTAAAACAAAAAAAAACCTCAAAAGCCTTTCTGTATTTCACTGGACTGAATATTCAGGAGAAGTAACCTTGCAGAAAACAGCATAAGAGCCTCTCAACTGATATTGATGTGGTGGAAAAATGAGTGAATTCCGTAAAGAGAAGAGCAAAGATTTCAGGCTAGAGAGCAGCCTCTCCCTTAAACAAACAACACCAGCAAAATCCCCAAACAAAAAAATCCCCACCCCCAAACTTGCTGCAAACAGAAACATTAATAATAGTTAAAATAAATGTAATGCCAAACTCTATTACAGTTGATGTGTGTATATTCCAGAGGGCACAGTGCAGGTTTCGAAAGCTGATCGCGTAGCCATTAACAGGAGACAGGGGGCAAGAGTAGACCTGGGAAAGAGATTTTTCTTCCCCAACTAAAGGCCTTCTGCACATATTGCTTAGCTGAAGAAAGTTAGGTAATGGGTAACCTTATCAAAAGATTCAAATTGACTTTTAAAGTGGTGTGAGAAAATGAACTTCTTAGGGGTGCGTTGGATAAAAAAAAGATTCAGAGCAGCCCCCAAACTTCCCCCGTCACCTCTTCGGTCAGGCTACTTTGCGATCTTTTGACAAGCACGGCAAAGTTCTCTCTTTTTGGTGTGCTGGTCTGTGTAAAAATGGGGAATTCCTCCATTGCAGCTCTCAAATATGCAGCCCAGTTTGTATATGGACAGCCAGAGTGGCTGGTTTTGGCAGACAAAATGAAATCTTATCAGACAATTTGTAGAGAAGTTAATCGGATGGGTTTGGTGTGGGCTTTTTTAGTTTGTTTCCTTTTTCGAATCAGAAGCTATAACGAGACAGAAAAACTCCCATTAGATTGCTTACCTGTTGTGAGTATTTGGTAGACACATATGTAGATTTGAGGAGTTAAGCCTTTTATTTTTATTTTAAGTACAAGCAACTTTTGCAAAAGAGTGTGTGAGCATAAAGGATAGGAGAAGAAATCAAATTTGAGGGGAAAAAAAACCTTACTCCTCCTCCATTTGTATTTTGCACAAGGAAATATTGCATGGTTAATACTAGTTTCCAGTGACAACAGAATAACCTTCCTAATGAGGATTCTGGGAAAATGACAGAGAGGAGGTTGATTAGATTTCTTCTGCCACATTTGCATCCAGTGATCAAAAATACTGGGTGGAAATGGTGAATAATGACTCTTACAGTGGATGTCAGCATCTGTAGAGAGCCAAAAATGTGCTGACTGAATGTTGCTTTTATAGAAATTCGTATTATGCAGAATTAAAAACCGTTACGCTGCATGTTGCCATGGATCATTTCAGCAAATGTGGAAGGAAGTATTTCCTCTCTGCCTTCATACTTCTTTTCCTTTTCTGAAAATGGGGTATACTGAAATATATCAGATTGCTAAAAAGAGATGGACAGGGGATATGCAGAGAAAAGGATTTGGTTCCTGATGTTCACGGAACACAAAGGCCTGCATTTATAAATAGAATACTTAGAATACTTGTTTAGCATCAAATGAGATAAGTCTTTTGTTTCCTTTAAAACAAAACCTAAATATATTGACAGTGAATGTAAATTGTGCTTTTCATAGAATTTTTCTATGTTTTTCCTTTTATAAAGCTCCCATAGTTTACTGATAAAGTTATTATGTATTCTGTTCTAATTTTTAATTGCTCTAAAAAATTTAAAAATGCATAGAATCACACATCCTGTATATAAAAAAATCCTTGGCAATTCTATTTATTAAATATAAAAGGCAGTAAGAAAGATTTTTTTTTAATACCTAAAACAAATTAAATAATAGAGAAAATAACAGTTTTCTGGGCCTAAATACACTTTGATGTGAGGGAGAATATGTTCTCTTTATAAGCAAACTAGGAGGAGGGTAAAGACATGTGCAGTTGGGATTTTTATTTTTTTTTTTTGAAGTAAAGGTGAGGAGTTAGTGCTGCACAATGGAAAAGTTTAGCTTTTCCAAGGAGAACGTTCAAGCTAACAGTGCAGATTAGTAATATTGATAATAATTTATATGTGTCTTCTGGGGGATGTTACAAAAGATGAGAATCTGTCCAGGTGCTGAGCAGCGAGGGGCTTCTGAAGCCGTGTGCAGGCTTCTCAAGTACTGTAACAGTTAACAGCGTTGGCAAGCTAATGGTGTCTTTCATCAGCGTAGCAGTGGTAATCGTGCTTCTGCCCTCATTTCCCTTGTTGTGTTAGGATGTGTGTGAATATTTTTTTCAGCTTATTGAGTTTTGAGGGGTTTTTTTCCCTCTAGCTGTCTTGATTTTATCGGTGATACGTACCTCCATAGGAAGAAGTCACACCCTCAATTTGGGCGAATACTAAAGTCCATGAACATGACAACTTTTGTCTGGTTTTTAAGCCTTCAGTGCTCTTTGCATTTTATTACGTAATTTTGGTTTTGTCCACGTGAGATGTTAATGTCTAGCATTCTCTGTTCTTCTCATGCTCCACTGAGGTGATGACCAGAGTATATGCAAGTTGGTTCATACCTGTAGTAACCTGTGGCATGGGGGAGATTGTCTCAGGTTTTGAGTATGTCCAGTAGCTAGGTGTCGTCTTTGACCTGTGCATCTTTAAAAAAGTCCTACTAGAGAAAAAGGTGCTCCAAGGTTCAGTTACATTAGTGTTTCATTTACCATTTAAGTTACTTTTCTCTGACTTGCAGCAAGAATGTCCAAATGTGTCTGCATTTGTATTTCGCAATAAAGCTGTGAAGTAATATTCCATAAGGTAATAGTAGGGGATTATTTCACTTTAGGTGAATTTGTATTTGGTTGGGATTACTGTATTTAGAGTTCTGCGGCTTTCACAATTTTAATTCAAAAGAATGGTTCAGAAGGTGTTACACTTAAGCAGCAGGTAGACAAAAATATGTTAGTGATTCCATCCTAAGAAAAATGTCAATTCACTGGAGGGGGGGGGGGGGGGGAACCACAAAAAAACCACACCAAAACATATTTTTAGTGTTTACATGGACTGTCACTTGTAACACCCAGGATTTAACCAAAACCAGCACATCTACTTCTGTGTCTTTCGGTCTCTGTGCCCAGAAAAATCTTTTGTAGTCTGAAAACCTTGAAAACTTGTGGTTTATCAATATGTCAGGGAAGCAAGTTTTACAAAAGAAGAGCTAATGACACTTCTTTAAGGACGTATAGAACATAGGTTTATTTGTAAATTCTATTTTATTTCAAAACAATTCATTTGGAAATTTAATTTCTAAGCAAAATGTTGATCGTAGATGTGAACTCTCTATGTATGTTCATATTTCTATTTTTAATCTGTGTAACTTTTTCTAAGTAGGTGTTATCTGTCAAGTGCTGAACAAGTCTCAGATATAAAAATATTCCTTCCTTTCTAAACATAATTTTAGATGAGATCTGACATTGTCATGTTATATACCTGTGTGCATATAGGTAGACGTGTAGTTATAGCAAACATTTAACTAAAAGAGTAGATTTGATTACGTGGAAATCTGGAAATCAAATTTTAATTATCTCATAAATTGTTTTGGCTTTATGTCAGCTTTTGAGTGCATTGCCCTCATGGAGTGGTAACTGCTGGGGGAAGGAAATGGCACTTTGGCTTCACAAGTCAATAGCACAGTAGGGGAAATGGTTGTCTATGGTTGTAGGTTTGCAGGGTTGCTTTTAAAAACACATAAAACTCAAATAAATAATACCCCCCCCAACCAAAACCAAAGCAACCCACAAACAAAAAAGCCCAGCCCACCACTTCCCTAATCATCCCCGCCAAAAAGCAACCCACCCCAAAATCCACCCAAACATCCCCGAACCATGATCGTTCACTGAGAGCACAGTGATCACGAATCACGAGGGGTCTGTGGCTTTTTAGGTGTGTCTTCTCAGAAATCAGATTCGTGAAGTAGAAAGCACTAAGGAAAAGCCGTGTGTCTGTGGTTTCGTTAGAGCATTTGATGCCAGCACCTTAGATGTGAGCATTTGATCCCTTGCATTTAAAAATAAACCTCCTTAGAATTTTCAGTGTTTTCATGAAAGAAATCCAGTAATTATTAGGCTATCTGACAGACTGAAGGATGGCAAGTTAGATCTGCTGGGTCAGAGGACAGCGGAATATACTTTTAGTCCTCTTCTGGTCAGCTTTGCCAGGAGTTTGGTTTTGTTTATTAGCGAAACGTACAATGAGGACATCTTCCTAGAAAGGATAATTAAGTCTCTGGGGTTTTTTGGATGTCACTAATGCTTAAAAAAAGATTTTTCTTGGAAAAACTGTGGATTTTTTTTAGGTAGCTTGCATACGTTAGAACTGACTAACCCTTGTGTTAAACTACAGTGGGGAGATTATTTTTCTTGAAGGACATACAGTGCTGGAGCTTACTGAATCTGGTTTTGTTTTTCAGTTCAATCTGTGCAGTTCTGCTGAAACCAGTGCAACAGAAATCTGTGTAGCCCTCTTGTAGCTGAGTGTGTGGTTTTACTCCTTTTCAGAGTCTTGATTTAAAAAAAATGTTATATGTGTCCATGTTTATGTGTATTTTTTTTAATTCTATCACTTTGGGATCACAGACAGTTCTAAGTCAGGGTCAGAGAGCTCCGTTTTCTTCTACTCCTTGTTTTATAGCTGTGGAATATGGATTAATGGGAAGTACTTACCTGGCTTCAGACGTATTCGATAAAGGCAAACGGGAATTTACATTTCAAATTATGTCTTAATAAATTGCAAACTGAGCTCATGTTTGTAATTTTAATCAAGTCATAATTTCTGAACTAATTTTGTCCTTGGCTGGTGATGTATTTAATGTTGGAGATGGTGCTCGCTGTTAATTTCTCTAAGTTCCAGTTGGAGAAAGGTTTGCAATGTGTTGATAGAATTTTAAATACTCATTTAAGTGTATTAGAAGTGAAATAAGCTTGTTAAAAGTGGCATCTGCATAAGTGTAATATCTAGATAGTTTTTACTGTAATCTGAGTAAACTTTGTGGTCCACTAGAAAAAATGGCAGGTAACGAACAATTTTTCAAGCATTGATACCACCTAGTGGTAAAACATATTGTTACTTGTTTGCATAGTAAGTATTCAAACGAATATGAAGTTTGTGTTGTTTATAAAGAAAAGGGAATTAAACTGTGTTTCTTGTAACATTTATCTACACATGCATAGTACTGCAAAAGCTGTTTGAGAGTGGGCAGCTAGAACTTGAATACTTGCACTCCACTGCTTGATAAATATAGAGATAATTTTGATAGTTTAAACATAATTTAATTATGTATTTTAATTTATATTTAATTTATAATTTATATATAATTCATATATAATTTGTAATTTAAATGGATAAACTCTTCCCCATTAAAAAAAAAAAGAAATTTCCTTAAAAAGCACAACTGAATGAGGTTAAAGGGGGCTTTGTACAGGTATTTTTAGAAAGGCCATTTTCTGTTTGTGTACACACGTCAAAAATATAAGCTTTGACTTAAAAAAGTAATCAATTATTTTGAATAGAAGTTTGAATTCAGGTTATGTTAAGGGTGTGTGTATGGGTTGGGAAATCCTGGCACAGTCATTAATGAGACTCCTCAATGAACCGGCACAGAGAGATGGTTTTGGGGAAAACTGATCTGGCAACATCTTAACTGGGATAAGTTCCCAGATCTGCTTCCAAATGGATCCGCAGAGCCCGTCCTGTGGGCACAGCGAGGGGAGCAGTGGGGACAGGCTGAAGGGAGGCAGAGCTCCTGCTTCTGGAGGTGACACCAGCACACGCCAGGCAATAACGACGACAGTGTTGGTCACTTTTTGTATAATGCAGTCTGTCGAGATCAGATGATGGAAGGTACCTTCCCAAGTGAAATACTGCCCAGCTGCTCTTCAAAATATGCACAGTTTTGGCCCTTTCCACGATGGTCATATGTGAAACCATCTTTCAGTTGTTATCACCAGCTGATGCAGGTCCAGTATTAAGTAGTGTTTATTTTAAGAGATGTTATTGTAACATCTGTCATGGGACTATTAACATGTAAGATGGGAACTCAGCTAATTCTGGCTGATGTATGTAGACTGTTTTGTTTTTCCCTTTTCATTTGTAGGTACTTGTTTCACAGTGGCAATCCAGAGCATCCAGGAGACATACTTTTAAACACAACTGTGGAAGTTTTGCCTTTTCAGGTATGAATTTATTGATTTGTATCTTCTCCATTATAGGATAAAAGCATAACCTCTTAATTTTATTGACTTTTTTAACAGGGTGAGGGAGACATGAACAATTCTTATTGTTTAACTGTAGGATCTTGATGCTCTGTTGTTTTCATACGTTTTCTTTTTTTTGTGGGATCTGTTCACAGAAAACAATTGCATCTCTTCAGATGCTCAGTTTCTTCCAATTCTCTGCTCCTGTTTAAAAAAACCCAAACTAATCTTCCCTCTCCTGTGTATTTTGGAAAATGGGAAAGTTAAGTCACTCTGCTTTTTGACTCAGTAAAAAACTCTTGGTTCAGGAATTGATGCACGTTTAAACCTTACTACATATTGAGATACCTGAACTCTTAAACTGAATGTGATCCTTTCTCTTGATTACTCTTCCCCCCGCCTCCATAAATCAGTCTGAGTTTTATCTCAGGAGAGCACAGCCCTATCGAAATTATATTCTTGGTTGAAGCCAGATGGTATGGGAAATATATTCAATGACAAAAAGAGCAGCAGCCATCATTTTGTCTGGGCCCAAGATCCCACAAGAATGTCCAAGATGATGAGGAAAAAATGTGCATCAAAGTGTCTTCTTTTTTCTCTGTTTTTTTGCTACACTTGGCTGTAAAATCTCCCTCAAACTGAAGCATCCCT